>JALMQS010000092.1:6365662-6972758 GCA_024734495.1 Forficula auricularia | reverse complement strand
TAGCATCCCTATTTCGCAACTAACTCCACTTTAGATGACAAAGGGGTCGCCCGCCCACTTATACCCCCCAAACCAACCTCATGAACAAAATAATTTTCAGGCCCCAAATAATCATAAAAGCCATTAATAAATTAAATTGCAAATCCGCCGCAGGCCGGATAACATCACAATTCTCATTAAAAATATGCGCCTGAACTTTGCCCCTATCTTATCCAAGCTATTCCAATCTCTTACGAGTCGGGCATATTCCTAAAAGCTGGAAAATAGCCAGAGTCACACCTATTCCTAAAAGGAGACACATCTCAAATCTCTAATTACAGGCCTATCTCGATCACCTCTGTTCTTTCCAAATTAATGGAATTAGTCATAAACCAACACGTCCTTCATCACTTAGAAAACAATAAATTAATTCACGATAGGCAATATGGATTCAGACAAAATCGTTCCACAGGCGACATCTTAACCTATGTCACCCACACCTTCAACAATACTCTAGAGGCCGGAAAAGAAACCCTCACTGTAGCCCTTGATATCTCCAAAGCTTTTGACCAGGTTTGGCACAAAAATCTTCTTGCCAAACTGCCAGCCTTTGAGTTCACACCAACACTTCGCAAATGGATAGAAAGCTTTCTGACAAACCGAAGTATAAAAGTTGTGGTGGATGGAACATCATCTGAATCGTTCTCTACAAACTCTTGAGGTAGTTCCCCCAAGGCTCTGTAATCTCCTCCACATATTCCTCCAGCCGACGTTTCGGAGCTTATTCCCATTCTTCAGGGTTTTGAAAAGTCAGTGAAGGAAATCCAATGTGACATTCCCCAATTGGATTTCCATCACTGACTTTTCAAATCTGAAGAAGAAGGAATAAGCCTCTGAAACGTCGGTTTATGAATAAAAAGATAGTCTAAATTATCTTCTTTTATTGGACTGCCTGATCAATATCCACTCAATTCACTTATCAGCCCGTCTCCAAAAATTACTTCAATCTTATACTATATATATTGATCTAGATTAATTTGTAACAACGCTAAGAGAAATTTCTCTAAAAAAATTTCCCTCTTGACTAGAATCGAACCTACGAACTCTTGAACTAAGGTCATCTGCTCTAACCATTAGACCAATGTAAGATTAATATTTATAACATGATTTCTATTACTAAAACTATAAATTTTTGATTTAGACTTTGTGTCGAGATAATATTGTATTCATTTGAACTCGAATGAAAATGAAAAAACACCAATTGATTTTAAATTAAAAAACATTGAATATATATTAATTAACGAGGCAAATTTGAAATATAATTGTCAGTTCGGATTTTAAACTGACAGCCCAATTGATTTTCATTAACCAGGCAAATTTGAAATATAATTTTAATTTGCACTCGAATTTTGAAATGAAAGACTCTAAAAGACTTTAAATTAAGAAACATTAAATATATTTTTTGTAATTAATGAAATTAATTGAACCGCGTAAATTTGAATAATTTCCATGATTCAGCCTGCGAATTTTTTGCAGTTCATAAATCATTTCATTATTTTTGTTTTGAAAAGGAAAAATGAAATTTAAATTTAAATATATTCATAATTATTCCTCCCCCCCCCCCGCCACTCAAAAATTAAAGAGGCGAAACTTTTAAGAGACGATGTATTTTCGGTAGTTTACGGGTATACATTTGGAGTGTGGTTTTTTAAGAGGAATAAAATTTTTGGACCGAGACGCTGCCCGCCAGGGCACCAGCCCGGAGGGCCGAGCTTCGAGGGCGTGCCAAAGGCACGCACGAAAAGCTCGTCGATAATAATAGTTAAAAGTTGGAACAGAGTCATCTGATCTTTGAGAACTTTTAACTCTTGAAAGATTGAAAAAGAACTCATGGAAAATGATTATTTGTCTGATTCACAAAACTATCTCAATTTTATACATTCTCTGGGTTCCTTCAAGTTTTCACAGATTGAATTTCTTACATAATATCATAGGTTAAGTTTTATTCTTCGTGAAGGTCACATGTTTTTAAACATGCGATTGTTATTATATCCGATCAATAGTTAATAAATATATTGACAATAATTTGTTCGATTCGTAAAACTTTCTCAATTTTATACATTCCCTGGTTTCCTTCAAGTTTTCACAACTTGGATTCCTCAAACAAGACCAAGTGTATGTAAGTTTTCCTCTTCTCATTTCCTTTTACTGTTCGGTTTTCAAACGAACAATGTTAGCTGCTGCGATTGGTGCATGCTTGTGGACAAAATTGTCTTCGAGATATTGGTACTAGGGAGGTTGATAAAGATAAGAGGAGGGAGAACAACCCTCTGAGTGTTGGTCATATAATAATGGTCCTGGTATGTGTACAATTTTCATCAAACACTAGAGGCGAGAACGCCCATTTTGATCTCAAGGGCTGGAAAGGGGCGAAGGCCAGTGGGGGGGGGGGTTTCATGTCGTCAAAATAGACAAGGAGGCCACCAAGAAAGCATGCCTCTGCTAACGGGTGAATCGGAATTTATTTCACAACCAATAAAATCCTTCCTATTTATGAATTATTATGCAGACATTCACGAACATGCTATTGTCTCAGTTATATTAAAAAACAAAAACTTGAAATTAATATGAACAAATATTTTGGTTAGAGTAATTTCCATTTTAGGAAAAATATTTTTAATGAAAAATTTTACCCCCATAAGAGAATAAAACTTTGGAGATTCTGAAATGCAAAGAATCCGTCTTAAAGATGTTTTTAAAGTGATCTTTATTTTCAATTTCAAATTATTATTTGTAGCAGAAATAGCAGGGAATTGGACAAAAGTTAAAAACAAAGAGTTTTTAATTAAATGGGCCAGACGTTTCCTCAATTTATTTCGACTTAGTGGCTAGAATGATAAAACAGGAAAATCAGAAAAACTTATAAATACATTGATTACAAATAAATATAAAATAAATAAGGTTATACCTAATCATCTAATTTAAATTTATTTGTAATCAATGTATTTATAAGTTTTTCTGATTTTCTTGTTTTACCATCCTATCCGCTGAGAAAGTCGAAATAAATTGACGAAACGTCTGGTCCATTTAATAAAAACTCTCTGTTTTTATTTTTGTCCAATTCCCTGCTATTCCTGTTACAAATTTATTATGGATGAGAATGATACAACCTTATTATTATTTTTAAATCATTTGGTTTTCTGGAACAAATTCTGATCAGTTAATTTCAGCGCTGACTTTAAAATTAAAAGACATCTTGCAATGAAGATGTCGGCAATCAGTGATATGACTAGAAGACAATATAATTTTTACAGAAACCTTTTACTTTCACTTATATTAAATGAAATTATTGGAAAAGCCATAAAAATTCGAAATTCGAGTTTTTACCAGAAATACTCGTTTTAAGATTCCCTGAATCCAAGAGGTTAATTTTCAGACAGTGATGTGTCTGTTAGTTTATATGTCACAATAACTAAAAAATAATCAATTTTTGGGAAATCGAAATTTAAAATTTGAGTTAAGTTTTAAAAGTAAATCAAAAGAGGGTGTCCTCTGTTTGGTGCGAATAAGCAAACACATGAATATATATAATTTTATTAGTTAGAGAATATATAATAATTTTTAAGGCTTGGCCTTCATCTTCAGGTGTTTGTTTATTTTTTTATTTTTTTAAATTAATATTTAATTTATTATTTCATTATTCGTGTCCATGATTAATAATTAAAGGAATCGTAGGGAGTTGGACAAGACTTTAAATTAAATTAAATACAAGTTTTGATTAAATATGCCATACGTTTCGTTGCTGTTTTGCAACTTCTTCAGTGGCTCATTTATTAAACTTATTTGTCAGGATTTTTTACTACGAGAAAAAACATTTCAAACAGTATTCTTTTTTCTATCACAATTCATTCAATTCATCAACTAACATAAAATATAAACCTTTTAAACAAATTAATTGTTTTTTGTCAAAAAACTAAAAGAATCAAATTGAACAAAGAAATTTTTTTTTTATCTTGTGCGTGAAGACATAATTGAATGAATATCAGGGTCAATCACTCAAAGGAATACTTAGTTTGATTCTGGAAAAAAAAATTATTCTCACTCAGATGTGAACTAAGGACCATCTTGTTTAGGTCTTAGAAAATACTTGAGATAACATTTTTAGACTTCTGGGGACCCACTGATTATGTATACAAAATTTGCTCGAGTTTGGTAAATGGCCAAGATTTTCATTTTTTGACCCTACAACACCCCCCCCTCCCTCCCCACCATTTAGGGCGGTTAGTTATTGGATTTTTAGACTCCTGGGGATCCACTGAATTATGTATACAAAATTTGGTTGAGTTTGGTAAATGGCCAAGATTTTAATTTTTTGACCCTCTGCCCCACCCCCATTTCGGGGGGTTAGTTTTTGCATTTTTAGACTTCTGGGGACCCACTGATTATGTATACAAAATTTGGTTGAGTTTGGTAAATGGCCAAGATTTTCATTTTTTGACCCCCCCCCCCATTTTGGGCTGTTATATTTTGCATTTTTAGACTTCTGGGGGTCCACTAATTATGTATACAAAATTTGGTCTATATATATAACGGATATAAAGAGTCTGGTTGAGTTTGCTCAAACGACCTAGATTTTTAATTTTTAACCCCCCGCCACCCCTTAATTTTGGGTCGATATGCACCAAAATCTAATCAGCTCTTAATCTCAATGGACCAAAACTACGTGTGAAATTTGGTTTCGATATTCACACTAGTTTTTGAGCTAGCTCGTACACAAATTTGGTAACGCACAGACTAACTAACTAAACAATTATTATCTCGAAAAATATAATTTTTTCAATGTTCACTTATTAGAGGTTTTTTGTAGAGCGAAATACCATGGTTTAGCTCAATTTTTTTTAATCAAAATAGTTTCAGCCGTTTTTGAGATATTTCGAAAAAAAAAAGGAAAAAAAAACACTTTTTTCATGCACGATTACAATATTTGACCATACACCGTATGGTAAAGTAAAAATCATTCTAAATCTGCTTGAAGGGATCTTTACAGTGATACCCCACTGCCCTTGATAAAAAAATATTTTTTATTTTCGACCCCACAAAAATTCAATCGTAACCAAAATGATTAAAATGTTAATAAAATTTTTAATTTTGGGGAAAATAAATACATAAAAAAAAAAAAAAAATTCCAGGGCCGAGTGCCTGTCAAGCGTACCAAATAATACATTTTAATCAAGAACTTCAATTCGTCACATTGACAAGGATTCTTCTTTTTCACCGAAGACATATTAATAAATAATTTTCTCCTATGTATGTCAAAGGATACATTCTTTAGTTTTAATTTATGATCTAAGCAAACTTATTTAATTATTTAATAAATGGATACCAAGAGAGCTGAGCTAGTGAGCTCTACATTTCAACGATCTCCAATCTAGGCCAGGCTCTTTCATGTTGTCGCTTTGATCTCCAATTACCTTCCAATATGAACGCTTGGTATGGCTGTTGAAACAAGCAAGGTACCAATGCGGTTTTCTAATGAGTTTCGTGTTTTAATTGGCGTGTACTCGAGCACTTCCCACGCACTAATACATTCACATAGCTCAAGATCGGCAAAGACCATTCACCAAAAACATTCGGGCGATTCATAATCGACCACAAAAAAATGTCTATACCAATGTCTCGTTAGCTATTAAAATAAATCTTATGTCTTTTTTATAATCCCCGATTTCTTGGAATAATAAAAATAGTATTTTAATGTACTACTGGCTATGTCTTTATGAAAATATAAAAGTTCATAAAGGGAATAGTAATAGAATTATTGGATAAAAATACTTGGTAGGTTTCACATTAAGATATAAAAAAATAAAACGAATTTATTTTTGGAGAATCTTTAATCTCACTCGGAGACCGAATACCCGCCGCCGCCGGTGCACGTCTGAGAGGGATGACCGTTTTATCGTCACGACGTCTCTCCGAAACCGCCACCTCACTGGTGTCGATGTCCAGCAGCAGCTGAGAGAAGTTCGAGGTCTGGCTGTCAGTCGGTGGACAGTCAGAAGACGCTTGAAGGAAGCCAACCTCACTTGCAGAAGACCTGCCTCTGGACCAAAATTAACCTCACGTCACCGTCAAGCTCGACTTCAATTTGCTCGAGAGCATCTCAATTGAAGTATCGACCAATGGCGGGCTGTCCTTTTCA
This sequence comes from Forficula auricularia, assembly GCA_024734495.1. Lineage (NCBI taxonomy): Eukaryota > Metazoa > Arthropoda > Insecta > Dermaptera > Forficulidae > Forficula > Forficula auricularia. The sequence continues at coordinate 6,966,583 of JALMQS010000092.1, read as the reverse complement.
CAGATGAGTGTAGAGTGTGCATTCATGGAAGTGACAGGAGAAGTCGGGTCTACAGGCGTCAGGGAGAGCGATTTTCTCAATGCTGTTTCTCTCAAACAGTGTCACATGGTGGTGGTTCCTGCATGATTTGGGGTGGCATTTCTCTGGAGGGAAAAAAGATATTGTTTTTGTGCCTGGTGGAGGCCGGGGAGGGGGTCTAACAGCTGACCGTTACATTGCTGACATTCTCCTGCATCATGTTGTTCCTTATAAAGGATTTATTGGGGAAAATTTTTTACTGATGCATGATAATGCCCGGTGCCACACTGCGGTGGTCACTCGGCAATACATGACCGAAGACGCTATCCACACCATAGAGTGGCCAGCGCTCAGCCCAGACATGAATCCCATCGAACATATGTGGGACCACCTCAAACAAAGGGTTCGAGCCAGAAATTCGGTACCTTCGACCATTGATGAGCTTAAGACAGCTTTGTTAGATGAATGGGAAGGCATCCCTCAAGATTTTATAAAAAAACTCATCGGGTCGATGCAGAATCGCATGCGGGCTGTTATAAAAGCTAGGGGGGCAACACAAATTATTAAGAAAATAAATTTTCTTTGTTATGTTTAAAATGTCAATTTTATTTTAATTTTGAACATCCCTACTTTTCCTTTCCTTTACACCCTTTTTTCCTTTCATTGTCATTCAGATCACATAATTTAAAAAGTAATGAGCCGATTTGCTTGAAATTGATATCAATATAAAGCTAAATAAATAAGCTTTAAAGATATATTTATTTTATAAATATCGGCTTGGCCATTTAAAAGAAAAACGACCTTGTATGCGCGCTTAGAGGTTGAGTCGATTTAGCCGCTCCCGAGTGTATATATATTTCAATTAAATTGAAAGTTTTTGCCGAGAGTAGCAGAATTTTTATTGTCTCCTTCAATATATATATTTCGGGTGACTAACCCATCTTCAGGAGAAACAGAAAGTAACTATTCTCCAAAAATAAATTCGTTTTATTTTTTTATATCTTAATGTGAAATCTACCAAGTATTTTTATCCAATAATTTTAAAAAATGTTTCACCAAGTACCAACACCAAATTCCTTAAAAACAATAGTAATAGAGTTGAGATTTCTTAAGAAAATCTCGAGAGATTGCCAAGTATCTACTAAATTCGAGTGATTATGGATGATTTTTAATCTATATAAATAAAATTAAGGTTTTGTCTGTACATTGGTCCAAATCACGCCAAATTTTGATTGCACAAGTTTCAAGCAAAGTAACAAAAACACCCTCAACAAAAGTCCTGTCTGTACGTCTGTATGTTTCCGTGGTTTCCGCAAAAAGTTGCTCACGATTCACGTAAAAATGGCTGGGATTATTATGAAATTTCATATTTAGATCAGATGTTTTCTAACTTACGTTTGCTATATAACGTTTTGATATTTTGACCCCGAAAGGGGGTTTGAGATGGAACATGAATGGAAATTATCAAATACGTAGCTCCTAAACTATTAATTCTACGGCCAATTTTTTTATGAGCAAAGTTGTAGGGGATGTGATTTCTGATAATTTTGTTTAAAAAAATCCCCCAAAAAACACCCAAAAAGGTGGGGGAGGGTGAAAAAATGTAAATTCTTGCCTTTGGAGCAAACTCAACAGAATTTCGAATAGATAATCTGTGTGCCTCTAGAGAGCTAGAAATGCAAAAACTGGGTGTGGGGTGGGGGTTGGGGTAGATGTGGGGTGGAATGGTGGGGAAGGTGCGTAGTGGGATGCAGGGTGAGTGCGGAGGTGGGGTGTTTTAAATAAAATAGAAGTTTTTAAGTCACAGATTGTTTAGAAATTGAATGGCAAGTCAAAGTTTATGAATGGAACATAAGAGGGGCTACGCCGAAGGCGGGCTTTGCAGCTAGTATGATATGTTAGAAGAGTTGTTTTCAGCGTCTTGGGAATTGATCTTAAGTGCCATAATGCGATCAGGTCCATTAATTAGCTTGACCTCCATGGCAAAACAAATCTGACATGTATGTAGGTATAACACCCGTAAAAAATTGTTAATCAAAGATTCAATTTTAATCACTAAAAAATGTCGAGGTCATGTGTTTCTAAAAGTAAACATACAGTCAAACGATATAGTTTAAATAGAATTTGATGAGGATTTCGTTTTATTTAAATTTTCAAAAACCAAAGAGCATTGAAATGAATATTCCTTAAATGAATTTAAAGTTAAAAATGGCGATAAGAGCGTTAAGTAGAATTAAGATTTTTAAGGAAAATTCAAGAGAGAAGGCGCTCTTCGGGTATAGGAGAGAGATATTGGTTCAAATCCTGTCGGGTGCTCAATTTTATTTTTTCCCTTTTCAAAAAAATAATAATAATAAAATTATTTCTAAATATATTGAATTAACATAAGAAATTATTGATTATATTATTTAGTATCTTTCGCGGTTCAATTATTAAAGAGAGATAACCATCTCTTAACTACTAACTACTTAACTACTCTACTAATTCCATTGACCTTTGAAAATTTAAAAAAATCGAAATATTCACTAAATTCTAAGATGACTTATGTACAGAAGATCTTAGTAAGTTCGTTCTGGTGCTTAAATGTTTGTATTTTATAATATGAAAAACTGATTAGAATTTAGGTATTCTAGATTTAGAAATTTCGGATGAAAAATATAGCAAGTCAGAAAAAAACAAATTATTATATGGGAAGCTATGTAACAGCGGCCCGCTGGTGGCTTAACCGGGATTGGATCTTATCCCCCACCAGTAAATATAGGTGAACAATTGACAATGTATTTCGCCGAAACACGGAATCATCAGGACCAAATAACAAATAAAATGTAAAAATAGACACCGTTTTCAACTGGTTGTACATTTTAAAAATTTTAAAAACTAAAATACACATATATTCTTTTTTTTTTTTTTGAACAAAGTGTTTTATTTTCAAATTGCAATTTCCATTATTTTTTTATTTAACAATTATTTAAGCATCGAGGAATAAAATACTCCCTTCCCATGACCATATTTACAACAATGTTCTTTTTATTTTATTTATTTTAATCATTTTTTTAAATTTTGAAAAAATCCACAACTTGAACACATATATTCAAATTCGCAAAAATCGATAGAAAAAAAATGGAATTTGCTATTACCTTAAACGCAGTCCAGTATAAATATTTATAGAAAATATTTGTTTTGCCTAGAGTAGCAGAGTTGTTGATTCATAAAGAAAAATGAAATAGGTTGTCCTCTGTTTGATGCAAATAAATATAAAATTTTTAAGTGACCTATTTATTACATGACAAAGAGAATTTACCTACATCCAATCGAGTATTTGAATCCATGAGAAATATCAGATAAAATATTTATAATTAAAAAGACTGATGATGAAAGTCAAACGTTCGAAACTATAGTCTCTAACAAATTATTATACACATACATTTTTATACTCATTATATATAAGTATATATTTGTATCAAGCAGAGTAGAACCTCTTTGATTTCTCTTTATAAATACTTATTACAATGTAAAATAATAGGGGTTTTTGAGATCCAAGATTGCACCTCTGGTTGTAGCTAATAACTGAAATTTAGCACAACAGTTTAAATTAATAAGCTGTACTTTTCTGATTAATTCAAAGTGTTCGACAAAAAATAATACCAATCAACAAAATTCGGAGAGAACATAGCGACTTTAAAAAATGTCTCCAATTTATTTTTCAAAATTTTACTCAATATATGTCTAAGCAAATGCAGCTTGACATGGGACTGAATTCTTTTCTTTTATTTATTTATTTATTTATTTATTCGAACAGAACAAGTTCTTTTAAATATTATCAGCATACATATTAAATTACAATTCAGTCTACTAACAACAGAATATTTCCGGTAGAATTCATCTGTGGCGCAATTGGTTAGCGCAGCCTCGGCTAAAGAGGAAGACGCAGGTTCGAATCCTGACGGATGCTAAATTTCATTTTTCCTTTTCAAAACAAAAAATAATAATGAAATGATTTATTGAACTGCAAAAAAATTCGGAGGCTGAATCATGGAAATTATTCAAATTTACGCGATTCAATTAATTTAATTAATTACAACAGTATAATCTTTCTTCCCAACATCAGTTTCTTAATACTAACAAGAGAACAATTGTTAACGTCAACGCCAATGAACACTACATTACATATGCTCATCATTCGGTTTAGGGGTGAAGCCATGATGTAGTTTGATCTCGGGCAATCAATGTAAAACATGTCTTGGGATCTCAAACTACGATATGGAACATTTATTTTTAGCTGGGATAGTAGTAAATTGCTATCAATCTGGCTATTTAATAATTTATATATAAAGGCTACATCAAAATAACGACGTCTGGTACCAAGGTCAGGAAGGTTAAATTGAGTTTGTAAAGAGACATTTGAAGAGGAATCATTTTGGATGAACAGTTTAAAGGACAGCCTGCGAAGAAATTTATTTTGTACAGATTGAAGAAGTTTTTTTCTGCTGAATAAAAAGTTTTAATATACTCATCAGTATTTATAAATTGCAATATTTTTTTTATTAATAATAGTGTTATTAGTTGTATTGAATTTTTCCTTTGCCGATTCTTCTTTGTTCGTTTCCCTTTCTTTTTTCCACCCTACATTTAATCAATTTGTTCGGGGGTTGGAACTCGGTGCTATGCAGGGCGGCCTGCCTGCCTGCTTTTCTACTCATGAGTGTCATGTCAGCTTCTGCGTATATGTCTGCGACACGCCTCACGCATTAATATTGTCTTTGGCTGCCGGTCAGCAAAAATTCTTCCCTAGACCCCCACACGTTCATATATATTGAAAATGAATAAAAAAAGGAATTCGTTTTAGAACATACCAGGTCTTTCAATTATCTCAAACTAACAACATTCTTTGAAAAATACTTTTTTGTTATTACTCTTTATTACGAAGTATTAATTGTTGTTTTCATGAGGATGGTCTCAGGTCAAGCTGAAAGAGATTTCAGTAATCATGTTTATATATTTTAAATTTTTGAAATACCGTATCACATCGAATATAATACGCCTTTATTTAAGGTTTAGAAACTGCTTACACATAAAAATATTATTTTTACATTTAAGGGATCCGCTTAAAAAATAAAACGGCACTCGATTGGGATCGATACAATCTTAGATCCGAGGTCCCCAAACTATGGCTCGCGGGCCAAATCTGGCCCTTGAAACTTTTCCATCCAGTCCGAGGCTACTACAGAATTAATTCACAAATATTCACTATATTAAATATCGTCGCCTTAGAGTGTAAACCTGCTAACTCACAAGGAAATTTTACAGGGCAGAGAAAAAACAAACAAAATTTAATATTGTTATGGAAAGAAACTATTTTTCACATTTTTTTCTACAACTTACGATCGAAATTTTAAGTAGCAGTTTTACTTGGACGATGCTGCATCTCTTTTTCTTTCGAACGGTATTAATATGTCATATATGACAAAAAATGGATTTGGCAGGTTTACACTCTAATATTAATGCTATATAATAGCGTATTATTAATATAATTTCCGTATAATTTGTTATATCCGGACTGCCCATATTTTTCAATGTTGACATTATCTCTAAAAAGTTTGGGGACACCTGTGTTAGAGCATTGTGTAGTTGGTAAACTAGTAATAGGATAAAAAAAATTACAATTTAGAAGTCATAATTTTTATTTTTTTCCCGCAAATCAAAAATCGTAAGAAAATTTTATTCGAATGTTTTATCTAGGGTTGAAAATAATTTTTATTTATTTATTTTTTAATTAAATGTTAAAGGTATTCTTTTAAAGATACTTTTAAGTAGAATTAGTTTTAATTTTCTAAAAATTTATTTTGATTTACAATGACGGTCTGAGAGAGCTCCTAATTGACCGTTTTTAGATGTTTTTTTGTTCTTGTAGGAGTTTAAAAACTTTAAAAATTTCATAAATCCACACGTTGGCTCCTTAAACACGACAAATAAAAACGAATTTAATATATCAAGTATTTTGGAAATTATAAGGTACGAGACCCTCAGTATGCGGTCCGGCTCGCACTTGGCGGGTTTATTCTCTACAATTTTTAATCAGTATCATTTTTCCTCTTTTCTGAATATCATATAGTTTTATGCACTCTTCATTTCAACACGCTCTTATCACATTTTTACACCTGAAACGTGCTAAAAAAGAATTTATAATACCATAATAGCTTCCAAAGTTTGTGGTTAAAGTTTACTAGTGGCGATTATCAAACAGACCTAAGAAGATTTTAATCAAATAATTAAGATCTATAGACATTTTTAATATATTTATTTTTGAAGAAAGTTGTTTCACTCAGCGACCCCTCTTACTTTGTGAAACCCTCAATATGGCTCAAGGACCAAATAGTTTATGCACCCTGCACTAAATAATTAAAATTACGACGTAGATATTATGATAATGTTATAGGTATTCGTAAAACCTTAATTTTAACGACTTTTTACCTAATTATGAATAATATATAATCTAGATTCATAAATCAGTCTTAGAATATTCTGATTTATAATTATTATTCCATCAACAAGCATAATAATAAAATCTCCTTATCTGTTAGCGAACTTTGCATGGAATTACAATAATACCTAAACATATAATTTTGGTATAGTTTAAATTAAATTAAATAAATAAACTATGTGGTGTGATTAGAAAGGATTTGAAATAGCCTTGTAAAGAATGATTTGAATATAAATAAAATAAATAAATATTAGATAATTTGATGTTATATGTACTTATATTACTTTGACAAAAACTGATCTATGTTAATGGTGAGTAGGTATATTATTATCTTCAAATATATAAAACAAAAATATATATTCTATAGTAAAAATACGATTGCCAAATTTAATATTTATTTAGATATGGTACTATAATGTTTTAAAATTATAAATTGTGGTGTTTTTTGAGGCTCTTGAAAACCTTGAAAACAGATGTAATGTCTTCGTTAGGAAAAAGGAAATAAAATTTCTTTATATTCTAACAAATTTATTTTCATGAAAAACTTATGAGACGTTTCGGCGGATATTCTCACACCATCATCAGTCTACAAGGAAAACATAATCTTAATTACAGTAAATTACTAATTACATGTCATTCTCAAGATAAAAGAAGAAAAGAACTCACCCAAGCTTTTCATAATATAGTACATATGTCTGTGTAGAATGTCACTTTCTTTTTACAATTAATAACATTTTAATCAAAAAGCTTGTAATAAAAATAACAAATTAGAATTAATTTTAATTAACCTAAATAAATCAAATAAAAAATCTTCATATTTGTTATTTACCTGGAGGTATCTTGTGTGTTAACTTGTTATTAATATAGTATGTCAATATCAATGAATATATCATATATATTTAATGAAATGTTTTAAATCTTATAGAATGCCTTTTTTATAAGTTGTTTTCTATAGTTATTCCTCTTAAAACATTTTCATAATATAGTACATATATATGTGTAGAAGACATTACATCGGTTTTCAAGGTTTTCAAGAGCCTCAAAAAACACCACAATTTATAATTAATATTTATTATTAAAAGCACTAGAGCTGAATCAGTATAGATCGATTAAAAAAGAAAAGATTTTTCTTTCCGAGAGTAGCAGAGTTGTTGGTTTTTAAAAGGAAATCAATGAGGTTGTCCTCTGCTTGATGCAAAAAGCATATACCAATATATGTATATAGGTCAAAGCGACCATCGAAATAATTTCGGATTTTTGATTGAAATAAACTTTTTCATCTTGTAGTGTGTATCGAAAGAAGCTTCTGCCCAAATTTTTCGGCCAAGTAGATCGCGAGTTCTGAATATTTTAAGAGAGACTTTATTTCAAAGTGAATAACTTCTTTTTTTCACCAAGCCATTTAAATTACAGGTGAATATCAAAAACCAATCAGTTTCGCATGCACTTTATGGTAAAAATATCTAAAAAAATATTCAAAACATCTCTCTTATTATTTAAAAAATTTAATGAGAATTATTTAAATACATTGATTATTTATTGGCGAATAGAGTAAGACCAGGAACCACACGAGAATCCTATTTCAACCCCCTAATTTGAACTAATAAATGATTTATTGTGGGGTGTTCTATTTACATTTTAAGTTTCGAAAATATTTTACTTTCCGAGGAAAACATTCGCGTATTATTTCGTAAATATGTTTATTTTAATTAAAAACATTTTTTTATTTATCAGCCCGAATAGATGTCGGTTTTTCTGTCCCGGCAATATTACCGAATGGAATGCTTAAGCCGGACATTCCTCGGCCACTGGGCGCGAAATTCGTGAGGGCATTCGCTGGCCGCAATTATTCGTGTTATCAACCCGACGAGATAGGAATTGAGTAGAAGAGAAGATTGTCAACCACAACACGACCGTTAGAAATCTGCCAAAGACATATCCCTGGAAGAACACAATTGGATGTCAACTACCCCACTAAGCAGCCCAAAGGGAATATTTATACATGTGTAAAAGGCAAAAATGGACGAGGGGCGCCAAGCTAAATGTTTTAATACTTAGAAAAACCTGGAGGGATGTGAACTTGGCAGTTTTGTTGTATAGAATTAGAATAGAAAGAAAACGAGGGGAATTGAGGTAGAAAAGGTGCGGTTCAAATTAGAACAATCCATGTCGAGGGAAAAAAGTGAGGAGGGGTCACAACTGCTTCGCATTCAAAAGGAAACACAATTGTATTGTGCCGTCTAATTTGTTGAAATATATTATGATAAACATGAAGTTAATTTGATATGTCCTCGTGCTGTCAACACCCGAAACGTATATATTAGTTTCAAGAATGTGACCTAGACCTTTGTGGTCAAATTAAACAATAAATTCTTGAATTCATTGGTTCAATGACTAACACTGTTTTAGTTGCCAATCAGATTCTATACAACATTGTTGCTAAAATCCCACAGTTAAATGTTCATCATTTTTCGGAGCATGTACTGCATTTATGTTCATGAGTGCACAGATTTAAATTGAATTCAGTGGATCGTCCAGAATATCGGATTCTGAACAATATTAGTCTCTAAAATGTCACAGTGTATATTCATCATATTTCGGGTCACGTTCTGCTCGAATCTGTATACATGAGTGAATAGATTTAATCCTTCAGCAAGTATTATTTTGCTATCTGCAGTGAATGTTTGATGATAGTCTAGCAACAATATGTGTTGTGAGCCTTATAACTAGAAATATGATGAATATATCATAATTTTTCGAAAGTTAACAGAATATGGGGTGATTAGTTCTTGGGTGAGACGACGAGTAGTAGAAGATAAAAGAGCCTATATTATGCATCAAAATGAAAGTAATTATCACTGTGGTTGAGCCCCAGGCCCTTTTGCCTTGTTTGTATAAATGTGAACTGGCAGTTTCGTTCGTTTGGCTTAAGTGATCCGTAATAGTTGTTTGAACTGAGCAACGGGCAAACAAATCCTAAATATGATTTCCATCTTTTTTTAATACTACTTTATTGTAGATATATATTTATAAAATAAGAATATAGTATATCAAAAAATATTAATCCTGCTATTAATGAAAATATCAATATTTGTTCTAGTATCGCATCTTCTTCCTTTGCCCCAAAAAAACCTAAGTTCAATCTAGCTGAAAATTAAGTCATTTTGACAAGGGAGGATTTTGATTTTTAACGCTCGATTGCAGGCGTTGTTCAAACGCGCTGTATATAGTTGTATCAATAAACGTAAATATATATAATATAGGAAAAAAACAGCAAGCATCTGCCTCGTGTCTCGTGTCGAAAAACCGAAAACCTAAGACATTTTATGAAATAGACCGGATCGAAAACCCCCATTCAGGGCAGCCTTCTGTTTAGCAAATCCAGCGCAGCTGGCAGAAGAACCCTCATTGGCCAATGAATATATATCTAAAGCAACCCCCTTATTCGAAAAGGGCGCAAAATCGACCAAGGTTTTAGGTGAAAACATCCCCGCCCATCAATGAATAAATATTTAATGAAGTTCTTGTTGGCCAAACAAGATCCTCACCCCGAAAATAGATATATATTCAGTTGACCCTAAATAGGGCGAGAACGCATCATAATATATACCATGTAGGTACTATTAGAAAAGATTATTAATCCGTATAAACGGGTATGAATAAACGTGGGCTCATTAAATGTATGCTTTTATTGTCCAATTGAAATAGTAATGTAAATGTTTGGGAGTGGAAAAATAATCCCTGAAGGTTATTTTCAAATCAATAACAATGAAAAGCGTGAAAAAGAAATTTAGGGTAATTTGAATGAGAAGAGTTGAGATGAAAAAGTATGGGGCGAGATTTTTTTTTAAACGGAAATCACAGTTTAATTTAGATCAATTCTTTTTTGTCCAATATATGGTACAATGATATTTTAAGCCTGAATTACACTATCCAACTATGGTTGTATGTTTCTTATTCTAGAATCCATACAAGGTCTAGAGCAGAAGTAGCTTCCTAATCAATTTCAAAAAACTTGCAAGTTATCAGAGAAAAATATTTATAGTGCCAATTTTAAAGAATAACAGATAATAATATTTCCAAAAAAAAAATGTTTTAATTGTAATTTAGAACAATATCAAATCGCATATATGGTAAACGCTCCAGTAGTGGGCCTCTACCTGTAGTGGGCCAGATGCAGGAACAGTTCAAAAATTACCTTATCCAACTTTGAAAAATCTCGCTATATATAGCCCATGCATGCAGATTTTTCAAAGTTGGATAAGGTAATTTTGAACTATTCTTGCATCTGGCCCACTACAGGTACAGGCCCACTACTGGAGAGTTTACCTTAATTAATTATAATGATTTATTGGACACGAATAAATAATACAATAAAACTAGTTCGATCGACTTATTCTGCGATCGTTCTCAAATATGAGCACCCATTCCGAAATGTCATAGTTTTATTGTATTATTTATTCGTATTCAATAAATAATTATAATTAATTATGTGTGATTTTACTAAAATTTAAACTCAATAAAATTAATCACAAAAATAAAAGCTTTAACAGCTTCATTACTAATAGAGCAATATGTTTATTTCATTTGTTACATTGAGTTTTTCTTACGTAGCTAGACAATTCACGAAAATACAAATTTGAAATATCATAGAAAATATTGTTAGATAATAATATTATTATCTATTTTTACAACTCTTATAAAACAAGCTTTAAAACCCGTATAAGATGGTACTGTGTGAGAGAAATTTTACAAAAAATACCGCCCGAGGGCGCCTATAATATATGCAACCAAGAGAGCAGCTCAGATTCATTTTTCATGTGAGCTTTTCTACTGGTTGTCCACATTGCAGACAAGGCTTTTCCTCTAAGGGCCGGTTGCATGTCACAAAGTAAATGCTTTTTACCACTAACACAGGGTAGATGGTAAATGGAGGGATTGGGATGGCCAATCAGATGCCAGAAACTGACAGTGCCTGGCATCTGATTGGCCATCCAGTCCCTCCATTTACCATCTACACTGTGTTAGTGGTAAAAAGCATTTACTTTGCGACATACAACCGGCCCTAAGATCTTTTCAAGAAAAAAATCACTTGTACATAACTAAAACCGAAATATCTAAGAAAGATTAAAATTATTTTCCTCAAAACTATTAATGAAATTAATTGTGCTTAGGAATTTAATTTAAAATCTCTAAAAAAAATCCTCGAGCTTCTTAAAGTTTTTGAGAAGCTACAAATTAATAAAAGTAAAAACATAGTGGATAGTATGGAGAACAAAGAAGTGAGCAAAGCGGCGAAAACAAGCTTGAAAGTCAGAGAATATTTTAAAATAAATATTCATCTTATAAATAGATTATTTATTAATTTAACTTATATCTAACATATATAATTAGATGAGTGGATATTGATGAGGCATTCCAAAATGCAATAAACTGATAAAAAGATAGTTTAAATTATCTTCTTTTTTGTATTTTGGCCAGCCTCATCAATATCTACTAAATTCACTTATCAGTCCGTCTCTAAAAATTACTGTAATCTTATAATTAGATGATATTATATATATGTGGAAGTATTCAATTTTTTTTTAATACCAAAATATTTAATTTTTTTTTTTGTTGAAAATATTTAAAAAACTGCTATGATCGAAATAATAAATCTTTAAAAGAAAATATTTCTTGCTTTTGCTTAAGAATTCAATTTATTTTTATGACTCTTGTTATGTATGGACATCGCCCCGTGGAGGGTCCTGAAATATTAGGGTCGCCCACCAAGAAAAAGATCCTTTTTTCACGTTCTTTGCGACAGGAATTTTAAATAGAATTGAACCAATTTATCATGCAAAATAAAATATATATGATGTAGATATTAAATATATTATTATCAAGACCGGACATTCAACAAAAAGGAAAGGAATTTTTAAACATTTTACAAAGGTTTTTATTATTATTTTATTTATTTATTTATTTATTTATTGTTGTTTTATTAAAAAATGAATGGAATTAACCCTAATTTCAACATTTAATACAAATCATACCTAACATTTCGAATGCAATAGTTGACAATTCTCGTGTTTTCTTTAATTATTTATTCGTATAATTTAATTATCCTCATAAAATGAAGGATATGTGATGTGGGACTTTAAAGAAGTAGTAGAATTGACATGGAATACGTTTAACGATGGAGGTGAGTAGTTGGATCAAAACAGCCTTATAACTGCCTACTCTGATCACATACTACTAAAGGGCATTTGTGCCTGTCTGTGTAACTACCTACCTATGTTCGTCCTCCCAAGGGTTGGGAGGTGGGGTCCAAGGGGCTATTAAAAGGCATTTGTCCCTATTTATGTATGTACCTGTTTCTATGTAGGGTGGGAAGCCTCGGGGGGTGGGGGTCCAGGGGGATTTGTGTCTATGTCTGTACCTATATATATACCTGTGTGGGGTTGGGAGGTGAGGGCTGGGGTTCAGGGGGAAAGGTGGGGATCCAGGGGGTGAGGAGTCCATGGGTGGGGAGTCCAGAGGGTAGGTTTAATGGGTTGGAAGGTGATCAGAAGCGGGGTAGGGGAGAGGGTCGGTGGGATGGAGAGTGATTGGAGTTGGAGGAGAGGGAGTGTTCAAGTGACGGGGGTCCAGGGGGCTTCCCCTTGGCTAGCAAGAAACCCACCGAAGGCGGGCCTTGCAGCTAGTTTATTAATAAAAAAGTTTATCATCATTTCAATGAAAAAAGTATTTAAATTAAAAGATTTTCATACATTAATTCCTGTGAATCAATTGTAATAGACTGATGAAGAGGGCAAAGCTCTCGAAACTATAGTCTCGTTATAAGTAAATTAAAAATTTATAATTCCAGCAGAAGACTCCTTCAAAAAAGTATTTATTAAATAAATAAATAAATTCAGGTAATAAAATACTAGATTTATGTTTCAATATAAAAGCTGTGATCATATTATCGATGAAAATGACTAAAGTTCACAATTTTCTTATATATTTCGGAAAAATTCAATAATTTTTCAAGTGTTACTTATAGTAAATTCAAACTACTGCACTGACACTGTCGTGAGACTAACTAGACTTGCGAAATTTCCCTAGACTGTAGTGTAGGTGCGGTAAGTTGAATTATTTATTAGTTTCCCTATGAATAATTTAAAACTATTTCAAGGAATAGATTTGAAGATTACCTTGAGTCTTATGATGAAGCTCGGAGTTCCCTCTTCATCCCGGGTATGTTCAGGTTCCCACAAAACCCTCTGCATGAACAAATCAATTACTGAACGACTAACAGCTCCTGGAATTTGGATGGTGACAGTAACCACATCCTGCAAAAAAATAAAAAATAAATATCAATTAAAAGCTTAATAGTTAAAAATGAAATGAATAATTTGATCACAATGAAATACAGTACAAGGTACCCTAATAGATATGAAAAGTAAATAGAATGGTTCGTTAAGGATTATATAAAAATGATCCTGTTGATTTTTTTTTAAATTTAACTCATAAAGAGAGTGTATATAAAGATGAATAGAGTAATAAAAAGTTGTACCATGAATATTTCCCACCGGGATAATTAATTACTGTCGATTTTTCTTAATTAGAGAAGGAATTAATTCTTTGATTCCAGCGTCATTGAAGAGACAAGTCTACTTTCACTAATACAATTATTATTTCTTATGAATTCAAATGAAATAATTTGTGATTTTTGTAAATAAATATACCTACCTCTAAGTTTAAGTTTATGAATATTTAATGATAGTTTTTTTAATAGTGTATTTTTAAATCTAATAATAATAATCTATTAAAGATGCTGTGAGGCAATTTGCCTCCTAGAACAGTAAATATGATATCATTTAAAAAATGAACATTTTGAGCATCGCTTTCATACTTAATAATAATAGTAATTCATAAATACGCATAATTTAAAAAACAGGATATTTGAATATTACAAGATATTGTTTTCTTTATTGATACTTTATAAATTTTAAATACTTACATTAATTTTAAGTTAACTAATATAAGAGTTGTTTCAAGAACAAAATTCCGTACCTTTTCCAAATGTGATAAGCCTCTGTTTTTGTCCACTTCCTGAAGTAGATGATTTAAACTAAAAATAAATAAATACAAATCAAAAATAATTATATTTATATTATATTTAAATACTAACTAGATTTAATAATATAGAAATACAAGGTTTATAAAACCATGCATGCTTTATTCTACGAATCCAAGTTCATGAAATGGAGAGCAATATAAAAATAAATAAAAGCAAGTAGGTATATTAACAAGAATAGACTGGAGAAAATTGTGAGTTTTGTGAGCAAACGTACTATTTTAAAGATCCAATAGTACCTATCTATGGATAGTTTTTAAGGAATTTGGTGTTGGTACTTGGTGAAACATTTTTTAAAATTATTGGATAAAAATACATGGTAGGTTTCACATTAAGATATAAAAAAATAAAACGAATTTATTTCGTTTTATTTTTCTATATCTTAATGTGAAACCTACCAAGTATTTTTATCCAATAATCCTATCTATGGAGTTTAGTGCTTATCAGGTAGATTTAGGGAGATTGAAGATTTTCTCTTTTTCAAGAGCCATAGTCGATTCCGAGCGTCGACGATTGCTATGGAAATGAGTATAATCTCCAATCTAATTTTCCTGGGAACATTTTTCACAGAAATGGTTTCCTATTGTCTTCCCCTGAGTTATTGAGATGCCATATATTTTTGACAAAGATAAAATTGATCTTACTAAGGCCAGATTCGAAGTCAAGCGCCTTAGGCATTGGCCTACCGGGGAAACCAATTTTTACGTAATATATATTGGCCAAAGTGGATGAGATAGAGAGGAAGGCGCCCATATGATACTATGTTAAAAAAGAGTATGAGAGTTTTAGCGCCTCTAGTGAGCATGACCGATCATGAAAACATTTATGGAGTATAAATATTTAGAAAGGGTACAAAATGATCGATAATAATCAATAATCAACAATATATTTTGAGAGATAATACTTTATTTAAAATATAATTTACTTACATTAAATCATTCCTTGGTCATAAAAAAAAAGAATGAATAATTTTGATTACCCGGTCACCATCACCAGATGGCATTTTTGTCTTACTCTCTATCTCATTCTCTTTGCTGGCCCATGCCTTTACTGGCAATTTCATATATTCTTAAAGATTATATAGCCTTTGTGTTTTTATAGAGCCGCAACTCCCAGTATCCTCTCAATCAATTCCAATGTGATACATGCAACAGGATTGAGATTGGGAAGGCTGTAAATATAAAATATGACAACAGTATTTAGTGTCAGAAGAGGGTCACTCACTTCAGAACAAATCACGACACATGTTGTTTAACTTCCTTTGGGTATGTCAAGCTTAATCTATAGGTGGCTTAATTATAATAAAAGATTCAATTAATAATGAATTATACAAAAAAGAATATATGATTTTTTAATCCAGGGGAAAATTATTGAAATTAAATTAGCTTCATCCAAGCAGAAAATTAACCCCCAAATGTTCTCAAATAATAAAAAAAATGTTCGCTTTGAAAAGAAACCAATTCTGTTCTTTGAATAGGATGTCTAATTTGTAACAACAAATAGACATTATGTCACTTTTTTCAAGTGACGGTTTTAATTGACACTCTCAAGAACGTTTTAAAGGAAATGGGGTGAGCTTGCGAAGGTTTGTCAGCAAATTATAAAAGCGAGAACAGATAATATAATATAAAAGCAGTGGTGGTTGATGATGATAATAATGACGGTGGGGTAAGGGATGGATGGGCCATCGGACAAGGGCATTATGAATTTTATTCATGAAGGGAGTTTTTCAAACTCTCGGGGGTTGAAGGGGGGTAACGATTTAAACGATGCACAATGGTAATCAAACTGCACAATAGTACAGATATAACTGCTTATCCGTATATTATGTTTAGCGGCGTGGTGAAGAAATCATCTCGATTGATCAAGAGGCCGTAAAAACCAGAGAGTGTGAGGGTTTTTTGAGGGGGGGGGGTTCAATTCTACCATCTGGCCAACTTTTTTCTATACGTACTATGAGCAAGAGAGAGGATAGCTTATAAAAGCAGGTGCTGGATATATATCAAGCAGGAATTGGCAAACATACACTCACACAAACATACATACATACTCACGAATTATTTGAAAATGTTTTCATTTAATAAAAAAAAATTATATTTTAGTTTCACAGTGGGTTGATCATAATTGTTTTTCGTCTTATAATGGACTTCATTATGACATTGTTTTTAATTTGTGGCTGGTTATTGGCCACTTGGACTTGAAATAAAATTAGAAGATAAATTTTCAAATTGTTGCTTCGTTTATATTTTTTACTACACATTGACAATATTCTTTATATTTATTAATATTATTATCTGTATCAGTTAAGCCTTGTAATGCGATTGTGTTTTTTAAAAAAAGTGTAAACAAGAAAAGGATGTCATTGTTTTGCTGAGTCAATTTAATTGTGATCAACATATCGTCACCTTAGAGAGTAAACCTGCTAACTCACAACAAGGAAATTTTACAGGGCAGAGAAAAAACAATCAAAAGTTAATATTGTTGTTATGGAAAAAAATATTTTTCACATTATTATACGTAGCAGTTTTACTTGGACGATGCTGCATTTCTTTTTCTTTCGAACGGTATTAATATGTCATATATGATAAAAAATGGAGTTAGCAGGTTTACACTAAGCCGACGATATGGTGTAATTGTAATGAACTATATATTACTTTTTACGAGGAGGTTAAGTTAAAATATTGCATGAGGAAGCAGAAAAATATACTGCGAAACATAGAAACAATTTGAAAATTTAACTTCTAATTTTATTTCAAGTCCAAATACCCAATAACAAGCCACAAAGAAAAATATTCATCATGGACGATAACAACACCAATTGTTTTTAATGTAGTTTTTTGTTCTTGTTATTTATAACCTATAGGTATAATACTAGAAGAGTTTTATTAATCTAGTAGCCTTATAAACCTACCAAGCAAGAAGATACCTTGTTGCTGAAAAACAGCAACCGATAGAGGCGATATTTTACATTTTTCGCCATAAGAATATGTTTGTTCATTTTTTTAATCTCCGTTAACGAACACTCCAAGCGGCTGCTAATAGATATTAGGGGTTTAATTTACATTAAACTTTATTAATTCAATTTAAGTATCTAGAATAGATTTCAGTCCTATCGTGATTTTACCCATTAGCAGCATATACTGGATATATATCAAGCAAGAATTGACAAACACACTTACACATATATTCACAAATTATAATCAAACGTGTTCATATAATCAATAGAATAAGTTTTAGAACGAGAACAAACTTTCTACGACTTTTAGTTTTCTAGCTAGGTATCGGAACATTTTTTTCTATGTATCATATATTTCTAAACAAGAAAAAGGAAAATTTGTAGATTTTGTGTAGATCAATAGTTTAAATATTGTACATTAGAATGAAGAAGAGACACAATAAATTATTAAGAGAGTTCAAATTGCCGATAGAAGTAAACTTTAAATGTTTAAGGAAATCACAAGAGGTTGTCATTTACTAGATCCGAGATGGAATGGATCTGGCTTACTATGATTAAAAATAATCCATTTCATCTCGGATCTAGTAGATGACAACCTCTTGTGATTTCCTCAGTAATAAATTATTATTTGGAATTGGAGAGTGGATAAGGGAGAATGTAGAGTGCATTAGAAATGGAAATTTCATCTACGACGAAATTTGGACTTTAAGTCCCTGAAATTTTAATTAACGAAAAGTAGATTTATGACCTTATTTTGACATGATCCGAGAAAAGTAATAAAGTTAGCGGCTTAACAGCGAGCGAGCAAGCGCACTCTCCCATCTGGACATATGCTGAAGTGCCTCCATACAAATAGATGATCTCCTCTCGTGAAGGGATGATTAAAGATGACAACGGGGCGTTTTGTGGTTATTAGCCACCAAACCATTGTCCGCCCCGGAAAACCCACCCTTTGCTTTTTTCCTTGCGATTATCAATAGCAAGTGGAGCCGAAGATGACACACACGCTTGAAAACGACACACATCTGTCCGGGGTCAACAAAACGACCGATGACAAATATTGGAGCTAATTTACCGGCTGGAATATATCAAGCTTACAAATGGAATGCATTAAGGGCGAATAATAAAATTAGAGTAAAGGAAGAAATCGAGTTAGATCAATCAATTGATTATAAAACGCACCAGGGGATGGTAAAGTCGAGATTTGTTAACCGGCATGGTAATTGAATTGGTTTTGCTTTTTGGTTTAACGATCATATGAGGGATAGATAGCTTGATGAGGAAATCTCGTTATAAAAGGAATAAGACCAAATAAAATTGATAATATAAAACAGTGGTTATCAACCATTTTTCTTAGCGTGCCCCCAGCATATTAGCTGATTTTCAAGTACCCCTTAAAGTAATTTTATACTATAAGCATAATCTTTAATACTGGAAATAAAAAAAAATGTATTTTTAATATACTTTTTCTGGCTCTTGGGTGTACTGGGCATTTTAAATTGGAATGAGGAGTTATTAATTTCTTTGCTTATTTCCATTAATGTATTTTATTTTATTTTAGTCATTATAATTTACATATTATTCTTATATTTATTTAATGAATTAATTATTTACGTGTTTATTAGTTAATAATATAATTAAAAAGACATCAGGGACCACGTCGTTAGCAACCAGTCCGACTGAGATAACGAAACTTTTATTTTTTTATTTTATTTTTTATTTTTTGGCTTTTCGGCTTTTCTAGCCATAAGCCAATTTACGATACTAATTATTTTTGATTAAATTTGTCTCTATCCCCCCCCGGGTCAGGTTTTAGCCGGATGCCTCGAGTCGGATTCGAACCCGGGTCCACTTGGTTAGCAGGCTGACATGCTAACCCCTAGCCTACCCGACCCCCCAAACTTTTACTTTAAAAATGTCTTGAAAGCATTATTTATTGTAATGATAAATCTATAGATGAAATATAAATTAAATATAAAAAAGAAATGTATTTGTTTTTAACATTTTTAATCAATACATGTTATAAATTAATTGAATAAAGGTAGGTAGTATGGTAGTAAGGTAGGAATCAGTCTGACATTTAATATGAATAAACTTTTTAAACTTTTTATTTTCTCTAATGAACAAGTAATTGCTAGACCAAATAAAATTCATAATTAAAATTAATTGAGAATTTATTGAGGTTAAATAACAGCGATTAAGTAGAGTTTTAAAATCTATTAGATAAGTTTGATTGTACTATGTCATAAAGAGTGCCACCCATGTTGATGACTGCTCGTTAATTTCAATTCCAAAAATAGCCTTTAAAAAATGTATTAAGTGTAAACGAAACTTGAAAAACCATTTTTTAAATTAGTATTTTACCCCAAAAAATTGAGATCAATAACAAAAATTGCACTTCTGCTGGTAGTATCTTCGGAAATTACTGCTTTAAAGAGGACCAACTCTTCTGTTTGGGAATTAAAAAAAGGACAATATGGCTGGTACACTTTTACAATACATTAGAATTTTTGAAAACACAGATTTTCAGGACAAATAAGATTCGGCATAATTTAAGAAAAGAAATAGAATCCCCGACTGGCAAAACAAATTTCACAGGTGAATTGGCAGTTGGGGGAATGTAGAAGTATATGTGAAGATGTCATTCCATCTGCCATGCTATTTTTAGGGGTTATTTCCGAACGAATTTTACAGGCTTAAAGATCCAGTCCCAGAGGAACTAATACTATATTATATGAAAAATCTTTTTGAAGAGAAGACAATAAATATTTTTTTTTTCAGGGCTGCTTTTTGAATTCTTCCAAGAATTTTATTGCAGGATTTAATACGCTAAGCGAGCTCAGATGTGTTATCAACTGAGGCAACATTAAAAAAACATACCAAATAGCATCCTCCGAATAACTTTCCGAATTCCCTTTTTAGGGTAGGCTACTAAATTTAGTTATATGTACACTAGGATGGTCATTATTTTGAGTATTTTATAATTTTTATGCTGCCAGAAGCTCACATAATTCGAAATAAATAAAAAAAAACTATCCCCTAACTTTCAAGTCTCAACCATTATTGCCCCACAGCGATGCAAGTTTCCCATCTAAATTGGTTTTTTTGGCATTGAACGATCAATTTTTATTTCGGCCAGTAATTGTGCAAAAAAATTTGAAACTCAGTAGACTTTTTCCTTATAATAGTAGTTATACCTCAGAATTTCTATAGATTTTTAGCTATTATAATTTTTGAAGTTACAGTTAGATAGAATACTGCTATATCTTAGAGTTATTATGTTATAGAGTCCAAAATTATAATAGCTAAGAATCTGTAAAAATTATGAGGGATAGCTATTATTATAAGGATAAAATCTACAAAGTTTCAATTTTTTTGAACTATTACTTTGGCCGGAATAAAAAATTGATACTTCAATGCCAAAACCCCATGTTATTTAGATGGGAAACATATATCCTGTGGGGCACAAGTTAAAATTGAGATAGGGTGTTGAAACTTGGGGGATATTTTTTTTTATTTATTTCAAACCAGCCTCAGGCAGCATACAAATTCGAAAATACCCTAATGTACACATACATACATATATAGTATCTTAGAACATAGTAACTCTTTCAGGTAAAAAAAATAAGTAGTTTTGTTGTTCCTATGGCGGAACTTGCAAAGGATGATATACCTAATTAATTCTATTAAAATATTTTGATTTTACTTTGATGTGATTCATGTCCATTCTTTTTAAATTTTAAATATAATTTCATAAGTATTTGAATATCATATAAATCAAAACAAAATTATATATACTTAAGGTAACTATAAATATAAAATTAAGGTTTTGTCTGTACATTGCTCCAAATCACCCCAAATGTTGGCTGTACAAGTTTCAAGAAAAACTATATGTAAGAAAAACCCCCTCAACAAAATTTCTGTCTGTCTGTCTGTTCCTATGGTAAAGGGTGTGTAGTTTCACAGTGAATGAAATAAAACTCAAAGAGGTTATACAAACTCAATATATTTCGGATTATTAGTCCATCATCAGGAGTTTACAGGTTAAAACTAATAATATTTGAACATGTGATCAAATAATATTTGAGCATGTGATCAAATTATACATGCTCAAATATTATTAGTTTTAACCTGTAAACTCCTGATGATGGACTAATAATCCGAAATATATTGAGTTTGTATAAACCTCTTTGAGTTTTATTTTATTCACTGTGAAACTACACACCCTTTACATTATTAATTAATATCATGTTTCACCTAAAACCTACACAACTTTCTCTAAGTAAAAAAAAATGTTCCTATGGTGTCCATGCAAACTCGAACACACATCAGATCTGAAGGATGCCTCGGAGACTCAAAAAAATCATAGATGAAAATGAATTTTCTTCACGTTTCAGAAATTTTTAAACCCAATGGGCAAGAAAAAAATAAAGTAAAAATTGAGTGAATTTAATATTAGGGCCGGCAGTTAGACAGTACCAAGTAATGTATATTCAACAACCCTGAAATTAGGATAATTTCCAATCTTCATTAAATCATGTAGGTACAATACCCCGGACTTACGCGATAGGTGGGACCAAGCGATAGCAGTGTAAGTCGAATTCGCGTAAGTCGGGGTTCAACTTTGCATATAAATACATATAAAGTTTGTGTAATCGGGACCAGAGTCTAAAGAAAACAATAATTTAGAAGAAACATGTTTAATAAAATATTAGATAATGAAAGCAATTTACATTACTATGAATAAAACAACGTAAACCGAAGTTATTTTGATGTCGAAGGCTTCATATATTCTAACAATGTCGCCTGACGAGATAAGTTTTTCTTCTTCTCACGTAAAATTTCCTCGTAGCATGCCAGTAACTTTTTTATTTTCCGTTTTGTAGTAGAAACGCGCTCTTCATTGGAATCTATTTTTTCTAAAATTTGTAACTCCTTTTCAATTGTACTGAGGCCTTCTGTTAAGTTTGAAATCGTCATTTGATTTTCCGTTTCAACTGGGTCTAACGAATCAGTTTGTTCAATGTCTTGATCATGCTCACGCATTTCCATAAGCTCGTCAATTGTTAGCTCTTGATTGTGTGAATCCAGCAATTCTTGGACGTCATCACCATCCACTTCTAAATTTAATTGTTTGGCAATATCGACCACTTCTTCAATTATACTATCGATTTCTTCAGGATTTGAGGCTGATTCTCCTTGGGTTTCTGTGGTGAAAAAAATGGACACAGCTTTTTCCAGACGCCATTCAAAGTTTTTTGTGAAATCTCATTCCAAGATTGTCCAATAATTCTTACAGCATCTAAAACATTGAATTGCTTCCAAAAGTCTTTGACAGAAAGCTCGTTATTTTGTCTCATAGCTTCATTTAGATGTGCAAATGATCGCCTTGTGTAGTAAGCTTTAAATGTTTTAATGACTCCCTGGTCCATTGGTTGAAGCAAGCTGGTAGTGTTTGGTGGCAAAAATACAACTTCCACCCGTGGATCGAAATTAATTAGAGTTGTAGAAGGATGACCTGGTGCATTGTCAATTAGTATCATCACTATAAATGGAATCTCTTTCAGTTGGCAATAACGTTTGACTTCAGGAATAAAATGATAGACCAAACCAGTCTTCAAAAAGAGAAGCGATCAAAAATAAAAACCGGCTATTTCCGAATTCGCGTAAAACGGGGTAACGTAAGTCGGGGTATCACTGTACTATATTTTATTCTAAAGTGTTCCGTTTAGTTTTAATACAATTCAAAATCGTTTTTCATGTATTTTTGAGGTGAACTTCCCTTGTCCCCAGAAGTGGGGGCGAGCCAATTTCGGCAAGTCTATTCAGTGTGTATGTGTGTTGTGAGTGAGCTTATAGGGGATATTTCGAGAATGCTCATGGACAATAAAACTAACGAGCCACGAGGCAGCATGCAACTGCTACCCCTTAGTCCTCAACGAAGATATATCCTAATACATGGCATCTAGCTATCTCCCTTATTTCTACATGAATGCATAAAGACAAACATCATCAGAGATAAAAAGCCCGTTTTGAAATTTAGAATAATTTTATTTTTCTTCCACTGAATAAAAACAGCCAATGAATATTTAGTGATTTCGAAAATCTCTTTAATAATTCGCAAATTGTTTACCAAATATCTGGCTGGTAAAGAGAGTTTCAATTTCAACCAAATTTTTAATAAAGTAAAGAAAAATTTAAAAAATTTAAAAAAATATAAAATTCTAAGTGGGTTTCACAAAAATAAAGGACAAAATGCTTATTAGCATGACGCTATAGGTATATATTTCGGGTACGAGCCCATCTTCAGGAGTTCTTTGAACTATATATACCTATAGAGTCATGCTAATAAGCATGTTGTCTTTTATTTTTGTGAAACTACCTAGAATTTTATATTTTTAAATTTTTTTACTTTATTAAAATATGTTTCACCAAGAACCTACACCATTCTCCCTTAACAAAAAATAAATCATATTATTAATTAGACGAGCAAAGTTTATACTATATGTATATATATATATATATATATACAGTCGGTTTCTCGAAAACGGCTCTAACGATTTGGATGAAATTCACTGGTTAGAGGAGGGTTTTGTGTTGAACATTCGATCTGTCACGCTCTCATCTTCGGCTAAGTTGTTTTTGATGGGATTTTGTTAATTGAAATAATTATTGACAGATGATTGTCTCGATAAAAATGTTTATTTACATTTTTATTCAATTTCCTTTTAATAAATAATTGGTTTTTTAATTTTATATCCCACAATAAGATTATTACAATTATTATTATATATTAAAAATTGGGCAATTTAATTGATTAAAAATCGAGTTTTAAATCCCAACAAATATTATTTGACAATTTAATTGATTAATTTAATTGATGATCAAAATTGTTATTGTGGAGGAGGAGAGGGGAGATGAGATTACCAATCGACTTGATTGGGGAATAATGGAATTAAAATAATTATCGGAAAAGAGGTTTTTTTATCTAATTAGATTTTTCCTCTTATTAAAAACAAGGACTAAAGATAAATAAGGACACTCGATGGTGGAGAAGCAATCTCCGAAATCGAAGCTAAAATACATGGTATACATTAATTAATGTAAAATAATTGGTTTAATAAAATTTATATAAAAAAAATTGTTATTGAAAATGGAAAAATTGGAGGGAGAGAGGGAAGGATACCAATCGATTTGATTGGGGAATAATGGAATTTAAATATTTATCGGAAAAGAGGTTTTTTTATCTAATTAGATTTTTCCTCTTATTAAAAACAAGGACTCAAGATGAATAAGGACACTCGATGGTGGAGAAGCAATCTCCGAAATCGAAGCTAAAATACAAGGTATACATTAATTAATGTAAAATAATTGGTTTAATAAAATTTATAAAAAAAATTGTTATTGGGGGAGATGGATGGAGGGAGGGATACCAATCGACTTGATTGGGGAATAATGGAATTGAAATAATTATCGGAAAAGAGGTTTTTTATCTAATTA
The DNA here is from genome assembly GCA_024734495.1 of Forficula auricularia. NCBI lineage: Eukaryota > Metazoa > Arthropoda > Insecta > Dermaptera > Forficulidae > Forficula > Forficula auricularia. The sequence goes on along the minus strand of JALMQS010000092.1, from coordinate 6,941,524 downwards.
GATTTTTCCTCTTATTAAAAACAAGGACTAAAGATGAATAAGGACACTCGATGGTGGAGAAGTAACCTCCGGAATCGAAGCAAAAATACAATGTATACATTAATTAATGTAAAAATAATTGGTTTAATAAAATTTATAAAAAAAAAAAAAAATTGTTATTGATTATCGGAAAAGAGGTTTTTTTTTATCTAATTAGATTTTTCCTCTTATTAAAAACACGGACTAAAGATGAATAAGGACACTCGATGGTGGAGAAATAATCTCCGGAATCGAATCAAAAATAAAATGTATACGTAAAATAATTGGTTTAATAAAATTTATAAAATTTATAAAAATTATATTTAATTAAAAAAAATAATTATACCGTATTTATTTATATACCTATATACACATAATCTGTGGGCCACTGAAGGCTAGAAATGCAAAAACTGGGTGCGTGGGTGTGGGCGGGGGTAGATGTGGGGGTGCAGGTGGGGTTCAGTGGTGGGGGGACGGGGGAGGTACGGGGTTTCGGGTCGGATTGGGGATGTAGGTGTGGGGTGGGATGGGAGGGTGCAGGAGGTGGGGTGAAGTGATGGGGGGGGGATTAATATATAGCTATTAATTGAAGCAAAAATTTACCGAGCATCGCTCGGTGGCCAGGTACTTATTATTAAATTATCAACGTTTGAAATACTCATCTATTAAAAATCTTAAATGAGATTCTTTATAGATCATTGATTAGCGCAGTAGCAGTAGAAAGGTATAGTTTTGACATTTTCGTAGTTATAATTTCATTTTTTTTAATTGAAAAGACCTTGTTTTGCTGAGAGTAGCAGAGATGTTGATACATAAAGAGAAATCAATGAGGTTGTCCTTTCATTTTTTTTTCATTTAAAATAATTTAATATTCAGTAAGGAACTTAAAGAACTTAAAATTCAGATAGTGATCATAAAATTCAAATTGATGGAGAATATATCGGGTTTTTGGTCAATACTTTAATCGTATATATTTCCAAGTTTTTGATCTGTTAGTACCTACATAATTGAGCAAAAATTTAATATAGTCATAGAGATGATATAATGAAAGGTCGAAAGGTCGGAGATAAAAGATTAAGCTGTTATTTATTGACTTAAAACCCGATATATACCCCAAGAAATAAAAATTAACATTAATTATACACAATACAAGAGCATGTTTCATTCATTATATTTTTATTAAAACAAATAATTATTTATTTTTGAAACACTTTCTTTTAAAACACCAGTGTTCTTTTTAACCGACTTCAAAAAATGGAGGAGGTTATCAATTCAACGGGTGTCCTCTTTTTTGTGTTTGTTGTGCATCGATTTCTCTTTACCATGTGGACCGATTTCGATGATTTTTTTGTATTGGGTTCAGTATAGTTCCTGATTGGTTCCGTATAAATTTCTTTGGTATTGGACCTTTTTTGTTATGTAGGTCACGCAAAATTTCTTTGTTTATGGACCGATTTCAATGATATTTATAAAATAAACATTAATTATACACAATACAAGAGCATGTTTCATTCATTATATTTTTATTAAAACTAATAATTATTTATTTTGGAAACACTTTCTTTTAAAACACCAGTGCTCTTTTTTTATTGACAGGTGATTGACTATTCGTGGTATTTTTTGTTTCGCTATAGCAAAAAGCTGTCTACGTCAATTCAAACAAAACCATTTTTAACCGACTTCATTTAGCAACATCTAGCAAAAGATCTGCTTAAAGTGGCGTTTTGTCAAAAGGTCCTTAAGTATTCTGGAATTCTCAGGACTATTCAGGCGTAAATTAGAAAAAATGAATTTTCTTTTTTTTTATTGTGGCATTTTAAATCGTTTACGTTTGCCCCTATGATTTTATATCAACAATCTTGATCTGATTTCAATTCAGAATTTTTTATAATTGCATTAATTTTATATTAAATGTTTTTGATAAAAAATACAATAGTTTTCTTTAATTGTCTTTACATAAAGTACCTATAAATCTATTGATTTACTTTAAATATTATATATTATTTCATTGTTCGCATCCATAATCAAATATTTAAAAGGATCGTAGGAAGTTGGAATGTTTTTTCTTGTAGTAAGAACTCCTGACAAATAAATTTATAAAATGAGCCACTGAGGAAGTCGCTAATCAGTGACCAAAATTTAATTCAGAAATTTTGCGTTTGATTTAGATTCTGGTCCAACTCCCTACGACCCTTTTAAATATTCAAATATTATCTTAAGATATATTTTTCTAAGGGTGAGATGGGGTTCCCCGAAAAACCTTATAGTTCTAAGGGTTCCGTGATTCGGCAAAGTTTGAAGACCACTGGTTTATGCTAACGAAAATACTTAGTTTTGTTGGCTTATTTACAGCTAAGCTCAGGTCTAGTGAAAATGTAATATTGTGTAATCAAATCCTAAATATTTTACAATTTAATTACAGGAAATCTTTTTTCCGCACTAATGATTGGAATTGAAATGATCGAGGGTGAAAAGAAAAAAGGTGATGCGTATCAATGTTTCAGCCAAAGTGGAGGGAAATACGCTAAAGAATGGATCCCCTTAATATAATAGTAGTTCAACTTGTGTTAATAACAAGCTCCGTTCATATCAAACTACCCACCAGGCCTGGGAGGGTTGGTCTCAGGGGTGGCAAAAGGATAACCGACAGGGCGTGTCAGAGCTTCCAACCCCTAAAACGTTTCTTCCTACCCTCAATTGGCGAATAATAAAAGCCGATAGGTGAACCCAATTTGTCAATCGACGAAGCGTGGCTGCTGAAGATTAAGGACAGTGTACACCCCAACTCTTACGCCCCATTTGGATGAGTCTTAATAATCTGTATGCGCATGGTAAACATCAAACAATAATATAGATTTATGACCCTAAGATCATAGCAATTAGAGTATTATTAATATAAGTTCGAAAGTGAGGTTTATTGTTATGAAAGTAATAAGCGTAATGTAGTATATTATAAGACGTTCACTATATTTGGAAAAAGAAAACAAAGCAGTATTAAAATATAAATTGGAATATTATCTATGATTTGAAACTTTGATTTATATGTTGATGCAGAGAAGTACAATATACAGTTAAGAACTTGAGTTTTGTTTGTTACTAACCTCAAGTTATGAAACAATTCGCAACTTTGATGAAATTAAAAGCAAATCAAACCCATTCATGTGTTGATTTGTTTAATCCTATGACTTTTAAATCTCCTTTCTGGCTATATCTTTCCCGAATTCTGGGCCTTTGAATAAACGACTATTTCATTCATGAAAATCTAAAGTACGTATTTTTAGAGTTATATTCAAAAGAAAAAACGGGATCCTCTAAAGGGTCGGTTTCATGACGGTTTGTTAACACTTTGTTAAGTTGACAGACGGTCAAACCTGACACGTACTTTCATCTGATTGGCCATCCGGCCGAGCACTTGGTGAATACTAAGGTTTGACCGTTTGTCAACTTAACAAAGTGTTAACAAACCGTCATAAAACCGGCCCTTAGTGTCGATAGAATGTCGGCCAGTCTCAGAGCAGTTTAATTAAGAAACTAAATATAACATAAACTTGAAATTAATCAATTATATGTATTCGATTTCCTCGAAATTAAAAATCGTATTAAGATCATAATGGAATGATTATTTTATGGAGGGTCGAATTTTTAGGCTACATTTTTTCAAATTTAATTCACTTTAAAATAAAGTAACGAGACGTCCCACATTAGTTGGAACTGCCCCACATTTGGGTTTCTTGTATCACATCGAAAATGTCTCGCAAAAATGTCCCACATTGGAAAATATTTTGTCTTGGATTAAAAAAATTTATATTTTATTAGTTATTTATATTTTTACATAGTCATTGTTGGGATTTAGCGACACTAGAGCCCGTCTTGAAAGACTTTTGTGATCATGATGATTTGGAATATAATTATGTATGCGGTTGCTTGGATTCAGCAAAACCAGATGGTCAGCATTAATGCCTTCAATTTAAAAAGTTCTAAAACTATATTCGCCTTTAAAATCATATTTTTTGTCTACTGATAACTGTCCAAATGCCATCTGCTTCGCATTGGATTAAGAAAAAATGGAGAAATGGCTTGTTTGCAGGGTAGTCTTAACTGATCTGTTAATTTAGTTGCCTAAATACTCAGGGGCTCCCATTATACGAGGTGTAGGTATTAAATGACATGACTGTGTTTAGAAACGTTAAAGGCTATATTGCAAGTGAAGTGCAATTTCTCCAATACTTGTGAGGAATTTTGTAACATATCACAAAATGTTGAATTATTGAAAAAATTTCATATTTTTTTCAGAAAAGTACGAGTGATTATATCTTTATTTGTTATGTTGATGTTTTAATTTTATCTATGACTGCTCTTAATCTTTTATGGTATACAATAGATATGTGTCAATAAAATAATTATATACATACAAATTCATGTCCCACATTCCATTGTTGGTCACTTTAAAATAAGGATGTGAGAGGGCCAAAATTAGCCAATTTTAGGTAATTTTTGTATCAATAGGCAGATTCAGTAGTATCTGAACTGAAATTATGAAACAACTTCACAAATTTCTCAAAATCTCCTTATCAAATAGGAATAAAAACGAATTTGATGTCTCAAGTATTTTAGAAGATATAACAGTCCATTCAAAAAGTCCATAGGATGGCACATAGATGGCGTTACTAGAATTTTTCAATATTATTTTTATTTAGTACTAACCTTCAAACGATACATGCATATAAATTTGACAGCAATCTGACTATTGATTCGTGAGTTATAGCATCTTGTGTGAAGCAACTTTTGTTATTGAAAAAAAAAATGGAAAAAAGTGAATTTCGAGATCTTACTTATCCATGGGCTTATTGAATGATCTGTTATGACGGGACCCCTTGGTATATGTGACCGATTAGTAGTTGGGCACTTTTTTTGTTAACCTTTCTGGGTCAATTTAGTTCTAGTGGTTTTTTACTTTCATTTAATCAACTTAGATAATAAAACCAGGAAAAAAACTTACTGGGATTCTCGTTGTGCCCCGCTGTACGCTCGTAGATCAAGAATTTTATTAAGTTCCACTCTAAATTAGAACAAAAACGAGATAATAATGATAGTAATAAATTTCTAGTATTATATAGGGTAAGGTATATATATATATATATACTGAAACTAGCTAACTTACTTGCTCCGTGTTGTGGGAATGAAGTCGGCAACGCCGTTCACGGATCTATGAGCAAAGGTAATAATTAATGTTCATTAAACATGTCGAATTGAGGAAACATAATAACGCATTCCTCATGTTCAGTTAATTAATAGCTAACCAGTGGGATCGAAGTTGGATGAAAGGCTCTCTGAGTGGCTGCTTCTCTCTATATCTCTCTCTCTCTTTATCTGCCTTTACGATAAACTTTAATAATATTAGATTGTCATTACAAAATGGAAATAAAGAAACAAAAGATGAGACGATGATATTTAGATTAAAATTAGAAATACAACCACCATCACTAGTTCAATAGTTAGGCACGAATGTCTTTAATGTGCAATATTTAAAATTTAGTCCAAAAATATTTTTTATTAATGTATATTTAAATAGTCTTTTTGAGATTAATGAAAATACAGGGTAGCAAAATATCTCCCACATTTTGAAGAGGTATGCAAAAATGAAAAAATTTAACTAGAAAAAAACTGAATATATTTTTAAAAAGAAGATAATTTTTTACTTTTTCAAATGTGTTTAAACATTATATCAGACGAGGAGGGGAGGGGTGAAAATTCTAGCCCTTTCTCACTCAACCTAATTTTGCATATATATCTGTGGGCCCTAAAAGGGCTAGAAATGCAAAAACTAACCACCCATAATAGAGGGAGGGTCAAAAATGAAAATTCTAGCCCTTTTGACCAAACTCAACCACATTTTGTATTGTACATATTCTGTGGACCACCAGAAGGCTAGAAATGCAAAAACTAACCAAATTTTGTATACATAGTTTGGTCGAAAGGGCTAGAATTTTCATTTTTGACACTCCCCACCCCCCATTTTGGGTGATTAGTTTTTACATTTCTAGCCTTCTGGGGCTCCACAGAATATGTATACAAAATTTGTTTGAGTTTGGGTCGAAAGGGCTAGAATTTTCATTTTTGACCCCCGCCTTTTTTTTTCGTCTGATATAATGTTTAAAACACATTTGAAAAAAAGTTTATTTTATGTTCTTTTTAAAAATATATTCAGTCTTTTTTTTCTAGTTAAATTTTTTCATTTTTTATACCTTTTTATACCTCTTCAAAATGTAGTAGATCTTTATGCCACACCCTGTATAAAAATATTTATATAGGTATAATATTAATAAAAGGATGGTTTAAAATATAAAACTAGATAGCAGACCTGAGTTTTCAAAAAAGCATACACCATCTTTGAAAATGGCAAAATCTGAATATAATTTTAATTTAATTTAATCTAATATGTAAATAGATAACAAAAATAAAATAGGTATATATTTTAATTTGAATTAAAATTAAATCATTAGTTTTTAATTAATTTTGATTTTTAAATTAAAATCATACATTTTCATCCTAAATATAATATTTCAAGTGAAAGTTTGAATTTTGTGAACAAAATGGTGGGTAGAAATTATTTACTGGCTATTTTAATTAAAGTTAAAATTTCACTTTAGGAAGATATTTTTTTTATTAAGGGAGAATGGTGTAATATGGTGTGTATAAGTTCTTGGTGAAACATATTAAAGAGGTTCTTTCGCGACAATCCACACGAAAAGTTTTAGCCTCGTAACCACTCTATAAATATGAAGGGTGTTAAAATTTTAGGTTATGTTTTTTTTAACGTGACTGTACATTTTACGCTACTATGTTATATTCTATTTATGAATGGATCGTTTCCAAGCCATTGATATTTTATCCCCTCCACTAAAAATAATCGCACAAATATGTTGTTGTTTTTTTATTTTTTATCAAAACTACGGGGTAAATAATCTCAATTTTTTTTAAGTTAGGTACTCCGAATATATTATTCTAACAACTATTAGGTTTTCATCAAGATGGTGAAAGTCCTTCAATGAAAAAAAATAAAATAATGATTTCACCACCCTTTCCCTATCTACCCTATGTAAAAATTTCATTTGTAATTGCAATTATTTCATGTTTGGTGTGGTAAATCGTCTTCGAATTTCAACAGTGTATGTATTATGCTTTTAATGACTTATATTCCAAGTTTCGAAGACTTGAATTTATCCATTTGTGAAAGAACTACCTTAAACAAAGTAAAGAAAATTAAACTTTTTAAAATATAAAATATTGTGGTATTTCTAATAAAAAGATCAGATGCTAGTTTAGCACGACTCTATATATATATCGGGGTATAAGCCCATCTTCAGGAGTTCACAAGGGACACTGATATATATAGAGTCGAGCTAAACAAGCATCTGATCTTTTATTTATGAGAAACCTACCTAGTATTTTATATTTTAAATTTTAAAAAGTTTCTAAAAAAAATTTCAAAAATTTTTCTTTACTTTAAGATAAATTTTATTGATTCAAGAAACAAATGTATACTGGTTTTTAGACGGTTCGGTTGGCGTTCAGACAAAATATCTCATGACAAAATAACCCTTCCCCTCGTGAATCTTATAAGTAATGCAAATCGACTCCGGTACGGTTAATATATATTCAGTTCGGCTCGGTTGGGTTCGTATAGCTCCTTTTTGGGCTGGTTTTTAGACGGTTCGGTTGGCGTCAAAGGAGCTATACGAACCCAACCGAGCCGAACTGAATATATATTAACCGAACCTCCGAAAGTTTAGTCCAGGCGGGGTGTGTTTCGGGCTCCCATTTTTTTAATCAAACACACATTGAAAACCGAACCAGCCAATCGTCGGGCGGGGTGTGTTTGGGGCTCCCATTTTTTTTCTAATCAAACACACATTGAAAACCGAACAGCCAATCGTTGGGCGGGGTGTGTTTCGGGCTCCCGTTTTTTTTCTAATCAAACACAGATTGAAAACCGAACCAGCCAATATTTTGTCAGAAGATATTATGTCGGGGGATATTTTGTCCTTGGGATATTTTGTCGGGGATATTTTGTCGGGGGCTGAAATGTCGCGGTACCAATGTTACGGGTATTGTCAGATAAGTTAACTGCAAAAAGGCCATATACCTATTTTTAAAAATAGCCCCTAGGGAGCATATAATGTCCTTAGAAATTCATTGTCATAATCATATTCAAAACATACCTTTTTTGAAATGTGGTCCTGCTGTATTGAATGTGCGATATATCAGTATTCTAAAAATGTAATGTAGAAATTTTAAGGGATGTTTTACTTCTACTGTGAGTCCCGGACACACCATAATTGTTAAATATTTAAAGTGATGAAATTGGATGTTGATGAAGGCAGTCCACAGTGTTTGTAAAAAATAAGACTATAATGTAAAATAATAGTCATATTTTTATAACCACTGTGGACTGCCTTCATTAACATCCAATTTCATATTTATACCAGTGTGTCTCCTAAAGAAAAACGCTATCATTTAAAGTGATACTTAAATTAAATTAATAATCAAGATATATAATCATTTCTAACCTCATTTTGTTCACAAAATGGCCTCCAGTATATTTAATCTATCACTTGAAATGACATTTATATCTAAATAGAAAATATAGAAATATGTTGGTTAGAAAGATAGATAGATAGACATTTGCTCAGAGATCTTTTGAGAGAAAGAGAGATGTAATATAATTTCAAACAATTTATAATGAGATTTCATTCAGAATTATTATCCAATATGGCCGTCCTTTATCTTATAACAATATGGCGAGTGGATATATCATTTATTATTAAATTTTACGAACAAAAGTGTAATATTTAATTTTAATATAGAAGAATAAAGGATCGTTAGGCTCATAAATCTATCTATATGATAAAGGAGCAATGCCTGGGAATCGAGATGAAAGACGCCTCCTATTCATATTGTTAGGATGGTCCAACTTTGAAATGGAGACATCATTAGTTCTCAACTCAATATATATAATCAATATATCCTTTGTCCTTCGACACGCGACTTGTGTATCATTTATATATCTATATATATAGGAGTATTTCAATATTAGTATCGAATAATAGTGTAATGGAATTGAGGGCAAGTGACCCGTATCATTGGCAATGTGAGTGGGGGGGGGGGTGTATTTCGACATAAAAAGACGTTTCTCATATTCTCTTCAGTACAATACCCGTGTTAGGCAATCATGCGAGTATATTAATTTTTTTTTTTTTGTAATAAAGATTCTCTGTTCGGTATTTTGTGATTGTATATTAAAAGCGATGTCCTTTTGGAATTCGGCGCATATAGTGATAATAATATATCTGTTTGAAAAAAATTTAACATTGCTTCATCTGTATTATATATAAGTATATATTGTTTAATTAAAATGGAATATTTTACTTTTAATATTGAAAATAAAAATATAATAAAATAATGCATTAATGTACTTTACACAAGTTTTCTTTTTCTGAGGTATGTAAATTGAAATTAATAATAATAAATTTTCTTTTGATTTTTAGGATTCTTAGAATGTATAGTGGAAAGTGGGGGAATATCGACCGTCGGGAAAAAAATCTCATAAACTTGGGGCCATACGAGCTAAATTTAGAGACCATTCGAAGGATGGCTTCTGTATACCTATGTCTAATTTATATGGTTAGTATTGTGCCATCACTCGTATTCTCCAATCAGTTTTGCTGATGACTAGACTTTTCTTATTAAAAGTGTGCTCTTCTTATTAAGGAAAGAACACTTTTATATTTTATAAATGTATTGTATTTTAAGTTCCTAGATTCAGCGGATATTTAAAAATAATTTGGACCTAATTTGGTTCATTTTTAATTTATACTTTTTGTAAAAAAATGTTAAAGTTAAATATATTTGTTCGGGTAAAATCGATCATGCTGGTCGATGTTACCCTCCAGTGATCGATATTACGCAACCTAATATTTACACTTGGTAGGTATGGGGTAATAACTATTTTAAATCAAGTGAGTAATAAATATAAACATTACTAATGTTGCAATGTTAAAATTAAATTTATTTCAAAATATTACTGCTTGGTCTATTTTGCCCTCCACCATGATCGGTATTACCCTGCCGGTCGAAATTACCCCATATTTTTCCCTTTTTTAAAAAAAGTACCTTATAAAAAAACATTTGATTGTTTGCAAATCCAATAGAAGAAACTCAAAATAGATAAAGTAACCAAGCAATTTGACAGTTTTGAGCAACTTATTACCAAGATTAATACTTGATATTTTTAACAGTGCTTAAGTAGTCGATATTCCCCCACTCTCCCTAGTATAATTTTAAACCAGAAATAATAATCTAAAAATGAATATGGATGAATATTAAAGTGTAGCACAAACAGTTCTTATGCTATTTACAGTCGACTCTCGATAATTCGAAATCCAAGGGACTACAAGAAAAATTCGAATTATCGAGACTTCGAATTATCAAGAAGTTTGAATTATCAAGAGGAAATAAAAAAATGCAATTATTTAGGGCCAGTTGTTTGTCGGTTTGTAAAGGCTTTGTTAAAGTTGACAAACGGATCAAACCTTAGATTCACCTTGTGCCCGGCCGGATGGCCAATCCGATGACACGCACTTTCATCTGATTGGCCATCCCGTCGGGCACAAGGTGAATTCTAAGGTTTGACCGTTTGTCAATTTTAAGGCCAGTTAGCAAGGTTTGTAAAAGTTGACGGGTAAAACCTTAGCTCACCTTGTGCCCGGCGGGATGGCCAATCAGATGACATGCACTTTCATCTGATTGGCCATTCCGCCGGGCACAAGGTGAATTCTAAGGTTTTACCCTTTGTCAACTTTTACAAAGACTTTACCAACCGACATACAACTGGCCCTAAGACAGACTTTACAAACCGACATACAACTGGCCCTAAGAGTTTTTATTATATTTTTGAAAATGTGTATGAGCTTACATAAATTTTATATATAGCCTCAAGTCAAATTTGATTTGATGAGTAGTAAATGAGGAGTATTGTTAAATTGTTGTTAAATTATTGTTAAACATTGCTAGGAAAAATTCGAATTATAAAGAGGGGATGTGGCCTAGTTCGAATTATAGAACGTACTCTCCCCTCGTTACGATAAAAGGATTTCGATTTATAGAGCGTATCAAATTAAACAGCTTTTTTTCGATTTACCGAGAGTTAACTAACTGAAGAATTCGAAATTATCAAGAGTCGACTGTATATGTTTAAAATTATAGATTACAGAAACTCTGACAATAATATAAATGATTCATAGGTTACCGTAAATTATTAAGGACGTCCGTCAATGTGCTTTCATCAACAAGATCTGTTTTGTTGACAATTATAAGATCCGCCAGAGCAATTTGTCTGAAACAAACACAAACACAAGTTCTATATTATGCGTGACAAATGATTGGTGTATAAGATTTATTATTCATTTCAAATTAATGAATAATTCTATTAAAAACTAGGGATTTATTCTCTCGTAATATAATTCTCCATCAAATCAGAATATTTCATATTTTTTAACGTCTCTAATGGAAATAAAAAATCATGTATGTATTTGTGGGAAAAAGTTGTCAGGGTAAATCATTTGCCCAGTTTGGTATGGTGACAGTTTATGCTTGAAAATTTTCGACTAGAAGCCACCATTCTGTGCAAATTTGAATAACGAAATCAGAGCTGGATGTCACATTGATGATTGATTTTCGAACGAACAGCGTTAAACATATTCCATCCGAATTTGAATAATTCAATCATAATATGTATCAAATGACAGTCCGCCTGTATATATAATATAATATAGTAGTGAACAATATTAAATGAACAGTAACACGAATATACAAATCAAATCAAATGTTTTGAATATATATTATTTGGCAAATTCAATATTTCTAAATAATTCTTTGAAGAGACTATTACTGCTCTTGTATTTTGAGATAAAAAATAATGAATCTATAGACATTTAACATTATTATGTACGGAACTCAAATTTTTCCTAAAATATTTTAATAAGGTTTTTGTTAAAAAGTAAGTAAAATTTCAAGGTAGGTTAAATACAACTTTTTCTATGTCAACTCCTGATGACGGGCTCAAAACCCGAAATATATATCGAGATAAAACTCAAAACATATATATTTGTTTTATTTTGTGAAAACCTACCTTGAAATTTTACCTACTTTTATTCAAAATGCTTGGCCTTAAACTGACACTTAATTCTTTAAAAATTAAAGTATTTTGTGTTTTTGGCTCAATTGTATGCATTATCTAAGGAAGAGCATTGTATTATCATTGGATTAGTTTTTTTAGCTTCCCTAGTAATTTATGCGCATTTATTAATTGTCTCGATATATGTGTTTCTTACCATCATCATCACCCATCTGCGTTCACAGATGAACATTAGATACTTTCACATCATATCCCCCAGAAACGTGTAATATATTAGAAACACTAAAAGAATAATCTCAGAAATTTTTATTTGTGATCTTTTTGAAAAAACATCTCATACACACCTAAAGAACAAAAGTTGTCTAAGTATATTAGGTTATATTGTAAGTTTATCTTGATGAAGGAGTGGCCTTAGTCAGAAATCGTCAAGCTATTTGGTTAACATTCCAAGTTATTTCTCGCTCAACTAAACAGCCATCTTTGGTTCTTACTAGTCAAATAATCACTTTAGAAAAGCTTTCTTTTCAACAGCATAGATTACGTTTGTCAACATGGGACTGTTTTGAGTGGTCTTCATTCTCTTAAAGAAAGCTCTATAGAACTCATTTTTCAGGTGTTTATATACATATAAGTTCACATATTTCTACAAAGGGTCTAGGATTTTCTAATGAGATCATGCAACTACAAAAGATTTGTATAGAATATTAAAGAAAAATGCTGATATGTTAGAACGGATTAAATATTCGCGAAATTTCTAGCTAGCGATTTTGTCCTCGAAGACAACCAGAGACCAGTAGACGTCCGAAGTTCAATAATAATCGATTAAAATTATGGGCGCCGGGAGGATTATTTTCAGGGGGTGCATTTGCATCTACACGCTATACTATTAACTAATAAAATATAATTGATAATATTTATAATCCATTGACAAGGTGATGAACAAATTTGATCAGCAACCTAGATGCCTTAAGTTTTTTATGCAGGGCACCTCTTGGACCCCCTTGGCGCCCATGACTAAAATCTTTCCTTCTTGAAAACCTATTTGCACCTATAGCAAGAAGATAGGGGCTCAGAACATCGTCATGATCATCTGATATTGCAATATAATATTCAAAGATCTTATACTACATCATCATCATTGAGTACATATTCCTAAGACTGGTTTGACGCAACCACCCGTCTCCCGTCAGCTCTGTGCCCCACCAGCAGTTTGACCTCTCTAAATGTCTCGCATCCCATTACACTACAACAAATTGATATAGTTAAAGTATACCTAGCTCAATTATTCGAATCATGAGCAATATTAATCTATTATTATCTACTTTCGTTCGTGTTTTGATTGTATTATTTAAATTTTTGTTCCAATTTTTGATATTTACATGTTATTATTGTTATTACCATGTTGAAATGTGATTTTTTGTCATCATCATGAAGTAATCATTTCTAAGAGAATTGTGGTGCAACTTATTGTAAATAAATAAATTTAAAAAAGTAAATATTTTAGTAGTGATTATCTGTTATTTGACTTTGATTACATACTAGTATTCAGCCAAAAGCTATATTTTCAATAATCTTTCGTTTGTGTGCTTTTTATTTCATTTTAATGAAGAAAACAATCAATAAGGAGTTATTTTCAAAATATTCTTAAAGAAAGCAAATGAAAGTATTAAATTTATTAAGCAACCATTTGTTTCAATTATTCCTTCTCTAAGACGATCCTAGTAAGCAAGCAAGTCACTTTATTGTGCCCAATTGTATTTTCCAATTCCAATTTAATTGTTTCATTGTTCCGCCCATTTTGCCGACCCCATTTTCCTCTCTCTCTCTCCATATCGAATCCGTTTGAAATGTACCAAATCCAATGTCGAGTTGTGAAAATGATATGCTAACGTAATTTCCCTCTCGTAACATCTCCCTTCATCATTCTTCTCTCATTTTGCAATAACCCGAGACAAGAGGATTTTCGAATGAGATGCTAAACGAATTTGCTTCTGGCCCGAACTCGAATTAGCATCTCGTTTTCAGTAAAAAAATCCTCGCTAATCTCGCTTTCGAAAACAACCCCAAGCCCATCCTCTTCTTTTCCTCATTAATTAGGCTTTATATTATTTAATCCTCATCTTTAATAAATATTATTTTGACAAGAAAAATTTTTTTTATCAAATTTAACGAAACGTTGATGAATTTAATTATAAATAAAGTCTTGTAATATTCTTTGAAGATCTCTTTTTTTTCTTGTCTCTCCTTTTCTCTTTAATATCATTTTCTTATATTTAAAAAAATTATTATTCAAAAAGAGATGTCTTTGATGTAAAAACAAGTTATAATATTTATAATCTTATCAATACATTTATGTTTAAAATATTTAACGAGATTATATAAAATAAAGTATTTCTTTTTCTAAAATATTATTGATTCATTATATAATATACAAATATTGTTAGAGTTTGTGGATATGATGAAACTGTACTAGATGAAGGAGGAGGTATCAGCCAAAGATGGAATCACTGGGTTCAATAAAACACCTTTAATAAAACGTTTCGGCCTGAATTTATTTGCCCATCTTCAGTTAATTAGGAGTTATACACAAAATGCGGTACACATATGAGATCAAACCAAGCCTTGTCAAAAATAAAAATTTTAGCTTCATGTAAATTTATAACGTGCCTGGACCCAAAAGTTTCAGAATGCAAGTAATCGAAACGTTTTATTAAACCCAGTGATTCCATCTTTGGCTGATACCTCCTCCTTCATCTAATATACAAATACATTTTAATATAATATAATACAGTAGGTAACGAGTGCGATTGATATACACCATCTAAAGTTAGTCTGTTTGCAATAAAAAAATATCAGATGTGTTTAGATATATTATGACATTATGAGGTTTGATGGAAATCGAAAATGCGATAAACTGGAAATGATAACTCATAAAAACCATCATACTACGCCTTCCAGTTCTATAGCAGAGGAGACCGGATCAGTGGTTTTCACTTTTTCCCATTGGCGTAGTTAGGGAGTTTTCTTAGGGGGGGGGGGTGATTAGCCACCACAAGGTTTCAATTTCGGTAATCCGATTAGAGATCAACTAAATTTTTAGTAGAATTGACAAAAGCGAAATAATTTAATGATAAATATATAAGTGATGCCTAGTAATAATGGAGTTTCGATTTTTTCTAAGGGGGGCAATGATGTTTTTAGGGGGCACTACCCCTCTTTACCCTCCCCTAACTACGCCCATGCCCCTCGGGAGTCGAGCCCAAGCACTAAACATGCTCAAGATAGTTGACTTAACCCTTGAGATGAAATCTTTCGGACATGTATTTGTGTACTATAAATATTTTTCATTTTATAAACAAAGTCACTTCATTTTTTGCCCCCAGTAGTATAGCGTTAGAAAATTTTACTCAAGTTAACAAAAAACGATGTTATAAAATTCTGCTCACTGAATTAAGTATTCAATGCATGTTAATGTTTTATACTACCAGTAAAATTGAAATTTAGTGAGTGTTTTTTGAAATTTTGAAAAATATAAAATTGTTTAAAATGCAGCCCACTAAAGGTATTCTTCCTATTAATTTAATTAAAAAAAGAAATTAAAAGAACTTTTTTATTTATTTTTTCCTTAGAAAATCATAAGATGGTATCATCTATTAAATCCGATGGAATGGATTATTTTTAATTATATGTCAGATGGGTTATTTTTCACCCCCTTGGGAATCGAACCCAAGTTCCAGTAACAGCAATCCGGGCCATCTGGCTCACCTGTGAGGTGCGAACCCTTCTGACATATGTAAACGCGTTAACTTTTTTTAATTGACTAAATTCAATCTTAATAGAAAACAAGGCCATGTAATATTGATTCAGTCAGCAGCAGAATTTTACAACATAGATTTTGTTAACTTGAGTAAATAGTAAAAACTCTAATAATAAACCTTCCACTTTTTGAGTGTTTCTGCAATTTTCATGCATTTCTAGTATTTATACTTAAGACAAAATTGTGCTGGGTCCCGTTTTTTTTCCAGCCCCGATCCGCATTTGAATTGTGAATTTCCCGCGAATTTGTTCTCCAAAGTTGGCGACCCTACTAATAGGTTTTAGTTAGAGCGCCTGTATTTAGGCAACCGGGCGAGCTGACAAATTATAAAGGAAATAACCATTTTATAGACTAAAATAATTTTCTAAAAAAATTCAAAATAAAATCTGAAATAAATCTCTCCTGCAGCCAACATGATGCCATTTAATTAATTTAATATAAACCTGATAAATTCAGAGAATCATTTTTTTAATCTTTTCTATACCACAATGAGTGAAATTTATTTATTTGATTGAATCCAGGGAGTTTAGAGTTTTTCATTGCCTTTTTTGCATTTAAGACCAGCTGATAATTTAATCCTTTAATCATGATTTCTTATTTTTTATTTACTTACACTGATTGGCTTCAAGGCCCTAAAAAGTTATGGGATCCAAGTTTTTGAAAAACAATAATAAATATATCTATTTTTTTTACTAAATATTTAAAACTTTGAAGACAAATCATAAATATTTATTACTTGAACATTTTCAAATATTTCAAAATCAAATATCAATCAGAAAATAAGGGTTTGGGCTTTTAATTCACGCTATAGCATTGCAGTCAACCGGAATAATTATACCCATGGTAGCCTGCAACTTAGGCACTGACATCTGATTAGCCATCCCATTCCCTCCATTTACCGTCTACCCTGTGTTAGTGGTAAAAAGCATTTACTTTGCGACATACAACCGGCCCTTAGACAACAAGAGTACAAGTATGTATCTTTATAAATATATAAATAAAATTATTTTTCCAGCAGAAGAAACACTCTTTTATTGCATCCTTTAATTTATAAAACATTCTGTTACTCTCGGCAAAAAAACCTTTGAATTTAACAAGAGTACATCTTATAGTCTTACACTATTATTCTGTACACCTAGTTGCCGACAGTATCGTTTTTAGCCTATGAGCTACAATGTTCTGACAAACAGACAAACAGACAGACAACAAAGTATCGCGACTTACGGCTACGTCACAGGGTTGTAGGGATCCTTAAAAACACTTTGATTCTATGGTGAATGGATAGAATAAATTTAATTATATAATTTTTTTCTAATATTTTTATATAAGATCAGATTTACTAAGGTAAAGAATATTTTTTTTTTAGTCAAAAAGGATAGAAATTAAATTCTTCAAGAAGTAATAAAAAAATATTTTAAAATGGTTTAGATTTAAAAAAGATCTCAAGCATAAATTTATCAAACTTCGCCCCCGAGTGCACATTCATTAAATGAAAAATCATCTCAAGCTCTTTCCACCATTTTTTGTTTTTTTGTTTTATACTACTAGCGACAAGTTCTTTCTATTAATGTTGCCTTTTCTACGTTTTATTTCTTCTTTATTTTTTGATAAAATCTCATCAAAAGCGGTTATAAAATGTTTGAAGCGTTTCTTTATAAAATCAACGGCGACGTAATCTTCAAAAGAATAAATTAAAGTCATCCAGAGGACGAGAGAAAAAAAGGAGTGAGAGCAGACCCGGCTTATGGGGATGTAGTGGAGTAGACCAAACAGACAATGAAAGAAGAAGAGGGAAAAAATAAAAGAAGAAGTTAAAAGCATAAAAAATATTGTTGATTGCAGCCTTTTTGTAATCAATCTCAATTAATCGTCCACATTTTGGCTTTGATCACCTTTTTTTCTCTTTCTTTCAAGAACAATTCCACCCTTCAACATTTGAAAAACATTATTCGCTATTGTGGATAATGGCATTCAGAAGTTTTTATAGCTTTGATAATTTGATCCGATTCAATTTTTTTAATTCCTTTTTGTGAATAATGTTTTTTGTTTAATGGATAAAACGATGTTAATGGATTTTAAATTATCAATAAATAATTTTGTATGGAAATATGTTGAAATTTATCTATATTCTGATTTACCTTCAATGAGCATCAATGTGACTTGCCAAACAAGGGGATTACGTTCCAATATTCTTCTTGTTCAAAGTAGAAACAAATCGGACCAGATCATTCATTCTCTAAGGCCTGCATACAGATTGAAATCCTCTTCAGGTCCTACTAACTACTCAATCTTTTGAGACCCATGTTCTCAGATAGATATCAACTTTGATTCTCTGTTAGATCTCGTACAAATCAAACTCCAAATTTTGTTCTATATTCAAAGGTCTATTTGAGGCGTTCAAAAGCAGAGTGGAGCATTCCACTTTTGGTTTTTTATGAGAAATCCAGCAAAATAGAGGTAAAGTTTCGATGCAAAAGTGGTACCCGTGGTGTAATCTAGAAGGACGTTTAAAAACTAAGTTTGGGCCATCTGTCTATTTAGTTTTATCAAAAACCTACTTGATTTTAGAAAATTAGATTTATGGGTTGGTCCACTCTGCTTTTGAACGCCTCAGTTAAACTTGCGTCTTGTACATTATTATCATAAAAATGTTTAACCTACACTATTATTAGCACCAGAAACCTAGCTTATCAGAGTGAAGGACCAAGTTTTATGCTTTTGAAATGAACTGGTGCTCAGAAGGGAAATGCAACAAGAAGATATGTGATTCATTACAAGAGTTGTGCTCATTTTTAAGGTAAAAGGATTTTCCGGGATTTCGGGTAGATCACAAGGCGGTAGATGATGATCTGGAACTGTACTTACAAGGGAAGAAAGTGTAAAGGTGAAGGTCTTTAAAAATATGGGCTAAAATTAAGACCAGATGCCCTCTATCAAAAAACAACTTGAACAATTTCGGTTTATGATCTCGGTTCGATTAGATAAAAAATGCGTTTCCAAACAATCCTTGTAAGTTTCGGTTAAGATATATTCAGTTAGGCTCAGTTTTTCGGTTCGTATACCTTCATTTCGGGCTGGTATTTAGGCTAACGCCAACCTAACCGCCTAAATGCCAGCCCGAAATGAAGGTTATACGAACCGAAGAACCGAGGCGGTTATGTTGGCGTTAGCCTGAATACCAGCCCAAAATGAAGGTATGCGAACCGAAGAACCGAGCCGAACTGAATATATCTTAACCGAACGGGCAAGGACTTTCACATATTCAAATTTTCGCTTCTAGATCGTGCCTAGATTAGGTAAAGATGTTGTTTTTTGACAGGGGGCATCTGAACTTCGCTTTTACCAAAATATGTCATTTAAGTAAAAACAATATTCGGGAGGTGCTGTCCGTGACAGAAAACTTTGTTGTCCGTGGGGGTTTCTACACCGGGGAAAGAGTAGGTACAGACTGATAGGTGGATTTAGCCTGAGATGGACAATTTTTTAAAATGTGTAGAAAATATTCTGAAACATTTTATCGTAAATACTATCACGGTCTTAGAAAAACATCCCTGATCTGAATTGCATATTATTAGTATGACATAGATACTAAGAATGAAATGTATGTGATGTTAATATACATAACACCATTTGCTTCAGCAAAATATTTTCATCATTTTTGATGATAATTTTTTTCTTTCTGATGAAATTTCAAATATTCCCGTCAACATTAAAAAAAGAGGAGAATCAAAAAAATAATCTGTATAAATAAAAAAAGTTTGCCTCGACTTCTATTTTTCGATCACCTATCGTCTGTTCTATTGAGTCTCTCTGTGTTTGATACTCGCTCATACACAAATGCATTTGGCTGTCAAGCCGGCGGCATCAACCCCGTTATTGCGCCCTCAGGGCAGACACCAACCCTTTGCGCCACGGATAAATATTTACTGCCCTGTCCCGCCCTATGTCTCTCTGTCTGTCTCTGCATTATTACTCTACCTAACCCAACTAGTAATATTCAATCACCTAGATCACAAATACGAGTACAATGAAACCGAGTTGTTTTCCTCCTCTTTTTAATTAGAAACCTTTCATTATTAGAAACGGAATCTTTGACAAAGAACATTCATCCAAGAGAGTAAACATTTAATAAAAGTACAAGTTCTTGAGGGATAGAGTAACAGCGTGATGTTTTGTAGCAATAAAAAAAATTATATATTTATGTTTCTTGATAATTCTGAAATCGTAACAGTTCTTGGATTTGTAAGTAAAAGCAGTTTGTATCAAAATTAACGTTCTAAAACTAAAGTTCTTGAGTTATCCTGGTTACTGGGATCCGAACAGATTATGCTGGAACTTGTATTTTTTATATCTTTTAGAAAGAATAAATTTGGAAGAGATTAAATTGAAAGTTTCTTTTGGCGAGAGAAGTAGAGTTTTTATAAATTGAAGGAGACAATAAAAGAGTGTGTCTTATCTGCTGGAAAAATAAATTTTTAATTTATTTATAACGAGACTATAGTTTCGAGGGGTTTGCCCTCTTCATCAGTGTATTGCAATTGATTCACGGGAATTAATGTATGAAAGCGAGATTTATACATGTCAATCTCACTTTCAAACATTAATTCCTGTGAATCAATTGTAATAGATTGATGAAGGAGGCAAAGCCCTCGAAACTATAGTCTCGTTATAAGTAAATTAAAAATTTATTTTTCTAGCAGAAGACACACTCTTTTATTGTCACCTTCAATTTGAAAGAGATAATATAACTACATTTTTTAAAAGAAACCAAAATGCCTTTTTATTTAGTATTTAGTAAATAGAAGTAGCTTTCAAAACTAGATGAAACAATTATACGAGGGGTGAACCGCGATTGGAATTAGGTGTAGGTACCATATACGTCTTTGGAATTATTCTGGAATTCATTAGATAATGCCCTTTTTCTATTGTCTTCTACCTGGAAATTAAAGTGGAAGTGGAAGTAGGTGTACACGACATTATGTTGCGGTTCACCCCTCTAATTTATTAAATTGAAAGTTTTTACCGAGGGCAGCAGAATTTTTATATATTCAAGGAGACAATAAAAGAGTGTGTCTTTTGCTGGAAGTATAATTTTTATTTATTTATAACGAAACTATAGTCTAAATAAAATTTATAATTCCAGCAGAAGACACTCTTTATATTGTCTCCTTAAACCTCTAATTTATCTTAGACTTTTGTAGCAGTTAGTAAGTATGGTAATTTTTAGGAAAGGAAAGTGTCTTTTACCTAATCTCTATTTAAATTTCTATTAGGAGTAAATTTTGAAACTAGACGAAATATTTTCTATTAAGTAATATAATAATCAATCAATCAGCAGTCATCAGTTTTTTTTAACTTTCTATCTCATGTGAATTGCAATTTCAGATTTTTTGGTGGAACAAAAAAAAAGATTTTAGTTGTGAATTGCTGACAGGTCAATTTGTATGCAATTTGAGCAAATACAATATATGGCATCAAGGGGTTGTCGCTGACGAGGCGCCTATAAAAGCATTATTTCACTAGCTTAAGAGAAGGAATGGGGTGCGAACAACGAGCGCGCTTATTGCATCACCAAGTCAACCATTTCGCCCACGATTCAGCGATTTTCTGCCTTTTTACCACCCCCACCACCCACCCCCATCATCCTTTTCCTCTGTCGAGTTAAGCTGTTTTTTAGAAAATAAAAGAAGTCAACAAACAAAGGTTATTATATTTTTATATTCCTGATATGCATGCAAATATTTATTTATTATTAATAAAAGTAAATTATTCCATGAGCATAATGGATTAATTCCGAACCCTAGCTACTTCAGGAAAAAAAGACTATTTGTTTGTAAAATGAGGAAGTACAATAAGCCTCATTTCATCCGAAATATTTCTATCTTAGAAAAAAGCGGATTTATTTGTATTAATTGTTAATATAGAAGAAATTTTCTCCTCGGAGAGAAACGGACTGATAGAAATTTTATAATAATTGAGAAGTGATGAAAAGGCAGCCCAAGGATAGTGAGAAAAATTCTCTCGAATAAAATATATTTAATGGAAATTCATTTTTTAACTCAAAAACTAACGTTTCGGAAGATTTTCCCTCCTTCTTCAGGGTCTACAATTCAATATAAAATAATCCCTGCAGCAGGCCGTAGGAAGAGGTAGATTTCGAAGGGGCTCTACCCCCTTTAGACTGCTCCTATCAAAAACTTTTCAGACACAAGTTGTAGAGGTTAATTAGTAGAATATTAGCCATTTGCAACCAAACTGGTATCATTCATATTAACGTTGTTATGAATTTTTTAAGATTTCAATCCCCCACCATTTCCACCCCCTTGGGGCTGAAGTCACCAAAAACTAATCAGTTCTTGTTTACATCAAGACTAAATTTTGTGCCAAATTTTATTGCAATCGGTTGAACGTTGCGGCCTGCAGCGCACCCACACAATTGCGATACATGCCCCCTCCCCCCACATATGTATAAACTTTTAAATGGAGGGTGGTTTTGGGGTCTAGGGGCCATGATCGGAAAAACTATGATGAAATTTTCCGTAAGTCGCACCATGAGAGTGAGCGCAATAGGTATATTTCTTCGAAATCTACCTAAAAATTAATATACACAACGGGGTTGGCCAAAATGGTCATCACTCATGGATTTTGGATGAGGAAAAAAATTAGTTATACCAATATATCTATTTTATTCGAGTGAATTTTTTTTCACTATCTTTGGGCTGCCTTTCCATCATTTCTCAATTAATTGTTATTATTATTTTTATTTTATTGTTACAGTATGACAAAATTGTAATAAACTGATAAGGACTCGTTATTAAATATTTTAGCACTAATACTCTGAGGGTATATGAGTCAAATCATTGACTAGATGTAGTTGTCGGTTGCCACAGAGTATTTCTCCCATAAGAAATGAAAGAAATGTTTCTGTTTTTGGTTCTTATATATTTATTTTCAGGAGACGTTTCGACAAGTATGCCTTGTCATCATCAGTCTATAAAGTAAATACAAGTACCCTGTGGCAACTGACAACTACATCCTGGTCAATGGTTTGACTCATATAACTCAGAGTATTAGTGCTTAAATAGTTATTATTATTATTATTTTTCGATATCATTATATGTTATTTTTGAAATAACAAGTTCAATAGTTACATCTTTAATTGAAAAGATTTTGTTTTGCCGAGAGTAGCAGAGTTTTTAATTCATAAAGAGAGTTTATTTGCATCAAGCAGAGGACAACCTTAATTGATTTCTCTTTAAGTAAAATCTGGAACTACAAGTAGCCACATCCGAGATAGTGTTAGCAAAACTAGAAAGTAAAATTAACAAAGTAAATTTTATGAAATTCGAAGTATTTTCTAACAGGAAGAATCTAAATTATTATATATATATATATATATAGGTATGTATTTGTTTACTTGTTTTTGTGATTAAGTTCTAGTTTTTAAATAATGTTTTCAGTACTTTCATCTAAGAGTAAAATTTGGAATACATATTCAAGATAACAATTCCATCTATTATCAGAATCAGAAAACACAATTAGCCTTATTTCATGAAATTCGGAAAATTGCCTTTCAAAATGAAGTTAATTTATATTTTTTTATATTTTTAAATGATTTTTTGATCTATAGTATATTTCAGTGATTCTATTTATGAATAAAATGTGGAAAAATCGCTAACCACATACAGAACAGCATATCTTTCAGTTCGAAAGTTCTAAAAGTACCTACTAATTCATGAAATTCAGAGTATTTTCTTTTAAAACTGATTTATATAATGAGTTTAGGATTTTTTTGTTGTATCTATTAATTTAAACCCTAAAGATTAAATAACCCTTTGCGAATATTTTAAATTTAAGTTAAATCTTGAGAAAACTTCGATCAATGGATACAAGGCGGATATTACAACAGTAACAACTCTATTGTATAATAAAATCTTTGAAAATTAAACAAGCCAAATAGAAGAATTTATGAAAACCTTTGTACAATGGTAAATAAAACATGTTCTATTGTAAAATACAAAAGTAGAACCTAAATGAAAATAGAAAGAGAAATAAGATCCAAATAAACGGTAAATAAGAGAAGAGACATTTAATAGAATAGTTGAATGGTGTAATCCAGTCAAAATATTGAAGGTTTTTTTATTTAGTAACAGGATTACTGTTACGTCTCGGTCCAATTGACCAGAAAAAGATGGAAATGTAGAAGAAGCGCCGCCCGGAAGGTCCGTCCATCTTAAGCTTCTTAGAGACACACGCGAGGATTTAGTCCGAAATCGAAACAGCTGCCCTTTCAAATTTGATTTCGCTCTTTTTTTTTCTTTATATAGCTTTTGATGAATTTTAATGAAGTAGAAATCTTGTTGAAAAGATCAATGTAAGAAAAAGAAGAAGAAAAAAAGAAAAGAAAAGGAAGCTGAGATAAAGAAAAACCTATTTTTGTGATTTATATGTATATGGAAAAGATGATGGTTGATTTTGGGAAAGGTAAACAGGATCAAAACTGATAGGATTGTTCAAAATGGATCAACGAGTGAAGAGAGGAAAAAAAGCCGCACGAGGGGCGGTGCGTTTGAACGGATTTAGCAACTTTATGTTTCTCTGAATAAAAATTATTTTTAATAAGTAAATTGAATTTTAATAAGACAAATTTTTAAGTTTAAAATTTTTTCTTTTAAATAAGATGTGGTTATAACATAGAATAAAACCTACTCAACCAAAGCACATACAATAGACATATTTTACATAAATTTTTATAATTTTTCTAATTAATATAACAAAGAATAATTGCTATATCAATGAGAATTGTTTTTGACCGCGCTTATTTGAAAAAGATATTTATCACGAGACTACTGCGGATTACGCTATTGGAGTCTGCGGAGTCTTAAGTCTGGACCAAGAGAGAAAAAGATGTGATCCACTTAGCTACAATCCAACGTCATTTCGCGTATAGCCCGCTAGACATTCGGATGGATCACCAAGTGAATTTGAAATCTCAGATGTTATATATTTAATCTCTCAGTCCAGAGCGCTCGATCTATTAGCATGTATGTTAGATGCTTGCCATAAATTAATCGAATGTTTTCTACATTTGATTCAATCGCGAATCAATATTTTTTACATTTCACAAGAGAGAATATAATTTTGCAGTGAATTAATTTTTAAAATAAAAGCTGTAATTCCATCTCTGAGCAAATTTTGGGTGTAAGTAATTAACGACCTTTACAAACAGCGATTCTATCTAATTATTTGCAGATTTTGAAAGTATAATTTAATTAAAGATATAGATTCAAATAAATCCGAAAATTGATTAAATCAATAAAGAAAACGAGAGTAAAAATTTTAAATTTAGTGATTAAAATTAACTTATAAAAGTATATAATTGAGTATTTTTTTTTTTCGACGGCAAGAGGCCTTTACAAATTGGTTACATTTAAACATAATGTAGAAAGACAGAATGAACTTTGAACTTTAAAGCTTAATCATAACCTATCGTATTTTCTTTAATTGCTTTAGTCACTCTATTAGGATAGAGAAGCCAAATCTATTACACTAATTCTTGAGGAAAGAGCGTTATAGCAAACACAGAGTCTATAGATTGGATTATTCTCCGCGTGACGCGTGATTGGTACTTTAGGGTAGAAAGGTTGGTTGTGTCTAAGTACATGTGTGGGATTATTTAATGTAAAAAGAGACTTTAGTTCTGGACAATGGATTCTGTTCGATATAATTTTGTAAGTTAATACATTGTCAGAAGCAACCATGGATGATAGAATTGTTGGTAAACTAAAGGTTTCACTAATTGCTGTATAATCGTGGTCGAATCTAGACATAGGGTTGCCAGAGAGATACGCAAGATGCCTCAACGCCTTATGCTGAACTCTCTCAAGCCTTGCTATATTCATTAGTATTTAATGATTTTATTTAATTGGGCAATGTATTGTTGGTCACTATGAACAAACTGTAATGGTATACTAGATGAGGGAGGAGGTATCAGCCAAAGATGGAATCACTGGGTTCAATAAAACACCTTTAATGAGACGTTTCGGCCTAAATTTTATTTGGCCATCTTCAGTCAATTAGGAGTTATACACAAAATACGGTACACATATGTGATCGAACCAAGCCTTGTCAAAAATAAAAAAATTTTAGCTTCATGCGAATTTTTAACGTAGTTACTTTCATTCTGAAACTTTTGGGTCCAGGCACGTTAAAAATTCGCATGAAGCTAAAAAAAATTTTTATTTTTGACAAGGCTTGGTTCGATCACATATGTGTACCGCATTTTGTGTATAACTCTAATTGACTGAAGATGGCCAAAATAAAATTTAGGCCGAAACGTCTCATTAAAGGTGTTTTATTGAACCCAGTGATTCCATCTTTGGCTGATACCTCCTCCCTCATCTAGTATAGTTTCATCACAGCCACGAACTCTTACAATATTCAAACTGTAATGGGTTCAGCAACTGCAATTCTGGCAGAAGTAAATAAATCTACTTCCTTCTAATCAAAATATATGGTTTAGATGTATGTTAAGATTTAGAATCAAGTGATCGCGAAATTTTTTAGTGATTAAGATCGATTCTGTCAGTGAAAAACTTTTCCGCATACTATATAGTATGTCAGATGGGATTGCACCTCGTTAAGCAAGCCAAGTGCCCGGATCGCATTTTTTGGCATTTGGATTCAATGCCCGAATGGGTGAAAGAACCCTTCTGATATATTAAAAATAATCCATAATATCTGAAATTTAGTAGTTGACCATTTCTCTTGATTTTCTATTGGTAAGTGGTTCTTGCCACTTCGCAATCTCGTGGTCAAAAATATAACTAAGGGCCAGTTGTATGTCGGTTGGTAAACTCTTTACACGTTGGCAAAGGGTAAAACATTGAGGAATTCACCTTGTGCCCGGTGGGATGGCCAATCAGATGAAAGTGTCTGTCCATCCGCATCCGACACAAGGTAATTTTAAGGTTACCGTTGTCAACGTTTAAAAAGAGTTTACCAACCGACATACAACTGGCCCTAAATTAACGGGTAACAGCTGCACAATTATCAATCATGCTGAGGATAATTTTTCATAATTGAGAATATTTAAATAAATCACTTATTATATCTTCTTCTTTTTTTTTTTTTTAAATAATTCTCTTTATAAAAAAAATGACTGCATTGTTAGTTTTTATTTTGACAACCAGTTAGAGCTGTTTACCAACTGACAAATACCAATAGTAACTAATGTAGCTAATCCCCAAAAATCCTCTTTCGAACTCACTAAATATTTACACTAAGACACAATAAGTTAGTAACAAAATCTCGAATGTAGCAATTATAATTAGACAAAAGCAAAGTATGATTGGGTGCTTTCAACATATCAATAAAGACTTTTGGTTGAGCAAATTTTATAACTACTAAGAGCAGGTTTGTACCTACATCACAGTTTTAACTTGCTCTATTTCGTGGAGGTTTGAGGTCATTTACAGTGCTTCAGTTACAGTACACATGTATTATTTATAGTAAATTTTTGCTAGAAAATTACACTAATACATTAACATTAAAATTATTTGGTTTATAGTACATTCCATAAAATATCTCAAAGGTGGTACATTCATGATACATTACAGTCCTAAAAAATAAGCTTCAAAATACTAATATAAAGCAAGTAGAACGAAAACTACAAAAATAATAAATTAAAAAATAGGACCATATGTTATGTTATGGCTCTTGTCAACACAACATTTTTTCTAGACGAAACAACGGACATGTCTACCAAAAAATGTTTAGGTATATTGATGAGATATTATTCATCCGAAACCTAAAAAGTATGTGATTCGTTTTTAGGATTAGTAGAAATAGATAATGACAGTTCTGCATGCAGGGTATTTAGAAAGATTTAAGAGGTTATTTAGTTTAAATAAAGTGGATTTTACTTAAATGAATAGCATATTCGAATAAAAGCTCGTGGCAGCACTTTTCACTTAGTCTTATAGTCTCGGTTTCAGTTAATTAACATGAGAATTCACTATAGTAACATTACCATGCTATCTATAGAAAATGTAATCTGAGTTTACCATGATTTTTTTGGAGAAACTATATAATCAATTTTCCTACTTCAAACCTAAATTATAACTTGAAACTACGGCCATCTTTGGATCTAACTTTAGGTGGACACACACATATCTGAGAATTAGCGGATTTAGCTAACAATCATGATTGGGTAGATGTACAAATTGGCTCTAATAAAAAATACAAATTAAAAAATAAATAAACTCTTATTAACGAATAAAAAAAGGAATCCGAAGTTTAAGTAAATGTCAACAGATGGTTAAGGATTATGACTTCTTTAACTGCGAGCACCCATAATGATTTAACAGAATGTTTAAATGAAAATATTGAGGGAAAAAGGCCTTAAAGCAATTTGCATTAACACAAAAGCGATATTTTTTTTTTATTAAGAATTGAATCGGTCTTAAAAAAGAACTCTACTTTATATACATACTCTTCAGGGTGGAAAGAATATTAAAGCGATTTTTTTTCGCTTCCTAAGTTGAAAAGCACGCGAGTAAAGAGAGATATTGAGGGATGAATTTGAAAAGAAAAGGCAGAGGTTAAAGAATGAAATAAAACGAATTGAAAGCGCAAAAAGGAAGGGGAAATGGCCGGAGGTAAAAAAAAAAAAAAAAAAAAAAAAAAAGGCGCTAAAGGCAAGTTCTAAAAAGAACAAGAGTATAAAAGAGGGAGAAAGATGCAATTTGTGTGTGTGACTCACCGGCTCGATGCGTTAACTTGCGCGGCCATCTTGTCTTCCGAGCTGTGATCGGCCGGCGCTTCAGCCGACAGTTGCTGAAAAAATTTCAAACAATTTATCTCCTTAATCAGGCAGATCATCAATCAAAAAGTAGAGTCCAATTAAGTATGCGAGGTCCTCCCCTTTTTTTTGTTGTCTCAACTAATATTTAATTAACATAAATAATTTTTAATGGGAGATTATTTTTGTCGTTAAACAAAGAATGTTTTGAGGAGCTGAAGAAATTGGGTTAAAAAATTGAATAATTAAAGAAATATTAAGATTATAGGATGACATGGTCCTCAGTGGATGACTTTTTTTGTAAGATCTCTATCTTCGAAATATCTCGCAAGAAGAAATTAAACAATAAGATTGAGTAATTTTTGGAGATGGACTGATAAGTGGATATCGATGAGGCAGTCCAAAAAGAAGATAATTTACACTATCTTTTTATTAATAAAACCGACGTTTCGGAGGCTTTTCAGGGTTTTGAAAAGTCAGTGAAGGAAATCCAATGCGAAATTAAACAATGATTATTCAACTTAATTAATTAGCTATAAGCATATACTTATACTAGTAAAATATTAATTTATTTGCGACTCACAGCATTCAACATGATGGAAGTATTTATTTAATATGACCTTTGTAAAAATCATCTTTTTGTGAAAGATCGCTTCCGGATTGATCAGAGAATGATTGTTAGAGAAAAATTAAGCTGTTAGGGAGTAAAATACTATTCCACACTAATGTTAGTTTTGAAAGGTAAACTAGATTTGTTTCAGCTTTTCGTAGAAGAATCATTTTAAAACTATTTGTTTTTTACCCTCACGTTTTGTTTATAGTTATTGGTAAGTGGTTCTTGTCACTACGCAGTCTCGTGGACAAAAACATAACTAAACTACTCGGGTCCGCTACACAACTATTAATCATGCCGAGGATAAATTTTTCAATATTGAAAAAGTAGGAGCCCAATTAAGTATGTGAGGTCCTCCCCTTTTTTTTGTTGTCTCACTAATATTTAATTAACATAAATAATTTTAAATGGGAAATGATTTTTGTCGTTAAACAAAGAATGTAGGTATATCCAATTCATCGGAGCTGAAGAAATTGAAAAATTGAATAATTAAAGAAATAATATAGATTATAGGATGACATGGTCCTCAGTGGATGACTTTTTTGTAAGATCTCTATCTTCGAAATTTCTCACAAGAAAAATTAAACAATGATTATTCAACTTTAATTAATTAACTATAAGCATATACTTATACTAGTAAAATATTAATTTATTTGCGACTCACAGCATTCAACATGATGGAAGTATTTATTTAATATGACCTTTGTAAAAATAATCTTTTTGTGAAAGATCGCTTCCTGATTGATCAGAGAATGATTGTTAGAGAAAAATTAAGCTCTTAGGGAGTAAAATACTATTCCATACTACATGTTAGTTTTGAAAGGTAAACTAGAATTGTTGCAGTTTTTCAGAAAATAATCATTTTAAACAATTTGTTTTTAACCCTCACGTTTTTGTTTATAGTTATTGGCGCTCCGCAGTCTCGTGGCCAAAAATATAACTAAACTACTCGGGTCAGCTACATAACTATCAATCATGCCGAGGATAATTTTTCAAAATTGAAAAAGTAGAGCCCAATTAAGTATGTGAGGTCCTCCCCTTTTTTTGTTGTCTCACTAATATTTAATTAAATATAAATAATTTTAAATGGGAAATGATTTTTGTCGTTAAAAAAGAATGTAGGTATATCCAATTCATCGGAGCTGAAGATATTATGTTTAAAAATTGAATAATTAAAGAAATAATGATGATTATGAGGATGACATGGTCGTCAGTTGATGACTTTTTTGTAAGATCTCTAACTTCGAAATTTCTTACAAGAAGAAATTAAACAATGATTATTCACCTTTAATTAAATAGCTATAAGCATATACCTATACTAGTAAATATTAATTTATCTTAAATTAATTAATAGAATTGGTTTCTATAGAATTCCACTGCAAATTCAGACTCGTATTAATTAACAGTCATCAAACGTCCTATTTGTTAGGAAGAGTGAAATGATAGCATTTTTTCTCATATATGGATAGATATATATGGGTATGTTCCGATATAAATTTAAATAAAAAGATATTATTTATTTTCTTAGAAAGACGGACTGGTAAGCGAAATAAGTAGGTTATAATGAAAGGTAGTCCATAACCAAGTACACTTATGATATAATGTTGAAAAATATTGTAATATTGTTGATATCACTGAAAGGAAAGACAAATGGGAACCGAGTTATACACACCCATCATTAACTATTCAATACCCTGAAGAAGGAGAGAAAAAAGTCTCCGAAACGTCGGAAATTGATTAAAAAGTAAATGATTTATGGACTGCCTTTCATTATAACCTACTTAAATAAAAAGGTTAGATTAGAAAGATAGAGCTTCGCCTGTGTGTTCTAGGTTATGCATTCGAACAGAACGCTCTGAATTGCGGGTTGCATTATTAGGCGTTAAATATTAAAACCTTTTGTTTTTGAATATCACTAAAATAAATAATAATAATAATAATAGTTTTAATAGTTAAAGCTATATGTGTATATTTGTATAGAAATAACCATAATTAAAATAATTACGTAAATAGTACATTTTGTTGTTGGGTCATTCAATGCATTGTCTTTGCAGTTATTGAACACTTTCAGTGTATCATAAAGAGAATCAAAGAACTTTTCAACTTTCAGTGAACCTTTGCATTCACTTACAATAAAAATCACTAAATTCAAAATCCATTGTAAAGTCAGATCTCGAAAAAAATTTAAGAAAATTAAAATTATTCTTATTTATGGGCGGCCCTTGGAAATTTTTAGGTCGTCAATGCGGCCCATGATGAGATTTAGGTTGGCCAGGCCTGATCTAAACATTGCAATTCTCGAATCTTATTTCTTTTTTGTATTATTACTATTTTAATAGTTCCTCAGCGAGAACAATTTTTATTCGACCAAAACATGTCTGGACTTGTCTTTGACATGCTTGAATTGGAAGATATACCAGGCAGGGACTTCAAACCTTTTATCCGCACTCTTTTTGGAAAAATTATTCATTTCAATTTTCCCTTGAAACTATGCAACAATTTTATTTCATTTCGAGAACCAATATACTTTTCAAAACAAAAAATGTTTTCTATAGAAATATTTGAAATGGATAATAATTTGAAAATTTAAAGATCCTCCTGAAATTTTGAAGTAGACCTTATATATTTATGAAAATACCCAAAATGTTCGAAATTTTAGGGATACACCGCATCCACAGCATCCACTGATATAATGCTATATGATGCGTGTGTGTATGTGTGTTTATTAAATAAATATAGATTGTAATATTGATAAACTAAATAAATGAATAAATACCATAATCTTAAAAGATCACGAATTTGAGAACCAACAAAGGTCATTCATATAAATCTTATCTATTTTATTTAGGTGGAATGATGTGAAATGGATTTTTATTTCAATTATTAGGAAAACAATAATATAATTCTTTCTTCGTTGAATAGAAAAATTATTAGATGTCAAGAGAGAAGTTCAAAAAGTCAATTTGAATGAAAATATTTGATCGAAATCTTGGCAGAGGGGTTACGCCATTGTGGCCGGTCAATTACAGCATGGAAGGGTATTGTCGTCCGTCTGTGAGTCCATTTCGATCAACTGCAAAGGGTGTCCAAGAGAAGAGGAAAAAGAGGGCCAAGATGCTTTGTGTCCGGTATACAATGGCCGAGTTTGCTCGGGGGTGGAGGATTAGCCCCGGACAAAAGACCTTCCGCACCCCCTCTCTCAATTGGGGGTGTTCGAAGACGTAGATGACGGCGGTATAGGGTCGAAGGAAGTAGATAAGCCCAATGGCAAACAGACCACGCGCTTGATAAGCCACGAGAATTTGCCCGGGAAATTGAGGAGACAAAACCTTTTACAAGTCAACGGGAGAGATAAACACCTGACAAACCTTCATTTCCTGTGTGGTTAATTGGAAATTGACAATTTGTTTGTTTGTTTTTGAAATTACTTGAATCGAATGAAATTAAGTATTGCTACTGAGAATAGAATACAAGATTTTAATTTTCAAAATATCAAATGTCTTATAGACTAACAAAATACCGAAATTTTTTTAGGAGAAGACAGTAAGGTACCTAAAAGTAAAGATTGACTCTTGCACCCTTGAAGGAAAGAGGAAATAAAGATTCAATGGTTAGATAGGACTCGAGAATATTTGTGGAGCCGATGATTGAAAAGTTTCGAGGAAAGTAAAAGAAAATACCAGATATAAACAAATTGACGAATGAGCAAGTTCGAGTTGTCTTTTAAGATGTTAAATCTTTGCGCAAAAAGCGTATTTTAAGTAAATTGGTAAATGAGGTTTGAGAGAAAATTATTGTTTTTATCTCATTATGAATTAAATCTGTGAATAACACCTAACCTTCTGGAAGACAGATAATGTTTTTTACAGTTTTCACATGGCCTGTGGGATGGCCACTCCATCGTGAAAAGAGGAAGAAGAGGGGATTTTATGGCCTGGGTAGGAGTCGAAGGTATTTGTGGATGCGGGTCTTAAACAGCTGAACGTTATAAGTCGCGGGGAAGACGGTGGCTGGAAGCGAGTTCCAGTCTTTGGAGGTCATAGGGATAAAAGAATTGGCGTTCATGTAAAAGAACGGCAGTGAAGTCTGGTAGATGGATTCCAACTACCTATTTTTACTCTTTTTAAGAAAACGCAAAAGTGAACCTTGGTTTAAAGAGAGTTTCTCTTTATACCCTGAGTGTGAACTAATCTGCGGCGCAGAGAAATTCGCAGATATTCTTCAGTGTGTTAATGTAAATAAGCCCGGTTCAAAAAACCTGTATGCTAATTAAAGTCAATCGAAAAATATCTTATGACACCTTTAGGAGAATTAAATATTCATTATTTACTTTATAAGTCCAGGTATCTAATGTTTCTTGAATATGCTGAAGTTCTTTTTGAGATACAATTGCTCTGCGAACTTTGTTGGCTACTACAATATAGAACACATAATCAGATAACTTTCCAAACTACATACTCTTTTCCAAGATGGTTCAGGTATTTTCCCAATCTTTCTCTGCATAATCAAGTGTAATAAGTTATATCTCGCGAACGAAATATTTCAGTTTACAAATTATTAATAATTTGATGAGATCTTTAGTACTGTTGACGGTACTTTATTATTCTCAATGTATCACTCTAATGGATTATATATTGAGTTGCTTGAAGAGACTTAAGGTAGTTGTTTCGCGAAAATACAAACGAGTAGCAAAAAGTTAATGCTAGAGTATATAGAACAGACAATAAGGATTCATAATTCATAAGCCCAAAACTTTTTGCTGTTTATGTACCACTACTAGGCAATCCCGTGCTCGTTTGACAAATCTGGCAACATTGTCCGAGCTTGAATATTTTTATCATAGAAATGACAGATAAAATACATTATAAAGGTCGATTTATTAAACAAAAAGTTCTTAATAAACGATTAAAAGCTGTTGCGACAATAGCTGAAGCGAAAAAACGTCAAAAAAGTACTAAAGTTAACCCAATTTTTAGGTTAAATAAATGCTTTGTTGCCAGCTTGTTTTTAGTGTAAATTTTTCATTATTTATTCATTATTATCTCAGAAACTGTGTTGTAACTATGAATTAAAATTTTCTTAAAAATGTATTAGTTATTATTTAATGTTGGTTTAGTTTTTTATAACAATGGTAAGAAGAGTTTCTTAATTATAATTAAATATGTATGTAAACTTTCCAATATCCCGTATAGTGCAATGAATAAGAGTCTGAAAAACTCTATCTTTGGAATTTAATGTCTCCGGAACTATTTTGTTCTTAAATTTCGTTTTGCCACCAATCGATGCAGAAGTATTTAAATAATAATCTGTCTAAATTTCAAACAAATCTTAAGAAAACCCACATGGTGAAACCTTAAAGAGACATACTTAACACTTAGATTTTTTCTTTATTTAAAGATGAAAATTACTCAGACCTTCTCCAAAAATTGAGCCGTTTAAATAACGGACATATAGTATTTGAAAAGCTATGCGATATAAATTGATATGTTCTTAGTGGGATCAACTGAAAAGACATTTTTTTGAATTATATATTCATTTTCATAAAAAACTTGCGGTTGTAAATGCTATTCTTGTTATGTATTATGTTTAGTAAACCACAGAGGAGGAACTTTAGCTTCCATTTAAATCTTATTCAGAGCATATATACCCTGAAGATTATTCTAATTTCGCTTTTCTATAACGACTGTTTATTGTATTTCTTAAAAAATATTCTTCGCATAGAGAATAATTAATATTAACCATCCGCATCCCTCTCCCTGTGTTTGTGAACTCTTGGTATAGGGAAAGAGACAGAATGGGGTTGAAAAGGTGCCGAAGCGAGGGGGGAGGTTTTTGGGGTTATGAATTGAACAGAGTGCGAGGTATTTAATTTAGCATCGCAGTATCCTCACCCCCAACTCACCCTGTCTGCCTTTTCTACCCCGACCTCATTGTGGTGGTTGAAATTTCAAGCGACTTGGCAAATAGTTGGGTGGCATTTAAAACGAATTACGTTAAAAGACAATGGCATCTCATCAAGCGATTGGAATGACGACTTAAGAATCCGTCGCTTCATATATATTTATAAACACACACACAGACAATAGCAATTTTCACCTACAGGCATTTGATTAATCACTCGGCAAAAAACAATTGGATGTATTTATTATTATCTCGGAAAAATGGCGGGGGTGTTAAGGGTGCGAAAGCTCTCTTTAAACAATTTTGTTTCGATTCTCAATCAATAATATCATATTTAAGGCTGAAAAATATAATGGAAGAGAAAAACTGTGAAAACTAAATCTACTCTTATTAAACGAGCAAAAATTGTATATTTATTTATTTATTTATATATTTGTATCTTGGTTCTATTTTGAAAACGGCCCTACCGATTTTGATGAAACAAAATCTATTAACAAGTTTTGAGGATGAAAAAACGATCTGGCTAGGTCTGGACCTCATCAAAATTCATCTTAATTGATTTTTCTTAATTAAAGTAATTATTGATAGATGAAAATCTCAATAAAAAAATGATTCGGCGGATGTCGTATTAGAACCTGGGACCTCTTGCATTTGAGGCAGTCACTCTACCATTGGACCAAAGAACTATTTTAAAAACCCTTGCTTTTTACTTTTACTAAAATGAATAATTTTGAATTAGACTTTATTATAAGTGTTGAAATAATTTATAAATTATATATAGCTATGTATTTAATAAATAGAATTCATTGAATAAATTGCGGCGCGGCAAATTTGAAATATGTATAATTGAATTAAGCTGAAAGAAAGACAACAATTAATTTTAAATCCAAAAACATTAAATATATTAATAATTATTCCTTTGCCCCCCCCTCCCCCACTCTTCTAATTAAAATTAAATATTCAATTCTCTTTTCTCCGGGCAATTATCCTTGCAATTGTCTTCCTAAAAAAATACTTGGTTGGTGAAAGTTATCACTTCTGTCGCACGTCCCGAGAGGCACACATTTTTTTTAATTTTATGTTTTTATTTCAGATCCTATACGATTATTTTTTTAATTATTATTTTCTTATGTATTTTTTATAATGTTTATCAATATGAACGAATGTGGGCAAATTGGTGTACGAGTAAACAAATATACACATAATATGTGGACCATTAGAAAGATAGAAATGTAAAAACTGGGTCGGGAGTGGGGATGGATGTGGGGGTGCGGGAGGTGGGGGTCCGGGGTGGGAGGGGCGGTTGGGGTGGGGTGGGGCGGAGTGGGGGGTGCAGTGTTGGGGGCGAGGTGTATGGTTTCGGGACGGGGGTGGGGGGATCAGGGTTACCGAGCATCGCTCGGTGCCTCCAGGTACTTTATTTGATGAGCCAAAGAGATAAATATATTTAAAAAATAAAATAAATACTTGCTTAAGTTTTTTAAGGGAAATTTTTTGATATTCAGAAATGAATATTATTTTCAAGCAAATTTGTTTTCGCCGCTCTGGTCACCATGCACGTAGTTAAGGGGTGGGGCAAGGGAGCACTGCCCCTCTAGAAAACTCTTTGCCCCCCCTAGAAAAATTGAGTCAATATCTCAATAACTATTTATGCTATGAGATTAATTTTATTCTTAAAAAATCAATACAGATTGAAAAATGTAGATCTCAAAAAAAATTATCTTCCCATATAGCCCAGTAAATAGGGGGTTTCAGCTTATATTAATTGCGGGAAAAGATTTTTTAGGGTCGTTTGGTATGGTGTGGGTATGCCAAATCTAAGTTTGCGACCTCGAAAGTCTGGGGGACAACTTTTGGCGGCCGAAAAACCTCGAAATTTTCGGACTTTTTCCAGTTTTTCGCTTATAACTCGAAAACAGTTCATATTTTATAAATAACCGTTCTATAGTAAATTAAAGAGGACAAATTTTCGCGTTGATTAAAAAAAAGAAATGCAAAATTGGTCTAGTAGTTCGATTTTTAATGGGGATCCAAAAAACAGCCCCCAGGATCACTTTTAAATATCCCTAAAACGCGCACTTTTTTCGATTTTTTCTTATTTTGACAATGAAGGAGCACGTTTTCAACAAAAAAGACTCTATACAGATTAAATTTGCTACAATTTAATCAAAATTTCATATTAATTGGATAATGGTAACCAGTGTCGCAAAGAAGTTGAAATTTTGAAAAAATGCAATTTTTTGCAAAAAATCTCAGTTTTTCCTTCATAAAATGAAAACCAATCATCCTAGAAACTTGATTTCTATTTCATTCTCTAGAAAGTTTTGTTTACTTGGACGCGACATTTTTTGTTAAAACTCTTTGATTTATAGATATCCTACATTTTCCGGACAGGATATGATCCGAATCCTCATGCGTCATGGAAATTGCTGGATATCTATAAATTTAAGAGTTTTATCAAAAAATTGGTCCAAGTAAACGTTCAAGTCAATAAGATTTCCTACAGAATGAGATAGGAATCAAGTTCCTAGGATCAGTAATTTTCATTTTATGGAGGAAAAACTGCGATTTTTTGCAAAAAAAATTGCAGTTTTTCAACAAAAATTTGGGTTGGGCGGTCGCCACACCTCGCTCAACCCTGGCGTCGCTACTGCGCCTGCCCCCCTAGGAAAATTCCTTAACTACGCCAATGCTGGTCGCTGCTTTGCTCTTCACTATTAAGTTTCCAGCATTAAAATTTCCGAGAATTTCTAAAATATGTATTTAAAGTCGAAATAATAATATTCTATATAGCTTAACCCTTAGAAAAACTTCGTACATTTAGTAAACTTATAGAGAATATTAAATATCCCCAGAAATATGCTTTTTGAAATCTTCGAATTCAAATCAAATTAATTCTCTTTATTTTCAAGGTTCTGTTTAAAAAATAAAACAGAACCCTTTTAATGTAGCTATAATATCTGTCTGTTTATCTGTATGTTTGACCGTCTGTTGTGAGAAAAATAAGATATATAAAAACTTGAAATTTACCAGTTCTATCTATTTAAATTGAAAGTTTTTTGCCGAGAGTAGCAAAATTTTTATATATTGAAGGAGACAATAAAAGAGTGTGTCTTCTGTTGGAATTATAAATTTTATTTATTTATAACGAGACTATAGTTTCGAGGGCTTTGCCCTCTTCATCAGTCTATTACAATGGATTCACAGGAATTCACATAAATTCCTGTGAATCCACTGTAATAGACTGATGAAGGGGCAAATACCTCAATATAGTCTCGTTATAAATAAATAACATTTATAATTCAACAGAAGATACACTCTTTATTTGTCTCCTTCAATCTATCTATTTATTCATTTTTCTCGAAATAAAAAAATTGAAGAATATTTTCAGAAGGTTGAAATTTTTTGTTTGATTCAAAATATATAGGTATATATATAAATGGTGTGAGGTATCTTTTTAAAGATCTTTTTAATTAGAATTAGGCTTAATTTTTAAAAATTAATTTTGCGTTAAAATGATGATTTGAGAGAGTCCTAAATTTTGTGCCATTTTTAGGTGATTTTTGTAGCAGCTCAATTTCATTTAAGTACTTAAATTGTTATTCTGAAAAAATTCTTAAAATTAGTTCATTCTCTCTTTATGATCGACATATATAAGAAATAATTTGATATTTCAACTATTTTAGATAATCGTTTTCCTATCACATCCCTCCCGCAAATGCTTTTTGATTTGGAACCCTTCGCTCTTGATACACATACAAATGTTCAAGCACGAGCGCTCCTGAAGCCAAAAATCGAAGAATCGACAATTTTAATTTATTTACTTATTAAGTAGGGAACTCTCGGTTTGGGAGCCCAACTCGCACATGACAGATTTTGTTATTTAGTTTCTTCTTCTTGTGTTATACTCTTTTTCGAGAGGTGTCTGTTACTTTAGAGATTTTTTTTCAAAGTAATCTCGTGAAAGAATTGTTCACTGAGGTGATTTTCATCCCAAAATATTGATTTCATGATTTCTTAATGTTGGGAATACATGAGTAAACAAATCATATCTGAAAATATACATCTGGTGCATAAGAGGACTTTTACTTTTTTACATAAAACTGGTTATAAAACTGCAGATTCGTCGTGAATGTCAACACACTGTTTATCCAAAGTTCTGTTTCCCTTAATAAAGTTTATCTATCTATGAAAGGATTCTTTCTTTCTATTATTCAACGTTAAATCAAATCTACTTATAATAATAAATATTGTAAATAGTATAAAGTTGAACCTCCCCCACTGGGAATGCATTTCTAAAGGATGAAATATGTTTTCCATTTGGTCAGTTCTTCTTTGCCTTGCACGCTGCTCTGCTGCTGCTGTATTCATCCTTTCATTCAACATTTCGGATATATTCATCTGTCATAAACACATTTCTATAGCGGAAACTGTTTAAAAGGGACCGGCACATATTTACAAACGATTATTTCTTTTAGAGGGTGGAATTAAAGATTTCCCAAAACCACACACACGAGCCGTTTCGGGCAGCATATTGGGTAAATAAAGTTCAAAAATATAACACTTAAAAAGGAGGATATTGAGAACGGGACCCTTTCATACTGACTAATATTTATCTGATTTGTCAAAGGAGGGAAAATGGCAAGCGAATTACCATTTGAATAGATGATAGAGTTCAGTTCCGAAAAACCGTAGCGGAAAGGAGGAGGTAACAATGGCAAGCCCACCCTGTATATAGGGCTTGTTCATTTGTCAAACTGGACTATATAGTTTAACAGGTCGATGCTTTTCAAATTTTATTTGCGACTCACAGCATTCAACATAATGGAAGTATTTATTTAATATGACCTTTGTAAAAATAATCTTTTTGTGAAAGATCGCTTCCGGATTGATCAGAGAATGATTGTTAGAGAAAAATTAAGCTGTTAGGGAGTAAAATACTATTCCATACTAATGTTAGTTTTGAAATGTAAACTAATTTTGTTTCAGCTTTTCAGAAAATAATAATTTTAAGCAATTTGTTTTTATCCCTCACGATTTGTTCATAGTTATTGGTAAGTGGTTCTTGGCATTACGCAGTCTCGTGGCCAAAATTATAACTAAATTACTCGGGTCAGCTACACAACTATCAATCATGCCGAGGATAATTTTCCAAAATTGAATATTTAAATAAAGCACTCAATATTGTATAAGATAGTAAACAACAAACTAACCATCTATCTTGTTTGTTTTTAATCATTTTCTTTATAAAATAGAAATAAATATGACCCGAATGTGTTAGTTTTTATTTGGACCACCAGTCAGCGCTGTTTACCAACGGACAGATACCAATTGACGCAAGAAGATTAGCAAAAAGATGCAATCTCCTTAGATCTTTGCATTGTAAAAAAAAGGAGAATAGAAAGAAATTTCAGAAATTGGTTCGAAGCTGAAGGTACCTGTGGATGCGTGACTTGTAAGACCGAAGGTTATATGTCTTCGGAAAGACGGATGCGGGAAAAGAGTTTAAATTTAGTATCTTTTGGTTCTAAAAATTACATT
The DNA here is from genome assembly GCA_024734495.1 of Forficula auricularia. Classification (NCBI taxonomy): domain Eukaryota; kingdom Metazoa; phylum Arthropoda; class Insecta; order Dermaptera; family Forficulidae; genus Forficula; species Forficula auricularia. The sequence continues at coordinate 6,900,636 of JALMQS010000092.1, read as the reverse complement.
TATCCGTTTTTTGTGAAAAATCTCTGCAGAAGTCGTAAATGATCAGAGAATAATTAAAATACATGGTAGGCTCTCCGCAAGTTTTGCAGATGGTCCTGGGAAGATTGGGCTATAGTACTCAGCCCGGATTAGCTCTACCTTATAGTAATAAATTTAAATACAATAAACTATTCAAAATTTATTTTTGACTTAATTGATTATCCAGACATGATTTCAATCTTTTAATTTTAATATATACTTAAATGTAGGAAAAAATTAAAACCCTTTGAAGACTCGGTACGCTCTCCAATTAACTAACCATGGAAATATCAAGCTTATGACAGTTTGTTGGCTATTTATAAGAAACTTATTAAGAGTTTATTGACGGTGTTCAAAAAAATCCCCCAAATTGACAGCAAATATTGATTATTTAAACGACGTTCTTATGAAATTATTTATTTTGTACAATAAGAACTTCGTTTGAATCGAGGTTTGAATAATCAATATTTGTGATCATTTTGGGAGATTTTTTTGAACATCGTCAATAAACTGTTTATAAGCTACTTATAAATGGTCAACAAACATCATAAACTTGTCTTCCATAGTTGAATAAATGCAATTCATTAAATGTAATTTTTTCACGCAAAAGCGGCTTTGTCAAGAAAACTTGATGTTTTAGGTATAGGGACATGATATATCGTCTTAAAGCATTTTTCTTCGTCTTTCAATTTATTGAGTAATATACGGGGGGTCTCATTTGAAAAAACGAACTTTTGACCCCTTTTATGAATACAAGGAAATAATAGTAATCTTAGCACGCCCTGTATAATATGGAGTCGATTTTTCGGCGTAAATTAAATACTTCGGGTCTGTCTAAACTACCACCAAAATATCAACTTTTCATGAATTGAGAGCACTAATTTATTTAAGTTTAATTAGGGCCATGTTTTGGACCATATTTAACACAAATTATTTTTTATCTCGAAAACCGATAGAGATAGGTATAGGACAATATTAACAAAAAAGTATTTTAATAAAAGGGCGGTTCTAAAAACGTGTTAATATACGGGGTGTTCCATTTAAAAAAATAAAGTTGCTACGACTTTTCGATGGAAGCCGAAACGTCGCAATGCTGAAAATATTTTAGATCGATAGAACAGGTAAGAAAATGTAAGGTGCTAAATTTTCAGAAAAATCCTGCGTTCCGTTTTCCATAAACGTTTAACGTGCCATCGACCGTGAATCACCCTGTAGACGTGAATAAATTAAATTAAGAAAATCATAAAGTCTCAATTAAAGAATACAAAACAAATAAATTTTATTTTAATCAGGCTGGAGTCCGAAATAAATACGAATTCAGAGATATAATAATTAATTTGGAGGATGGAAGCCTTTTACCTTCAAACAACAAATGTATATAACTAAAAACAAGAGTGTTTTGAATATTGAAAAAATATATTATCTTTCCAAATTCAATAATCCTAGGAGAAGAAACAATAATAAATAATTTAATGAAAAAATTAATTTAACCAGGTGCCAGGTTATGTCTCGTTTAAACCATTAAGCACGATTAATACGTGTTTAGAGCATCAAGGGAAAAACAACATAAAACAATTCAATTTGGCAGCTCAGCTTGTGTACATTAAAGAATATAGGAAGATAATCTAATTAAAAGTATCTAATTTAGGTAGTTGCAGACGAAATTTCTTTTGATAAACAAATCAACCACCGAATCTTCAAATATAATATAATACTAAGAAAAAATTAATTATTGATTGTTTAATAAATATTAAAAAATACAAATCTTTAAAAAACAATCAAAAAAGACGTTTATTCGCAACAAATGTTTCGGGACCAAACCAAACATTTTTTTTATAATATAATATGTATGTATGTTTATTTGCACCAAGCAGAGGACAACCTCTTTGTTTCTCTTTATGATTCAACAACTCTGCTACTCTCGGCAAAAACAAATATTTTCAATTGATTCCAATACTGAATTTCCGTTTAAAGGGAGAATAGTGTGGGTTCTTGGTGAAACATTTTAAGTAAAGTAAAGTAAATTTTGAAAAAAAGTTTAAAAAAGTTTTAATTTTTTTTTCAAAATTTACTATATCTACTTTTTATAATTTAATATGTATTAAGTGTAAGTTTTGGGAGTCGGGTTAGCTCAGTCGGCTAACGCACTGGCCTCGCTTCGGCATCGATCGATTATGACGATGTTGGAGTGGAAGGCCGGGGTTCGATCCTGGCTGGCAAATAAAAATTTCTACCGGCTAAAAACTCGGCTCCCTCACTAACCCTACTAACACTTTACTTATGTGCTGTCTAAATGGGCTTTGTTCCCGGTGACATTAAATAAATTAAAAAAAAGTGTAAGTTTAGCTTATAAAAATAAAATTTTATTTTACTATTTATATTTTTTGATCATTTTGGATGGCGAGACAAATATAATATAGAGGGGCACCAAAATCATTTAGTGCTTCTTGGGCATCTAAAGTCCTAAGGGCCATGAGGGATCGGCCCCCCTCTGACAAGTAAGCCTATAACAACACCTTTGATATGCCTTTTGGATTTTAAATTAATTTTTTCATTAAAAATATTTATCCTCGTGTATGGTCGGGATTTCCTGTGGAGGCGTGTAGTTCTAATAGCATTAAGAGAACTATAATGTTCTCCGGTGAGTGCGTGGTTCAGGTTGCCAATGGCGCCAGGGGGTTGTTTCCTGGGGGTTGTTGAGGGTGTCGAATCTGTTCTCCGATTGGTCGAAACAAGCCGGGCATGCGTATTCCTTGACTTCACCAACAACCCCATGCAAACACCGACTAGAGTTCTATTATAGTTGCGAAATGAGTTTTACATCATGTTGACTGTAGCCGGAAGGTAAACAGGCGACAAGAAGAAGAAGAAGAAGAAGCCCTCCGGGGCCGTGTTTGGAGAAGAAGGCTTGTTTGGCAATAAATGTTATTGAGCGACACCCGGTATTGAAGACGGGAATCCACCGGGTTGTGTGCCGAAATGTGACCCTTGGGACCCGTTCAATCTGCGGAGAGCAAGTAAAACCTTCGACAGCGAGAGAGCAAACGAGACAAAGACGAGGCAGCGCCGAGGGAGGAGAACAATATCCCACCTAATACAAGGCGGATATCAAACATTCGACGAGGATTATTTGGCATAAGATTTGACAAAAGACCATTTGCTTAACAAGTTAAGAAGTGAAGGGGGCAAGGCAAGAAAATATAATCCAATTGGAAAAATCATAATCGTAATTTGGAATTTAATATCTTTAATGAAAAAACATTTTTTTAAGACTTAGGGGGGACATAATGTAGAGCTGGTGCAACATAAGATGCTGTTTTAGTTATGTTTTGATAGTAGATAAAATTGAAATTTTTATTTATACAGGATGGGCCATAAAGATCTACCACCTTTTGAAGAGGTATAATAAAAAAATTTTAAGAAAAAAATAAAAACGACTTCAAAAAATTAAGTGCAACAAATATAAAAATACACTAAAAGGTATAAAATAATTATTATCTTATTTAGTTACAACTAAACGACGAAATATTAACACAGAAATTACTTTTTAAAGTCGGTGCCAAACAAACTATACCTATAAGCGAGCGTACCCGCCAAACGTACTAAGTAAGATCCGTCGAGTGCGATTCATAAAAGGTATATGTTTGGCACCAACTTCAAAAAGTAATTTCGTGTTAATATTTCGTCGTTTAGTTGTAACTAAATAAGATAATAATTATTTTATACCTTTTAGTGTATTTTTATATTTGTTGCACTTAATTTTTGAAGTCGGTTTTTATTTTTTCTTAAAATTTTATTTTCTCTCTTTTAGTGATGTTATTAATAGTGATTATATCATCAGAACTTGACCAAATTAATATGACACCATCCCTAAGACACCCCCTTTCGGATAAAAAAAGAACCATCGAAATCGGTTCATAAACAAAAGAGGTTAGGTCTAAACAAACCTAAACAAACCTAATAAAAAAGGTCTAATACCTATGAAAAAAAATCGAAAAAAAAAATGGGACCAATCGGAAGCTAGACTGGACCCAATGCAAAAAAAATTTTCAAAATCGGTTGACAATTGGCGGAGATATGAGGTAACATAGGCACAAAAAAAAAAAAAAAAAAAAAAAAAATTCAATCGAGATAGAGAACCTCCTCCTTTTTTGAAATCGAGTTAAAAATGAGAGAATGTAATAGAACCCAAACTGAATTTATTTATTGAGAAGCGAACTTAATGATACATACATATATGTTTTAATGTGTCCTTAATCAGTATACGAGTTGTACGATAGAGGGGGGGGGGGGTCAAAAGTAGATCATTCTAGCCCTTTCGGCCTAACTAACTGTTATATACAAAATTTGGTTGGTTTTTTGAATTTCTGGCAACTTCTGGGGGTCCACAGAATATGTGTACAAAATTTGGTTGAATTTGGTTGAAAGGGGCTAAAATTTTATTTTATGCTCTTTTCAAAAATACATTCAGTTTTTTTCTAGTTAAATTTTTTTAATTTTTTATACTTCTTCAAAATGTGGTAGATCTTTATGCCCCACCCTGTATATGAATTAAATTGAAAGTTTTTTTTGCCGATGGTAGCAAAATATTTTATAAATTAAAGGAGAGAATAAAAGAGTGTGTCTTCTGCTGGAAAAAAATACATTTTTTAATTTATTTATAACGAGACTAGGGTTCACACATCAATTCCTGTGAATCAATTGTAATACTGATGAAGGGGCAAAACTCTCGAAACTATAGTCTCGTTATAAATAAATTTAAAAAATTTATTTTTCCGGCAAGAGAACACAATCGTTTATTGTCTCCTTTAATATATGAATTAATGGAAAAATTTAAATATAAAAGTATATTAGTTAGATTCAATCGAATCCATTTTATTTAATAATAAATTAAGTATATTGGCGGGTATTTGGACAGGAAAGTAGAAAATCAGACAATCCTCATCGATTTTCGCAACGTTTCATCAATTTTATTTAGAACTTATCAGGCGTCTAAAGAAGAGAAATAATCATTTCTAATTTAGTATAATAAATTAATAATTTTGATCTTCATAATTTCTCTTGTTTAGATGCCTGATGAAGCCTAAATAAAATTGCGAAACATTGCAAAAATCGATGAGAATTGTTTGATTTTCTATTTCCCTGTCCAAATACCTGCTAATATACCTAATTTATAAAAGTCATTTTCCCAAGTTGAATCCCTGAAGTTTCCTTGAATATTTCCAGTTTATTAAAAGTAGTTTCTTTTTAGTTAACCGACTTCAAAAAAAGGAGGGAGGGTTCTCTATACGACTGAATTTTTTTTTTTTTTTTTTTTTTGTGCCTATGTTACCTCATATCTCCGCCAATTGTCAACCGATTTTGAAAATTTTTTTTGCATTGGGTCCAGTCTAGCTTCCGATTGGTCCCATTTTTTTTCGATTTTTCCATAGGTATTAGACCTTTTTTATTAGGTTTGTTTGTTTAGACCTAACCTCTTTGTTTATGAACCGATTTCGATGGTTCTTTTTTTATCCGAAAGGGGGTGTCTTAGGGATGGTGTCATATTAATTTGGTCAAGTTCTGATGATATGATCACTATTAATGACATCACTAAAAAGAGAAAAATAAAAATAATTTTTAAGAAAAAAATAAAAACCGACTTCAAAAAATTAAATGCAACAAATAAAATACACTAAAAGGTATAAAATAATTATTATCTTATTTAGTTACAACTAAACGACGAAATATTAACATGAAATTACTTTTTGAAGTTGGTGCCAAACATATACCTTTTATGAATCGCACTCGACGGATCTTACTTGTTACGTTTGGCGGGTACGCTCGCTTATAGGTATAGTTTGTTTTGGCACCGACTTCAAAGAGTAATTTCGTATTAATATTTGCGTCGTTTAGTTGCTAACTAAATAAGATAATAATTATTTTATACCTTTTAGTGTATTTTATTTGTTGCATTTAATTTTTTGAAGTCGGTTTTTATTTTTTTTCTTAAAGATTATTAAATTCGCTATTAAGTTCGAAAAATATTTTTTGGTTTTTTTAGAAAAAAATTCTTAAAGATCGACTCAAAAAAAAACCCTCCCTATCTTTCAAATTTAAATTCTGAGCAATTTAGTATAATAAACTTTGTTGTTAATAGTTTTGTACTAAAGAAATTATCTTTTAAACTTTTTCAATCGGATGATGGTCAATAGAAGCTTTTATTTCAGAATGATTTCAGTTTTACAGCCTAATACCTTTGAGGTACATAAATTGTTAATTATGACCTTTATTAAAAATATTTTAATTTCGAACAAAAAAGATATTAGGTTTCAAAGTACTAACATAAATAGTTATGAGTTATAGGTATTTAAAAATCATCACTATAAAAAATAATGCTGCTCGTTGAATCCATAGAATTGAAAAATCATGGAAAAAGTCACGACCTCTACGTATTACTTGAAAATTTGGAGTTAATTAATGGGGGCCATATTGCAAATAAATGTGCGATTAAATCCGAAAAATATTTTTTGGTGATTCCAGAAATTGTTTCTTTAAGAATCGATCTAAAACACATTGTATCTTCTTAAATTATGATGTGAGCAATTTTAGTATTATATAATGAACTTATTTGTGGAATATGCTTATGATGAGAAATTGTTTTTATAAACTATTGCTATCGAGTGATTAGTTTAGCTAATAGAAGTGTTTTTGAAGAATTATTATATACATTTCAGAATTACGGCGTAATTCTTAGGGCCGTTTAGCATGTCGCAAAGTAAATGCTTTTTACAACTAGACAAAGGGTAGATGGTAAATGGAGGGACTGGGATGGCCAATCACATGACAGACACTTTCAGTGTTATATAATTAATTCAGTGAATGTGCCTGTCATCTGATTGGCCACCCCAGTCCCTCCATTTACCATCTACACTTTGTTAGTTGTAAAAAAGCATTTACTTTGCGACATATAAACAGTCCTAAGACGTAAAACATATTTTTATTAAATTTTGCGCAAGAAGCTTATTAGTGTCAAAATGCTAATATCTTTAGTTAAGGAGTTAAAGCTGTTTTTGTTCTTCGAAATAAAATATCATTATAGTGGAATCGGTCGAATATGATTTTGAATGAAAAAGTCGTGAAGACAATCTCTCCAATTTTCTTAAAATTTGAAATTTAATCAATAGAATCTCCTTTAACTAAATTTGATATTAAAATTAAAATATTTTTTTTAGTTTTTACAGAAAAAAATTCTTAAAGATCGACTTAAAAACCTCCTTTATTTACCAAATTATTGATGTAAGCAATTTCAGTACAATAAACTTCTTTGTAGAATCATTTATGATAAAGAAATTATATTGGTAAACGTTTTCATACAGATGATAGGTTTAGTCTATAAATGCGTTCATGTAAGAATTAATATATAAATTTCAGGTCGGGGTAAGATTAGAAAAATAGAGCTTCGCCTGTGTATTCTAGGTTATGCATTCAAATCGAACGCTCTGAAATGCGGGTTGCATCATTAGGCGTTAAATATTAATACCTAATAAATGAATTTAATTTATTTAGGAACAAATCAAAGATTTTAGTAGAAATATTTTTACATTGCATATCAGAGGGTTTCGTTCCCTCGGGAATCGAACCCAAGCGCTAACTAGCTTGCCGGGCCGTTAGCCGAACCCCTAAGAGCCGAAGCATTTACTCTGCGACATACAACCGGCCCTAAGACGAATCTCCTCTGATATGCAACATATATAAGAAATATAGCAAGAGACTCTTTACTGCCTTCAATTCAAAGGGAATAGTAAAAAAATTCATTTCTTAATATTATTATCAGGTTGATTTTTGAAAAAATTCCATCTTTTTTCAAAAAAGAAACTTAAGAAAGATAAACCTTTACATTAATTATTAAAAACCTAATGTTTTTGAATATCATTAAAATAAAAAATAATAATTTTGATAGTTAAAACTATTTTTAATCATGGTTATTAATATAAAAATACGTACATTTTGTGGTTGGGTCATTCAACGCATGTTTTTTTTCGTGTCTCGTTGTATTATTGTTTTTTTTACATTTTTTGCACTGATTGAACACTTTCAGTGTACTTTGCATTCACTTAGAATAAAAATCACTAAATTCGTTGTAAAAGCAGATCTCGAAAAAAATATTTAATAAAATTAAAATTATTCCTATTTGTATGGGACCTTTGGAAATTTTTAGGTCGTCAATGCGGTCCGTGGTGCGATTTAGGTCTAGTCTAAACCTTAGAGAAAAAGATTTATTGATAATGACCTTTATTAGTAAACACAAAGAGAAACAAAGAGGTTGTCCTCTGCTTGATGCAAATAAACATACACACATATATATATCGAGATGATATATCTGTATATATATTATTTATTTGTTTGAGACTATAGTTTCGAAGACTTGGTCTTCATCATCAGTCTTTCTTCAATTATAAATGTTTTTCATGGAGTCAATATCATATGGATATTGAAAACTTGGTGTTCCTTCGTTACTGCTGGCTAGGAACCAAGCTATAGTCTCAAACAAATAAATAATATATATACAGATATATCATCTCGATTTATATATGTGTGTATGTTTATTTGCATCAAGCAGAGGATAACCTCTTTGTTTCTCTTTGTGAATCAACAACTCTGCTACTCTCGGCAAAACAAAAACTTTTCAATTAAACCTTTATTAGTGTTTAATTTCTCAAAAGAAAGCTCTTGGGTGGTGATATCATTAGTTAAGGGGTTAGAGTTGTTGAAACTTACTTTGGAATTAAGAAATCATTCTGTTGAAATACATGAAAATAGATTTTGAATTGAGAAAAACTAAAAATTGTCGATCTCTACAGTTTCTAGACAATTATGCAGTTTATTTTAAAAGGCAAGATATATTTAACTATTTTGATTATTTATATCCATCGATTAAATTAATAAAGTTGTTGTAGGGAAATAAGGATAATATCTTATGCAAATAATTTGTATTCTTTGCCTAACGTTTCGTCAACTTTGTTGACTTCCTCAGGAGCTCAGATAATTAACTTCCTTGCATATTTGTCATTTTATCAATATTCCTTCTTAGCAAACATATCAGGCCAGTTATCAAACAGATTATTGATATTTTTAACTAAATCTGCTAATATAATGGAAAAATACCTTTTGGTTTTCCAGAAAAAAAATATTAAGATCGAACTAAAATTCCGCTATATCTTCCAAATCCTTCATCTGAGCAATTTTAGTATATATTATAAACTTGTATAGAATTTTATGGGCAAGAAATTGTCTTGATAAGCTCATTAGTTGACTCCCCCCTCCCCCAAATTTTGGATGAATAGTTTTTGCATTTTTAATCGTCTGTGGACCCACAGATTATGTATACAAAATTTGATTGAGTTCGTTGCAATGGCCTAGATTTCAATTTTTGACCCCCCCCCCCCCCAATTTTGGATGGTTAGTTTTTGCATTTTTAGTCTTCAAATTAACAAAGAAATTTTTGAAATTATTTGAAAATAATTAATTATAATTTTTCAAATTAGTCCCTACCAAACGCTCTATTTTATTAATATAAATTATTAAATAAATAAAACATAATTAATAAACACGTAAATACTTTATTCATGAAGTGAATATAAGATTAATATATAACATTAATTTATTTATTCATCTCTAGATTGTTTAATTTGTTCTGTATAAAAAACTTATTAAAATAAATGTATATTTATAAAATAATAATTAATAAGTATTAGTATATAGGTACTAATTAAACTTATAAAATAAATAAATTTATTAATATATATAACTAACAAAACATTGAAAGAACATACTAGATACTAAAATATTGATGTTGGTTCATTCAGATTATACAACAAAAAATTATAAGAGTAAAGAAAAGTCTTGTCAGGAATAAGCGTGGATTAAAAAAATTTCTTTAAGATTATAATAAATCGACTAAAAATGAATTAACTATATATTCTAGTGTCGCGTAGAGTAAAAAATTAAAATCAATTTTCTTTTTTTACTTTATAAGAATAAATCTTCTGCTTGATGAATATATAAAATATACTTATAAAAAAAGATCTTCTTGTGGACAGTGCAGAGTTGTTGATTTTTAAGACTAAATCAGATAGAATCTCTTCTGCTTGATGCAAATAAATACACACATTTTACATATTTTATTGTTTACAGATTATAGTATCAAAGGCTTGGCCTTCATCTTCAAGATTTGATAATATATTGAAAAGATGGCAAAATGCTAGTCACAATGAGGAACTGGAAGATTATAATTAAATTATAATTTTCTTAAGTTATGAGTAGAGACCCAATTCCTATGCAATTGCATATTTTGTTCGCCGACACATACGACCCAGGAGATCAATTATCTATCCGAATCATGCATCTAGGATACTGTGGGTTAAATTTTATACTGCATATTTTAATCAGTAGAGATTGTGGTGTTGGTGCAAGGTGAAACATCTTTAATAAAGATAAGAGTAAATAGATATTTTATTTAATATGGATTTACTATGAGTTAAGGATACTGGGTCACTTATTTCACATTAAAATTAAAAAATTAAAAGATATAAAATTTTTTTCCTTTTTCAATATATATATTTCGGACTAGATGGGTTGATAGCCCGAAATATATATATTGAAAAAGGAAAAAAATTTATATCTTTTAATTTTTAATTTTTAATGTGAAATAAGTGACTAACTCATAGTAAATCCATATTAAATAAAATATCTATTTACTCTTATATTTTACTACATATTTTTGCATATTTGAGTAATATTGCATAAAATTGCATATTTGAAGTATATTGCATAAAATTGCATATTTGAAGGATTTTTTGTCAAATATTGCACATTTCGTGCTAAATACAGATGTTTTAAAAGTAACTTTTCGGAAAAGAATGAAAAAAAAGAAGAAATAAAACAGGAGGACACTTGTAAACATAAGTTATTCCCGATTGCAATCAAATTTTAATTATTTTTGAGATCATTTGTTAATTATTTCGTTATTTATTTATTTTTATCGGCCTTCGAGAACTATATCCCATTTTGGACATTGAGTGTTCATGTGTGTGTGTGTGAGTTAAATTAGTGTAGGGATCAGAGTAATTATAGCCGGTCAAATATTTACGTTATTTTATTAGTTTATTATTTGTACATCAATAAGAAAAGCTTATTAATTATAAGGTAAAAAAATAAAAGCAATACAATACAATCGTGTCTGTTAAATAAAACTACCCCCCCCCCCCCCGTATTCACATTTTTGAAACATAATTATATTTAATATGTTTATTTTATTCAAGTGTATCTATTATTTCTTTGAGTTTAAAGATTTTTTAATAATATTAATGTTAAATTTAACGAGAATTTTGTGCAATTTTTTACACAATAAAAGTAGATAATTGAAACTTGGTGTCTATAGCTTATACTTTGTCATTTTATTCCTCTCATAGCACTCCTTTAAATATATAGTAATTTTATCTTCAATTTTAATTTTCTAGTGCAGTGTTTCTCAAAGTGTGTTCCGAAGAACCCTGGGGTTCCATGAAAACTCGCCAAGGGTTCTGCAAAAAAATTCACGGGACATGAAAAAATTCTAGCATTCAAAGGGAAGGAGCAGTTTTGGACTATGTGTGTGAATCGCAGAGATCTCGAGTGTTTTTCCAGTTATGAAGGACATTTTGGAAGAAGAGGGTATAGATCTAAATACCAGTCAAAATACCAAAATCGCTCATCACTTGAAATGTGTGAATAAATCGATCGAACAATATTTCACTGATGATAATTTCAAAAAACTGGAAAATAATTCATGTATGGAAAAATCCTTTTGTTGTTAGTGAAAAGCTAGCCTCCTTTTTTACACCAGGATTATGAAAATTTTATCGAAAGAACTTCAGATTCTTCACTGCAGAGAGCCTATAAAATGATGGCTTTGGCAAAATTTTGGTGTAGTTTTATTCACAGCTGACCCAGAAAGCTGTTTTAATTCTCTTTTACCATTTGCTACAACTGGTTGCTGAATTCTCAACTTACTTATTAACAAAAAAATAAGTAGCGCAATAAGCTGGATACAGAGTCGGATTTGAGATTACAACTTTCATCAATAAGACCTGATATAAAGTATTTCTGTAAACACAAAAAACACTATCATTGATGGCAATAACTATGAAAAGTTGATGTATTTTTTTTGTAAGTTTTGATTTAGTTACTGTATATAGTGATATACTATATATAGTGGATGATTGTATAAATAAAAAAAATAAAAGTGGTTTTTCTTAACTAATTCACTCCATATAACTATATTTCAAAATCAAAAAAAAAATAATGTTCTCATAAGAAGGCTTTAACGCGCATCACAAGATTAACGGGTTCCACGCTTACCTTCCAAACGGAAAAGGGTTCCACATTCGAAAAAGTTTGAGAAACACTGTTCTAGTGCATAGAAAAATTTATTTTGCCATCTTTTACTGAATATAATTGCATATTTCAAAGTATTCTGCATATTACATGCATATTTCAGCATTTTTAACTGCATATTTTCCCACTTTTTACTACATAAAAATCCGGTCTCTATTATGAGTTAACTAAAATTATCGGAATTTAATAATTTCTCTAGTAGCTACATTTATCATCACCTGTCTTCAAAAACATCGTAAAACCATTAGAAAATGTTAATTTAATTTAAAATTTCTCATCATCTTTCTAAAAAAATAAAAAAATCTTCCAAATTGATTCTGAATGGTACAAGTCGAGGATTTAATAATTTATTGAACAGAAGAAAAAATTATCGAAAGAGAAGTTCCAGCTGAAACCACCTAGCTTGCACATTTTTAATGAGAAAAATTCATCCGAATAGATGGGGTTTTAAGTCGAATCATGGAGCATGCTGATTAGTTTTTTTCAATAAAAATGTGCAAGCTAGGTGTTTTCAGCCAAAACCAAAGCATCACATCTGCAAGATGCTAAAATGGTGGTCAGATTGAGGATCTGCAGACTTTTTCAGACTTCGCAAATATATATGTATTTATTTCTTTTAGTTTTTGAATATATTTTGAAATAAATTCTTGATTCTTTTATTTTATTAAATGAATAGAGCTCTTTAAAAATACAATCATAAAACGTGTATTAATTTTTCAAATGTTTCGGGAAAAGTTCTCCCTTTATGAATGAAAAATTGAAAAATATAATTGCCTTATCAAACAATAATAATGAAACTAATAATAAATAAGTTGCTTTATTATTCTTTCACAAGAGCAACTACATTTTTTCAATTTTTTCATTGAGAATTTCTCCCGACACGTTTCTTTGGATGATTAAGAAACGTTTTATGATTGTTTTTATAAAGAATTGTATTTATTTATTCAATATATTATAAATAAAAATTGAGTTCAATTGTTGAGATTATGAATCAACTAATTATTTTTACTTTATCCATAAGCGTAACATGGATAAAGTATTGTAATCAGGTTTCGGGCCAAGCGTGACTTCAAAGGGTCATCAAGTAAAGACTACGGAACCCATGGTCTCAACCAAAGTCAGAGCTCTTTAAAAATACAATCAGAAAACGTTTTTATTAATTATTCAAACGTTTAGGAAAAATTTCTCTCTTTATGAATGAAAAAATTGAAAAATGTAGTTGCCTCATCAAACAATAATAAAGCAACTAATAACACAGGTCGACAAATTTTTTTTTTCCTTGTCCTAAGATTTATTTCATGATTTTTCTATTCATTGTGCATCAAAATAAAGGAAAAATATCTATATTCCATATAAAGTTTGCATTTGTAGTGGTTATCATAATAATAAACGAGAAAAAGGCCATTTGGACCATATTTTGACATATTCTCGAGTCCCATTAGATATTAGAAAGCAATATTTGAAATCACAAGATTTTGTTGACGTAATAAAAAACAGTTTCCTCTTTGATTTTCAAATTACCACCTGTTTGTAACTCAATTAGAACTCGCGTTATAACTAAAAAACCAAGACCATATGTTTTTATCTATGTTTATTATCCTTTATAATCACGTAGTTATAGTTTTTAGTTATAACTCGAGTTCCAATTGAGCTAAAATCAAGTGATAATTTGAAAACCAAAGAGGAAGCTGTTTTCTATTACGTCAACAAAATATTTTCATTTCAAATATTACTGTTTAATATCTAATGGGACTCGAAAATAGATCAAAATGGCCTTTTTCGTCGTTTTGACCGATAATATCTCGAAACTCTGACCTATTGTAAAAAATCGAGAAATTGCATGAAAATTAGCTTATAAAACTCTACTGGAATCCATTGTTAGGTTTACGGGTACAAATTTTTGTCGACCTGTGTAATAAATAAGTTGCTTTATTATTCTTTCACAGGCAATTAGATTTTATCAATTTTTTCATTGAGAATTTCTCCCGAAACGTTTGGATGATTAAGAAACGTTTTATGTTTGTTTTTATAAATAATTATATTCATTTATTCAATAAATAATATAAATAAAAATTGAGTTCAATTGTTGAGATTAGGAATCAATTCATTATTTTTACTTTATTCATAAGCGTAACATGAATAAAATATTGTAATCGGTTTCGCGCCAAGCGTGACTTCTAAGGGTCATCAAGTAAACCTATGGTCTCAACCAGTCGCAAATTGTAGTATTCAATCAGGTTGAATTTTAGGAACTGACGATTTTGCCAAAAATTACATGTGGGTGTCTTCTAGAGCCCAAAAAAGCGATTTTTTTCATTTATTTTTTTCCTAAATTAATGGTAGACATATTTTTTTATATCATCTTACCTCTAAAACATGTTTCGTATCCACTACAGTAATGATGCCTAAAAATTAGAATATTAAATTAATAAAAAAGATAATATAATGATTATATTTATTATTTTTAAGTAAATTAAATATAACAAACCATCAAGGAATATATCACTTCCAAGCTCCTTGTCTAGCCAAAACATCGATGCAATTGGACCTGAAACATAAAAGAGATAGTGAGTGGAAGATTTCTTTTTAATTAGAGGAAAACTTAAGGGGTATAATTAACGGTATTTGCGCAATAAATTTTTAAGCATGGAGCAATAATAAATTTATAAGAATTTATTGAGCAATTATCGTTATTTAAACACCTAAATTTTTATTATAATTAATGAGATTTTAGAATTAAGAATAAACTAATTTCTAATTCCTCGAGTAATTCGTTTGAGAAATAATTTCAATCCGAAAGTTTTTAGTTTTCAATGTATTAATTACGATATAGTTATCTTGAAAAAAAATTATTGAATATTTTATTGTATTGAATAAATACAGTTCTTTAATAAAAACAATTTCATAACGTTTATTAAATTTTCAATGGTATATTTAGTCATTATACACGTATTTGACATTTTTGTAAGTGGACTACTAGTCCGTAAAATTATCTAAATAAATAAATAAAATAAATAAATAAATAAATTTATAGTTCCTTTTAAATCTTAAATAAAGCAACTATTTTTCATATTTTCTATTGATAAAGGGAGAATTTATCCAGAAAATTTTGGAAATTTGATAAACATATTGGGATTGATTTTATAAAAGAACTGTATTTATTCTATAATATTTAGCTATCCTATACTACTAAAGAGCATTTGTGCCTGCCTCTGTATGTACCTATGTACCTGTCCGTCCCCCAGGGGATGGGAGGTGGGATCAGAGGGGGGGTTGGCAGGTACTAAAGGGCATTTCTTTTTATGTCTGTACCTATATCCAGGGGGCTACTAAAGGTCATTTGTGCCTGTATATATACCTATGTCTCCGTCCCCCAGGGTGTGGGGGTTGGGGTCCAGGATTGGGGCTTTGAAAGTAGGGCCCAGGGCGTGGGGTGTCAGGGATGTGGGGGTCCAGGGCTACTAAAGGGTATTTCTCTCTGTGTCTGTACCTATATATCACATACTAATAATAGGCATTTTTTTTTTTGAGGGTAGGTGGAAATCTTCAAAAGACACTGCTGGGCCCGTACCCAGCAGCGTGTGGGATTCCTACCCACTAAAACCACCTCCCGTTTTTCTTCACCCTCTTTCCTTCCATGGGACCACCGTCTGTCTCTGTATGTACCTATGTTTTTATGCCCCCCCCCCCCAGGGGTTGAGAGGTGGGGGCAAGGGTGGGGATTGGTGTCCAGGGGAAAGGTGGGGGTTCAGGGCGTACGGGGTCCAGGGCTAGGGAGTCTAGGGGGTAGGTTTACTAGGGTGATCAGAAGTGGGGCAGACGGTCCGGGGTTTGGGAGAGAGTCGGTGGGATGGGGAGTGGTTGGAGATAGAGGAGAGGGAGTGTTCAAGATACGGGGGTTCAGGGGACGAAGCCCCTTGGTTAGCAAGAGGCCCACCAATGCAGCTAGTTATAATATAAAATAATATAACACTTTGTGAACGTTTCAGTTCCTTCTTCAGTAATTACTTAATGTCAATTTATTTAAATGAATCTTTGTAAAATAATCATATATAATGTATAAACGAAAAAATCCAGCCATTTGCTTATCTCTAGTGTTTACAAATAAAATTGAGTCAGTTAATTTAAAAAGTTTAATATCAATCAAATCAGAAAAAAATCAAATAGTAATATGGGGACCTCTCAAATATTTATTATAGCTAATGAGCTGAAATCTGGCGCACTTGCTCGAATTAATAAGCTGTACCTTTGAGCCAAGTTTCAGCTTTCTAACTCAATCCGTTTCAGTGACAAAAAATTCCGAGTCGTGAATACGTTTTCATATTTCAAAAATTATTAACAAATTAGAAAACAAATACCTAAATTTCACAAAACAACAATCGTAGAAACTTCAGCATAACCAGATGAAACTTGTAATGAATAAACTGAACTAGGATTTATTAAATTTATTCTGGATATCGAAATCATTCAAAAAAACAAGGTGTTATTTTTTTTTTTTTTAAGAGTATTGTTGGGAAATCTCCAAGGATACTGATTTACCTTTCTAATTTTGAATTCTAATTTGTAATTCTATAATATAGTTTCACTTAGAATGAAATTAAGAATTTTTATTGGAAAAAGGAAATTTCAAAAAGAGCCTTTTCGAAAAAGGCTTTGGCAACACTTCCCTGAGGCAAAATAAAGTGAAAATACATTGCTCAAAATGGTTTTAAGAAGCAGATTTTTGTGAATATTTCTGGTTAATGTAGGCATATTAAGAAAACAAACAAAAAAACACTCATTTTAATCTGTGAATATCCTAGAAATCATGTAGGTATAGAATAAATAAGATTTAAGAAAAATGAAAGAAATGAATTGAAAGAAAAAAAAGAAATTTCACCTTTAAAGATTGTTAATGAAAATTATATTAGGTACTTTCTATAAAAATATATGATAAAAAATTATTAAGGTCGTTTCATTAATCGCATCCAGTTAAAATTTGTTTTTAATTGAAATCGTAGTGAGTTGGATTACAATTAATCTTAATTAATTTTAATTTTTAATTTTAGCTTTGATTGTAAGTTATTAATATATTTTAACGAAGAAGGATTGATTGATATGTTTTATCTCATAGTTTCAACAGCATCAGACAATTGAATTATTTAGTGAGCCACCGAAGAAGTCAAAAATAAAATGACGAGACGTTTGGCTCATTAAAGAATAAAACTCTATATATAATTTAATTCCAACTCCCTAAGATTTCAATTAAAAAAAAATTATTAAGGATATTTTGAATTTAGAGCGAGTTTGCAGTGGATCCCTTGACTCATGTTCGAGGGTTAACAAAAAATAAACAAAAAAAAGTACACAAAAATGTGGGACAAAGTCGAGTTAACTATGAAATTTCTTTTATGCATTGCCAGAAAGCACTATCGATGGATAAATCTGAGAAACTTTCCTTAATCCATATACCTATATTTGTGTAATCGGCTCTAAAAAATTGTTCTTCATCCTGATTTATTTAATAAAGAATGACAAGGTCTTGGCATACTAAAGATTAAATTGTTTATTAAATATTGAAGAAGTGGTGTCTTCTTCTCCCTCAAAATATTTTCAAAGGGTTGAAACTTGACAGGGCTAAATGTCTTCCAAATGTGATAGGGCTTTTTCTAATCCTCGATGGTATCGGGAGATTGAAAAGGCCTAGAAAAAATAAAATTGTTGTTTTCCTTCAGTTATCCAAAAGCTGCAGGATTTATGAATGGCCGCCTATATCAGTAATTCTCAACCGGGGATCCGCACACCACTAAGGGTCCACGAGCTAAGCCTAGGGGGCCAGCAAGTAAATATCTGCTTAATGAATTGAACCTTTCAATGCAAGGACGGCAAAGTAATATATGTATTTATTATGAATAACAAAATTAAAGCTTTTAGGAAAAAATTACAAATATGGCAGGAAAGAATTCATAGAGGGATATATGATATGTTCCCTCTTTATTGTCAATTAATAAATGATGAGGAAATAATATTTGATAAGAAAAAAATGAAATATATTATAAACACACATCTACAGACACTTTAAAACAAAATTTGAAAACTACTTTTGAAATTGCAAACATAAATCAATGGATTATTAATCCTTTTATAAATTACCCAAACAGTAAACTTTCAGTTCAAGAAGATCTACTATACTTATTGAAGTATCCACTGAAGCGTCATTTAAGCAAAAATCGATTCCAGCAATTTGGATAAGTATAAAAAATGAATATATTATATATAAGTGAGAAAGCTTTGAAGATTTTACTGCTATTTTCATTAACATATTTGTGCAAAACAGTATTTTCTGTTATGACAGCATTAAAATCGAAACAGAGAAACATATTCCATTTTTCTCTTGACGCATGTACCATATGCGCCTGCCACTTTTACATTCAATACAACCACAGCTGGATTTATTAGAGAAACAAGTACAAGAATAGAAATCCCATTAAATATAAAATTTTACTTTGTTACTGAAATGTATTTTATTTGTGAACTGTATAAATAATGAAAGTAAAATTTTTTAAGTAGGTATTCAATATTTTCTAAACAAGTTGTATAATTATTCCTAATATTTTCAGATGAAAAAATAAGCATAATCTAAGCATAGTAAAATTATGCCAAGCTTTTTATTTTCCATGATTTAAAATTTTACTTGGTCCCTGTTAATAAAAAGGTTAAGAAACACTGGTCTATATGATTCTGTTTACTGATAAAAATGAGGGATTATTTTTTTAAAAAAGGCCTACAATAAATAAAAACATATTCACAAAAGATATCTGGTTTCCTAGAGCAATTCACAAAGTATTAAATGTGTGTATTGTGTATGTATGGGATGTGGTTGTGAATAATAAATAATGGACCTGGATCTGCAAGTCCTGTTGTTTCAAGAAGGATGTAGTCGAATTTGCCTCTTTTGGTCATGAGATTTTCGATTGCTTTTACTCCATTGTCTCTGAAATAAGAAAGAAAAATTTTATATTAGAAAAACATAAATAAAATTTTATTTTTTAAATCTACAAAAAATGAGCCTAACAATTAGTAAAATAATTTTATATGACTTAAAGAAGATAAGGTTAAAATATTAATCAAAACGAAGACAAATAATAAATGAATAAAAAAAAATAATAAATTCTTTAGAGAAAATCAACGATTTTTTCATTTTAATGCAAATAAACATATACTTATAAATATATAAATACGTATAATATATATAAAATTTATTTGTTAAATACTTTGGAAGACTTGGCCTTCATCTCCAGTCTTTTTAAGGGAAAAATATTTTCTCTGTTATCTGTAAATGTATATTTAGGTAACTCACAGCATAATCATTTTAATTTAATTTAATAAGAGAGACGATAATAGACAGCTTTCTCTCTCTTATTAATTCAATTAAAAAGAGAAACAAAAATTCCATTTTCTAATTAATTATGTTCAACAAATCTAGCGGAGATTAATACACTCAAAGATATCAAAAAAGTTATTAAAATGTATAATTTACAATAAAAGATCTAAAGGCAATAAATATTTATATAAAATTTTTTGAAATAAAGTCATTTTTTTAATAAGAGTCATCATTTCAGACAAGTACAAGCATTTTTACTTATGGAAAGTGGTGTAGGTTTTAGGTGAAACATGATGTTAGTTAATAGAGTAAAGGGTGTGTAGTTTCACAATGAATGAAATAAAACTCAAAGAGGTTTATACAAACTCAATATATTATTTATAATATTATTTGAGTTTGTATAAACCTCTTTGAGTTTTATTTCATTCACTGTGAAACTACACACCCTTTACTCTATTAACTAAGTACAAGCATGTTCAATGTCTTTTTCATTATCCTTGGGTTGTCTCTACATGAGATCTTCAATTGAGTGTATTTATTTTATTTTTTTAATAATGATCACACTCATTTTTTTCCTGTAATCTAAAGATATCAATTACCATAAAAATAAGTACAGGATGGGGCGCGGTAACTTCCTTATTTTAAAAAATCATAACACAAAAAGTATTAGCAGTATAGATTTAATGCTTTTTTCTGTATACAGGGGTACATTTAAAGTTTTATTTCATTAGGTTTTAAAAGCGACATCTCGAAGGTGCCCACCAAGGGGTGAACCGCGACCTCAAATCGTGTAAACCTACTTCCACTTCCACTTTCATTTCCAAGTAGAACACAATAGATGACAATAGATTATCTAATGAATTCCAAATAATTCCAAAGACGATGTACACCTAATTCCAATCGCGGTTCACCCCTCGGTGGCCACCGTCCTCGTCAATACACTGAGATAGCCGAATTTTGAAATTTCTGTCCACTTTTTCCAGCATATTTATCTATGCCTATGTCGGCAAGAGCAGCACGAATATTGTCCTCCAGCTAATCAAGGGTCTTTGGACGATTAGTGTAACCCAAAGATTTAAGGT
The DNA here is from genome assembly GCA_024734495.1 of Forficula auricularia. Taxonomy (NCBI): domain Eukaryota; kingdom Metazoa; phylum Arthropoda; class Insecta; order Dermaptera; family Forficulidae; genus Forficula; species Forficula auricularia. The sequence continues at coordinate 6,879,756 of JALMQS010000092.1, read as the reverse complement.
AGCGTATTTAGTGTAACGAAATATAAGATACAATTTATATAATTTTGCGATAACTGGATATAGAAATTACAAAAAATATTTTTTATGTAGTTTTAGTGTGTGTCGGTCGTGCCTTCGACCCGGCCTCACCTTAAACTTAGCCCTTGGGTTCCATTTCAATTTAGAATTGTATTTATGGTATTTTTTTATTAATTATTGTACTATATAATTAAATTATTTACGATTTATTTTTTTAAATGTTTATAAGAAATTACAAGCAAACCTGGATAGGAAAACTTTTGGATAGTTCATTTTTAAACTAAGTATTCCAGGATGTCCTAAAGAGTACTGTACTATATTTGATTTAGATAAGGGGTTCTTAACCTGTGAGTCGCGACCCCATTTGTAGTCACGAAACTGAATTTTAGTGTAGCGAAACATAGGGCAACAATGACTTCTCGGTCAAAATGGGGTCGCCAATAAAAAAAGCCCTGATTTAGATCAATGAAAGGGCATTCAATTTTTTGTTGCTGATTTTGTTTTGTATTCTATTTAAAATCTTGTTGATTCTCGTACTAATTTTAATAATAAATAATAATATATTTTTAGGAAAATAAAATGGAACGGTGAAATAAAAACAAAATTGAATCATCAGAAACAAATTTCGAGTTGATCTATTTAGAAATAAAAGGTAAAAAAATAATAAATTTATTGTGTTTAGAAAAAGAAGTATTTTGAAAAAGTATATGCATTTAGATGAGAAATTATAAGAAGTCTCTACGAGTTGCAAATTCCTTTTTAAAATGTCATGAATTTAATAACTTCCTATCTAACTCAATAGTAATTAATTATTAAAATAATTAACACGAAGGTTTGCTTATCTTTTTTTGAAAATTAGATGGTTTTTTTTTTTACAAAAATACAACTCACGGTGAAAACCAAATATATCAAGAAAGAATTTAATTAAGATCAAAAATCTAAGATTTTAGTAGAATATTTTTACATTGCATATCAGAGGGCTTCGTCGCCTGAGGAGTTGAACCCGAGTACAATGTAAAAATATTCTACTAAAATTTTAGATTTTTAACCTTAATTAAATTTCTTTCTTGGTAATCATTTGTTACTTATAGTTTTATATACTAATTGTATTGTTTTAAATGATCCATTAATAATACGAAAATTACTTTTTCTCTCATACAGGGTATGGTCAAGTATTGTAATCGTGCATGAAAAAAGTGGATTTTTTTCCTTCTTTTTTTCGAAATATCTCAAAAAGGGCGATCGCCCCCAGGTTGGGAACCACTGGTATAGATTCTTGGTGAAACATTATAAATAAAAGAGAAAGAATATAATTTTTAGGACAAATTCTAAGATTTTAGTAGAAATATTATTAAATTGCGATATCAGAGGGGATTCAGTGAGCTGACTGCCCGGAAAGCATGTTAGTTCTCAGGTTCGACTCCTGAGGGGATGAATCCCCTCTGATATCGGAATTTAATAATATTTCTACTAAAATCTTAGAATTTGTCCTAAAAATTAAATTCTTTCTCTTTTTAAAAAACATTGGTTAATTTTGAGGTGATTTTTTGAAAAACATTATTTTCAAAAAAAGATGCTCAAATCTTTAGTTTTATATTTTAATAAGAGGACTTGTATGAAAAACTTTTTTTATTTTAGGCTAAATTTTTTAATTTCCGTTATAGAAGAATGGAGTAAAAAATCTCTGTGTTTATATAATATATTGCAATTCAGAAAGAGGTTTTTGTCTCGAGGGGTGAGCTGACTGCCCCGAAAGCATGTTAGTTCTCAGGTTCGACTCCTGAGGGGATGAATCCCCTCTGATATCGGAATTTAATAATATTTCTACTAAAATCTTAGAATTTGTCCAAAAAATTAAATTTTTTTCTCTTTTAATAAACATTGGTTAATTTTAACTTGAGGTGATTTTTTGAAAAACATTCCAACTATTTTCAAAAAAACATGCTCAAATCTTTTATTTTAAATAAAGTAAAGAAAATTTTTGAAAATTTTTTTAGAAATCTTTTAAAATTTAAAATATAAAATACTAGGTAGGTTTCACATAAATTTATGTGAAACCTACCTAGTATTTTATATTTTAAAAAGTTTTCTACAAACATTTCTTTATTTTATATTACTTTTGTTTTGAATAAACTGAAGTCCAAAATACCTGATAATGCATATATTGGTATAATTTAAAATAGATAGACACTAATCGCATCGTGTTATTATTATTATGTCCTCATCCAAATTCGATTCTTACTTGACAGAGCAGCAAAGGCATCCATTTCTCAATTCCAGCCATTCTTCAAATAATTCTCCGTCTTGATTAACAGAAATATTCTTTTCCAAAGCAGTTCCTATAACAATAACAAAATATTAATTAAGTATCAGATTATAGAAAATTAACAATAGGAAGAATTTCGAGCCCCGTCTCATCTCAATATTTTGTCTTTTTAAATAAAATTATGCTAATTCACGGTAAATTTAATTTAAATATTTATTTTTATTATCATTTGGAACAACATTTTAAACAATTTAAAACATTTTATTGTAACATTTAACTTAAAATTATTTTTTAATTGTTAAAAACATATTTTTATATAAAAAATAGTTCTTTGCTTTTCACGAATTTTTTTTTTTTTAAGAATCTTTGAATAAGTGAAATAATCAAGTAGGCTTTGCCTTTTTCCAACAAAAGAAAGTTTGTTTTGTTTATTATTAGTAAAAATGACTCGTGGAGGTTGTTGATGAAAAAATTCGCTCAATTATTATCAATTTATTTAAAAAGGGAAAATCAAACGCGGAATTTGGCGATCTAGTTAATTTATCAAAGTTTACTGTCAGAAAAATTATTCGAGTTTATAAAACAACGGGTACAATAGCTACAAAACCTCGGTATGCGTCGAAATCCAAAATATCAGATGCTGATAGACGGACATTGATGAAGATTATTAGAAAAAACAGGCGTTCGAACTATGGTGAATTATCTGTTCTTTGGAGCGATGCTGTGGGGCGAAGTGTTTCAAGATTCACGTGCCATAGAGAAGCCCTTAAGTTAGGTTTTAAAACTTACAAGGTAATTTTATTGCAACTTATTCCAAAATTTTTTTTTGTAATTTTACTAATTTTTTTTAGGCGAAAGAAAAGTCACTCTTGACATTAAAACAAAAGAAAAACCGGCTTAAATGGGCTAAAAGTCACATTAATTGGACGAGTGATGAATGGAATAGTGTCCATTGGAGTGATGAGTCTCGTTTTGAAGTTTGTGTTGGGGACAATCGAAGCAGAGTTATTCGTCAGAAAATGAAGCTTTCAATTTAGATTGTTTAAAAAAGAAAGTAAAATTTCCTGCTTCAGTTATGGTATGGTGTTCAAAGTCTGCTAGAGGTGTTGGAAAACTTCACTTCATTGATGGAATTGTAAACACCAATAAATATTTAGAGATTTTTAAAAAAATCGTTACTTCCAACAATGGCAGATGCATTGCAGAATAATAATAATTTTGTGTTCCAACAAGGCGGGGCGGCCTGCCATACATTAAGAAAATCTTTAAAATATGTTTCTGATCATAATGTTCCACTTTTGGAGTGGGTGGCAAACAGTCCCGACTTGTCACCAATAGAAACTCTTTGGCACACAATGAAAAAGCTATTACGAATACAACCAACTAGAAACGTAGTCGAATTAAAACACAAACTTCAAAATATTTGTGATACTTTCACTCAAGATGAGTGTCAAAACTTAATCAGTACGTTGCCCAAAAGATTTCAAGCCGTAATTAAAAATAAAGACGATGTCACACAGTGGTAAAGGTTTGGATTTTGTATGTTTTCCTTGTTTTTAATAATTACAAAATAATTTTAAGTTAAATGTTAAAATAAAATGTTTTAAATTGTTTAAAATGTGTTGTTCCAAACGATAACAAAAATAAATATTTGAAATTAAATTTACCGTGAATTAGCATAATTTTATTTAAAAAGAAAAAATATTGGTGGGCCAATTGAGATGGGACGGGACTCGTAATTAAATGTATTTAATTTAAAGTTACATTTTAAAATTGAAGAGCATGGGAAAATCGTTTTAAAGTTTATTTTATTATATGTTATAGTCATGTAAATAAAAACTCCCTTTTTTAAAAACAGGCTCTATTTAAGGTTTATCAAGACCAAAAAACAAAGTGTGAACAAAGATTTGTCTAACATAGTCTTACAGAAAAAAATTCATTTTTTTTTTTTGAAAATGTATCTTAACAAGTTTAGTCAATTAGCAGGTTAATGATCATTTAATTAAATGTTTTTATTTTTTAGCTTTCTGTACTTTATTCATCATTCATAAGAGATAAATAAATTATTAAAATTAATGCAATTTTTTCAGATTTGATTTTTTACGTATCATTTTTCTGTGGATTTATTTGTTCTCAAGCTGAAAGTGTTAAGTTTGTAAATAAATTTATGTAATAATCTTTTATCTTTGTATGAGGTGGCCCGTTCCTCGGAGGCCCAATAAACAAAATAAAACCATTTGATAAAATTTAACCCTGATGATAGCCAGATATTGATGAGCTTGGAATAATACCTATAAAACATTTAGAGAATGTTCAAGTAGTATCGGATTTTCGGTCAAAATTAACACCTTATTGTTTAACTTTAAGTGTTTTAACTTTTATTAGATCATATTATCAGCTATGAAAATTGATTTACAATTTTTTTTATTTAGCACTGAAGATGATCTAATAGAAAATCAAAAATTTGAAGTTAAGAAATTAATTAAGGTGTTATTTTAGAACAAAAACTCTGTCTTCAACATCTTAAAATATTTTATGCTTGATCTATTAATTAAAATCTATTATTTAAATATTAACCATAAACCTGCTATTTATTCATAAGTAAATATTTAATGTCTGAATTACTCCATTCAAGTTTCATGCACGTTTTCAATCACTTAGAATTGCAAGTCGATTTCCACCCAAAAAGAAAACAGACTGAAGTTTTCATGCAATGTTGCTACAAGTTTTGAAATTGTCGATTTAACTGAAAACATGCATGAAACTTGCAGGTATAGTACGTATAATTTAGGCTTAAGGTAGATATTTTACTTGATTGACAATTTTTAATGTTTAGGTAATGGTCAAGTGATATAATGATTGTAAAAAATTTATGTTACATTTTAAAGAGAATAATGTAAATATGGGGCATTCCACATCAAATCAAATACCATTTTGCTTTTACATCTCCAATTTCTTTCAAATATTTTTATGTTTTAGTAAATACTGGTTGAGACTGACTAATTGAGAAAAAAGCTTCCAATTTGGCACATTTTTCGGGAAATTATGGCCATTAAAAGAAAAAATAACGTAAATTTTTAAAAATTAATGGGAGTCTCTTGATTTCCAGACAGTCTGCATAGGGCTAAGTAATGCCTATTTGTCCATTTTAAATAATGATGCCCAAATTTAGCCGAAATATTGAGTGTAGCATTTGAATGGCCAATTGACCATCTTTGACATCCTGTTTGTAATAAAGAATGTATTTTATTTAATGATAATTATATTATTTGAGAAATTTGTTAAATTTAAGTATGTTTTATGTGAGGTCAATTAGATAGGGGTCATCGATCTTAGATAGATCGTTGATCTCCCATTATTTTTGTTAAAATTTTTATTCGCTTTTGAGACTTCACCATATTAAGTAGTGAGCATACCTATGTACACATTTTATGTGTTAGTACCTGGAGCCACCGAGCGATGCACGGTAACTTTTTACTTCAGTTAAAAGCTATAGGTATATTATATAATATAATATAGGTAAAGCTATATTAATATTATTTTTAATTTAAAATTCTGATAAAAATACAAATAGTACACTATATATATTATATATGGACCCCCGAGCCCCCTAAAACCCCGCACTTCGCCCCCTCCGGACCCCCCACTTCACCCCCACTCAGCCCCAACCCCGCACCTGGCCCCCCACCACTGCACCATACCTCCTGCACCCCCCAGCCCCACCCATTTTTTGCATAGGTGCAGTAGTTTTTATCAGAATTTTAAATTAAAAATAATATTAATATATAACTTTTAACTGAAGCAAAAAGTTGCCGAACTGTTTTATTTATAGCTAGTTATAATAATAATAAAAATTAATCGTATATGATCTGAAATAAAAATATAAAAAAACAAAAAATCATAAGTTGGTGTCATCTATTAAATCCGATGGAATGGAATATTTTTAATTATATGTCAGAGGGGGGTTGTTTTTCAACCCCTCGGGAATCGAATCTATTACCATCGGCTAATTAATATCTTTCATTTAAACATAAAATTAAATAAGATTTGTTTCCAAGTTATACTTATCAAAAAAGCCACTTCAACCACTTTTGTAAACACACCTGTAATGTTATGATTTAGACACCTGTTAATTAATTAAAAAACAATCAAAAAATTCCTAATTTTAATATAATATAATAATATTTGTTATAACCTATTATTGGGTTTTAAAAATAAAAAAAAACCAATTAATAAATAAAAGATAATTGAAAAAAATGTAAACAAACTTTTTTATTGACATTTTCATCTGTCAATAATTAAGGAAAGATCAAAACTCTGTCTGCACTCTGTAAGAACTAATTTTTTATGTTTTTGTATTTATATTCATACATTTTATGCTTATTACAGCTCATTAGAACTGAAGATGGCATTATCTAATTAAAGCCGAAACTGTTTTCAATAATTGGAAGTTTTTATTCGACAGAGGCTTCTTTTACTGGCTGAATTCCTTTCTTTTTTAATTCATAAATTTCAAAAATTAATATCTCATGAAAGGTTTGATAAAAAAAATTTCAAAAAATCATGAAGGCTAGTCTCAACTAGTACTAAAACAAAAAAATTTCAAAAAAATCGGAGATGCAAAAGAAAATGGTACCTATATGATTTGGGGGTGGAATGCCCTTATATCCTATATCCTACTTTTAATAAAGGATTAATATACATATTTGTATCAGTTAGGCAAAGGGAATATTAACTTAATAAAATATGTGTAAAAAATGAAAAAACAATTTCTTAAAATCTTGAAATGTAAGAGATCTCTGATTGATATTATATTCTTAATAAAATGAAGAAGACAGCTCGGATGATTAAATAATTTTAGCCTCAATAGCAATTTGATGTGAACGTTTTGACAAAATAAATGTCCTGATGAAGGCAAGGTTAATTAAATCAAATTAAGCTTATTTAGAATTGAAATGTCGAGGTTTCGACAAATTAATTGAATGAATATTTTTTGTCAATCTATCATCTCTTAACAATACTCCCTTGATCAAAAAGTTCCCGGAATTTATTCAGAAAATTAAAAATACAAGTTTATTCATATAAATCTATATTGTCCCCTTCAAAGTAATCCCCATCGACTGCAAAACACTTATGCCAGCGCTTGATCCAATCCTCGAAACATTTTTTATATTCGATTTTCGGTATGTCCATCAGTGCTTCCTGCGATTTTTCCATTACTTCCTCTCGACTGAAACGCGTTCTCTGTAATGGTTTTTTAACTCGAATGAACAGAAAGAAGTCACAGGGAGCCAAATCAGGTGAATTCGGTGGCTGTTGGATGGGATTTGTTGCATTTTTCGTCAAAAAATTTCGAATAATGATGGCACTGTGCGACGGTGCGTTATCATGGTGCAAAATCCACGAGTTTTTCTGCCCATAATTCTGGTCTCTTTCGGTGAATTGCTTCACGCAAACTTCTCATAACGCCCAAATAATACTCTTTGTTTACTGTCTGGCCTACTGGCGAAAATTCATGATGCACTACTCCGTTGTAATTCATGAAAACAGTGAGCATTGCCTTCTTTTTTGACTGAAAACGACGTGGTTTTTTTGGTCTCGGCTCATTTGGTGAACGCCATTCACTTGCCTGATGTCTGGATTGCGTGTCGTACTCATAAACCCACGTCTCGTCTCCGGTAATGATCCTTTTGATGAATGTGGGATCGGATTCAGCCTCGCAAATCATGTCTTTTGCGACGTCAACACGGTCTCTTTTTTGCATGAAATTGAGGTCTTTTGGCACAAACTTTGCTGCTACACGACGGAAACCCAAATCATAAACCAAAATGTCTTGGACGGATCCATAGGCAATGTTCAAGCCCTCCGCTATCTCTCTGATGGTTAATTTGCGGTTATTGACCAACATTTCTTTTACTTTATCAATGTTTTCGTCGGTTTTCGATGTCGATGGTCTGCCACTGCGTTCATCTTCGATTGACTCACGACCACTTTTGAACCGCTTCGCTTGTGCCACTGGTAAACGACCGTTTTCTTTAGAGAATCGTTGCCGAAACACTTTTCCAACATTTCCAACGTTCGCGCACCATTAAATCCGTTTTTTACGCAAAATTTAATACAAGTTCGTTGTTGCAAATTTAAATCCATTTCTAAAATTGTAAAAAATCGCCAACACACACAGAGATAGATGTACTCTTGGCTACGTAACTTTTGCAAATGTCAAGCTATGATCCTAAGATTTAGAGGGAATACCAACAACAGATGTACCAACTTAACAAAAAAAACAGAACTCAAATCGGAACGATGGGAGCGCCACACGGGGGGGGGGGGGGGGGGTTATTCCGGGAACTTTTTGATCAAGGTAGTATATTGGAAATATCTGAACATGGAATGTGTTCATATTGAATTTATCTATAGTAATTCAATAAAGAATTTACATTTTAGAGACAATGCGATCTTAGTGAAAAATTATCTTAATGATAATTATGTATATTATATTTGTGTGTCAGAGAGTTTCAACCCCTTGGGATGGAACCCAAGCGCTAACATTGCTATCCGGGATGTTAGCTTATCATAGAAATTAATTGCCTCCGACATACAGATATAATAAAAGCAAGGAAATTTTACTTCATTCATTTAAGAATTGATTTGAAATATTCTGCTTTGGCTTAAAAAAGTTTTCAGTGAAGAAATCTTTTAGTATATTTTAAATATGAAGAATTTGAGTATGTCATTTTTTGAAAATTAGATGGAATGTTTTTCAAAAAGACTTTATTTAATTAAAATACTGGCTCTAGCTAAGATAGCCCAGTAAATATGGGGATTTCATCTTACATTAATTGCGGGAAAATATTTTTTTTCTAGGATTGTTTGGTATGGTGTGGGTATGCTAAATCTAAGTTTGCGTTCTCGAAAGTGTGGGGGACAACTTTTGGTGGCCGAAAAACCTTGAAAATTTCAAACTTTTTCCAGTTTTTCGCTTATAACTCAAAAACGATCCATATTTTGTAAATAACCGTTCTATAGTAAATTAAAAAGAACAAAATTTCGCGTCGATTAAAAAAAATAGAAAATTGGTCCAGCAGTTTGATTTTTAATGCAGATTAAACCCCCCCCTCCGGAAAACACTTTTGAATACCTATCCCAAAAACTCGCACTTTTTTCGATTTTTTCCCATTTTGACCATGAAGGAGCATGTTTTCTACAAGAGACCACTCTATACATTAATCTAGTTTAAAAATATATAGAGTGGTCTTTGTCGAAAACGTGCTCCTTCATGGTCAAAATGGGAAAAATCGAAAAAAGTTTTTGGGATATTCAAAAGTGAACCCAGGGGCTGTTTTTTGGATCCTCATTAAAAACTACTGGACCAATTTTGTATATATTTTTTTCATCGACGAGAAATTCTGTCCACTTTAATTTACTATACTGAAAATCCCTTATTTACTGGGCTATGCCGGCTAGAACCAATATTTTAATTAAATAGTCTTTTTGAAAAATATTCCATCTAATTTTCAAAAAATGACATACTCAAATTCTTTATCTATAATATCTATATAATCTTGATCGAATAAGAAGATTTACAGATTGGTCTTAAAATATCGAAAAGGAGGACATATAGGAGGACACTTTTCAGGGGAGGACAGAAATTACAAAAGGACTGTCCTCCCTAAAGGAGGACGATTGGTCACCTATAAATAACAATTATAATTTTGACGTTTAGACAAATTACTTAAATGTTCTGATAATTGCAAGTAAATTTGCCAAAATGACAATCAAGAGGAGGAAGATCCTCCGAGATGTCGTTTTTTAGGAGATTGAAAATGACTTTCCAATACATTCTTTAGAAATTGGACATTTATAATAATCCCTGGCTGATTCCATCGATATCTAAGAGCTCTGTTTCAAGATAATAGTTTTAAACGAGGGGTGAACCGCGACCTAAAATCGTGTACATCTACTTCCACTTCCACGTAGAAGACAATAGATTATCTAATGAATTCCAAAGTAATTCCAAATAATTCCAAAGACGGTGTACAACTAATTCCAATCGCAGTTCACCTCACGGTTTTAAATAATACAGAATTATATTCTAATGGTTTACCTTCTCCGAATTCATTAAGAATGACAGCAATTTTTTTATTATGCTGTTCATTTAATATAAAATTAAGTAAAGTTGTTTTCCCAGCTCCTAAATAGCCAGTAATTATTGTAACAGGTACTGGATTATATGTAGCTTCAATTAATTCAGGAATATCTTCTTCATCAGATGAATCTGACAGTTTAGACAATTTATTCTGAATATCAGTCATTTTTAATTAAAAAAAAATAAATGAAAATCTAAAAAAAAATAAAGAATTTACATTTAAAATCAAAATTACAAAAGGATATAAAAGATTATAAATATTAATTAAGAATTAATACAGAATAATAATGATAGTTTACTTGCCAAAATTGAAATTGTCAAATAATGGTTCATAATAAAGAAGGTAGTGACACCTAGGATGCCAACTCGGAACCTGCTTTGAACCGTCTATTCAAATGTGTTGCCGAGTTTTTGAGTATTGCACTTAAGTAGTGTTAAAAATACTTTGTATGTATACTAGTTATAAGGAGCCGCCGAAGGCGGCTCCGTACTAGCCATGGGGCACGCCCCCTGGACCCCTAACCCACGAACCCAACCCTCACACTCCACTCCAACCCACCAGAGCCCCCGAAACCCACCCAGCACCCCTACAACCCGCACCATGCAACCCATACCCAACCACCGCCCCCACCCCACCACCCCAACACTCCATCCTGCACCCCACTCACCACACCCACCGAAACCCACCCAGCACCCCCACCCCCGCATCATGCACCCGTGCCCAACCCCCGCCCCCCAACACTCCATCCTGCACCTCACCCACCTCGGAACCCCACCCCCGTACCACCTCACTACGCCACTGGACCCTCACCTGAACTTCCAACTCCAGCAACCCTGCACCCTCCCCCGTGCCCTCCACCCCCTTCTAGCCCCCTGGACCCCCCCCCCCCCAACTACGCGCCCTGGACCGCATCGCTCCACCCCCATCACCCCCCTACTTCACCTTACTCCCTCACTCCACCCCCATTCCACCCCGCGCACCCCATGCCCTAACCCACCCCCATTCCAACCCCGCACCCACCCTCCGCACCCAGTTTTTACATTTCTAGCCTTCTAGTGACCCACATATTATCTACTCGCACCCACCCTCCGCACCCAGTTTTTACATTTCTAGCTTTTTAGTGACCCACATATTATGTATACAAAATTTGCTTGAGTTTGGTCCAAGAGCAAGAATTTTCATTTTTTGACCCTCCCCCTATTTTGGGTAGTTAGTTTTTGCATTTCTAGCTCTCTAGAGGCCCACATATTATGTATACAAAATTTGGTTGAGTTTGCTCCAAGGGCATGAATTTACATATTTTTCACCCTCCCACCCTTTTTGGGTGGTTTTTTTGGGGGAATTTTTTTAAACAAAAGCTGTCAGCAATCACATCTCCTACAACTTTGCTCATTATAAAATTTGCCGTAGAGTTAATAGTTTAGGAGTTATTAGATAATTTTCATTCGTGCGCCCCCCAAACCCCCTTATGGGGTCAAAATATCAAAACGTTATATAGCTAAAAACGTAAGTTAGAAGACATCTGATACAAATATGAAATTTCATAATAATCCATTCAGCCGTTTTGACGTGAATCGTGATCAACTTTTCACGGAAACCACTGAAACAGACATACAGACAGGGATTTTGTTGAGGGTGTTTTCGTCCATAACTTTTCTTGAAACGTGTGCAACCAAAATTTGGCGTGATTTGGACCAATGTACAGGCAAACCCTTGATTTTATATATAGGGTCCGCCAAATAACTTTTTTTTTTAAATGCTATAAAAAAAAACTACTGAATATTTTCTCAAATTTCTTTTTTTATTTGAAAGTACAATCCTTCCGGTTAATAATGGAAAATAATTTCATTCAAATGGCTGCCTCGGCTGGCCATGCAGTAGCCTACACGATCGGTCCAATTTTTAAGCACATTATCGATTGTGTGCAGCTGTATTTCACCAATGGCTTCACGAATATTGTCCTTTAAAGCGTCAATTGTCTCTGGCTTGTCGGCGTAACACTTATCTTTGACGGCACCCCACAAATAATAGTCCAACGGTGTCAAATCGCAGCTCCGAGGTGGCCAAACGACATCAGCTCTGCGGCTGATAATGCGATCTTCAAAAACAGGGCGCAAAACATCGAGTGTAGCTTCGGCTGTGTGGCACGTAGCGCCGTCCTGTTGAAACCAAATGTTGCCAATATCTTCCTCTTCAATTTTTGTGAACAAAAATTTGTTCAACATGGCCCGATAACGATCGCCATTGACTGTAACGGCCACTCCTTGCTCATTTTCGAAGAAAAATGGCCCAATTATGCCTTTGGACCAAAATCCGCACCAAACAGTGACTCGTTTTGGGTGCGTTGGCTTTTCAATGTATGCGTGCGGGTTTTCTGTGCCCCAAATGCGACAATTTTGCTTGTTTACATACCCGCCAAGATCAAAATGAGCTACATCTGAAAAGATGATTTTTTTGGCAAAATCGCAATGCAACATTACCATGATTTTCAAAGTAATGTCGCAATATTTCCCAGCGTTGTTCAAGCGTATACACAACCATATTCGTTCAGCGGAAGGATAAAACTAATTATCTGTCAAATCAAACATGAGCTAAGTGTTACCATTCACGAAATAAGCACTAGTTGAAAAAAAACGTTAGATGGCGGACCCTATATATAGATACAGTAGGGTCATGCGGGTAGTTAAGAGGGGCAAGGGGGGTACTGCCTCCCCTAGAAAACTCCTTGCCCCCCCCTCCCCCCATAAAAATCGAGTCAATATCTCAATAACTATTTATGCTATGAGATTAATTTATTCTTAAATAAACTGACGTGTTCTGATGTGGCCATCCACTTGACTTTACCATACATGTAGGGGGTGCCATCTTTAGACTCCTGGTGTCTTGCTGATTATGTATACAAAATTTAGTTGAGCTTGGTAAATGGCCAAGATTTTCATTTTTTGATCACCCCCCCCCCTTTTTTTTTAAACGGTTAGTTTTTGCATTTTTAGACTTCTGGGGGTCCACTGATTGTCGTTTGGTATGGTGTGGGTATGCCATATCTAAGTTTGCGACCTCGAAAGTCTGGTGGACAAATTTTCTCCGCCGAAAAACCTCGACATTTTCGGACTTTTTCCAGTTTTTTGATTATAACTCGAAAACAGTTTACATTTTATAAATAACCGTTCTATAGTAAATTAAAGAGGACAAATTTTCGCTTTAATTAAAAAAAGAAATGCAAAATTGGTTTAGTAGTTCGATTTTTAATGGGGATCCAAAAAACAGCCCCCAGGATCACTTTTGAATATCCCTAAAACGCGCACTTTTTTCTTATTTTGACAATGAAGGAGCACGTTTTCAACACAAAAGACTCTATACAGATTAAATTTGCTACAATTTAACGATTACACTACTTGACCATATCCTGTATGGTAATATAAAAAAAGAAAAAATTAAGAAAAAAAATGTTGGCAAAAATTTGCCGCTGTAGGCACGTGCCTACGTGCCTAAGCATAAATCCGGCCCTGCATATTTATTTTGCTTTATAAATAGTTATGCAAAATTTAGCCACAAACTCTTGTTAACACCAAATACTGTATGTTAGGGTGCTTCTTATTTAGGATATTTTCGAATATTTACGCGGGCAGGGGCTCACATGGTTCTAAATAAAAAAAAAATATATCCCCGAAGTTTCAAGTTTCTATCTCAATTTTAACCTAGTGCTACACAGCGATTAAGTTTCCCATCTAAATAACATAGGGTTTTTGACATTGAACGATCAATTTTTTATTCCGACCAAAGTAATGTTTAAAAAATTTGAAACTCTGTATACTTTATCCTTATAATAGTAGCTATCCCTCAGAATTTTTACAGATTTTTAGCTATTATAATTTTAGAGTCTATAACTTACTAATACTAAGATATAGCAGTATTTTATCTAGATGTAACTCCAAAATTGTAATAGATAAAAATCTGTAAAAATTCTGAAAGATAGCTACTATTATAAGAATAAAGTCTACAGAGTTTCAAATTTTTTGAACCATTACTTTGGCCGGAATAAAAAATTGATCGTTCAATGCCAAAAGCCCCATGTTATTTAGATGGGAAACTTAATCGCTGTGTAGTAGTACTAGGTTAAAATTGAGATAGATACTTGAAACTTGGGGGATATTTTTTTATTTATTTAGAACCATATGAGCCCTTGTCCGCGTAAATATTCGAAAATATCCAAAATAATAAGCACCCTAACATACAGTATTTGGTGTTAACAAGAGTTTGTGGCTAAATTTTGCATAACTATTTACAAAGCAAAATAAATATGCAGGGGCGGATTTATGCATAGGCACAGTTAGGCACATGCCTACAGCGGCAAATTTTTGCCAACATTTTTTTTCTTAATTTTTTCTTTTTTTATATTACCAACAGGATATGGTCAAGTAGTGTAATCGTACATGATAAAAGTGTTGTTTTTTGCTTCGTTTTTTGAAAATATCTAAAAAACGGCTGAAAGTATTTGAATAAAAAAAAAAACATTGAGCGAAAACATGGCGTTTTGATCTACATAAAAGCTCTAACAAGTGAACACCGAAAAAATTACATTTTACAAGATATTAATTATGTTGTCAAAATGCGTGTTAATAATTACTACGTTACCAAATATTGTATACGCTTTAGCTCAAAAACTAGTTTGAATTTTAAAACGAAATGTCACATATAAATTTTTTATATTGAGATTAAGAGCTAATTAGATTTTGGGTGAAATTGAACCAAAATTTACGGGAGTGTGGTGGGGGGTTAAAAATTAAAATTACCTATAAGATTTTCAAACCAAAAAAGCCAAGAAAAATGAAATAAACTATAAAATGAACCTATAATAAAAAAGAGAGCTATTAATTTTTTTGTGGGTCCAAAATTGGGTGGGGGGAGGGGAGGTGAGTTCATAAAAATAGAACTTAATACGCGGATTGAGGATTCTTGAAATTAGTTTGTAAATATAATCAAATGAAACAAGTAATTTCTACAATTGTAAAATAAACTGGGTACGGTAATTGACCAAACGACGAAAAGCGTAAATTGTCGTAAAATCGACTTGACGCTTTAGCTTTGTTGTGCAATGAAGAGCGAACAAAATTATTAATTATTTTGGTTTCGAGAAAGCCCTTGGCAAAAATCTATAAAATTATAAGATAAATGTATAGATAAGATTCAAACTATGTTTAATTTGTTATTTAAATATCTATGCACATATATTTATCGATTTCACTTGAATGAGTAAATTTATTTTGAAACATGAGCGGGAAATTTTCGTGTGCTTATAGGCGGCAAATTTGTAAGTCCACCCCTGGAATTATGGCTAGTTTTTATTAAAAAATAGTGTAAACAGAGGTGCCCACCCACAAGGGGGTTTAAGACACGGAGAGTTTTGAAATTTCTGGGGGGGGGGAGGATTTGGCAATTGTTGCATTTTAACATTATATGCTAAAAATAAAAGCGGTCAAGTCTAATAACAATAACTTCAACAAAAATTAAAAAAAAGCTCTTCTAATTCTTTAGAACTTATAATAAAATGGGGAGTACTTTTCATAAATCTGGGGAGAGAACTTTTAATGAAATTAGGGGAATGGGTGAGGCTGCATGAAGCTAGGGGGAGCACCCCCCTGGTGTAAATAAGTTTCAAAAGTATTAGTTAATTTATTAATCCAACAGACTAATAAATCTATTATTTACAACTATTACTAATTAAGTAAATCAAATTATATATTAGTTTTTAAATATAAATATTTTATGTCTCTTGTTCAAGGCCTTCCAGGGGGGGGGGAAGGGGGCAAATATTCAGAGAGCAATTTTTTGTGTGCCCAGAACCGGGGATCTAGATCTTTTGTCAGGATGGGGGGAGGGATAAACTTGAATTTGCCGCCGCTCGCCCCAAACCCCAATACAAAATATTTACAAAATGTGTCGCTTCTTAAAATTTGCCGCCGGGGCACGTGCCCACTTTGCCATTCACTCTTCTTTTAAATCGTATTTAATGAGCAAGAAAAACATAGCACATATATTAAGACATTTTTTTGAACATTAGCTTCCTAAATGGTACAACTTTACATGGGTGCCACTGGGGGAAATTTGGGCAAGTCGGTCGATCGGGTCAACCGTGACATTGAGGCGGTCGGGTCGAGAGAGAATGGACTACAGCTCAATCCTCTCAAGACCCAAGCATTGTGAATCTCAAATAGAAGAGTGGTGGCACCTCCCCCGATTAGGGTCTGCGGATCTATGACCCCCTATTCAGATTCTTGCTAATTTTTTCCTTTCTTCCCTCTTCCCTTTCTGTCTTCTTGTGTTGGATTTGTTTTTTTATTTCCTCTGCCTTGGGGCATCCGTGAAGTGATGTTGGGTGACCTTCTCCTCCGCAGGATACACACTTGGCACACATAGCGTGCTAAGGTATCTGTGGATACGGGTCTTAAACAGCTGAAGGTTATAAGTCGCGGGGAAGACGGTGGCTGGGAGCGAGTTATATTATTGTAAAAGTTTTTAAGATTGTTTTTTAAAAGATTTCTATTTTTTTTTTAATTATAAAAAAATCAATAAATATTTTTTTATATTGTATATATTTTAAATAAAAGAAAAGCTGCACGACTCTTTATTGAAACTTAGTTAAATATAAATAAATTCCAGCTATAAAAATTGCTGGAATCCTATATTTAATAATATAAATTATTAATATGCACAATGTAAATTTCAATTTGTAATTAAAAATATTTTGTTTTGCAGTTTTCTAATTTATTAATACATTTTTTTTTAATACCATATTATTATATTCATCGTCGAGTATTATTATTATTATTATTAAAGCTAAAATAGTTTATTTAGCAAAAAAAATTTGTGATAAGTTAATTTAAATCACAAAGAGAAATTACTCTCAATGCATTTCTTGTGGGAGCAATTGTTCACAATTTGAGTCTATCGCTAGATGGCGCTAGGATCGGCAATCTGGCGGATTCTAGCTTATTTGGAAGATCAAACTAGCATCTCATTTAAAGCAGAGAGTATATTTAAAGATGATACATGAAATAACATAACCTTTATATATATTGTGACTTTCAGAAAATCAAAAAAAAAAATTAACCCTACATCTTAATTAATACTACTAAATGAATCATGCCAGTTTTAAAAGTTTATAAGTTATATCAATTATGTTTGGAAAATATTGTATCCAATTCAAATTTTTGGTTAAATGTTAAAGCATTCCAGGAGAAAAATGATAGTAAGATTTCAAGTCCCTTTGATTCTCTTCGTAAGTGATTACCAGCTACAATCTTGATATTATTTGTGGAAGTTTAGAGGAGGGTTGTAGGAATAACACTCTGATATATTATATAAATACTTGTTTATTGACTAGAAATAATACAGCAAAGGGTTGGAGTTGTTTGGATGTTCGCTCGTTCGTGTCGCGTTGCAGACT
Source organism: Forficula auricularia (assembly GCA_024734495.1). Classification (NCBI taxonomy): domain Eukaryota; kingdom Metazoa; phylum Arthropoda; class Insecta; order Dermaptera; family Forficulidae; genus Forficula; species Forficula auricularia. The sequence goes on along the minus strand of JALMQS010000092.1, from coordinate 6,861,878 downwards.
GCTCGTCTGTCCGCCCAGGCTTGTGTCCCGGTGGAGACATCTGGTGGCGTTAGTGTATGGGTGGCAAGTGCTGCCCACTACACCACCCCCTCCCCAGAGCGATGGTCCCGGATGAGGAGGGCGATGACGGTTTGCCGACTCCTAATAGACTTGGTAGTCCGGAAATTCTCTGGCTCGTACTCTTCTTCCTACACGTGTGAACGTCTCGGTCGATGTCGTGGCTGCGGGCAGTGGTGTTGACGGAGGGCTGGTTACCGGTGAAGGTGCGTTGTTCGGGGGAGGGGTGCTTTCCTGGGAGATGAAAGCTGGCTTCACCCTGTCTGCGGAGACTTTTATCGTTTGACCTCGTCTGTCGACGTCGAAAGTTTTATCATCCCGCGATACGACTCTATAGGGGCCGGTGTAAGGTGGCTCGAGTGCGCCTCGGAGGACGTCTTGTCTGATGAAGACGTGCGTTGAGTCTCTGAGAGCTTTGTGGATGAAGGTGCGGTCTTCACGGTGTTTCGTCCCTGGGACTGGACGGAGTCTGTTCATCCCCTCTCGTAGTTCCCGGATTAGGAGTTGATGTTCTGGTTGTCCCGAGGGGTCTGAAACAAAAAATTCACCCGGGACCCTCAGGGGCTCGCCGTAGACGAGCTCTGCGCTTGAAGCTTGTAGGTCTTCTTTGAATGCTGCCCTAATTCCCAAAAGTACGAGTGGCAGCGAGTCGGTCCACTTATTGCCGTGGCACATGAGAGAGGCCTTAAGTGTGCGATGGAAACGCTCAACGAGCCCGTTGGACGCTGGATGGTAGGCGGTTGTTCTGGCTCGTCGAAATCCGCAGAAATCTCCGAGTTTTCGGAAAAGGTCTGACTCGAACTGGCGGCCTTGGTCGGTGGTAATGGTTTCTGGGCAGCCAAATCGTGCAATCCATCCATTGAGGAGGGCTTTGGCCACGGTTTCCGCGGTGATGTCTTGTACAGGAAAGGCTTCGGGCCATCTCGTAAAGCGGTCGACTGCGGTCACGAGGTAGCTGAAGCCTGCGGAAGATGGCAGGGGACCGACGATGTCTATGTGGACGTGCTGAAATCTGGCTGCTGTCACTGGAAACTGTCCTACTGGCGTGACAGTGTGCCTGTTTACCTTGGCCGTCTGGCACTGGAGGCATGCGCGGGTCCATGTTCGGCAATCCTTCTTTATTCCAGGCCAGACGAATCGATAGGAGACGAGCTTCGTTGACGCTTTGATTCCTGGGTGGCTAAGGCTATGTAGCGTGTCGAAGACCCCTCGGCGGAAGGGTTCGGTTACGAACGGCCGTGGGCGGCCGGCAGACGTATCGCAGATGACTTCGACGTCCAGCCCTGGCATGGCCTTCTTTTCTAGGCGGAGGGCTGTGGCTTGGTTCTGCAGCTGGCGAAGCTCCTCGTCTTGGAGCTGAGAGCGGGCCAGTTCTGCGAAGTCGATTGGCTGCGTGATGGCCTCGATGCGGGAAAGAGTGTCTGCGACGATGTTGTCCCGCCCGGAAATGTGGCGAATATCAGTCGAAAACTGACCGATGTAGTCCAGGTGGTTGAACTGGCGCGGGGAGCACTGATCGGTTTTCAGCCTGAAGGCGAAGGTCAACGGCTTCTGATCGGTGAAGATAGTAAAATGTTTACCTTCTACCATGTGTCGAAAATGCTTGATTGATTCGTAGATGGCCAAGAGTTCGCGGTCGTAGGCGCTGTATTTTTGTTGTGTTGGGCTCATTTTCCTGGAAAAGAATGCCAAAGGTTGCCAGGCCCCCCTGGCCCGCTGGTGAAGTACAGCTCCTATGGCTGTCGCTGAAGCGTCTGTTGACACCGATAGGTTGGCAGACTGTTCCGGGTGAGACAGTAGCGTTGCCCTTCCGAGGTTCGCCTTACACTCGTTGAAGGATCGTAGCAGCTCATCTGTCCAAGTGACCGGTGTGCTGGGTTTCATCTTGGGGCCTGAGAGGAGGGCGTGTAAGGGGGCCTGGGTGTCGGCGGCGCCGGGCAGAAAACGTCTGTAAAAATTTATCATGCCCAGGAAGCGTCTTAATTCCCTAATCGTTTTAGGGGGCGTCCAAGCCTGCAAGGTGGCTATCCGATCTTCTAGTGGGCGCGAGCCTTCTGCGGAGATGCGATAGCCTAGAAAGGTTACCTCGGGCGCTTCGAGGACGCACTTCGTAGGGTTGACAACGATGCCATATTCCGTCAGTCGCTGGAAGAGTTGGCGCAGGTGTTTTCTGTGTTCTTCTGGTGAAGTTGAAAATATTAGGATGTCGTCGAGGTAAGCAAAGCAGAATTCCAGCCCGCGGAGTGCCTCGTCTATGAAGCGTTGGAACGTCTGGGCGGCGTTTCTGAGGCCGAAACTCATAAATGGAAATTCGTAAAGGCCGAAGGGAGTTGTCAGAGCCGTTTTCGGTATGTCCTCGCGCCTGACTGGAATCTGATGATAGGCCCGGACTAAGTCGATTGTTGAGAAGACGGTGCATCCCGCGAGGTAGTGGGCGTAATCGAGGATGTGCCGCACTGGATAACGGTCGGGAATCGTCCGCGAATTAAGGGAGCGGTAATCTCCACAGGGCCTCCAGCCCTCTTTCTTCGGCACCATATGTAGGGGCGATGACCAGGGGCTATCAGAGGGCCGTGCAGTGCCGGCTCGAATCATCTCTTCAAACTCTTTTTTGGCTATCTTGAGGCGGTCGGGGGCCAGACGGCGGGGGCGGGCGTTTACTGGTTGCCCGGGCGTTGTTCGGATGTAGTGCTTTGTCCCGTGGCTCACCTGGCGGGGGGAGCCGGCTGGGCGCACGACGTCGGGGAATTCGCGGAATACGTCGTGTCCGGTGGGGTCTTCGAGAATCATCTTCACGCTCGGCGTCTGCGCGTCAGTTGGTTCGCATTTGGCTGAGAGTGCGGCCTTGTTGTCGATAATACGGCCGTGGCGGGGGTCTACTAAGAGGCCGTAGAATCCGAGAAAATCAATCCCGATGATGGCGCTCTCCACGTCGGCGATTACGAAGCGCCACTTGAGGATGCGCTCTAAGCCTATGTCGAGGGCCAGCGAGATCCATCCATAAGTGTGGATGGTTGTGCCGTTGGCCGCGATCAGGTCGTAGTCCACGCGTTTTCTTCGTCCTGGCAGCGCTTTCCGTGGATAAACGCATAGGTCGGAACCGGTGTCGACGAGAAATCGCACCTTGCTGTTTTTCTCGGTAATGTAGAGGCGGCTTCCTGATGATTTGCAGTCAGTCGCCGCTGCTACTGACCGCCTTTGTAGTTTCCCTGTGCCTTGAATGCACAGGGCTGTCTGCAATTGCGAGCGTTTTTGCCAAACTCGCGGTGGAACCAGCACACCTCAGGGTTGATATCTCTGCTGCGACGGTCGTCGGTTTTCCAGGTCCGCTGCTGGGCTGGCGCGCTTTTGTTTAAGTTATTTGAATTAATGGCGGCAACTTGCTGGGACAACTCCTCGATCTGCCGCTCGAGGGCGCTGCTGGTTGGCGTTGGTTGTTCGATGGCGTGGGCTGAGACTTCCGGAACGGCCTCAGCGATGGAGTCTGCTATTTCTGCTGTCTCCTTCCAGTTTAAGTCTGGGCGCGTTAATAACGCTGTCCGTATGGCCCTAGGCAATTGGCTAGACCAGAGACTCTTTAAAAGATCCTCCGGCCACGTGTCGGGGGCCAAGGCGAGCATGTGCTCGCGGAACTCGGAAGGTTTCCTGTCGCCGATCTCCTCTCCCGCCATTAGGCGGCGTCGTCTTTCTTCATTAGAAGGTGTTAATTTCTTTAGGAGCTCGTTTTTTAGTTCCTGGTACTGGTTGGTGGTCGGCGGATTCGATATGATTTCACATACCTTGATTGCCTGTTGTTGGTCCAGGCTGGCGACTACGTGATGGAACTTCGTTTCTTCTGTGGTCACTTTGGCGAGATTGAACTGGGCCTCCACATGTTTGAACCAAAGGTCAGGTCGTTCGGTCCAAAGTGCTGGTAATTTCGCTCCTATTCGGTTCACTTCCATGATGTGGATTTTTTTCTTTTGTCGTGGGTCACCAATATAGAGGAGGGTTGCGGTAGGAATAACACTCTGATATATTATATAAATACTTGTTTATTGACTAGAAATAATACAGCAAAGGGTTGGAGTTGTTTGGATGTTCGCTCGTTCGTGTCGCGTTGCAGACTGCTCGTCTGTCCGCCCAGGCTTGTGTCCCGGTGGAGACATCTGGTGGCGTTAGTGTATGGGTGGCAAGTGCTGCCCACTACAAGTTTATAAAACAAAAAATATTGTTCTTTTCTAGCTGCAGCAATGGTACAAGATTTATTTAATTCACTCTTTAAACTCAAATATCTAAACTGGCGTCCCATTGATCAAGTTACTCTCAGGATGTTCATTACTCGGAGAATCTCTAAACTTACCATTACAAAAAATATGGACAAGGAGACTTTATCACACATCGGAGCAACTTGCAGGGTATTCGTTTGAATTCAATCTTATCTGTGTCAAGAAGGACAATAATGGGGGGGGGGGATATATCTTTGCTAAGAGGAAATCAATGAGGTTGTAGGTAAAAAGCAAACTTGTCGGTCCACTTTTTTAAGCGCCAATTTCGTTGTTAAAAGGGTTCCCCGCTCTGCTCACCTCTTCCTCCCCTATTTTAGTTATTTGAGCGCTCCCAGGGCGCAGCACTCAGCCGGGGATTTTAAAATATAATTTGATTCCGTCTAATCGGTTTTTTAATTAAAAGTGTAGTAGATTAATATAATCATTAATAATATAATAAATATTATTAATATTAAATTCAAATTTAGGGAACGAAGAAAAGATTATTTTTATTACAGACAAAAGGATCAGCCGGGGCTCGAACCCGGGATCTTTGCATATGTACTGCAATGCTTTGTCATAAGAGGTTTACCTCCCATATCCACTAAGCTACTGATCCCCGAACTCAAACTAATACCTTTTGTCTATATGAATTATGGAATTTCTTTTAATCCTCTCCTCGTTCATTTTTCGCAGCGTAGGCCTTGATTCATTAATTAAACAATTAATTATTCCAGCGCCTCCCGAAAAATGAACGAGGAGAGGATTACAAAAGAAATTTGTTATTAATTCTCTTTTACACGGCCTCGTTGTGGTCGCGCCCCGGAGTGAAGAGAAAATTATTTTCGATCTTTGGGGTCTGCGATCGATTGGGAGGCGCTGGAATAATTAATTGTTTAATTAATGAATCAAGGCCTACGCTGCGAAAAATGAACGAGGAGAGGATTAAAAAAGAAATTCCATAATTCATATAGACAAAAGGTATTAGTTTGAGTTCGGGGATCAGTAGCTTAGTGGATATGGGAGGTAAACCTCTTATGACAAAGCATTGCAGTACATATGCAAAGATCCCGGGTTCGAGCCCCGGCTGATCCTTTTGTCTGTAATAAAAATAATAATATTGTTTTATGGTATCAATCTAGAAAGAAAAAATTCTACGTCTCAGTTATTTTTATCTTTATTTCAACCAATGTTGTTCTAGCCAATTGAGTACTTGAAAAAGTCTCGAGAGAGACGAAACGTTGTACAAAAATTGAAGAAGAACTTCAATAAAAAAACTTTGTCCAATAAACTGAATTTTTAATCTACTAATTATAATGGACATTAATCAACATAATTTATCAATAAAAATAATCTTTTCTTCGTTCCTTAAATTTGAATTTGTTATTAATTGTCTTTACACGGCCTCGTTGTGGTCGCGCCCCGGGTGAAGAGAAAATTATTTTCGATCTTTGGGGTCTGCGATCGATTGGGAGGCGCTGGAATAATTAATTGTTTAATTATTAATATTATTTACAATATTTTAATTAAATCAAACCACGTAATAGAACCGAATATGTGCAAATCGACTTCAGGTTCGGTTAGTATAATTCAGTTCGGCTCGGATGGGTTCGTATAGCTCCTTTTCGGGCTGGTTTTTTGACGGTTCGGATGGCGTCAAAAAAGGACCTATACGTCAGAAAAGGAGCTATACAAAGCCAACCGAGCCGAACTGAATATATACTAACCGAATCTCTGAAAGGAAAGGGGTGTGTTTCGGGCTCCCATTTTTTTTACTTTATCAAATGCGAAGCATGGGGAAAGTATTGGTAATCGGTCTCGCGACAAGCGCGACTTCAAAGAGACCTCAGGTAAAGACTACGGAACCCATGGACTCAATTAAAGTCACAAATTGTAGTATTCAATTAGGTTGAATTTTAGCACGTGACGGTTTTGCCAAAAATTACATGGGGTCTCGTCGAGAGGCCAAAAAAGGCGATTTTTTCATTTAGTGCGTGCGGATGGATGGATGTTATCGTTTTTTTGGCCCACGACTTTTTCCACACCATTGCACCGATTGAAATGAAATTGAAAACCTAGCATTCTTTTATCAAAATGAAGCGCTGATTGGTTTTTGGTACATATCGGCCCACAAACATTAGTACTTTTTTAGTTTTTTCTAAATATCTTGAAAATGACCTAACCAATTTTGATGAAATTTAATATCCTAATTAAGTACCTTGGGGACCACAAAAAAGGTTAAATAAAGTTTTTAGTAAAATTATATTTTAAAGTACTTTACTCTAGAGTAAGATAGTACTTTTTAAAAAATTTTATTTTAAATTCCTTAAAATTTATTCAATTGATCGTTTTATTATAGCTCATTTAACCTTGCTTAAGTAAGAATGGATGGGCTTCTCTCTGTGAAATGCTAAAAATTTGGGAGGAAATTTTATAAGTAACCATAGCAACTGCGTTGTTTTCTTATCCGTTACCTTTGCTGAAGACATAGAGGAATCGAGTTAAAACCAAAAATAGCGATTGATTCTCATTTAGTACTTGAGGAATAACCATTCTATATTGGATTTTTGACGTTTCGCTTTTTATTGGTAACCATTGCTGAAGACATAGAGGAATCGAGTTAAAATCAAAAATAGCGATTGATTCTCATCTAGTACTTGAGGAATAACCATTCTATATTGTATTTTTGACGTTTCGGTTTTTATTGGTAACCATTGCTGAAGACATGGAGGAATCGAGTTAAAATCAAAAATAGCGATTGATTCTCAACTAGTACTTGAGGAATAACCATTCTATATTGGATTTTTGACGTTTCGGTTTTTATTGGTAACCATTGCTGAAGACATGGAGGAATCGACTTAAAATCAAAAATAGCGATTGATTCTCATCTAGTACTTGAGAAATAACCATTCTATATTGGATTTTTGACGTTTCGGTTTTAATTGGTAACCATTGCTGAAGACATGGAAGAATCTACTTAAAACCAAAAATAGCGATTGATTCTCATCTAATACTTGAGGAATAATAATTCTACATTAGATTTTTGACGCTTCGATTATTATTGGTAACCATTGCTGAAGACATGGAGGAATCGGCTTAAAATCAAAGATCAACGATCGATTCTTATCTAATACTAGAGGAATAACCTTATTGCATTCCATTTTTGATTTTTTTACTATTAATGGCAACTCTACTGAAAACGTCGAAGAATCGACTTAAAATCAAAAAGACTAAATTATTTTTGGTAAACAACTCAAGCTTGTCTTTTTGATTTTAAGTCACTTCTTCCACGTTTTCAGTAGAGGTTGCCATTAATAGTCAAAACATCAAAAATGGAATGCAATAAGGTTATTCCTCTAGTATTAGATAAGAATCGATCGTTATTTTTGATTTTAAGTCGATTCCTCCATGTCTTCAGCAATGGTTACCAATTAAAACCGAAACGTCAAAAATCCAATATGAATGGTTATTTCTCAAGTACTAGATGAGAATCAATCGCTATTTTGAATTAAAGTCAACATGAACTGCAAATTGCAAGTGATATCTGATTAATAATAAATGAATAAACATATTAATATTTCAAATGAATTTAGATAAAGTTTAGCAACGATCCGTTGCAGTTTATTTCTAATCAAACACACATTGAAAACCGAACCACCAAATCGTCGGGCGGGGCGTGTTTCGGGCCTCCATTTTTCCTAATCAAACACACATTGAAAAAACAAACAACCAATCGTCGGATATAAATAATAGTGAAAAAAGCACCTTGGACTCTTGAATTTCAGTGAAGAAAAAAATGAGGGCATCTGATTTTCGGTTCAACCAAAAGTATTGCTGTATATCTTATAAAAACAGTGTCAATTGAAAAAGTATGTTTAATGAGACTCCTTTTATATGATCTATATATTTTCAAATCCCACCTTTTATTTTGTTAATTTTCTTAATGTGCACTGTTGCCATATTTACAGCCCTTCACTTCCACTCGTATTGCTTACTTTCACTGTAAGTAATTGATTGGGAATTCTTATTTTTATTTTTGATATTGGAAGTTGAGATTCTCTATCTGCACTAGAAACTTAACGGCTACTCATTAATACTATAAATTTTAAATCATTGCTAATTCAGACAGAAGCGGGCCATTAATTTTTCTTTTTCTTATAAGTTACCAACATATAATTTATTTATATCTGAATAAAATATAAATAAATATATATATATGTGGGATCCAGCCAAGCCAACTTGCCCTGGTCCTACACACCATGACACCGCCCTGATTCCAGCCACCTCGCGCCTCCGTCAATCTGAGCAGCAGCCTGTCAGATTTTACCAGGCAACGCACCGTCAAGATTTGTAAGTTTTACACGCACTCTTCAAGCGAAGAGTTCACTCCCCATTCCAAACCTATTGTCAGCAGCCCTAGATGTCAACTCAACGCCTATAAAGATCGTCTCCCAAGTTGAAGACAGGCAGTTACTATCAACCATCCGACAAGAACAGTTCATCAAGTATAAGTTTACCGAAGATTTAACCAGCAAGTTTGAAGAAGTATTTTTCTACTCAAGATACACGAACATCTCCAGTTTTATTTCTACATTTATAAAGCATTTTGTTATATTATTATTATTGAAAATCATCGAATAAACCATTATTACTGAAAATACTTGTGTCTTTCTTCACCTGGTTTAAGCCACCTAGAATAATCCCTACATATATATATATAATTCCCCTATTAAAGAAACTGAAGAATGTAATTTTCAAAATATTTTTTTTATACATATTTTTATCTTGTTTTAGAATTTAAAACATTTGAATTTAAGGGATATTGGAGAGGAATTTCCATACATGAAAGTCATCGGACCAGCTCTTACAAATGTAATTTTCTTACATTTCGAAAGTATGTCCAGTGACAACTCCTCATCTCTTAAATATATTCGAAGTTACTGTCCAAATCTAAGGTAAGATTACCTCTTTTTATTATAATTTTTATATGTTTTTATTTAACTCGCTCATGGTGTTTGTCGTTTATGGTCAAAATTTTGCCATCCTTTTTTTTTTTTTAAATTGACTCCTGATAGGCTATCGAGCTTAAATTTTGCATACACTCGTTATGGATGACAATGCATTGTGGTGAAATATACAAATCAAATACCCAAAATAAGGGGGGGGGGGGCTGTTGCAAATCAAAAATTAAAATTATAGTCCAAATCCAAACTAACAAAATTTGAAAAATGATTTTTAAATAATTTTTATATTATTATATTTTTGATTAACTTGTAATTATGACTAAATAAGCTGACGTGTTCTGATGTGGCCATCCACTTGACTTTACCATACAACCTGGCCCCTCACTTAATATTTAATAAAATTATTTATAATCATGTAGGGGAGGGGGTTAGTTTTTGCATCTTTATACTCCTGGGGTCCCACTGATTATGTATACAAAATTTGGTTGAGTTTGGTACAAGAGCCTATATTTTCATTTTTTGATCCTACGCCCCCCCTCCTATTTTGGGCGGTTAGTTTTTGCATTTTTAGACTTCTGAGGGTCCACTGATTATGTATACAAAATTTGGTTGAGTTTGCTCAAACGGCCTAGATTTTTAACTTTTAACCCCCCTCCACCCCCTCTTAATTTTTGGTCGATATGCTCCAAAATCTAATCAGCTCTTAATTTCAATGGACCAAAACTCCGTGTGAAATTTGGTTTCGATATTCACACTAGTTTTTGAACCAGACAGACTAACTAACAGACATTTTCACAAAACAATTATTATTTCGAAAGATATAATTTTTTCGATGTTCACTTATTAGAACTTTTTTGTAGATTTTGAAATGACATGGTTTTGTTCAATTTTTTTAATCAAAATAGTTTCAGCCGTTTTTGAGATATTTCGAAAGAAAGAAGGAAAAAAAACACTTTTTTCATGCACGATTACAATACTTGACCATACCCTGGTATTTTCGAATCGTTAGAAATTTTAAAATCATATAATAATATAAAAAAATAGAAATTCCCGAAAGCCTTATCTTAAAAATAGCCGCGCAAATAAAAACCTCATTAAAGCCACCTACAGCCAAAAAATAAAACAAGTATAAATGACAATTATTAACTCAGCCACGTGAAAATTTTAACCTTCCATTCATACATTAATTCCCGTGAATCAATTGTAAGGGCTGGAACACACTTAGCTCTTTTATTCGATCGGATTTTTTTACCGATGCCGCCGTAGTAAAAGCGCATAGGATGGTATTGCCACTTACACATTGGGCGGTAAAATAAACGATCGGATTATTTAACGTCGACGGCAGCGATGCAGCCGACCACTGCCACTACTTTCGTCGGTTTTTTTACCGACAACTACATTCGTCGGTTAGCCGCTGAAATGGTGGCCTACATGAGTAAATGCACGTTTACACACTCGGCGTCCAGTCTACCGACGACCGCTGAAGTTGAAAATTGAGAGTGGTGTATAGTTAATTATTTTATTTGCAATCGTAAATTTACTAGCAAATGCGAAGAATCAAAATTTCAAAAACAAACCAAAAACATCGTACATTACACATAAAGATAAACAAGACACCGAAGTAAAATTAATAAAAGTAAATTAACAAATCATTCATATTATATTAAATTAATTTAAGACTATTAAGGTCAATTAAATAGCATTATAACTAATAATTAATAGTCATTAAAAATTAATTTTCAAGATCATTTTATTTATATATTACATTTTTAAAGTTTCAATAGACATAGTACCTGTTATATGCATAATTATACTAATCGGTGAGATTATATTTATTTTTTATGCTAAACAGTGTCATATCGGCAAGAATGTTTACCGCCCAGTGTGTAAACGCTAGAGCGGCAGCGGCAAAAAATCCGATCGGTAAAAAACGCCAAGTGTGTTCCAGCCCTAATAGACTGATGAAGAGGGCAAAGCCCTCGAAACTATAGTCTCGTTATAAATAAATAAAATTTATAATTCCAGCAGAAGACACACTCTTTTATTGTCTCCTTCAATTAAATAATTATCTCTACAAAATTTATCTACCATTTTATATCAGTTTAATAAAGACTCTCTTAAAGTAATTATTTGTATATTATTATCTAGGACTTCCCACACTTTTATTATTTGTAAAATAAAATTATAGATAAATTATTTATGCATTTTAAAAATGTATTATAGTATATATCTTGGCTAAATGGGCATCCAAGTTCCCGAAGTCAATTAAAAAAAATATATATATATATATATCTGGCTTTGTATTTTAACACGAATACTTTTGAAGCATATATATTTATATTTGTTTATTCCCTTCTATAATTTGATCTTTATTCATTTTCTTTCAGAAAACTTCGATTCAATAACTGCAGCATTATTAATGACAAGGTAATGAGCTATTTAAAATCAATCCCGTCTCTTGTTGAAATTGATCTCATCACTTGTTGTTACAATGTTACTCTATCGGGTGTGAATCGTATTCTCCGACACAATCCCCAGCTAACTCATTTAATTCACCCGGATGTTTTCCGCGCTCTGGTTAAAAATCCTAGCTGGTTTCTGAGTCGCATCTCATCCAGCCAATACTCCTTGGTAGATATGTATTGTCAATTGACACACCGGGATAACAGTAAATCTCTTCTTACTAGACTCGTATCCTCTTGTCCTCATTTGGAACGAATTCGGATTGAAATGGATCCTCGAACTTCTTCTCAGGGACTTAGACAGTTGAATCGTTTAACACGCCTTATTGAGCTAGATATTCAATGTCTGTCTCTGGGAGGAACGTCCCCTGTTCCTGAATCGTTATCTCTTTTTTCTAAAGGCATTCTCTCTGTTCTATCTGTCCGAGGCTCACAGCTATCCTCCCTTATTCTCGAAGGGGTTCGTCATGTGAATATGCACCAATTACAACTTCATTGTCCTAATCTCAATTCTTTAGGCATATTTTATAATTCATATGCGCCTACCAGTTTTCATGTTCCTGATGATTTGACAATCACAAAACCATTTCCCGCTCTTACTCGTTTGATGGTTGGTTTCAATTTCAATGCTGGTGATGATGATTTTGACCCTCTATATCTCGCTTGGCTTTTGTCTAATCCACAATTGAACGAATTATCTCTGAGTGGATCTCCTCTTCTCACTGAATCTCTTTTCGCCATCGCATTTGCAAATTCAGGAGGATTTCCTCATCTACGTCGACTAGAACTTGATTACTGCAAAATTAGCACAGAATTAGTAACAGAATTTCTTTCTCAGGTATTTTAAAATTGTAATTTATATAATTTATATAAATAATCCATTAACTACATTCTTATAGTGTGGTCGAAAATCGCTACGCGAGATAATCTTTTCTCAATATTTTATGAGGAAACAAGAATCTCATGCACATTCTTATATTGTTTGTCAAAAACTTGATGTTCATCTTAAAACTTGCCATTGTCCAAAATTGAGAACGACAAATGGTTCGTTCTACACATCTTCATGAGGTAATTGTTAAATCTAATTTACAGTTTAGAAGTTTAATAAAAGAAAAGTAAAAATATTTTTTTGAAAAATTATTTTTTACTATGAGTTATTCATTAGGTAACTTGTTTCACGTGTAAGAAATAAATGAGAGAGAGTTTTCTTAATAATATATATATTTTGAAGGAGACAATAAAAGAGTGTGTCTTCTGCTGGAATTATAAATTTTATTTATTTATAACGACTAATAAACACGACACACTCTTTTATTGTCTCCTTCAATATATAAAAATTCTGCTACTCTCGGCAAAAAACTTTCAATTTAATATATATATTTTGACCTGTCAACCCATCATCAAGAGATACAGAAAATACAACTTAACTTTAGAATGCCATGTGTACAGAAGGAACACATATATTTACAAGTGAAATAAATTTTTAGCAGGTCTTGGAGGTATAGAATTTTATTATACCAAGGAAAACATATTTTTTTTAAGGGGTAGGCTCCTTTATCATTTTTTCTATTCTATTGAGATTCAAATAATTTCAAGGAACTCCCCTAAAAAAATATGTTTTCCTTGGTATAATAAAGTTCCATACCTCCAAGACCTGTTAAAAATGTCTTTCACTTGTAAATTAATATATGTGTGCCTTCTATACACATATATACTATGGCATTCTAAAGTTAACTTAGTTATTTTCTGTATCTCCTGATGATGGGTTGACAGCCCAAAATATACATTGTAACGCGAATGTTATTAATAAAATAAAAAAATTAATATCATTAATTGGGGGAGTTCGGGAATTTAAATTCACTTGTCATGCCATCTTCACTATTATATTTAAATGTTTTTATTTAATTTTTGTAAAAAAAAAAACGTATTAAAGCGATTTTGAAAAGAAAAAAAGGATTTAAATTTAATGTTTTTTTAAATTATATTATAAATTAATTATAAATAAAGACTTGTACGCCATCTAGGGGCTTATTGGATTAAGTGGAATAGATGGACATTTTGGACGAGCACATAAGGCGTTCAATAGCAAAGTTGCCAACGATTGAATTTATAAATCCGCTAGTTCGGTCTTCCAAAAAAGCTAGAAACCGACAGATTTCCGGTCCCAGCGCCATCTAGCGGTAGACTCAAAAAAAACAATTGCTCCCACAAGAAATGCATTGAGAGTAATTTTTCTATATGATTTAAATTTACTTATCACAATTTTTTTTACTAAATAAACTTAAATAAGCTAAAAAAGCTTTAATAATAATATTAATACTCGATGATGAATAAAAATAATATGGTGTTTAAAAAAAATTATTAATAAATTAGTAAGCTGCAATACAAAATATTTTTAATTACAAAAACAAATTTGTATATATATATGTATTATGTATTATGTATATGTATTATATTGTTTGTCAAAAACTTGATGTTCGTCTTAAAACTCGCCATTATCCAAAATTGGAACGACAAATGGTTCGTTCTACACATCTTCATGAGGTAATTGTTAAATCTCATTTACAGTTTAGAAGTTTAATAAAAGAAAAGTAAAAATATTTTTTTGAAAAATTATTTTTTACTATGAGTTATTCACTAGGTAACTTGTTTCACGTGTAAGAAATAAATGAGAGAGAGTTTTCTTAATAATATATATATTTTGACCGAGTGTGAGACATTTAAGAAATTTAACACGTGAAAATAGCAACGCTTTTGAATAAGAACACGTCATTTCTTGACGAGCAACGCTAAATGAAAATATATTCAATGACGTCATTTGCTTTTGACAGATGACAGCTGTCATTTTCTCATTGAAATATTATTTTTTTAACCGACTTCAAAAAAGGTGGAGGTTAACATTACTTTATCCAATGCTAATTATTGAATTATTCTTTTATATAAAGAACAAAATTACATACTTACAGATTTCTGCTTACAATAATTTTTTTTATCTATTAATTTTATTTTAATAAAATTTCGAAGTAATTCAGCATTTTAGTCGAATTGAAGTAGTTATGCTAATTTATTAAACACCCCTCAAATTTGCAAGTTCAATCGTGCAAGACATTATTATATTTTTATTTTATCTAGGTAATTGTTTTTTCTTGTTCATTTTTTACTCATAAAAGCATATAAAGTTTTTTGGTCCTATATAAAAGTTTTTCTTACAACTTGTGCGGCCAGTATTGAACCTATAAAATAATAATAATTAACGAATAATAAAATTTAGCAAATATTGCAAATATTAAGACAATTGTAGAAAGGTATTTTATTAAGTTTTTTTTATATTTATGGCTGAAAATATAAAGGTACAAATTACCTACGAAGCTAAATAATTTAAATTATTTTGTATGTATATATAAGTTAGAGCTATTATTAATTAAAGAAAATATTTGAAATGTAGTACACCAAGACAATAGTATGGATTAAGTCAGGACGCTGATTGGATTACTCGTGTAAGACAATCAATTATGTCATGACCCGGAAAAAGACAAACCTCTAAAAGATTACCATCAAAAAAAGCACCCCAGTAATCACTTCAGTTTAATGAGATGACTGAAATTACCTATTTATTTCGAAATCTAACTGACATTGGCGAGGATAGTTGGACACGGGTGAATAGTTTTACAAGGAGCTAGGACAATCATGTGCTCACAGCACTTGAAACATGACCAGAAACAGATTTAACAAACTATAAATAGAAAAAGAGTCTTGTCCATATCACTACTTACAGAAACTCTGTACCTCATATTAAAGAAAATCTAATTTTAGTAAAAAGTTATTTCACAAAGTGTTTGAAGTTGAGTTTAATCGAACAAATGGATGTTAATTAAATCGATAGCTATCTGTAATGCTTCTTCAAATTTGTTTAAATTGTGTCAAATTAATGAAGTGAATTCAAAGAAAATTGTATTCTTTAATGGAAGAGAGTCTTAGGCATCTAGATACAGAGTCAATTAAATTAGACAAAATCGTTCCACAGGCGACATCTTAACCTATGTCACCCACACCTGGAACAATACTCTAGAGGCCGGAAAAGAAACCTTCGCTGTAGCCCTTGATATCTCCAAAGCTTTTGACCAGGTTTGGCACAAAAATCTTCTTGCCAAACTGCCAGCCTTCGGATTCACACCAACTCTTCGCAAATGGATAGAAAGCTTTCTGACAAACCGAAGTATAAAAGTTGTGGTGGATGGAACATCATCTGAATCGTTCTCCACAAACTCTGGTGTTCCCCAAGGCTCCGTAATCTCCTCCACACTCTTCCTAATTTATATAAACGACCTTTTCGATCAAACGGCAAACCCCACTCATTGTTACGCCGACGATAGCACTCTACACGGTAAACCCTCACTCCCGAATAATCGAATCAATGTTACCTCCTCAATTACTCTCGACCTAGACAAACTGAATAAATGGGGCTCACAAAATTTAGTTAACTTCAATTCAAACAAGACTCAATGTTGTCTAATTTCTAGGCGAGAAAATAAAGATTTCCCTGATATTCACTTCGATTCGAATACCCTAAAAATGTGTGACAGCCTATCCATGCTGGGCGTCTCTGTCGCATCTGACCTGTCTTGGAATGAACACATCTCCTCTGTGGCGAAATCTGCAGCAAGGAAGATTGGCTTCTTATTCAGGTCCAAGCGATTTTACAAACCCCCACAACTTCTCACCATCTACAAGGCCCAAATCCGCCCCTGTCTCGAATACGGCTCTCATCTGTGGAGAGGGGCCTCAAAATACTCTCTTGCTACCCTGGATGCAATTCAGAAACGAGCCGTCAGGCTAATTGACGATTCTACCCTCACCGACTCCCTCGACTCGCTGGCTCATCGAAGAGATGTCTCTGCCCTTTCCCTTTTCTATAGATACTATCACGGCAGGTGCTCTGATGAGATAAAATCAATAATTCCCCCAAAGCATGCTTTGCACGTAGCACGCGTTTTGCCGACTCCCAACACTCTCTCGCGGTCAAACTAGAAAAGTGCCGGACCACTTCATTCGCCAATACATATATCCCCATGACTTCAAGGAACTGGAACTCTCTTCCAGCCTCTATCTTTCCCAGCACCTATAATCTTCAAACCTTCAAAACCGGAGTGCATAGACACCTACGTCTACACCCTCTCACTTAATCAACTTTCTCTTCTCTTCGGTAATGCAAGGGTCTTTCGAGATCCATAGGGGCTACATCTTTACTGGTGCACCCCTTCTTGCATTCGATTGCATTAAAAAAAAAAAAAAAAAAAGAGTCAAGACTATCGTTTTCCCTCTATGCCTCCGAGACATGGACCTTAAAGAGGAAGAACTGCGATCGGATACTCCTTCGAGATGTGGTGTAGGAGGAGAATGTTAAGAGTCCTTTGGACAGTCCACTAATAAGTCAATTATAGAGGAAGTTCACGCGGATCGGAGTCTTTCTGGGATGGTACTCGAGAGAGTGATCAAGTACTTCGGCCACCTCACCCGCTCAAATATCGGCTTGGAGGGGATTTCCTGCAGGGCAAGGTGGAGGGCAAAAGAAGAAAAGGCAGGTATTTTCATAAGGATATTTTATATTTTTTTCCTAATCAAATACACATTGAAAAACCCTCACTAACTCACAAGAAGGAAATTTTACAGGGCATAGAAAAAACAAACAAAATTGTTGTTATGTAAAGAAACTATTTTTACACGCTTTATATTAGCTTCATCTGTATGTATGTATCTATGTATTTATCTATGAATGTATCAATGTGACTTTTGTTCTGTTAAATTCCGAAAACATTTTCTATAAAAATAATTGTTTACCTACTCAATTTAAATGAAATTATATAAAAATAATATAAAAATAATTTTTATAAAAAAAATAAATCCGACTTCAAAAAAATTAAATGCAACAAATAAAATAATAAAACTCAAAAATAAAATAAAATATACTAGAAGGTATAAAATAATAATCTAATTTAGTTACAACTAAACGACGAAATATTTACATAAAATCGCTTTTTGAAGTCGGTGCCAAACATATACATTTCATGAATCAAACTCGACGTATATCATATTTTTTCGCATTGGA
Source organism: Forficula auricularia (assembly GCA_024734495.1). Taxonomy (NCBI): domain Eukaryota; kingdom Metazoa; phylum Arthropoda; class Insecta; order Dermaptera; family Forficulidae; genus Forficula; species Forficula auricularia. The sequence goes on along the minus strand of JALMQS010000092.1, from coordinate 6,844,042 downwards.
TAAAGTAAAAAAACTGATCAATCGAAAACTAGACTGAACCCAATGCAAAAAAATCATCAAAATCGGTTCACAATTGGCGAAGATATCAGGTAATCTAGAAACAAAAAAACAAAAAAAAAAAACAGTCGAATTGAGAACCTCCTCCTTTTTTGAAGCCGGTTAAAAAATAAATACATTTCATTCTGTTAAATTCCGCATACTTTTCTCTATAAAAATAATTAAGACTAAAAAGTAAAAAAATAAATTATTTTAAAAAAACTAAAAAAACACGCTTCTAAAAAGTACAAAATAATGTAATACTTAATCAAAAAGCGTGGGGCACTTTGTCGAACATGTACTTTTAAGTATAATTTCGACAAAGCGCCCCACGCTTTTTGATTAAGTATTACATTATTTTGTACTTTTTAGAAGCGTGTTAGTTTTTTTAAAATATAATTCACATTTTTTTTCTACAACTTTGCGATCGTAATTTTAATTAGCAGTTTTCCTTGGACGATCCTGCATCTCTTTTTCTTTCGAACCGTATATTAATATGTCACTTATGATAAAAAATGGATTTAGCTAGTTTACACTCTAAGGCGACGATATATCATATATCTTGGAAAATTGACCCCATGAGAAATAACATATAAAATATTTCTAATTAAAAAGCTGATGAGTGATGACGAAGGTCAAGCCTTCGAGCGTATAGACTGAAACAAATCAATTTTATAAATATATTAAAGGTATTATACGAAGAGTGAACCGCGAGATAAAATCGTGTACACCTTCCCACTTACACTTTCATTTCCAAATAGAAGACAATAGATTATCTAATGAATTCCAAAGTAATTCCAAATAATTCCAAAGATGGTGTACACCTAATTCCAATCACGGTTCACCCCTCGGTATTATATATACAGAGCCGTAGCGTGATATTACGGCGCCTGGTTCGAAAGAATAAATACCACCCCCCTCACCCCGTCATATATTTTTTATTACAATAAAAAAATGTTTTTTGTGAAAAAACGTTTATTTAAAATTATTACCTATTAGATGTTCATAATGTAAACTTGTGGATTTAGCCTTCGATATAGCGGTTTATTGTCGCCTGATTTAGATATCGATATTAAAGATTTATTTGATGATGAAAATTTTATATTTCTCAGCAAACGGAAAAGGTTTAAAAAATGAAGAATATTTTTATAAATTGAAATCGAAAACTGTCCGGGAAGTACTGGCGCAGGGGTTACCATGATCAGACCTGTCCATTGCACTTCGAACGGGTTGACCCGTGTGAATGCCCAAAACGCGTAATTTTTGTATATATATATATATATATAATTACTATATTTATTGAAAACAAATATTAAAATAATTTTTTTTTTTTTTTATTGTCACAAAGCCCATTTAGACAGCACGTCAGTAAAGTGTTAGTAGTGTTAGTGAGGGAGCCGAGTTTTAGCCGGAAAAAGTTTTATTTGATAGGCAGGCTCGAACCCGGACCTCCCGCTTGAAAATCGTCATCAACGATGCTGAAGACAGCCCACGCCTTAGCCAGCTCGGCCAACCCGACTCCCTACAATATAATTACTTGGTAATAATTAATTAATTTTGTATATTTCTGTTTTGTCTAATTGATTGGCTTTGCTAATTACATTTCTAATTACATATTTTATATCTGATTTGTATATTTTATTTCAGTTTTGCTAATTATATCAATCACTAACAGAGCTATTCAGGATAAAATATGGAAATTTATAGTCTGAGCATATCAATATTAAGTAGGTAATGATTTTCATGATTTTCAAAAAAAATGCCTATAATACGAAAACTATGGGAAATTTTGCTATTGGGCTATCTTCTGATCACGGTTTATCATTGAATTTTAGGAAATGTACGACCCTTTATTGAGGATGTATGCTATTAATGAATGGGATCAACTAACATAAAGTATTGTATTCATTCAGTCGCTAAATGCAAATTAAAGAGAGAAAAAAATTGTTCATAGTAAAGTAATAAATTTAATTTCAAAAACTGAACCATGTACCAATATTAATGACAATTTATAAAAGTTTTTACGTCCAAATTGTCATTATCACTAGTACTATGGAGTCTTTTATAGGGTGAGGTTCTTAACCTCACGCCCAACCCTCCTCCTTTTTCAGCCGGGCTTGGGACCGTCCATGGCGGAGTTTGAAGAATACTCTTGAACCCTCTAACGAGATTTATAATCAGACGAATAGATTATTAATTGAACAACAATAGAAAGATGCAACAAAATAATTTGAACAAGTAAACTGCAAAAAGATAGACATCCTGATTGGAATACATAAAACATTGAATCAAGTACTCGTAATGGCGGATTGGATAAATGCGGTGATGCATTTATTTGAAAAAATGACGTCACAACTATAAAAGAATTATTTTAAAAACACCTGCGATATGATTTTTAGGAATATATTTCTTGAAAGTATCCAAAAAAAAAAATGTGGGTCAAGAGTAATAGATTCAGGATCTATCAAATTTTGGAAAAATTGATAAATTATCGAGAATCAGTAGGATGTTAACGAGAATATTAAGTTTGAAAAAACCTAGCTTTCTATAATTAAGATGTAAATAGAGGATGAGAAGAAAAAAATTAATATGAAATAAAAAAGATTAAATTTAAAATAAAAGCTTATAATCTAGAACAAATTAATAAAGTTGAAACAAAAAACAATTTTAAACTATAAAAAAAATCTAAAAGAAAAATCGATCAATTAAAGATTTGAAAACAAAGTGATCAACCCTTGATCATATTTCGATAAAACCTACCAAATATCCCAAATTTTTTATGGAATTAACTAAGAATGTAAAATTTGTTAAAATATTATCGAAAATTGTAATTATTATTTGATGAATTTTATAGAGACATGCTATATGGATTAAAAACATTTGTCTACATCTTTCAAAAAGGAAGAGCAAAATAATTGAATGATACTGATTAGTCAGAGCTTCAACATTACTGCCATATACTATTTGAAAAAACTAGAGAAGAAAATTAGTGAGATTTCTTGAGATTGGATTTAAAGCATTCAAAAGAGACACCGGGATGGCAAAATCATAGTCGTTAAGTATTTTGTCGATCTCTAACAGAGTGCATCATTTATATTATTTTTTGAAAATCTGGAAGATTTTCGAAAAAAATAGTCAATGGGACAGTCTGTTAAGGGATCGAAAAAAACTGAGCGACAGAGATTTAGTTCCGGGCATTGAAGCGACCCCAGCCTCTATTGACTGCCATAGATCATAATTCCAATTCCTCTCAATTTTCGAATCTATTCTTTCCAATAAGCTAAGCACTAATGAGGAATACACTGAAAATAAAAATCATTCAACTCTAATACAGCGACCAATTAGAAATTTGAAAACAAAATGATCAACCCTTGATCATATTTCGATAAAACCTACCAAATATCCCAAATTTTTTATCGAATTAACTAACAACGGAAAAATGGTGAAACATTAGGTATATATTTATTTTTTAATTTTATTTCGATATTTCTAATATAATTACGGTATATATTTTTCCAGAATTTAATTAATTGAACCAGCCTATTCATATTGATGTAAAATGGAAATATGAACCTGAAGCATTTAATTAATTCTAAGTATCTTTTATATTACTAGATCTATCTTATTGTTATTCAAAACATGAGCATGAAGAGAGTTCATATTTAACAATTGTTTTTTATTAAAAAACGTTTACGATAAGCTTGAAGAATGTATAAAATTGAATATGATTTAAAGAAATTTAATTTTTGTTAAGGGCCTCCACTTCTCCCCTTATAGCCCTCCGATCCTCCCACTCAAGATCCGGAAGAATGGATCAGGGTTCGGCCACAGCATTCTATTGTAAGTAAGACATTAGTATACTGTGGTCATGAAAACAAAATATCACTGTGATCAAAAACAACTAGAGAAAAAGAAAACATAAATAGACACAAAACTACATACAAAAATGCTATGCAGAAATAAAAACTGATCAAACATTAAGAATTAATGATCGAGAAATATGTTCTAATTTGGAGCCTGTTCAAATGTTTTTAAAAATTTTCTAATTTTACACACCAAACTTAGAATAGACGAACGGAAAATAATTAAATGTTTTAAACAAATTTTGGAAATCAATTGCGTAATGTAGTTAAAATCAAGAAATACTAAAGCATACGTTTTTATAATTACTACCTATTTTATACTTGATAAAGATGATTGCTTTTGTCAGCATGATTTGTAAATGTAAGTAAAAAGATTTATATAAATTTTGGAATTTGAAGAACACAAAATTTAGTTGTATATATATCTGCTTAATAAAAGAGTAAGTTTATGTGAAAAAATGATTTTAATATTCTGGATTCAATAAATTTATTTAGATTTTGTTTGTATTGAATTGACCTAGAATAAATACCTAATAAGTGCCAATGGTTAAAAGAGGGTTTATTATAAAAAGTACTTATTGGAAAGATTGTTAAGCTCAGGTTCACAAATGTCAAAACGTCTATATAATTGAAAAAAGGATGAGTAAAATTTCAAAAAAGTTACCTCATAAATATTTAATATATTAATAATTTTTATTCAAAGTAGCAAATAAAGGAATTTAAAATTGGAATTAGCTAACCACAAACAATATATTAATTTTCAATATTGTAACTATGTTGAGACGTTCAACTGTAATAAACGAACAATAAAAAAATGAAAAACATTTTTGATAAACTAAAATAATATTGAGGAAAATATACAAACATTCTCTAGTTATTAGATTTTACTTTGTAACTATGGAAATTATTATAAATTGCTTTAATAATTATTTAATTTCATTGGATGAAGTTGAAATTAACTATTAAGTAATAAAGTACAATTAGACGAGAATTAAAAAACTAATAATAATAATAGTAATAAAAAATAATAATTAAAAATCGATACAATTCTGACAAAATTGGGAATACCTATTATACCATATTACTAGACGTACATAATTCCCCGCATTCTTAGACCATTATGTTTTTTGATAAACTTTATAGAGTCGTGATAATATTTATTACTAGACGTGCTTTATATTGATGCTATGACAGACATGATTGTTTGAGAAATTTTATAGAGTCATGATATTGATTAAATAGTTTTGTCTAGAAATTTCGAAAAGGAAGAGCAAAATAATTGAATGAATCTGATTAATCAGAGCTTCAACATTACTGCCGTATACTAATTAAAAAAACTAGAGAAGAAAATTAGTGAGATTTCTTGAGATTGGATTTAAAGCATTCAAAAGAGACACCGGGATGGCAAAATCCTAGTCGTTAAGTATTTTGTCGATCTCTAACAGAGTGCATCATTTATATTATTTTTTGAAAATCTGGAAGATTTTCGAAAAAATAGTCAATGGGACAGTCTGTTAAGGGATCGAAAAAAACTGAGCGACAGAGATTTAGTTCCGGGCATTGAAGCGACCCCAGCCTCTATTGACTGCCATAGATCATAATTCCAATTCCTCTCAATTTTCAAATCTATTCTTTCCAATTAGCTAAGCACTAATGAGGAATACACTGAAAATAAAAATCATTCAACTCTAATACAGCGACCAATTAAAAATTTGAAAACAAAGTGATCAACCCTTGATCATATTTCGATAAAACCTACCAAATATCCCCAATTTTTTATGGAATTAACTAAGAATGGAAAATTTGTTAAAATATTATCGAAAATTATAATTATTATTTGATGAATTTTATAGAGACATGCTATATAGATTAAAAACATTTGTCTACATCTTTCGAAAAGGAAGAGCAAAATAATTGAATGATACTGATTAGTCAGAGCTTCAACATTACTGCCATATACTATTTGAAAAAACTAGAGAAGAAAATTAGTGAGATTTCTTGAGATTGGATTTAAAGCATTCAAAAGAGACACCGGGATGGCAAAATCATAGTCGTTAAGTATTTCCGGTCGATCTCTAACTAGAGTGCATCATTTATATTATTTTTTGAAAATCTGGAAGAATTTCGAAAAAATAGTCAATGGGACAGTCTGTTAAGGGATCGAAAAAAACTGAGCGACAGAGATTTAGTTCCGGGCATTGAAGCGACCCCAGCCTCTATTGACTGCCATAGATCATAATTCCAATTCCTCTCAATTTTCGAATCTATTCTTTCCAATTAGCTAAGCACTACTGAGGAATACACTGAAAATAAAAATCATTCAACTCTAATACAGCGACCAATTAGAAATTTGAAAACAAAGTGATCAACCCTTGATCATATTTCGATAAAACCTACCAAATATCCCAAATTTTTTATCGAATTAACTAAGAATGGAAAATTTGTTAAAATATTATCGAAAATTATAATTATTATTTGATGAATTTTATAGAGACATGCTATATGGATTAAAAACATTTGTCTACATCTTTCAAAAAGGAAGAGCAAAATAATTGAATGATACTGATTAGTCAGAGCTTCAACATTACTGCCATATACTATTTGAAAAAACTAGAGAAGAAAATTAAGTCAATGGGACAGTCTGTTAAGGGATCGAAAAAAACTGAGCGACAGAGATTTAGTTCCGGGCATTGAAGCGACCCCAGCCTCTATTGACTGCCATAGATCATAATTCCAATTCCTCTCAATTTTCGAATCTATTCTTTCCAATTAGCTAAGCACTAATGAGGAATACACTGAAAATAAAAATCATTCAACTCTAATACAGCGACCAATTAAAAATTTGAAAACAAAGTGATCAACCCTTGATCATATTTCGATAAAACCTACCAAATATCCCCAATTTTTTATGGAATTAACTAAGAATGGAAAATTTGTTAAAATATTATCGAAAATTATAATTATTATTTGATGAATTTTATAGAGACATGCTATATAGATTAAAAACATTTGTCTACATCTTTCGAAAAGGAAGAGCAAAATAATTGAATGATACTGATTAGTCAGAGCTTCAACATTACTGCCATATACTATTTGAAAAAACTAGAGAAGAAAATTAGTGAGATTTCTTGAGATTGGATTTAAAGCATTCAAAAGAGACACCGGGATGGCAAAATCATAGTCGTTAAGTATTTTGTCGATCTCTAACAGAGTGCATCATTTATATTATTTTTTGAAAATCTGGAAAGATTTTCGAAAAAAATAGTCAATGGGACAGTCTGTTAAGGGATCGAAAAAAACTGAGCGACAGAGATTTAGTTCCGGGCATTGAAGCGACCCCAGCCTCTATTGACTCCTATAGATCATAATTCCAATTCCTCTCAATTTTCAAATCTATTCTTTTCAATTAGCTAAGCACTAATGAGGAATACACTGAAAATAAAAATCATTCAAATCTAATACAGCGACCAATTAGAAATTTGAAAACAAAGTGATCAACCCTTGATCATATTTCCATAAAACCTACCAAATATCCCCAATTTTATATGGAATTAACTAAGAATGAAAAATTTGTTAAAATATTATCGAAAATTTTAATTATTATTTGATGAATTTTATAGAGACATGCTATATGGATTAAAATCTTTTGTCTATATCTTTCAAAAAGGAAGAGCAAAATAATTGAATGATACTGATTAGTCAGAGCTTCAACATTATTGCCATATACTATTTGAAAAAACTAGAAGAAAAATTATAAGTAAGACATTAGTATACTGTGAAGTCATGAAAACAAAATATCACTGTGATCAAAAGCAACTAGAGAAAAAGAAAACATAAATAGACACAAAACTACATACAAAAATGCTATGCAGAAATAAAAACTGATCAAACATTAAGAATTAATGATCGAGAAATATGTTCTAATTTGGAGCCTGTTCAAATGTTTTTAAAAATTTTCTAATTTTACACACCAAACTTAGAATAGACGAACGGAAAATAATTAAATGTTTTAAACAAATTTTGGAAATCAATTGCGTAATGTAGTTAAAATCAAGAAATACTAAAGCATACGTTTTTATAATTACTACCTATTTTATACTTGATAAAGATGATTGCTTTTGTCAGCATGATTTGTAAATGTAAGTAAAAAGATTTATATAAATTTTGGAATTTGAAGAACACAAAATTTAGTTGTATATATATCTGCTTAATAAAAGAGTAAGTTTATGTGAAAAAATGATTTTAATATTCTGGATTCAATAAATTTATTTAGATTTTGTTTGTATTGAATTGACCTAGAATAAATACCTAATAAGTGCCAATGGTTAAAAGAGGGTTTATTATAAAAAGTACTTATTGGAAAGATTGTTAAGCTCAGGTTCACAAATGTCAAAACGTCTATATAATTGAAAAAAGGATGAGTAAAATTTCAAAAAAGTTACCTCATAAATATTTAATATATTAATAATTTTTATTCAAAGTAGCAAATAAAGGAATTTAAAATTGGAATTAGCTAACCACAAACAATATATTAATTTTCAATATTGTAACTATGTTGAGACGTTCAACTGTAATAAACGAACAATAAAAAAATGAAAAACATTTTTGATAAACTAAAATAATATTGAGGAAAATATACAAACATTCTCTAGTTATTAGATTTTACTTTGTAACTATGGAAATTATTATAAATTGCTTTAATAATTATTTAATTTCATTGGATGAAGTTGAAATTAACTATTAAGTAATAAAGTACAATTAGACGAGAATTAAAAAACTAATAATAATAATAGTAATAAAAAATAATAATTAAAAATCGATACAATTCTGACAAAATTGGGAATACCTATTATACCATATTACTAGACGTACATAATTCCCCGCATTCTTAGACCATTATGTTTTTTGATAAACTTTATAGAGTCGTGATAATATTTATTACTAGACGTGCTTTATATTGATGCTATGACAGACATGATTGTTTGAGAAATTTTATAGAGTCATGATATTGATTAAATAGTTTTGTCTAGAAATTTTCTGAAAAGGAAGAGCAAAAATAATTGAATGAATCTGATTAATATCATATTTCGATAAAACCTACCAAATATCCCCAATTTTTTATGGAATTAACTAAGAATGGAAAATTTGTTAAAATATTATCGAAAATTATAATTATTATTTGATGAATTTTATAGAGTCATGATATATGGATTAAAACATTTTGTCTACATCTTTCAAAAAGGAAGAGCAAAATAATTGAATGATACTGATTAGTCAGAGCTTCAACATTACTGCCATATACTATTTGAAACAACTAGAGTAGAATAGTAGTGAGATTTCTTGAGATTGGATTTAAAGCAATTCAAAAGAGACACCGGGGTGGCAAAATCATAGTCGTTAAGTATTTTGTCGATCTCTAACAGAGTGCATCATCTATATTATTTTTTGAAAATCTGGAAGATTTTCGAAAAAATAGTCAATGGGACAGTCTGTTAAGGGATCGAAAAAAACTGAGCGACAGAGATTTAGTTCCGGGCATTGAAGCGACCCCAGCCTCTATTGACTGCCATAGATCATAATTCCAATTCCTCTCAATTTTCGAATCTATTCTTTCCAATTAGCTAAGCACTAATGAGGAATACACTGAAAATAAAAATCATTCAACTCTAATACAGCGACCAATTAAAAATTTGAAAACAAAGTGATCAACCCTTGATCATATTTCGATAAAACCTACCAAATATCCCCAATTTTTTATGGAATTAACTAAGAATGGAAAATTTGTTAAAATATTATCGAAAATTATAATTATTATTTGATGAATTTTATAGAGACATGCTATATAGATTAAAAACATTTGTCTACATCTTTCGAAAAGGAAGAGCAAAATAATTGAATGATACTGATTAGTCAGAGCTTCAACATTACTGCCATATACTATTTGAAAAAACTAGAGAAGAAAATTAGTGAGATTTCTTGAGATTGGATTTAAAGCATTCAAAAGAGACACCGGGGTGGCAAAATCCTAGTCGTTAAGTATTTTGTCGATCTCTAACAGAGTGCATCATTTATATTATTTTTGAAAATCTGGAAGATTTCTCCGAAAAAAATGGCATATTGATTAAAAACTTTTGTCTACATATTTCGAAAAGGAAGAGCAAAATAATTGAATGATACTGATTAGTCAGAGCTTCAACATTACTGCCATATACTATTTGAAAAAACTAGAGAAGAAAATTAGTGAGATTTCTTGAGATTGGATTTAAAGCATTCAAAAGAGACACCGGGATGGCAAAATCCTAGTCGTTAAGTATTTTGTCAATCTCTAACAGAAGTGCATCATTTATGCTATTTTTTGAAAATCTAAAAGATTTTCCAAAAAAATATTCAATGGGACAGTCTGTTAAGGGGATCGAAAAACTGAGTGACAGAGAATTCAGTTCCGGGCATTGAAGCGACCCCAGCCTCTATTGACTGCCATAGATCATAATTCCAATTCCTCTCAATTTTCGAATCTATTCTTTCCAATTAGCTAAGCACTAATGAGGAATACACTGAAAATAAAAAATCATTCAACTCTAATACAGCGACCAATTAAAAATTTGAAAACAAAGTGATCAACCCTTAATCATATTTCGATAAAACCTACCAAATATCCCCAAATTTTTTATGGAATTAACTAACAACGGAAAATTTTAAAAAAATTATCGTGAACGATGATGATTATTAGTTAAAGTCGCATAAACGTTTGAAACAACTCTCTCAAACAATTATTAAAACAATTCTCTATTGATATCGTTTTTTCTTTTATTTAGGTTAAAATAAATTTTGACATTATTTTTAAGTCTCTTGTTTAAATTGTATACTCGGGATTTTATTCGGAAATGTTTTGAGATTTGAACGCCTCAACATAATATTTTGCTCGGAATTCTTTTTTGTGATATTCATTTTTTTTTAAACTCTAATTTAAATGATCAGTTTAACACAATTTTTCTTTAGAATTAGATTTTATATATCAATAACAGATTGTTATTTTATCTTTCTTCATAGCACGAAGAAAGATCTTACGAGAATCTGGTAATTTCTCTATTTCACTCGTCCGAGCACTAGCTTTTATTTTTAATCATATCGAAAATAATTTTAAAATTTCTTATCTTTTAACTGTTTATCATCGATTTTTCTTATTATATGATTGCACGAAAAAAAAATAAAATCATCACAATATTTATGGAACTCCATAAAATTAGTTAATAATAATGACAAAAAACAACCAATAAAAACTTTTCTATTAAGAAAAGTTTATTTTAAGTACAATTTTTTTTACCAACAAGTATTTTCTAACTGACCAAATTTCTACAAAATTTTATTTATTAAAAATTCAAGTTTATTAGACACGAAGAAAAAATTGTTTAAACGAAGGTAATAATTTTCACCTCTGGAAAATGACGAATATTTTTCAGCTTAATGAATAATCTTACAGATGAGAAAACTCTTTCTTTGTTATAAATTGTATTTTATTTTATTTTTTTTTTTTTATTTTTTATTTATTTATTTATTTATTATTTTATTTTTTTTATTTATTTTCTTTTACATTTTTAATTTTTTTTATTTTTTTAATATTTTTTTAATATTTTATTTTTGTTTCAGCCTGCTGTGGACCACGCTAATTCAACTGTATGATTGAGTTTAAAATTTTTTATTTTGTCAAGAGTAGCAGAGTCGTTGATTCATAAAGAGAAATAAGGACGTTGTCCTCTCGCATTAATTCTGACTGGCTTATCAGCTGAGTAAGATCAAAAAAATTTCAATACCCAAGGGATACTGACCCCATGAAAAATAATATTCATAATTAAAAATGACTGATGATGAAGGCCAAGCCTTCTAAACTATAATCTCTAACAAATAATATTGTGTGTGTTTAGTTGCATTAAGCAGAGGACAACCTCCTTGTTTCTATTTATGTATTATTGAGCTTTAATTCTTGCCCAGTATTTTCGCATTCGCCTTATGCGGGACTCTTTTTTTTTTATTAAAATATAACCTTGTTACAGAGAACATTAGGTCATTAGGTCAAACAAATTACATAAAATTACATAAATATATATACATTTCATTATGAAGAAAGTATTACAATGTTTTTTTAAAGTTCAATAAATCAATGGAAATGTAACAAACTAGATGGTCAGAACATTAGTCATACATAATATAAAAATTTTATGAGATAGCTTTTTTAACAAATTATAATACATGTATTTATAGTAATTACTAATAAATAATAGACAAAATCAGAGTCTGAACTCTTAGATTAACCAATAAGAATGCCTCTTTTCTTCTATCAGTCCATTTTTCTCGAGGGTGAACCGCGACCTAATATCGTGTACACCCACTTTCACTTTCATTTCCAAGTAGAAGGATCAACAGATGTAAAGGCATTATCTAATAAATTTCAAAATAATTCCATATAATTATTATTAAAAGAGAAATGAACGAACTAAAAAAAATTCCATATAATTTCAAAGACGAAAGACGTGTACATCTAATTACAATCGCGGTTTACCCTTCGATGCTTTACAGTTGAAAACTCGTATTTTTGGTGTTTATGTTGTATAACATATACGAAGTTACTTCCAAGGCCTTGGAGAAAGCCACATGTTCGGCTTTGGGTGGCATTTCCTCCATACCCCATGCTTCGGTTATCCCGCCGGTATTCGGGTGACTGATTGCAGTGGTTACTTTTATTTTATTTTTATTTTTTATTTTGTTTTTTTTTATAATTTTATTTTTTTTTATAATTTTATTTTTAATTTATTTTTTTTAATTTTTTTTTTTTTTTTTTATTTTATTTTTTATTTTTTTATTTTATTTCATTTTTTATTTCATTTTTTTTATTTTTTTATTATTTTTATGTTTTTTTATTTTATTGTTTTTTATTTTTTTCTCGAGTGGTGAACCGTGACCTAATATCGTGTACACCTACTTCCACTTTCATTTCCAAGTAGAAGGATCAACCGATGTAGGGGCATTATCTAATAAATTCCAAAATAATTCCATATAATAAATAAAAGATTAAAGGGTTTTTGGACAATTTTTTATTAATATTATTTATCAATTTTCATACGAAGTTTCGACCTTTTCAGGACTTTTTCTACATAGTAAATTCATTCCTTTTCAGGTCGTTTTCTATGTAGGTATTTTTCACGTAGAAGTAATTAATGTTAAATATCAATTTTCATAAGACGTTTCAGGACTTTTTCAAGTAGAAAATTGATATTTAACATTAATAAAAAAAATGGTCCAAAAATCCGTGAATCAATGTTTATTATAAAAGGGAAATGAACGAACTAAAAAAAAATCATATAATTTCAAAGACGTGTACATCTAATTACAATCGCGGTTCACCCTTCGATGCTTTACAGTTTAAAACTCGTATTTTGGGGGTTTATGTTGTATAACATAGACCAAGTTACTTCCAAGGCCTTGGAGAAAGCCACATGTTCGGCTTTGGGTGGCATTTCCTCCATACCCCATGCTTCGGTTATCCCGCCGGTATTCGGGTGGCTGATTGCAGTGGTTAATAAATTATGTTAACTAAATTGTAAATTATAAATTAAGTAAAAATTGTAATAAATAATTCTATATATTAACCTCTTTGGAACAACAATAAACTGTATAGCCGGGTTTTTCTCAAAGCCTTTTCCCGTGCAAAAATTTAATTATACAAATGTAAATAAAAATTACAGATGTTCGGCTTTGGGTGGCATTTCCTCCATACCCCATGCTTCGGTTATCCCGCCGGTATTCGGGTGGCTGATTGCAGTGGTTAATAAATTATGTTAACTAAATTGTAAATTATAAATTAAGTAAAAATTGTAATAAATAATTCTATATATTAACCTCTTTGGAACAACAATAAACTGTATAGCCGGGTTTTTCTCAAAGCCTTTTCCCGTGCAAAAATTTAATTATACAAATGTAAATAAAAATTACAGATGTTCGGCTTTGGGTGGCATTTCCTCCATACCCCATGCTTCGGTTATCCCGCCGGTATTCGGGTGGCTAATTGCTGTGGTTACTTTTTTTTTTTTTTAAATTTCAATATATTTATTTCTTCTTCATTTGGTAAAATTGTTTTTTGCTTTTGAAGTGTAAAGGAAAAATTATTTTACCAGATAAAGAAAAAAACGTTTTGACAAAGAAGAGAATTTTCTCATACTTATTTTATGATTAAACACTGAAATTATCTGTAATATTATACGGATCCAGACAAACACCAATTCATAAAAATCTGGAGATTCCTTTATTGCTGTTTTTTATTTATTTTTTAATTTTTTAATTAATGCAATCATTTCAAGAATAAGGGCATAAAAATATGCAACGCGTATTGATATTATCAGACAATTAAAACAATCAAAACATAATTGTGTAAACTGATAGCTATTCATATTGTTTAGAGAATCATTTAGTTATACATTTTAATTTATTAATATTAATGTATGAAACGGAGTGAAATAGAAAATTTTTAGTCGTTTTTATGAAAGGGATAAGAAAATTACTTAAAATAATTTATATATATATACACTACGGATTTTGAATGAAATTAATTGATTTTTACATGATTTGGAACAAGGAAAAAAAGCGCAGACAATAAAAAAACACTAAAAGGTTCTGATATCCGAGTAATACTGAATGGGATTCAAAGTTTATTTTTGGAGTTATAGCGCAAATCCGTCAATTCTTGAACTAATAGTTTAATATAGTTAAGTGTAATTGTACAAAATTTAATTTAGATAGGTTACAGAGTCGAGTGTATCGTGATAAGCTTACTCTTTTATATATAAACAAATATAAATGAAAATATATCTACTTATTAGAGTGTATAGTTAACTTCTAATTTGCTTAGGTTTTTTCCCTAGACGGGTAGCCGATCAAGGCTGAAGAGTCCCATCTGCCCTTTCCCTATTAGTCGCCTTTTACGACAAGCAGGGAATACTGCGGGTATATTCGACGCCCAACCCGCAGGGCTAGGCTACAAACTTACTCTTTTATATATATACAAATATAAATGAAAATATATCTACTTATTACAGTGTATAGCAAACTTACTCTTTTATATATATAGGTGCCGCAGGAGGGTCAAGTTTAGCCCTTAAGCACTTAAAAGGGCTTCACTACTAATGCTTAGGATTATTTTCTTCTAGACGGGTAGCCGATTAAGGCTGAAGAGTCCTATCCATCCTTTCCCTATTAGTCGCCTCTTACGACAAGCAGGGAGTACTGCGGGTCTATTCGACGCCCAACCTGCAGGGCTAGGTTACAAAATTACTCTTTTATATATATACAAATATAAATGAAAATAAGAACGCATTGTCAACTAAAACAAATCTGTGAAAAACGGTTGAAATTACGCTCTCTTCCTCAGTATAGCAAATCTTTTCTCGTCATTTTAAGCTTGACGCCTTTATTCCAGAAATGAAACTAGAGATTAATATTTGCATCCCCAAAATTTCAAAATATCAAGAGTATTTTCATATCATGTCCATATATGTAAATTTAATATTAGATTTGAAAAATAAGGAAAAATTATGTTTTTATCGATAAAAAATAAAATAATTCCTAAAATTGAAGGGTTCTTTTTTGTACAGCATCATCTGATCAATGCCAATACATAAAATAAAGTCTACACAGTGAAAAAACACATAGGTATTTTTTTTTTTTTTTTTTTTAAATTAATAAAAAATAAAATTTTAAAAATAACATAATATTACAGTTTTTGTTTCATGAACATAATCTCACTGAAAGGCACATATATATCGTCGCTATCAATCTCAAACCTCGTATCTCCATTATAAAAATTGTTGAGAAAAAAATTGTCACTATTTATTTGCTTCAGAATATTACGAGTTATGGTCTTTTTTCAATTTAACGATATTTCTGGCATGGCATGATTTTTGTTACGAGGTTTAGTTTTTTTTTTTTTTTTTTTAATGATATTGATGTGAGAAGGAGATACACCAGAAGGTGCATCCCCTAAAGGCCTGTATGGGATGGCCCCTCCATCGTGAAAAGAGTAGAAGGAAAGAAGCCTGGATCACGAGCCAAATCTCAGAAAGTTAGATACAATCCAATTTACTAAGTTTTTTTAAGGGCTTCGAGCAGTGGTAGATTCTCCGTGCGATAAATTAGGTTAAATTTATCTCCCACTTATAAAGTCTTAAAAAGTTGTAAATAGTTAAGAGTTTTGCGAAAATGAATAAAAGTTGATTTCGCCAAAAATTGAGTTACGAGGTTTGAGAGTGATGGCGACGATATTTTGTATTTTGTATATTTGTTTATTTTATATTCCCATAGATTTTCATGCAAGTTGGCATTGGCGCACTTTCCCACCATCCCAGAACCTAAATATATAATATTTATATATATAAATAAGTATCTAACTAGTTCAGAGGTGAACATAATCATTTTTTTTTTCTCGAAAAAATCTCTAAAATATGTGTTTTATACACACACACACACACACACACACACATCTCAACCCTAAAATATAGCTAGCTAATAAATAAAAAATGTACAAAGTTGATGATGAATATCCAACGGCGGTCGTGGGCTGCGTTTCTGAAAGAGTATCTTTACAGTGACGTATCCACTGAGGATATTAAATACAGCATTCGAATTAAGGAGAGAACGAGATCGCTCTTTCCGAGAAGAAAATCTAACAGCGAGCCCTGCCTAAGCGGTCTTACCTTGCGAAGCGAAGATAAGCGACCCCCATTGACATCCATCCTTCAATCTCGGAGAAGACCGAAATATTGGCTGGAGAGGCTCTGAAAACCCTAATACCCTGATAACAGAACCCAGCCCAGTGTTTATATAAAGATAAAATTTAATTTAAATTGAGTGGTAAATTTGTATATGATATAGGTGGGGGTAATCAATTTTATATGATAGATTTCAATTTTTTTTTTAAGTTTTCTTTATTGTCATTGAGAGACGTTTCGATATCATCAGTCTGTAAAAATATATATCAATTTTGTATTGCTTTATTTACTTTTATATTTAAGGAGGTTCTTTCGTGACAATCCACACAAAAGGTTTTAGCCTCGTAATCACACTATAAATATGAACGCTGTTAAAATTTTAGGTTATGTTTTTTTAACCTGGCTGTACTTTTTACGCTACTATATTCTATTTATGAATGGATCGTTTCCAAGGCATTGGTATTTTATCCCCTCCACTAAAAATAATCGCCCAAATATGTTTTTTTTTTTTTTTTTATCAAAACTACGTGATAAATAATTTCAATTTTTTTTTAAGTTATTCAAATATATTATTCTAACAAATATTAATTTTTCATCAAGATGGTCAAAGTCCTTCAATGAAAAAAAATAAAATAATGATCATTTCCCCCATCCTTTCCCTATCTAACATATGTAAAATAAGCTGACGTGTTCTGATATGACCATCCACTTGACTTTACCATACAACCTGGCCCCTAAAATTATTTATAATCATTTAGGGGGGGGGTAATTTTTGCATTTTTACACTTCTGGTTTCCCACTGATTATGTATACAAAATTTGGTTGAGTTTGGTAAATGGCCAAGATTTTTATTTTTTACCCCCCCCCCCCCCATTTTGGGCGGTTAGTTTTTGGATTTTTAGACTTCTGGGGTCCCACTGATTATATATACAAAATTTGGTTGAGTTTGGTAAATGGCCAAGATTTTCATTTTTTGACCCCCTCCCCCCCCTTTTTGGGCGGTTAGTTTTTGTATTTTTAGACTTCTGGGGGCCCACTGATTATGTATACAAAATTTGGTTGAGTTTGCTCAAACGGCCTAGATTTTTAATTTTTAACCCCCCCTCCACCTCCCTTAATTTTGGGTCGATATGCACTAAAATCTAATCAGCTCTTAATCTCAATGGACCAAAACTACGTGTTAAATTTGGTTTCGATATTCACACTGGTTTTTGAGCTAGCTCGTCCACGAAAATTTGATAACGCACAGACAACCGGACAACCAGACAACCAAACTGACAGACATTTTGACAAAACAATTATTATCTCGAAAAATATAATTTTTTCGATGTTCAGTTATTAGAGCTTTTTTGTAGAGCGAAATGCCATGGCTTAGGTCAATTTTTTTAATCAAAATAGTTTCAGTCGTTTTTTAGATATTTCGAAAAAAAGAAGGAAAAAAAACACTTTTTTCATGCACGATTACAATACTTGACCATACCCTGTATGGTAAAGTAAATATTCATTTTTAATCTCAATTATTTCATGTTTGGTGTGGTAAATCGTCTTAAAATTTTAGCAGTATGTTTATTATGCTGTTAATGACTTATATTTCAAGTTTCGAAGACTTCTTGAATTTTTGCATTTGTGAAAGAACTACCTTAAACAAAATAAAGTAATACAAAATTGATCTATATATATATACTATATATTTAGAGTCTGATGATGACACAACGATGTCGAAACCACGTCTCTTAATGATAATCATTGGCCTAGTTAGGGAGTTTTCCTAGGGAGGGGGCAGCCGGCCAGCCTATTAGCTACCACAAGGTTTCAATTTCGGTAATCCGATTAGAGATCAACAAACTTTTTAGTAGAATTGACAAATTTTGGAAGTAACGAAATAATTTAATGAGAAATACATCAGTGATGCCTCGGAATAATAGTTTCGATTTTTCTAGGGGGGGGGGGGGCAATGAGTTTTGTAGGCGGGCACTATCCCCCTTTCCCCACCCATAACTACACCCATGATGAAAATAAAGAACTTAAATTTGAAAATAAAGAAAAGATTTTTTATTATAGACAAAAGAATCAGCCGGGATTCGAACCCGGTATCTTAACATGTCTGGTGCGATGATTATTATAAGAGCGTACATCATAATATCCTATTAGCCACTGAACCCCGAAAGCCTAATTTCTATATGAAGTCGGAATTTTCTTAAATTTTTTCAAAATTCTGGTGATATTGTTTCAAAAATAACCAAATAAATAAATTAATAGTTGAAAGTAATGGAAGGCAGCCCAATTAAAATGATTTATTTTTATTTTTGTTGAAATAGTTATAAATTTTTCTTTTATTTAAAGATAGTACAGGTTATAAATTAAAATATAAATAAGCTGACGTGTTCTGATGTGGCCATCCACTTGACTTTACCATACAACCTGGCCCCTCACTTATATTTAATATTCAATAAAATTATTTATAATCATATAGGGAGGGGGGTTAGGTTTTGCATTTTTATACTCCTGGGGTCCCACTGATTATGTATACAAAATTTGGTTGAGTTTGGTACAAGGGTCTAGTTTTTTAATTTAGACCCTACACCCCCCCTTCCCCCCACCAGTTTGGATGGTTAGTTTTTGCATATTTAGTCTTCTGGGGTCCCACTGATTATGTATACAAAATTTGGTTGAGTTTGGTACAAGGGTCTAGTTTTTTAATTTAGACCCTACACCCCCTCCCCCCACCAGTTTGGATGGTTAGTTTTTGCATTTTTAGTCTTCTGGGGCCCCACTGATTATGTATACAAAATTTGGTTGAGTTTGGTACAAGGGTCTAGCTTTTTAATTTAGAACCCCCTCCCCCCACCAGTTTGGATGGTTAGTTTTTGCATTTTTAGTCTTCTGGGGTCCCACTGATTATGTATACAAAATTTGGTTGAGTTTGGTACAAGGGTCTAGTTTTTTAATTTAGACCCTACACCCCCCTTCCCCCACCAGTTTGGATGGTTAGTTTTTGCATATTTAGTCTTCTGGGGTCCCACTGATTATGTATACAAAATTTGGTTGAGTTTGGTACAAGGGTCTAGTTTTTAATTTAGACCCTACACCCCCTCCCCCACCAGTTTGGATGGTTAGTTTTTGCATTTTTAGTCTTCTGGGGCCTCACTGATTATGTATACAAAATTTGGTTGAGTTTGGTACAAGGGTCTAGCTTTTTAATTTAGAACCCCCTCCCCCCACCAGTTTGGATGGTTAGTTTTTGCATTTTTAGTCTTCTGGGGTCCCACTGATTATGTATACAAAATTTGGTTGAGTTAGGTACAAGGGTCTAGTTTTTAATTTAGACCCTACCCCCCTCCCCCACCAGTTTGGATGGTTAGTTTTTGCATTTTTAGTCTTCTGGGGCCCCACTGATTATGTATATAAAATTTGGTTGAGTTTAGTACAAGGGTCTAGTTTTTAATTTAGACCCTACACCCCCTCCCCCACCAGTTTGGATGGTTAGTTTTTGCATTTTTAGACTTCTGGGGACCCACTGATTATGTATACAAAATATGGTTGAGTTTGATAAATGGCCAAGATTTTCATTTTTTGACCCCCCCCCCCCATTTTGGGCGGTTAGTTTTTGCATTTTTAGACTTCAAAATCTAATCAGCTCTTAATCTCAATGGACCAGAACTACCTGTGAAATTTGGTTTCGATATTCACATTAGTTTTTGAGCTAGCTCGTCCACAAAATTTGGTAACGCACAGACTAACAGACATTTTGGCAAAAAAATTAAAACCCTCCTACATTCAATATAAACTTATCTATCAATATCTTTGATAAATGACCTGAATTCATGTTCTTAAAAAAAATATGATTTTTTCAATGTTCACTTATTATTAGGGCTTTTTTGTAGATCGAAATGCCATGGTTTCTCTCAATTTTTTTAATCAAAATAGTTTCTGAGATATTTCGAAAAAAAGAAGGAAAAAACCACTTTTTTCATGCACGATTACAATACTTGACCATACCCTGTATGGTGAAATAAAAACATCTTCAAAAAAAAAATTACTTAAATATAATAATTTAAAAGAATTCCGAAATCCAAATAGAAATGAATGAATTTTAATATTTATCTATTTGATAGAGCTAATATAAAATAGAAAAGGGCTTAAGGGGAAGTAATAAAGCTATAAAAAGACATTCTCATTCTATATATGTATAATAGCTAAACTAAATGATACTAAATCAAAAAGAGATTCTTTAGAAATGAATTTTAAAATTGAACTTGACAGACCCCAGAACGAATTTGCGCCAATGCTTTAGCACCTACCTTTTAGTAGAGGTCCAGATTTATAGATAGATGAATGAAGAAGGAAGAACCAACCTGTTGCTAATAACGCCGGCGCCGGTAGATCTCGAGGTATAAAACCACTCACCTAGAATAAGAAATTATTTCATTAAGATTTTACAAATTTTGATTGAATGGTATTTTTTCCTTAGTATTAAGTAGAATGTAATAAAGAAACAAAAAAAAAGCAAATCTATTTCATATTAGTAAACTAAGATCCTACTCTTTTTTTCCCCGAAAAAAAGGGTCCCGACCGATTTGTAAAATTAGCGCCTTTTTATCTAGTCACTTTTGTATTATCATTTTTTAAACTAGTTATTTTTACTATTTTCTGTTTCCTTAATTTTATATTGTCATAAGGTAGAATGTTCCTTCTATTGAATAAAATGTCATTTCTTATGTCAGTCAATCATTGTGAAAATAAGGACTTATAAAATTTGATTCTATTGATTTATAGGTAAAGTATTTAATTGAGATTTATTATTAATTGTAGATATCTTATACTAATAAAAAACTATTCTTTTTTTAACAATTATTGTCTTTATTTGACATTCAAGTTCGAGCATTCAATGATAACAGTCGCCAGCAAAATTTTATTTGCAACTTATAATCAGTGGTTTAATTTTATATTGAATATATGTTATATTGAAGTTAATTAACAATTTTTACAGGGGATTTACAAGGATAATATTACAGATATTGAAATGGGAACTGAATTAAAGGTAAACAAAACAAATAATTCCTCTAAAATTGACCATTCTAAATTAAATAAGCTGACGTGTTCTGATATGGCCATCCACTTGACTTTACGATACAACCTGGCCCCTAGAATTATTTATAATCATGTAGGGGGGTAGTTTTTGCATTTTTATTCTTCTATGTATACAAAATTTGGTTGAGTTTGGTAAATGGCCAAGATTTTCATTTTTTGACCCCCCCCCCCTTCCCCCCATTTTGGGCGGTTAGTTTTTTCATTTTTAGACTTCTTGGGGTCCACTGATTAGGTATACAAAATTTGATTGAGTTTGCTCAAACGGCCTAGATTTTTAATTTTTAACCCCCCCCCTCCACCCCCCTTAATTATGTGTCGATATGCACCAAAATCTAATCAGCTCTTATTCTCAATGTACCAAAACTACGTGTGAAATTTGGTTTCGATGTTCACACTAGTTTTTGAGCTAGCTCGTCCACAAAATTTGGTAACGCACAGACTAACTAACAGACATTTTGACAAAACAATTATTATCTCGAAAAATATAATGTTTTCGATGTTCACTTATTAGGGCTTTTTTGTAGAGCGAAGTGTCATGGCTTCGCTCAATTTTTTTAATCAAAATAGTTTCAGCTGTTTTTGAGATATTTTGAAAAAAAGAAGCAAAAAAAACCACCTTTTTCATGCACGATTACAATACTTGACCATACCCTGTATGGTAAAGTAAAAATAAATAAATATACATTTATGGATGCAGGCCCTTATATGGTCTTTGTTGAATCCACTGACAAATTCATTAAAAGATTACATCCCATGAAAGTTGGAAAATTAATTTTTTCGAATTTTCCCAAATACAAGACCTCCATTCAAAATATTATGTCAGTCCGATTAAATAAAATTAAAATAGAACTAAATAATTACGAATCAGCCAACAACAAAAAACAATTACATATAGTATATATTTTTAGAACCCGTCCTATTGCTCGACACCATAATGAAAATTTGGTAGGTAATTATTTAAATTTTCCAAAGTTTTGAGGCTATCAGCTTTATCAATTTTTAATTTTTTAACATAAAAATCTTGAAATTTGTGTGACATAATTTATGGACGGCCCGTTATTTCAAGTTAAGGACAATATATTTAATCGAAGAAGGGTTTTTTAATAAAATGTGCACCACTTACATTTGGAACAGCTGACGCTGAATGGACCATATGACTTGGTGGATAATTCACTCTATATTGGACTAGTAGGCATAGATGATCCGCCACTGCATTCTTCTGAAAATAATAATTAAAAAATTAATAAATTTTGCTCTGTGTGTGTGTGTGTTTGATATTCTCTGAATACATTTAATCTGATTGAAGGAGACAATAAAAGAGTGTGTCTTCTGCTGGAATTATAAATTTTATTTATAATGAGACTATAGTTTCGATGGCTTTGCCCTCTTAATCAGTCTATTACAATTGATTCATAGGAATTAATGTATGAATGGAATGAATGAAGACTTTCCATTCAAACATTAATTCCTGTGAATCAATTGTAATAGACTGATGAAGAGGACAAAACCCTCGAAACTATAGTCTCGTTATAAATAAAATTTCTAATTCCAGGTGAAGACACATTCTTTTATTGTCTCCTATATATAAAAATTCTGCTACTCTCGACAAAAAACTTTCAATTTAATTTAATCTGATTTTAAACTTAAGAATGTATGTCTAATTTTATTTATGATCTGAAAGGATCTTTTTGATTGAACTATTTATGAGGAAATTATTAAATTCAATTTTTTTTTATGATTTACACAAAGTTTCGATTTTGATTTCTCAACCTAACTTTTGTATGAATACACTATAAAATTTCAATTTTATTATTTACCATGGATAGTCCAACTATTATTAGAGACGAATTTCAATTACAAATATATTTTTTGTACAAGTTTGTGATCTAATATTTATTTATTTAATAAATTTCTTTAAACAAATTAATAAAATCGTCCAAAATACATTTTATAATGAGAATTCGTTCATTGTTAGGAACCTCATTTTTGCCTATTATTTTTGTTTTAGAACAATTATAGAGTGCCAGTGAAAATCTAAAGTGTAGCGCACTGCTCATACATCGGCGTAACACAACAATCCAATATGTTATTAAAAAATGAGTTAAGAATAACTCAAGATCGTTGTTTGGATAAAATAAGAATATATTTTTTATTTATTTATAATAATAATAATAAGATTAATGTTACCTAATTATAATTTAGCAAAGAGTTTTAATTTGAGTATTCTCAAATGGCATTGACAATGAAATGACCTAAGTAAGGGGAAGTGAGGGGAGGTAGAAAAGACCGCTAGAAATCGAAAAGGAGTGGGGAGGGGGGAGGAGGGAACAATTACATTAAATATAATATAATATATAATTATATATAGTAAAAATAATATACAATAAAACTAAATAATTAGAAATATAATCAGAATTGAAGTTTGAATGAAAATTATGATAAAAAATTAAGAATATTGACCTAAAGTTGGTTGAAAAATCAAAAAAATCACACAAAAAACTTGTCTATATTTCCCATTATAAATTTTCAAATTAATACCAATTATGGACGGAAATGATATCTTAGAAGCGCTCACCTTCGAATTCTCATCTTTCTGATCGATTGATTTTATAAAATTTCAATACAAATGATTAAATAATTATAAACATTCAAAAATAAAACTTTTCAAAGAATGGGAAATTAATCAAAATTGCGTTTCAATTGGGAGGCGTCAGTAATGGCTACGGCTTCAATAATCAAATGGCGCGAATAATGCCTTGTCTGTGATTGTGTGTGTGAGTGTGTGTGGGCCTGGCCAAAGAATATAAAATAATCTCTCTCGGCTTCAATAATCAAATAGCGCGAATAATGGCTTGTTTGTATGTGTGTGTGTGTGTGTATGTGGGCCTGGCCAAAGAATATAGAATAATCTCTCGGATCGCATGTTGCAAAGAGTTCAAAAATATTTTCAAACAAAAATCGAAGAAAGGTGATATTTCTAATAAAATAGTCTCATAATTAAAAGGAGATATCATTAATTGCTAATTGGCCCAAAATTAAGGGGATGGGGGGGCTTCTTTAGTAAATAATTATAAATTATTTTAATTAAATATTAAATATAAGAGAGTGGCCAGGTGTATGGTAAAGTCATGTGGATGGCCACTGCAGTTAATAATTTGTTCTATTATTAATATTATTTTTATTATTATTAAGTTATAATATCTAGTTTTAAAATTTTGAAATTTAAAAAAATTTGATTCATAACACAAGAGACGGATTTCAATTACAAATATATTTTTTGTACAAGTTTGTGATCTAATATTTATTTATTTAATAAATTTCTTTAAACAAATTAATAAAATCGTCCAAAATACATTTTATAATGAGAATTCGTTCATTGTTAGGAACCTCATTTTTGCCTATTATTTTTGTTTTAGAACAATTATCGAGTGCCAGTGAAAATCTAAAGTGTGGCGCACTGCTCATACATCGGCGTAACACAACAATCCAATATGTTATTAAAAAATGAGTTAAGAATAACTCAAGATCGTTGTTTGGATAAAATAAGAATATATTTTTTATTTATTTATAATAATAATAAGATTAATGTTACCTAATTATAATTTAGCAAACAGTTTTAATTTGAGTATTCTCAAATGGCATTGACAATGAAATGACCTAAGTAAGGGGAAGTGAGGGGAGATAGAAAAGACCGCTAAAAATCGAAAAGGAGTGGAGAAGGGGGGAGGGGGAACAATTACATTAAATATAATATAATATATAATTATATATAGTAAAAATAATATATAATAAAACTAAATAATTAGAAATATAATCAGAATTGAAGTTTGAATGAAAATAATGATAAAAAATTAAGAATATTAGTAACCAATTTTTCCCGCCAAACAATTATTTCTATCAATTCGAAAATAAATAATTTCCAACTTAATTAAATCTCAAATGATGAATAATTAATAAAAATGAAGTAAAACTTACTTACCATGTTACTCTCTGAAGAAATAATTAGCACATATTAGGAAAAAACTTAATTGATGACAGTTAATTAAAAGTTGCAACCGTCTATATCAATTATTTTGTGCAAATGGACGCGAACAGGACGCGAATAATGTTTAGGGTTCAAATTGGCCGTAAGAGTGCAGATGGAAAAAGTAGTGGGGATAATTAAATTGAATTAGAAATGGACTAAGTGGGGGAGAAGCTCTATTGTCAATTGAAAGGAAATTCAAATCCAAATTATAAATTTATTTTTATATATTGACTAAACAAGTGTCATATTAAATTAAGAGGGCCTCAAAATGGATACTCGTTGTCGAAAATCTACAATTTAAATATTTATATATTTTCACTTAATTATAAAATAATCCGAGGCAATTGCCAGTCAGACTTTCTTTTCCAGGGTTTTGTACTTAATATATATTACTAGCTGAATGACCCGCCGCTCTGAGAATTCAATCTTTTGGCCCGCAACAAAGGCCGTCAGGCATCGGAAAAATAATTATATCTTCTAAAATACTTGAGATATCAAATTAATTTTTATTTCTCCTTCAAAAAATGAGTGAATATTGTATTGTATATTAAAGCAATTAAATTAAAATAATTTGAAAGTTTATCGAATCATCGAATTAATAATGCAATGTAATATTGCTGCAACATTCATTTCTGTCTGGGATAGTCTATATCAAAATATTTAATTTCTTATAGTGTTTCTTTTTATGTTGGTTTAAAATTTTAGTAAAAGCAACTTTTTTTCTCTCTTTTCCTTTTTGCAAATGAAAATTTCCATTGATAAAGGGCAAAATTCTCCCGATACGTTTGGATTTAAAATAAACATTTTTAATTGAAAAGTTTTTATTTTGCCGAGTGTAGCAGAGTTGTTGATTCATAGAGAGAAACAAAGAGGTTGTCCTCTGCTTGATGCAAATAAACATACACACATATATAAAATATATATGTATATACATTATTTATTTGTTTGAGACTATAATTTTAAAGGCTTGGCCCTCATCTCTTTTTAATTATAAATATTATTTTTCATGGGATCAGTAAGTATCATTGGGATATTGAAAATTTTTTCCTTCTTTCTCAGCTTGTAAGCCAGACAGAATTATACAATTATATTTTTATTTATTTATTTATATTTAAATGTTTTTCATACATATATATTAAATATTTACAAATCTTAATATTAAAATTATAATATTTCTCAATAGAAATGTATTCAACTGTCCCTCTTAAGATTATCCTCACTTGGTTCTTAAATTTAATCAGACTTGATGCATTTCTCACTTCATCTGGTAAAGAATTAAATTCCTCAAGTCCTCTAAAATATAATGAATTTCTTGTGCCTCTTTCCTCACCCTCTCAATAAATATATCGTCTCTAATAGGCGTCTCATGGTCATGGATCTCGTTGACCAATGTGAAATTCAGATAGGCTGGCAACTGCCTATGATATAATATATATACAAAACACATTGTCTGTAAAAATAAGAATTGCTTCACATTCATAAGTCCTAAGCATTCCAGCATACTACTTATTGATGTATATCTGTCACATTTTAAAATAAATCTTATGCATCTATTTTGTAAGAGCTGCAGCTTATCCGTACTTATTCTTTTTTTAACCCAATTCCCGATAACCAGGAATTTTCACAAACTCGGCCACCCTTCTGGCAGATTTTTCGGGACTGTACTTATTGTTATTATTACTTTTATTTATGTTATTATTTCTTTACGTTGTCTAATTATGTGAATTGTATAATCCTGTAGTATGAAGCCGATTGACGTTTGAATAAATAAATAAATAAATAAATATTATGCTTCTACTACCTCATGGTACAACTCTTGGCCCCCTGCTTTTCATTGTCTATATTAATGAAATCTTTAATATTCTGCCTGAAAATTGTTTGGTGTCATATGCTGATGACACGGCTGTCTTCTGTTCGGGAAAAACTTGGGAAGAGGTAGCTACAGTGATGACAGGTTGGCTGAGCAGGCTTGTTGCTCGATTTTTATCCAATTTGACAGCGAAGGGGTGCTGAGCTTTCAAAAACCGCGTGTTTCTCTTAACCCGGTATAGGGCAAAATAGGCACTAACCAATGCCTCTTATTTTATTCAGAATTTAATGAAACGCATAGATATCACATTGGCCTAAATTTTAAGCCTTAAATAAAAAAAAGGCAATTAGGGCGAAATCTGAGCCCTACATGGTTCCCAAACTTTTGTGGCCCATCTCCCCTTTCTGGAGGAGGTTGACTAACACCTATCGGCCCCTGTTCATTTTCATTGTATGCCAATTTTAATTTGAAATAAAGTGTAAATAATAAAGCAGTTTTATTATTTTAAACAATTTTATTACCGTATATAAAAACAACCAAAGCAGTTTTATCCGGTCACTCTTAAATAAAATAGAAAAAAAATTAAAGTTAGTTCATTTTTTACAGATTTTTTTTAAGAACAAAGAAGTGATATAATTAACTAAGATCATTCACGTACATTTAAAAAACAGGAGTACAGGTTTTCATTTTTAAATTGGATTCTGGGAAAATTAAGAAAGTTGAAAAAATAAATGAAACTTTGAAAACTTTATTGTTTTTTTTTTACTGGCTGCCTTGTGCTTGGTGGATTTTAGTTAAAGCTTCAATATCCGGCTTTATGTTCGTCAAGTTCAGGCCCAAGTCTTCTTTTAGGCAAATGTCTAAGTTATTTTTTGTTTTGTGAGGAGCTGGACAACAGAACGAAATCCTTTTTCAACTAAATATGTTGACGGGAACGAGATGAGAAGTGGTTCAATTTTTCCATAAGCTTCACCCAGGCTAACTCGTAATCGCTCTGCTTGAAAATGATTTTCTCCTCACAGTCATACTTGAGATCTAGAAACTCCGTCTGCAAAGAGTTATCAAGCTTATCCACAACTTCAAACGAGAATGGATCTAGAATCCAATCCGGAATTTGTAGCTTGGTCAAATCTTCAAATCTTGATTCCATGTCAGTTTTTAACTGGTCAAGAGGATCAGTACAAATTAGGATTTTGTCTTCTGGGAGTTCAGGATTCTCGTTATCTGAACTGTACTATTTTAATTTTCCCTCTGAATACTCATCGCCCCCAGGTTGGGAACCACTGGTCTATATCAATTAATAGTTGAGAGAGAATTGTTGATGCTCTGGTTTCTGCTGCATATGTCAACACTGGACACAGGTCATATAAATTCGTACTTTGCTTTTTGCTGACATATTTGTTATTCCAAAACAAACCATATAAACAGCCACAGCTATCCTCGCTCCTTTTGTTACTTGGGGTTTAAACCTCTTTGCTGAGGCCTCTATGTGCCGAAATATCCGCAAATACATTTCAATGTTCCAGCTAATTATTAGAAAAGGACTAAAAATCCGTTAAAATAAAATAAACAAGAATGAACGTGTTAACTGTGGAACAGGAGAAAATCAAGCGAGTGGAAAAGTTTAAATACTTGGGCGAATGGATACTACCTAACAATTCCGAAAAAGTAGCATTCACATCTAGAATCAACAAAATGGAAGTAGCATACCAGTTAACTAGAGATGTTTACAACAAAAGATCAGTGTCCATAAACCCAAAGCTTAGACATTATTGTAGTCATTCGTCCAGAGGCCCTTCTAAGGTCTACTCGGCAGAATGCCTTGCATTGAATAGGAAGGGTCTGATTGAAAAAATTAGAAACCAAAGAAAGAAAAATCCTGAGAAAGTCCCTAGGACCAATCGGAGAAAATGGCGAGTATAGGAGACGCAATGACAACGAACTGTACCTGCATATATTAAGAATAACGGATAGCATTCGGAGAATTAATTTCTATGGCCACATAACACGTATGAATTCTGAGAAACTAACCATTCGGATCTTTAGCTATTTTGTAAATAAGAAAACCAAGGGACCCTGGTTCATGGAAGACCTCCGAGAAATAAGGAATATGCATGTAGACATCCAGGAACGTGCTTCGGTCATACCAGCGCACAGTGGTTTAGAATCCAAAAAACATAAAAATTAAACTTTTTCCGATCGTAACAAAATTTTGATATGATATTCTTATTATATTAAAGCAAGTTTTAGCCTTAGAATTGCAACAAATTTATCACGCAAATTAAAGATACACGCTTTCAAACATCGTAAAGTTCACATCTTTTGAATAATGCGATTTCCACCCTCACTGGGGGTTGGAGATGGCAAGCTGCTCCAAAAATATTTTTTAGGCTTCTGGGGGCCCATTAATTATGTATACAAAATTTGGTTGAGTTTGCTCAAATGGCCTAGATTTTTAATTTTTGACCCTACATCACCTCATTTTGAGCGGTTAGTTTTTGAATTTTTAGACTTCTGGGGGCCCATTAATTATGTATACAACATTTGGTTTAGTTTGGTCAAAGAGCTTAGATTTTCATTTTTTGACCCCTCCCCCCCCTATATGACAAGCTGCACCAATTTTTTTTTCGTCAGTCGATTTTACATGACTTGAAGCCCCTGTAGTTAAATTTTCACCTCGTTTAGTCAATTATTGAAGAAGCTAGAGGTTTCGATCCCGTTTTTCGGATTCTAAACTACTGTGCAGCGGTTCCAAGAGAAGCCTAAGCTAAAAACAGGCAAGACATGGACTGGACTGAGGAAAGAAAAGAGGCCCACAGAAGCCGAATGAGAGATTACTGGGCAAGAAGACAGTTGAATTAACGTGGTCCAGAGCAGGTCGAAACGAAAATAAAAAAACAAAAACAAGAATGATAATTTCCATTGATATTTTATTAACATTATTGTACAGACTATACATTATAATATTCGCAACCTCAAAATGTGGAACAACAAGAAATGATCATTGATATTATACAATGGAGGAATAATAATATTATTATGAATTTAATATTACGGCACCTTTTTATATTACAGTTTATAAATCCATATTTATATTGAAATTTGTTAGATTCTATTTTGTTTTTGTTTTTGTTTTTTTATAAAACGGGATATTTTAATTCAGTTAGAGGATTTAAATTTTTCTAGTTTAACAAAATTCAATACCAATAATAAGGATTTCATTAATATTGTCCTTTTGGCGCTTGTATACTTTTAGTATAATAACAGATATACTACGTGCTCTCTAATAATCGACTAATTTATGTTACTAAATCTAAAAGTGACACCATTTATATACTTAATACTGAGATTAATAAAATTTGAAATCAATAAAAAATTATAAATTTATAAATACACTAGATCAATACTAACTAATATGTATATATAAATTTATATATATATTATATTATAATAGAAATTGATAACATAATGAAATGTGTGTATATATAGATTTAATTAAAAAAAAAGTAACCTCATACCTCTTAAACTATATAAAAAAAAAAGAAAATTAGGGATACATTCTATATATGTTTAAAGATTGGAATGCAAAGGTGTAGAGATACAGAAGATCAAGTTCAATCATATTTCGAAATAAAACGGTTTAAAAATAATTCTAAAAATTTCTGAAAATATTTAGAAATAGTCTTGCTAATTTAATACTTGTTTAAAAAAACGATATATTGGGATTCCATCTACTTTCAAAACAATATTTAATATTAAAGAATATTCAAAGATTGTGCTTTATATAAAATAAATTATAAATACAAATATAACAAATGCGCTCTTTTGAACAATTGTATGAGTATGTGGGTCTTAATGGAAATGATAGATTGGTTAATAAATAAATACTGTTTTGGTTTCGATGGAACATATAGGGAAGGATTATTTAATTTCTATGTTTTTTTTTTTCAATATGTAAAGGGGAGACATTTAGAGCCCTTTGAGAATTAGAAATATAGATAAGTTTTCTAAGAAATTCTTTAGATAAAATAATCGAGTCAAGCTAAAAACTTATTGGACAGAGTATCTTGTAGCTATCAGCTCTGTTAACACCTGGACAAATCTAAGAATACAATGTACATAAAATTACATTTGGACTCGCATAAATGTATGATTTATAATTTAATCTTCGAGGTTCCTAAAGGCTTGTTGAATATCTTCGTAGAGCTGTTCAAAGTCAGCTTTAATCTTGGATTCACCTTCCTTCACGGGGTCCTAAAAGAAAACAAAAGATTTATATGCATTATTGTATTGTTGATTCTAGGAGAAACATTTTAGGATACATTTATTTGGGCTTCATATCGACTTGGCGGCTGACCCAAGGCATTCAATCTATCTTATTGCTTTTTACTTTACATACAGGGCATGGTCAAGTATTGTAATCGTGCATGAAAAAAAAGTCTTTTTTTCGAAATATCTCAAAAACGGCTGAAATTATTTTGGATAAAAAAATTGGGCATTTCGGTCTACAAAAAAGCCCTAATAAGTGATCATCGAAAAAATTATATTTTTCAAGATAATAATTGTTTTTTCAAAATGTCTGTTTGGTTGTTATTCTGTTGGTATGCGCGTTAATTTTTGTGGACGAGCTAGCTCAAAAACTAGTGTGAATATCAAAACCAAATCTCACTCGTAGTTTTGGTGCATTGAGATTAAGAGATGATTAAATTTTGGTGCATATCGACCCAAAATTAAGGGAGGGGGAGGGGTGTAGGGTCAAAAAATGAAAATCTTGGCCCTTGTACCAAACTCAACCAAATTTTGTATACCTAATCAGTGGACCCCCAGAAGTCTAAAAATGTAAAAACGAACCCGCCTACATGATTATAAATAATTTTATTAAATACAAGAGAGTGGCCAGGGTGTATGGTAAAGTCAAGTGGATGGCCATATCAGAACGTGTCATTTTATTTTGATTTGAAAATTTATAATAGGAAAATAAGGACAAGTTTTTATCTGTTACTTATTTTTATTTATCAGCCAACGTTTCGTCGACTTTACCAACTTCTTCAGGGCTTCTTTTTTTTTACCCACAATTTTCTTTTTATCTTCGTTACCATTGAAGACCATCAGAAACACAAATTTCAAAAAATATTTGCCACATTCACATAAACAATTTTTCCTTCTATTCTTTATATTAAAATAATTAAACTAGATAAAACAGAAATAGATAGAATGAGGCAACGCTGTTTTTTAAAACAATAGAATAGAATCCTTTTTTTATTGATCTTTACATTTAGAAATTTCAAATTTAAATAAAACTAAAATTATATTATCTTATATCTGTCTAATTTATTAAAAGTCCATGTCAATGACACTGGCCAAGTTATAATTAAAATGAAACAAAGCATTGGGTATCTATCTTTGAAATTTGTGTTCTGATGGTCCCCAAATGGTAACGAAGATAAAAAGAAAATTTAGACAAATGTGTGGCATGACTATTTGGCGGATAAAAAATTTGGATACATGTTTGTTCTGAGATTATAATGTACTCTTGTAACTTGATATTATTAATAATGTTCTTATAATTTTAGAAGCCTTGAAGAAGTCGGCAAAGTCGACGAATCGTTGGCTGATAAATAAAAGTCACAAATAAAAACTTGTCCTTATTTTCTTATTATAAACTTTCAAATTGCATTCTATATACATATTTGACACTCTATCGTGCTCTGGTTAGGTCTCAGCTAGAATACGGTTCTGCTGTTTGGAATCCATATTATGAAGTATATAAAGGAAATATGGAGTCTGTGCAGAGAAAATTTTCCAAGATGATGTTCCATCGACTGAAACTAAAGCAATGCTCCTATGAAATGCGACTGTCGTAGTTTGGAAGTTAGAAGGTTGCTTCTTGGTGCGATGACGCTAAGAAATATTTGTCTGTCTGAGGTGGATTGCCCTGATCTTCTGGCACAGATAGATTTCCGGGTCCCGCGTCCGGCGTCCAGGTTGTCTCATGTGTTTGCGCAATCTAAGTGTCGTACAAACGCGGGTCGGAGAGCTCCGTTGGTCAGATTGTGCAGCGATTTTAATCATTATTTTTGTGGCTGTGATTTTTATAATACAAGCGGGCGGGCTTTCAAGAACGAAATTAGATTGATTTTTACATGATTCACATTTGAGTGTTTTGATTTGCTTCGGTTGATCATTGTTCGGTAAAATTTACTCTCCTGATCTGCTGTGTGGCGGATGTAACTCGCCTGATCTATTTTGATTCATTCAGCTTTGACATTTTAACTACTTTGATTTTGCTTGTATATTTGTTTAATTTATTTGAATTTTACTATTTATGACTTTTCAATTTTGATTTGTTTAATTTGTTTGTTTGACTGCGTTGATTTTATTTATTTATTTAATTTATTTTTGTTTTAACATTCATGACTTTTCATTTTTGGGTGGGTTAATTTATTATTTTATTCAGTTTTTGATTTAAAATTTTTGACTATACTGATGTAATTTGGTTGTTTTGAGCTTTTTTTTTTGGTTTTTAATTTTTGATTATTTATGACTATTCAATTTTAAACTTAAGTGACTTAATTTATTTAATTTATTTGGTTTTTAGCTTTTTGACTCATACGATTTAATTTATTTACTTTTTGATTTTAATTTTGGTGACTATAGAATTGAACTTTGATTGATTTAACTTTTTGGCTGTTTGAGTCATTTTAGGTTGGGTGAGAGTGAGCCACTGGGGGGTCGGGTGAGCCGGCGAGCCTTTTGGTTTGTTTGAGAGAGGCTCTGTTCTAAGTTATTGTTTTGTTTTTTTGTTAATTTAATTTAAATGTAATTGTACAGTTCCATGCGATTCCTTTTATTGAGTTTGAAAATGGATAAGAATCATTCAACGTTCTAAAATTTGTATTTCGGGCTCTGTCCCTAGATTCCAACTTTGTTTTATACAATATCTCTCAGTGAGAAAATGTGTAATAAGTCATAGTTTTTTATTTTTTCTTATCTATATTATGTTTGTTTTGTATTGTATTTTTTTTGAACTATGACTGTTGTTTTCTCCAAATAAATAAATTAAATAAAAAAAAATTAATACAAATTATGGACGAATATGTTAATAATAATTATTTCATTTAAGGAATGAGCTTGTGGGGAACATATTGACCCACAATAAGACTTCAAGAGAGCGCTGGAGCTCAGGTGAACACCCCAGCGCCACCAAGCTGACGGAAGCGATACGCACAGCACCAGTACTACACCAGCGTCCATCCTCGCAACACACAAAAACTCTCGAGACCAGTATCGCTTCGAACAACCTGTACATATTTCCTTACTATTTGTAAATAAAGATATTATTAAAGGAAGCTTTGTTTGAGTATTATTTCGCCCCGAAATATCCCTCCAGCTCATGCAGATCCTTCAAGCTCAATTCGCTGACCCATCAAAGAAGCGCTTCTGCGCTTTCCCAAATTTAGAGATATTATTAAGGCATGTGCTCCGATGAGTTAAAGTTAATTCACCTCCAAACTTGGGTTTCTAGTACACATCGCGATCAAATTGGAGAAGTGCCAATACGTTAATGACTTTTAGAAACTGAACCTCTCTCTCCTTGCTCTCCTCTTTTCTGACTCAATCTTCAATTCTTCAAGACCGGGGTTCACTTATACGTTGGTCTACACCACAGTGTTACCCAACCTTTTTTGTGCCATGTCCCACCTTAAGCCTTTCTAAAATTCTCATGCCCCCCTAAGTAACATATACATAAGTTGTATATTCTAAAAATGAATTATTATTAATATATAAATATAATTTCAAAAACAAAATTTTGTTGATTAGTAATTTGTATGGATCTACAAGCATTAAAGTGTATATTATATATTGCTGAAGCTACTTACTATCAAATTTTGTTATGATTTATTTTTTCAAATTTGGGTAACTAATTTTGTAGATTTTTATATTTATCTGGTAGAGCCCATTTTTGAAATGCCCCCCTGTGAGATTTGATCTGACAGCGCAAGACGCACCGAATTGTTTAAAGTGTAGTCTATAGCCTCAACGGCCTTCACTCGCACTCGCAACCAGCGCATACAGGACTCTCGTCTCGTATGTAACCCTGAGAGAGCCAGGAATGGCATCAGTCAAGGTGTAAGTGTATACACAGAGGTATACGTGAAATACAGCGGGCGTGTATTCCACCCTCGCGAGTGTTGAAGCTATCAACAGCTGGCGAGTTAACAACAGCTATCTAGTCAAAACCTTATGTCACCACGAGTCCAACCTCAGTCGAATGGAGCTAAGAACTTTCGTCCCTAGGGCTTTCTCCATTCCCCATGGCACCATTAGTTTTTAACAACCTTTGGTATGGTTGCTCGAGGTTTCTCTTGCACATGACTTTCCATGCTCCACCTCTTCAGATTCGGACTCTCTTCCCACAGTCCCAGTACGTGATCGACTGTATGTGCGATTGGTTTGCCTGACACGATTGCAACATCGTGTACACCTGACGAAGCGCTAGCAAATCGTCCGGGCCGGACCACGCCCGCTGTAAAGACAGCTTATGGGATGTGAAGATTCAGAATCTCCAGCCCAGCTCCGCGACCGGTTGTCCGTTTGGCCAACGATTTGCCACCTTATGTGCCAATCCAGGCTTGCCTGTTAAATCTGGAAGACGGCAACCCCTTCTACATGGTGTAAACCATGCATACCACATTCAAGTGGTACAGATTGGCATTCACTACGGTGAGGGGCGCCACACCCTTATTCTTGAGTGACTTGTAAGACATCAATTAAATGACAGCCGCACTTCACTTTCAGATGTGTTCACCGTTGGCATACACACAGCGAAGGATCGCCACTCCTAATATCTAACAGATGTGGGCATCGTGTTGGGAAACACTGGTTTACACTCTTTGGCTTGATCACTCAATCGTGTTCTCTTCGATAATGGAAGGGTCTCACGCGACCTATTTAAAATGCTTCTTTTTGGTTCCCCCCTTGCTTTGATTCTATCCTTATTAAAAAATATGTATTTCTTTTAGTGTGCCAAAATTAAATACGTAATTTTTAACAATTTTAAATTGTATTTATTTTCTCTAAAGTAAGTTTTTTGATTTATAGTAGGATTGAATTAAGTATGCATGTGACAATGTAAAAATAATGGCTGATGGCTGCTATCCACTTGACTTTCCATCATTATTCACTCCTCGTATATTGAATCAAAATTGAATAATATATATTTTTTAACTTAGCCCCCCTCCTCCCCTACTTTGAATCGCTATCACTGACTGGAAATTCCTTCTTCCCGACAACGTATAACCTTCAGTCTAAGACCCACTTCAAATCCGACTCAATTCCCTGAAATTTCTTCCTCTCTTGTCACGACGCAAGGGTCCATCCCGGACTTCAGAGGTTTTAACTTTTTGGTGCAACTTCTTCTTGTATCAATAACATTAGAAAAAAAATTTCAGTAGGTCCCTAAATGGCATCTTTGCAAAATTTGGCTCGTTCTGGGATGTATAGAAATAAATTTCTGGGATTTATAGAAATAATTTTATTTTTTCGAACCCCTATTTCCGACATAGAAAAATTATTCACATATTTTTTTAATATGTATATTAGATCCTTTGATAGTAAATTTTATTCTTTAAGAATCACCTTTCAATTTTGGGTCCAAAAAAAAATGCAATTTTGTTTTGATTTTAACATTGGATTTTGAACTAGAGTAAAATTTGGTAACTAATCAACTTACTAATAGACATTTTACAAAATAATTAATTTCTTTTTTAATGTTCACATTTTTTCAAGACTCTTTTCTTGTGGACCGAAATGCCATGAATTCACTCAATTGTTTTTATCAAAATAGTTTTAGGCATTTTTGAGATATTTCGAAAAAAAAACCTTTCAGGTACGATTACACTACTTCTTCTATGGCAAAATGGGTTTTTACCCGATGCTAATAAATAAATAAATAAAAAAAAAAAAAAACATTACTTCTTCATACCTGTATGGTTATATAATAAGTGAATATTACATAAATGATTATTTTTAATTTTTGTGAAATCATAATAAAAAATTTTAAAAATGAATATAAATTTGGATAGAATATAAAATATATTTTGTTAAAAAATAAATTTCCTTACTTTGAATTTCATGGATGATAGCTGATAGAGAATATTTGCCATGCTGTCCTTGATCACATTCCATGTGATCTTGTTCTCACTTTGGGCTGTTGTTTCCACAGCGTGACGAGACATATCATAAAATGTAATCATATTACGTAACATCCCGACAGTTTTATAAAAGGGACAAAATCGATCATAAGGCGAATAACTAAAATAAAATAAAATTTATATATTAATGTTACCTTCAAGACAAACAAACATGCATAATAAATTTATGAAAATCCAAAAAGAATGCATTAAACAAAAATATTTTTATATATAACCAAACTTCTTGAGGAAACAAATTCTCATTTAAAGTGGTTTGGTTATATATAATTATATAAAAAAAATTCTCAAAAACTAATCAAAAAAATAATAAAAATATTTTTCTTAAATATTGGATATATCTTTTAAAACGTTCATTGTGAATTAATATTCAATATTATTTTTGAAAAGGAAAAATAAATAGAGCATCCGACGGGTTTCGAACCCGTGTCTCTCTCCTTTACGCGAAGAGCGGCTTAACCAACTAGCCCACAGATTCTCCCGCCGAATAAGCTCTTAAGTTGGAATGTCATTTTTCCTTTTCGCGGTTTTTTCTATTTATAGTATAGTTACTTAATTTTTAGACAAATTGATTTTTTAAACTGAAAGTTTCAATTATTTTCGTTAAGCAATTTGAACCGCGAAAGTTAAATAATATGATAAATATATATAAATCAATATATTTATACTATATATAAACAATTTCCTATGTTAATTCTACATTAAGAAAATTATTTTATTATTTTTAAAAAGGAAAAATAAATAGAGCATCCGACGGGTTTCGAACCCGTGTCTCTCTCCTTTACGCGAAGAGCGGCTTAACCAACTAGCCCACAGATTCTCCCGCCGAATAAGTTCTTAAGTTGGAATGTCATTATTTATCATATTATTTAACTTTCGCGGTTCAAATTGCTTAACGAAAATAATTGAAACTTTCAGTTTAAAAAACCGCGAAAAGGAAAAATGACATTCCAACTTAAGAGCTTATTCGGCGGGAGAATCTGTGGGCTAGTTGGTTAAGCCGCTCTTCGCGTAAAGGAGAGAGACACGGGTTCGAAACCCGTCGGATGCTCTATTTATTTTTCCTTTTCAAAAATAATAAAATAATTTTCTTAATGTAGAATTAACATAGGAAATTGTTTATATATAGTATAAATATATAGATTCATATATATTTATCATATTATTTAACTTTCGCGGTTCAAATTGCTTAACGAAAATAATTGAAATTTTCAGTTTAAAAAAATCAATTTGTCTAATATTCAATATATTATGAATAAATTATGAAGTAAACATAAATAGTTGTAGTTATTTTCTATATCAATAATAATAATTACATTATTGTTGCCATGGCAACCTTATTAGAATAATAATAATAATCTATCACTAAAGTATACCGTTATGTAACAAAAGGTGATCAATTTAGGTTATATAATAGTTAGTGAAATTCATAATTTTTAACATTTTCCTATGAGTTCATAAT
Organism: Forficula auricularia; assembly: GCA_024734495.1. NCBI lineage: Eukaryota > Metazoa > Arthropoda > Insecta > Dermaptera > Forficulidae > Forficula > Forficula auricularia. The sequence goes on along the minus strand of JALMQS010000092.1, from coordinate 6,804,787 downwards.
TCGTACTATTTGACTTTACGAATGTTAGCGCAATGTTTTAAGGAAATTTATAATTTTATGTCGGGCTACATTCAATGAAGTGATGGGCCGCATGAGTCCCACGAGTTGGACAACCCTGCCATAGTGGCTTCATACGTTACTCTATGGATAAAGTAAAAATTAGTTAAGAAAAAGATAAAATGAATGAATAAAAAACTAACACCTAAGATGACGTCAAAGAATGAAAGTATTTCCTTTCCAATATTACCCAACAAGTAGAATATGAATAATAATGAAAATCTTGTTTCCAATAAAAATGAAAAACCTTTCAAAATGTTTTTTTGAAGTGATAACTTCTTTTGGCGCACCTTGCACACTTTTTATTTTACTTGGCAGTAAATGGGATTGAGCCATCACGCGTCACGCGTCACGGTTGGGGTCTGTGTCTAGCCACAGATGGCGCTGCAGCATTAACTCTAAGCTCAAATTAATATCTTATATTTGAATTTTGGCGATCATGTACATTTTTATTTTCCTGGGCAGTAAATGAGATTGAGCCGTCACGCGTCACGGGCGGGCTGTGGTCTAGTACCAGTTCAATCATTGTTTGTTAATTATTCCTTTTCAAAAAATAATTTTAGAATATTAGAATTATAAATGCAATATATGTTATCACTTCTGTCGTGTGGTCGGTCTTAAACACACACCCGAAATTTTTTTTTTCCCAGTGACGATTCAATTGAAATACAAACCTGTTTTGTTGCAAGAAATCATCTTTAAGAATTTTCGCTACTTCCAGAGTGATCTTATCGGTTTCAGCAAGCGATGCTTTACCGACCAGTTGCACAATTTCAGAAAGATCCTCTTCTTCTTGAAGAATTTCCTTAACTTTGGTTCTTAATGGCACAAATTCGGGATAATTCTTTTCATAGAAATCATCAAGAGCTCTCATATATTTACTAAAAAAATAAAAATGCAATCAATTTTTTTGTTCATATGGACAAATCATTTATGTAAAATTTACTGTAAGAAATGAGCCAGTTAATAGATGGGAAATGTTTTCTTTGAGCGAGTTTCTTGTCGAGACCCCAAAACACTTGTACGATACCAAGAGTAGCAGAAGTGACGGGGTCAGAGAAATCACCACCAGGAGGTGATACGGCACCGACAATACTAACAGATCCCTCACGATCGGGATTACCAAGGCAATTGACACGCCCGGCTCGCTCGTAGAAAGAGGCCAAACGAGCGCCCAAGTAAGCGGGGTAACCGCTGTCGGCGGGCATCTCAGCCAGACGACCTGAGATTTCTCGAAGAGCTTCAGCCCATCGAGAGGTCGAATCGGCCATCATGGAAACATGGTAACCCATATCTCGGAAGTATTCAGAAAGAGTAATACCTGAAAGGTATCGAAACATTAGTACTGAATTGTGTAAAATGGCAATTGTATAAATTCAAACCCCAAATAGGGTACGGTTGAGATGAAATAAATAAATAAAATAGTATTCATTTTAACTGTCAGAGTTAAGTTAGATTTTTAAAATAGGCCAGTCTGACCGCATACCAAGGGGTTCCGTACCTTTTAGCTTCCAAAATATTTGGGATACCAAATTCGTTTTTATTTGTAGTTGATAAAAGAGAGAATCAGGGAATTTGTGAAATTTTTTTCATAATTTTAAGTTAAGCCATTTCTAAACCCCAAGGGTACAAAAATCACATAAAAATTGCCATTTTGCTCTTCTCTCACATCAATTTAAAAAAATTAAATCCAAAATCCCAAACAAAAAAAAAATTTACCCTACTCAAAATAACCCTTTAATTAAAATTTTAAAACGATTTTTAAAAATGAATACACATAAGGGGCCGTCCATAAATTACGTCACACAGTAAGCGGGGTAGGATCTGAGATTTGTGACAAAATGGGACAAGGGGGCCCGGGGATCTTCAAAATTGTGATATCACAAAAGTCAAATCGAAAAATTTTCAAAAATATTTTTTTATATTTCAGGTTATTATTATTCCAACCTGAAAATGTTGGTAAAATAAATCTAGACAAAAAATTGTAAGCAAGCAATTTTTAGCCAAAACACTTATTTTTTTATTAATAATAATAGTAATAGTGAATAATGTGTTAAATGATATGAATAAAAATAAAGTTAAACTTAAAATATATTAAATCCCTTTAGTTTAGTTTAATTTATAAAAAAAAATCTACAATTATTAAATTATAGGGTATAAAAGTGATAGTGTGTTGTCACAATACAGGGGGGCTCAATGAAAATGTGACACAGAGGGGTCTAAAAATCTTGAAATTAGTGTGACTTAATTTATGGACGGTCCCTAATCTGTATATTTAAACTTTGAGTCTTATTTAGTTTACGATCTTACAGACATACAAACAATGTAGCGATACTAATATGTTCCGTTTTACCTTTGAAACGGAACCCATAAAAAAAATTGAGACTTTTCGCTGGAAGAACATGCTAGTCACTAGTTTGTTCATAAGTTTGTTCTTTAATTTTGATAAACCTTCAACAGAAGATTCGAGAAGATAAATAAATGTTATGTAACAATACATGTACATCGTTATAACATATAACATATATAATTAATGTAAAGATTTAAGCATCTTTTTTTGAAAAAATATGGAATTTTTCAAAAATACAACCCAGGTAAATTAACCAAAATTATATTAAAAAGCATTTACTTTATTTAGAGTTGAATCTAAGATTTTGGTAGAAACTATTTTTATATTGCATATCGGAGGGCTCAGGAATCGAACCCAAGCTAACTTGCCCTCCAATCCGGTACATTGTTACGCAGATGACAGCACCCTACATAACTCCCCTGCATCTCATAAAAACCGTGCAGAAATTGCCTCCTCAATTAATTTAGACTTATGCAAACTCAAAAACTGAGGATGCTTAGTTAACTTCAATGCAGTGAAAACTCAGTGTTGCCTTATTTCTAGGCGCGTCGACAGAAACCTCCCAAACATATCATTCGACTCAAACTCACTAGAATTCAGGGATAAAATTTCAATGCTAGGCGTAACTCTAGGGTCTGACCTTTCATGGAATGACCATATCTCAACCACTGCTAAAGCTGCAGCGCGCAAGCTTGGTTTCCGATTTAGGTCTAGACGCTGTTATACTCCCAGTCAACTTCTTATACTGTATAAGGCTCAAATTCGTCCATGTCTCGAATATGGCTCTCATCTGTGGAGGGGTGCCTCCAAGCATTCTCTTGCCACACTGGATGCAATTCAGAAGCGAGCAATTAAACTAATAGGAGACCCGGCTCTAACCAACTCACTCGACTCCCTGGCTCACCGAAGAACCGTTTCTGCCCTTTCCCTGTTCTACAGATACTATCACGGTGTCTGTTCAGTCAGAAATCAATTATCCCCCCTAATGTCCTCTTTACGAGAAACACGCGGTTTTCAAACGCTCAGCACCCCTTCGCTATCAAATTGGATAAAAGTCGAACAAGCGCTTTCGCCAACTCTTTTATCCCTATGACCTCCAGAGACTGGACCTCGCTCCCTGCCACCATCTTTCCCGCGACTTATAACCTTCAGCTATTTAAGACCCGTATCCATAGATACCTTCGACCCCTGCCCAACCCATAAAATTCTTTCTTCTTCTTTTCACGATGGAGGGGCCAACCCAGGCCTTTAGAGGTTGCACCTTTTTGGTGTAACTCCTTCTCTCATCATTATCATAAAAAAAAAAAACTTGCTTTCCGGGCAGTCAGTTAAACCCTTAAGACAAATCTTTCTCACATTTGCAACATATAAGATAAGATTCGACCCTAAATAAAGTAAATTCTTTTTAATATAACATAAACTTTAAGAGGATTTTACTTTGTTTTACTTATTTCTAGCTTAATAAGTTTATCCACTGAGCTTTTAAATTTTAAAGGTTTTGAAAACGAATAAGTAGAATTGACGGGTTTTTTGGTTTATTTTCATCAAAATAGAATCTTATTTAAAAATGTCTATTAAATAAATGACGTTTTTTGGTCATCAAACAAAATTAGCCCTGAGAATAGTTTTAAAATAAACTAAGTGAAAATGAACTTACCGGTATAAATAGAAGCTTCACGAGCAGCTACAGGCATGTTGGAGGTATTGGCTACGAGAGCGGTACGTTTCATAATGGATTCAGTCACCCCTTCGATCTCTACCGTCAATTCTGGGAAATCTCGCAATACCTAAAAACAATTTATTTTTTGAATCAAAGAAAATTTACAATTGCATATAATAAAGTTTATAAAATATTCATTTGTTAATAAATTATGATTATTCCTCTGGCCAGGGCCATGTTAAGGGGTGGCGAAGGGGGCGCCCGCCATGGACGCCACTGTCCTACAGGGGAAAAATAATAAAAGGTGTTTAATAAAAATATATAATTAAATAATTAAAAAAATATAAATTTAAAATTAAATTAGATATTACAAATCAGAGGAAAAAAAAGGAAACAATTAAACACCGTGTTAATGCATACGACCAATCGCAACGTTTCGCTAATTTATTGTGGCTTCATCAGGCTCTATATAAAAAATAAATACAGTTGAATCACTCACAATCATTAAAATTAACCCAGACATTAATGATTGTGAGTGATTCAATTGTATTTATTTTTTATATAGAGCCTGATGAAGCCACAATAAATTAGCGAAACGTTGCGATTGGTCGTATGATTTAACACGGTGTTTAATTGTTTCCTTTTTTTCTCTGATTTGTAATATCTAATACTGATTATAGAACTGAACAATAATAATTAAAATAAAATCCAAGTATCTCTATTATTATAAAATAAAATATTTTTTGTGTAAGATTTTAAGTGCAAAAAAATTGTGAAGAACCATCATTAATTGGTAACGGAGATAAAGAAAATATATAAATAAATAAATAAATAAATAAATCTTTATTTCTCGACCTGCTTAGAGGCACAAGTCCTCGGTGGCTAGGTCCTCCAAACATCAATACAATCTAGCTACAATACATTAACAAACATCAATACAAATTAATTACAACAATTTAACAAATAATAAAAAAGTAAAAAAAAAAAAAAAGAAAAAGAAAAAAATAGAAATGTATGCTCATTAACAAATAACTTGACCATAGATTTCCATCAAAAGACAAAAAGTAATTTATAAATTCCGCGCAAAAACCCGATACCAGGAGAAAGCGACGCATTAGCCATCCCGGCATTTGCCATAAGTTGTTAAGGAAACCTGGTCAAAACCTTAACAAGGATGGTATGACCTCTCTCTACCTCACCTAATCTCTGCTTGTGAGAACTAAATAAAATTTTGCACAACTCTAGGACATTAGGACTTGACAAAATTTATAATTGATTTAATCATAGGGGGCAGAATACTATAATCCCAAGTAGTAATAAATAGACAGACTTCCACAAATCAATGCCAGATCCTACAAATGAATGCAAACCTAGATATTAATATCTGAATTAACTAACTTGTAAGAACCAGACCTATTTAAATTAATACCATTCTTCCCTATATCCTTATAATCTAAATAACCATCTGAATCATTCTCATAAGAAAAATACCACCACTTGTTTCAATACCTATACTTCTAGTCTCAACCCTGGATTGACTATCCCTTTTAACCACATTATCTAAAAAAAAAAAGAAAAAATATTTTAAAAATAAACAAAATATTTACCTTAGTAACGCAGAGATTTCCTTATTCCAGCCTAATTTAAAACCAACCCTTGCTTTTCCTATCTCTAAATGGAAAGAAGAATTAACAAACCCCCTTCCCCAAAAGAGACAGAAAAAGAACTAATAAAAACCTACCAAAAAGCTTCAAATTCGCAAGACCTTTATTTTAGACGAATGTGTGATGTAACTATTTGAAGAAGTCGGCAAAGTCGACGAAACGTTGGTTGAAAAATAAAAAAAAATCACACAAAAAATTCCCATTATAAACTTTCGAATTAATACACATTATGGACGGAAATGATAATAATAATTGATTATATGTATAACGATTTATTTATTTATTCATTTAGTCAGCAATTTGAGTAATTCTCGTAAAAAATGGGGGGGGGGGGCTCTTTCTGTTTTCACCACGGGCTCAGTTTTGTCTTAATACGGCCCTGCCTCTAGCTAGCAGAAGAATCATAACTCGGTTATAACCGAAACGTTTTATTTGTTTGTATTTATTATTTGTACATTTCATTTTAAAAATATTTCTTACCTCAGACATTTCGTTACCACGCTCTCCACAACCCACATAAACGATAACATCAGAATTGGAATATTTAGACAAGGATTGCGAAATGACAGTTTTTCCGCAACCGAAAGCTCCAGGAATGGCGGTGGTCCCGCCCTGGACACAGGGAAACAGGGAGTCCAAAACACGTTGGCCGCAGAGCAAGGGATGGTTTGCAGGAAGTTTCTCAGTGACAGGTCGCGGCTGTCTTACAGGCCACACTTGCAACATTGTAAATTTCTCTCTTTCTCCATCGAATTCAGTTTCGAGAATAACATCCTAAAATAAAAAAACGAGAGTTTTGAAAAAATTTCTAAAAAAATTAAAATAAAATATTGAAATAAATTAATTACATCGACAGTGTAGTTGCCAGTCGGAGCAATGTAGGTTACAGTTCCTTTGGCCTTGGGAGGAAGCATAAGTTTATGCTTAACGAGAGTATTTTCATGAACCAAGCCGTAGAAATCTCCTCCAGTAATATGACTTCCCAACTAAAAAAAATTCCATTATTAGAATTATACTAGAAAAATCTATTAAAGAACACTAACCTTAACACTCATGGGATTGAATTCCCACTGTATGGTGCGGCTAAGGGCGGGTACATTCACACCTTTAGGAATGTAAATACTTGAAGTCAATTCGTTGATATCTTTAAGAGGCCGTTGAATACCATCAAAAATACTTCCAAGAATACCAGGTCCAAGCTCAACGGAAAGAGGCTTTCCAGTTCTTAAAACAGGGTCACCGACTGTTACGCCAGACGTTTCCTCATATACCTGAAAAAATAAATCACCCATTATTTTTAATACATAATTCAAAAAATATTCTAATTATTAAAACAATGAGCTAACAGCCCAGAAAGCATGTTAGTTCTCAGGTTCGACTCCTGAGGGGATGAATTCCCTCTGATATTGCAATATAAAAAATATTTCTACTAAAATATTAGAATTTGTCCTAAAAATTAAACAAGAGAAACAAAGAGGTTGTCCTCTGCTCTGATGCAATAAACATACACACATATATATAACGAGATGATATACTGTATATATATTATTTATTTGTTTGAGACTATAGTTTCGAAGACTTGGTCTTCATCATCAGTCTTTCTTCACTATAAATGTTTTTCATGGAGTCAATATCATATGGATATTGAAAACTTGGTGTTCCTTCGTCACTGCTGGTCGGGTAGGAACTAATAAAGACTTTATTAAATCCTAGCCGACCAGCAGTGACGAAGGAACACCAAGTTTTCAATATCCATATGATATTGACTCCATGAAAAACATTTATAATTAAAAAAGACTGATGATGAAGACCAAGTCTTCGAAACTATAGTCTCAAACAAATAAATAATATATATACAGATATATCATCTCGATATATATATGTGTGTATGTTTATTTGCATCAAGCAGAGGACAACCTCTTTGTTTCTCTTTGTGAATCAACAACTCTGCTACTCTCGGCAAAACAAAAACTTTTCAATTTTTCAACTAAAAATTAAATTCTTTCTTTTAATATTCATTGGTTAATCTGAACCCGAACTGATTTTTTGAAAAACTTTCCAACTATTTTCAAAAAAACATGCTCAAATCTGTAGTTTTTATTAAAACAATCTCAAATTAAATAATAAATGAATTTAAGAAAGCTTTCAATAAAAAAATTCAGGGGTGCCCACAAGGGGAGGGTTTAGACGCAGAGTGGGTCATTGAAATTTCTGGAAAGGGGGGTTCAATATTGTTGCATTTTAGTATTATTGGTATCTGTCCGTTGGTAAACATCGCTAACTGGTGGTCAAAATAAAAACTAATAAATAACTAATAAAAACTAATACACATATTTATTTTTATTGTATACAGAAAATTATTAAAAAAACAAACAAGATAGATTATTATTAGTTTGTTGTTTACTATCTTATGCAATATTAAGTGTTTTATTTAAATATTCTTCGGCATCACAATTTTGAAAAATTATCCTAGGTATGATTGATAACTGGGCATCTTACCCGTTTGTTTTAGTTATATTTTTGACCACGAGACTGCGTAGTGTCAAGAACCACTTACCAAATTGCTAAAAATAAAAACGGTTAAGTCTTATAACTTCAACAAAAGTTAATAAAAAGCTCTTCTAATTCTTTAGAACTGAATAAAATGGGGGGAGAGGGGAGGGGTACTTTTAATAAAAAAATTTTTTACAATATTTAATTAAAAACCTGTATTTTCTATCAAATTTACTTCTTGCATAAATTTTGGGATACCATTTATAATGTATATGTTTATTTCTTCAAGCATAGGAGAACCTCATTTTTCTTTATGAATCAAAAACCTGTTGATCTCGGTAAAACAAAATCTTTTGAATTAAAAAGATTGATTGACAAGATAAAAAAAATGTATAAGTGAATAATGAATACTAATAAATTGTGAGTACCTGAATAGTAGCCATATCGCCTTCTAATCGAATAATCTCTCCGACCAATTCAAAATAGCCAACACGAACCAATTCGTACATAGCGGAGCCAGACATCCGCTCGGCTGTTACAACTGAAAATAGAAATAAATGCCATGAAAATCAATTCAACTAAATCTAGCATTTCAAGAAAAGTAAATACATACCAGGACCTGAGACGGCATAGACATAGCCAAATCTCCCTTCTCTATCTTCTTCTGCTATTTTTCTTAGAGGTTGAGCCATGACGATCAATTAAAATTCCTTAAATTATGAAAAAATAGATATTAAGTTTAAATTCTAATATCTGTTCATTATATTTACACTATATCGAATATATTCACTTATTTATTAAGTTCTAAAATCTAAGTTTATATGAAATATATTACAATTAAAATATTGTTCCTGAACAACAGTGGTGGTCAATCTGGCCCCTACCGCCCACTAGGCGGCGATTCAAGCTTTCATGGTGGGCGGTAGGGATTTTGTCCGAAGCTGAAGCTACACTATTAAACATTTCTTATATAATTTTACTATAAAGTAATGAGAATTTTAAAATATTTAAAAATATTTTAGGTAGGTTTCACAAAAAAGAAATGAAAATTTTAAAGAATTTAAAAATATATAAATTCTAGGTAGGTTTCATAAAAAGTAATGAAATTTTAAAAAATATATAAATTCTAGCTAGGTGGGTTTCACAAAAAAGTAATAAAAATTTTAAAGAATTTAAAAATATATAAATTCTAGGTAGGTTTCACAAAAAAGCAATGAAAATTTAAAAATATATAAATTCTAGCTAGGTAGGTTTCACAAAAAAGTAATAAAATTTTTTTTAAAATTTAAAAATATATAAATTCTAGGTAGGTTTCACAAAAAAGTAATGAAAATATAAATTCTAGGTAGATTTCACAAAATAGTAATGAAAATTTTAAAATATATAATTTCTAGGTAGGTTTCAGAAAAACGTAATGAAAATTTAAAAATTTATAATATAATTTCTAGGTAGGTTTCACAAAAAAGTAATGAAAATTTAAAAAAAAAAATTATAAATTCTAAGTAGGTTTCACAAAAAATGTATTTTTAAATTGTTTAAAATGTCCATTTCACCTCCCCAAAATAATCATCCGATTAAAATTTTAATGATTTTTTTATTTTTGGGGAAAATAAATACATATGATTTGTAAATTTCAAGTTATATACTCTTTAGTTTAAGGTACAATGAATGCTCTGACAGATGGACTGTCAAGATATTGTAGCGACATTAATAGGGTTCCGTCCTTTTTTTTTATTTATTGTCACCGGGAACAAAGCCCATTTAGACAGCACATCAGTAAAGTGTTAATAGGGTTAGTGAGGGAGCCGAGTTTTAGCCAGTCGAAATTTTATATGCTAGTCAGGCTCGAACCCGGATCTCCCACTTGAACATCGTCATCAACGATGCTAAAGCGGGCCCAGCGCCTTAGCCCGCTCGGACAACACGACTCCCCAAAGGGAACCTTAAAAAGGGCGAATTTCGGAACAGTCATATTTTTATGGCGACTTACCAAAATAAATATAAAGTATCCTACTAAAAAATTCCTTCAGATTGAATCATGGTGAAATTAGAAAATTAGTCAAAATTTAATATTTTATTCATTGGACAGACAGGATCATTCGAAAGATCCTGATTTAAAGCTAGAATTTTTGTGAGTTTACTTACTTGAATTATAGAATTATTTAAATTATTGTTATGGACCTAAAAAGATGGGCTCATTTATCGTCGTTATCTTAAAAAAGCGGACAATTTAGAGTCTGACTTGTGAGCATAGGGCATCAAGCTCTTAGGCCCAGTTGTATGTCGGTTGGTAAAGTCTTTGTAAAAGTTGACAAAGAGTAAAACCTTAGAATTTACATTGTGCCCGGTCGGATGGCCAATCAGATGACACGTACTTCATCTGATTAGCCATCCCGCTGGGCACAAGGTGAATTCTAAGGTTTTACTCTTTGTCAACTTTTACAAAGACTTACCAACCGACATACAACTGGCCTTTAGTGCGCAAATGGGAAGTCAAAATAAAAATTATAAGATAACAGGTTTAAGAGGATTTTAAGAGAGCTTATTGAATGGCATCCTAATCTATCGGGTTTTGGCAAACATTCTTCTATTGATTAATATTTTATAGCAACCTAAATAATTTTCTTCGAAAATACTTGCAGTAGATTACTTTCGTGATTTTTTTTATTGATTTTTAAATCAAATGGTTGCAATTAGAGGGAGAGGGGGAGGGGGGGGGGTTCCTGCAAAGCAACTTGGTATGTTCTCAGTTGCGGAACTCAAATAAAAATTACCAAATGAGATGCTTAATAGAATTTTAAAAGACATTATTCTTTCTCTCACTCGATAGGGCGGCGAATATTTTTTTTTAATCAAGCCTTATCTATGCGGTTATTGCACATTTTTTTCATCTTAGACGTTTGGACTATTTTTGGATGATCAAACTTACTACTAGCCAAATTTCAAGTTTTTAGTATTAGTATTTTAGAAGTTACAGCCTGGGAGAAAGGAGACAACTACCATATATATTATCTCAAAATAAGGGTTCTTTTTTATACAGCTTTAATGCGGAACGGTGAAAGTGACTAGAAGAGCTGTCAGTTTTAATTACTTGATAGAATGAAAACCCCTAAATGAATATTTTAGTCTACATAATGGATGATTTATTAAAATACACATATTGATAGTTTAAAGGAAAAATAAACTGAAACGAGCCGTCAGGCTAATTGACGATTCTACCCTCACCGACTCCCTCGACTCGCTGGCTCATCGAAGAGATGTCTCTGCCCTTTCCCTTTTCTATAGATACTATCACGGCAGGTGCTCTGATGAGATAAAATCAATAATTCCCCCAAAGCATGCTTTGCACGTAGCACGCGTTTTGCCGACTCCCAACACTCTTTCGCGGTCAAATTAGAAAAGTGCCGGACCACTTCATTCGCCAATTCATATATCCCCATGACTTCAAGGAACTGGAACTCCCTCCCAGCCTCCATCTTTCCCAGCACTTATAATCTTCAAACCTTCAAAACCGGAGTGCATAGACACCTACGTCTACACCCTCTCACTTAATCAACTTTCCCTTCTCTTCGGTAATGCAAGGGTCTTTCGAGATCCATAGGGGCTGCATCTTTACTGGTACACCCCTTCTTGCATTCAATTGCATTGAGAAAAAAAAAAAAAAAAGATGTGGCCATCCACATGACTTTGCCATAGATCTGCGTCCTCTCTTATATTTAATATTGAATTAAAATAATTTATAATTATTTAACAAATAACCCCCCCCCTTAATTCTGGGTCCATTTATCAATTAATAATATCTCTTTTTTATTATGAGACTATTTTATTAGATATACTAGCTACAAGGCCCGCCTTTGATGGGCCTCTTGCTAGCCAAGGGGCTTCGCCCCCTGGACCCCCCATCACTTAAACACTCCCTCTCCTCCATCTCCATCCCACCGAACCTCTCCCCATCTCCGGAACTTCTCTCCCGCCTCTGATCACCCTCCAACCCAGTAAACCTACCCCCTGGACCACGCACCCCTTGACCTCCACCTTTCTCCTGGACCCCAACTCCCAACCCCACATAGGTATAGATATATATAGGTACAAATCCCCTTTAGTATCCCGCTGGACCCCCACCCTACATAGAAACAGGTACATAAAGAGAAGGGGACAAATACCCTTTAGTAGCCCCCTGGACCCCACCTCCCACCCTCTTGGAGGACGGACATAGGTAGGTAGTTACAGAGACAGGCACAAATGCCCTTTAGTAGTATATTTGACAAAATAATTAAGCTTTCTTCGATTTTTGTTTGAAAATGTTTTTAACCCCCTCCCCCTTTTTTTGGTTACTATCAATTTCACTTAGTGAGTCATTTTCATAAGGTTATATAGGGTGCATATGCGAAATTTCGTACAAATCGATTAAAGGGTCTACAACTTTTATTGATAGTTTTATTTTTTGAACCCCCCCCCCCCCCCCACACACACACACAATATTGGCCCCCGAAGAAAATAATAACTCTCTTTTTTTATTATAAATTCATTTGATAGAATATTTTATTTTTCTTGTTTTTTTTTTTAGTTTGAAAATCTTTTAATTTTAATTTTTAACCCCCCCCCCCCCCCTCTTAATTTTGGGTTCTATTTCAACCAAAATCTAATCAGCTCTTAATCCCAATGGACCAAAACTACGTGTGAAATTTGGTTTTGATATTCACACTAGTTTTTGAACTAGTGCGTCCACAAAAAAACGCACGTACTAACAGGCATTTTGACAAAATAATTAATATCTCGAAAAATATAATTTTTTCGATGTTCACTTATTAGAGCTTTTTTGTAGACCGAAATGCCATAGTTTCGCCCAATTTTTTTAATCAAAATACTTTCAGCCGCTTTTAAGATATTTCGAAAAAACGAAGCAAAAAAAAACACTTTTCCATGCACGATTACAATACTTGACCATACCCTGTATCATAAAAAATATGGTTGATTTTTTTGAAAAAATATAAATTATATTTTTTTCAATATTGAATAATTAAAGAATCCAAAGAGGTTAAAATTTTTAAAATCAATTTATTAATCATTAGACTTTATTAAAGGAAAAGAGCGAATTAAGTGTATATAGGGATACTTAATGTAGATTCACGTGATTTGAGATTAATATTATAATTTTAAGATAATCTAATTATTTATATATAATTAAAAAATATTTCAAAATAAATAAATGATATATTTAATTTTTAATATTGAAAGGTAATATTTTAATAGTTTATTCTAGTAAATGTAATATGAACTTATGAAATGTAGGAATACATTTTTAGAGTGAAAATTAGAAAAAATTTATTAAAAATTATATAAAATATATAAATGGGAATAAAATATAAGCTATTTTAAAATAATATTCCCAAAAAATATTTTAATAAATTCCTGAAACAATCTAAGTTTTAAACGAAAAATCCGAAGATCCTTCACTCAATATTCTTAACAAGAATCACAAGACCTGTCAGCTGACACTCGCCAGGGACTACGTGAACCAAATTAATGTCTCCTTCGTAGCATACGTTAGAGGTCACTAAGCTGCCGGCCAATCAGATGAAAGTGGGCGTGGCACAAGTGCCTCTTATTTCAAACCATTATGATTCTATTTTATATTCTAAATTGAAATTTTTGAATAAAAGCCGAGTGATGAACCGCAACCTAATATCGTGTACACCTACTTCCACTTCCATTTACAAGTAGAAGATAATAGAAAAAGGGGCATTATCTAATGAATTCCAAAATAATTCCACCTAATTCCATCAGCGGTTCACCCCTCGGTAAAAGCCGTAAAATCAAGGTGTATACCAGGGGTGGTCACTAACCTTAACTTTGGGAGCCGCAAATTTATAAAACTGTTTCAAAGCGAGCCACATTGTTTGGAGATTAATTAATGGTTAAAAAAAAGACACGGGATCGGGTTGGGCTAGGGGTTAGCGTGTCAGCCACCTTAACCAAGTGGGGACCCGGGTTCGAATCCGACTCCGGCTAAAATCTGACCCCGGTGTAGAGACAAATTAAGAAAAAAATAATAAGTAGTATCGTAAATTGGCTTATGGCTAGAAAGCCCGAAAAGCCAAAAAAAGACACATTTTTTTATTTTATAAAATATAAATGAAGTAAGATTTATTTTTTGGTCTACTTACTTATAATATTAGTGTTCAACTACAATTAATTACAAATTACAAATTAATTTAATTTTTTTTATTATTTTTTTAATTTAATTATTATACTTTTTTAAAATAGTATTATTTAAGGGTGTTCAAGAGCCGCACGAGATTGACTGAAGAGCCGCATGCGGCTCGTGAGCCACATTGTGACTACCCCCTGGTGTATAATATACAGTGGCGTAGCCAGAAAATTTTCATGGGGGGGGGGGAGTCAATCCTCAAAGCAAAATATTTAGTGGGAATTTTTTTTATTAAAACAAATAGGTACTTCAAGAAATTAAAAAAGAACATAATTCTTGATTGAACATATTAGCCCAGTATATAGGGGGTTTCACCTTATAAATTAATTACGGGAAAATATTTATTTTCTATGATCGTTTGGTTTGGTGTGGGTATGCCAAATCTAAGTTTGCGACCTTGAAAGTATGGGGGACAACTTTTGGTGGCTGAAAAACCTCGAAATTTTCGGTCTTTTTCCAGTTTTTCGCTTATAACTCGAAAACGGTCCATATTTTGTAAATTACCGTCCTATAGTAAATTAAAGAGGACTAAATTTCGGATGGATTAAGAAAATGCAAAAATAGTTCGATTTTTTATGGGGATCCAAAAATCAGCCCCCCAGATAACTTTTTAATATCCCTAAAACTCGCACTTTTTTCGATTTTTACTTTATCCAATGCGAAGCATGGGGAAAGTATTGTAATCGGTCTCGAGGCAAGCGTGGCTTCAAAGGGTCCTCAGGTAAAGACTACGGAACCCATGGTCTCAATTAAAGTCACAAACTGTAGTATTCAATTAGGTTGAATTTTAGCAGTGACGGTTTTGCCAAAAATTACATGGGGTCTCGTCGAGAGGCCAAAAAGTGCGATTTTTTCATTTAGTGCGTGCGGATGGATGGATGGATGTATGGATGTTTTCGTTTTTTTGGTCCACGATTTTTTCCACACTGTTGCACTGAATGAAATGAAATTGAAAACCTAGCATTCTTTTAACAAAATGAAGCGCTGATTAGTTTTTGGTACATATCGGCCCACAAACATTAGTACTTTATTTCAGTACTTTTTTAATTTTTTCTAAATATCTTGAAAATGACTTAACCAATTTTGATGAAATTTAATATCCTAATTAAGTACCTTGGGGAACACAAAAAGGTTAAATAAAGTATTTAGTAAAATTATATTTTAAAGTACTTTACTCTTTTTGAAGAAAAAACAATGAACCCAATAGAAGAAGAAGAATCTGTGGACGAAAACGAATTAGGAGACCCCATACTCGGGATTCGGATTAGCCGAGAGCTTAAGACACTAGCATTCTAGCTTAGGAGTCGGGTTCGAGTCCGAGTCCCTGCATTGATATTTGACCGGCTATAATCTGATTCCTAGTCACCAATCCGTCTGGCAAGCGTGGTCACTTAATGCCAACCCCCTTCCATTTGATGGAAGAGGCCTATATTCAGCAGTGGATTGTCGCTATCGACAGGCTGATGATGATGATGATACTCAGGTCAGAATTCGAGACAGCTTTGAAGGAACTAAAAAATAATAGAGCACCCGGAATAGACAATATACAAGCTGAAATCCTAAAGAACTCTGGGGAAAAGGCACTTGACAAACTCTTTGAACTAATTAGCAAAATCTATAAATTGGGAATCATCCCAAAAGATTTCCAAAAAAACAAAATAGTCACACTTCCCAAAAAGACAGGCGCGGATAAATGTGAAAATTTCAGGACCATTAGCCTAACCTCACATGCCTCCAAAATTCTAACCAAAATAATCCAAAGAAGAATAGAACAAAGAGTTGAAGAAAATCTGGGGGAAGACCAGTTCGGCTTTAGAAGAAACAGAGGCACCCGAGAAGCAATTCTCTCTCTTAGACTAATAATAGAAAGGGCTTTTATCAGGGAAGAATCTGTCTACATCGGATTCATAGACCTAGAAAAAGCATTCGATAACGTCAATTGGGAAATTATGTTTAAAATATTAAAACAGGCGGGAATAAAATTCAGAGGGAGAAGACTAATCTACAATCTATATCAAAACCAGACGGCAATTATAAATATTGGAGATGAGCAAAGAGAAGCCAAAATAAAAAAAGATTGTAAGACAAGGATGTGTGCTGTCACCCATGATTTTCAACTTATACATAGAAGAAGCGATTAAAGAATTCAAAGACAAAATTGATACAGGTATAGAAATCCAAGGTCAAAAGATCGCTATGTTAAGATTTGCCGATGACATTGCCCTTCTAGGAAGCAATAAAAAAGAATTAGAGGACGCCCTGAATGGAATTAACCAAATCATAATAGAAGAAATCAAAATGAAAATAAACAAGAATAAAACCAAGGTCCTAGTATGTACAAAAGAACAAACGAGACAGGAATGCATCAAAATTAACCAAGAAAACCTAGAAGGAGTTAAGGAATTCCGCTACTAGGAAGTAAAATAACATGGGATGGGAGGAGCGAAAACGAAATTAAATCAAGAATTGCCCAAGCAAAAATGGGGTTTAATTCAAAACAAAAACTACTATGCTCCTCCTCAATCAGCTTAGAAAACAGGAAGTTGCTATTGAATACATATGTATGGAGCATAGCCATGTACGGGTGTGAAACCTGGACAATTGGAAAAGCGGAGAGAAAGAGATTGGAGGCTTTCGAAATGTGGTGCTACAGAAGAATGATGAATATCAAATGGATGGATAAAATTACAAATGAAGAAGATCTTGGAAGAATCGGAGAAAGAAGAACCTTGTGGAAGAGTCTGAAGAAGAGAGGTCAGATGATGGGGCACACACTGAGACATGGGGGACTGCTTAGGGATATCTTGGAGGGGAGGTGGGAAAGAAAAGGGAAGGGGAAGACCCAGATTAGAATATTTCCAGCAAATAGTTGGGGATATGGGATGCCAAGACATTTAGAGAGGTCAAACAGCTGGCGGGGGACAGAGTCGAGTGGAGACGGATTGTTGCATCAAACCAGTCTTAGGACTGTATACTCGATGATGATGATTACTCTTTTTTGCAGAAAATTGCAGATTTTCCTTCATAAAAAGAAAATCACTCATTCTAGAAACTTGATTTTTATTATGTAGTTTGCATGTTCCCTGAACATTAATCCATCGTCAATTATAATTCCAAGATATTTAATTCTATCAACTTGTTCTAAATTTCTATTTCCAATTTTTAAAGCATTATTTTTGCAATGTCTAAGTTTATTGTTCTTTGTGATCAACATATATTTTGTTTTTTCAGCATTTAGGCTTAATTTATTGTAATTTAACCAGTCATGTACATCCTCTAATTCTTTATATAATATGTTTCTACAATTGTGTTATAATCGTCACCCCCGCCATAGTTATTACCGTGTCATCGGCAAATAGATAAATATCACTTTGCTTAGTCACTCTCACAATGTCATTTTTATACCGGGTGAGTTTTTTGCCTTGTGACAGTCTTATAATTCAAAAACAGTGCATTATATGGAAAAAAGTTTCAAATAAAAGTTTATTTATATCAGGGGGAAACTAAACTACGCTATTATTTGTCGACGTAGAACAACCTTTCGAGGGTATTTCAATGTCAAGTTCTGTTTTTTAAATAGAACCCTATATTTTTCTTTACGTCTACTTAATCTACAAAAAAAAAAACCGAACAACTTTCATAAGAACTATTTTTTTATCCGACATCAAATAAACAAAATACTTGAATCAATTAGAACTCTAAAAAAATCTTAATAATTATTTTTAACAATTATTTAACTTAATTATCAAATAATAATGATCAAATAATTAATTATTAAATAAATAATTATTAAATTGAAATGTCACAACAATGAAAATAAATGTTAAAACTTCATTAAATATTCAGATTTAAGAGATTATTTTCTACTTAATAAAACTAGTTAAAATTCTTGACAAAGAGAAACAAAGATGAGGTTGTCACTCTAGATATATATATGTGTGTATGTTTATTTGCATCAAGCAGAGGACAACCTCACGTTGTTTCTCTTTGTGAATCAACAACTCGGCTACTCTCGCCAAAACAAAAACTTTTCAATAAAATTCTTGAGTTTAAAAAGTTTATTTCTCGTGTCAATCCAGTGGAGTAGTAGTATATATTGTACTACCATAATAAAAATGAAGCATTTTTTGTTGAAGACAGATTTAAAATAGTCTTAATTTATGCGGCGAATGTGGAAGAAGTGTTATGGGGCTGCCATTGAAATGGATGCCGAACGTTTTCCTGATAGGAATACACCTTCACAAGCTTCATTTTTATCTTGTTTGTAAACAACAGGAAATGTAAAGGCTACCAAGTAACTGAAACAGGCCAAGATAACGAAATTGGAACTGGATGAAGAGTTGCTATACACTCTGGAATATATCAGAACAGTGTCGAAAATTATTAAATTATTTATTTAATAATTGATTATTTATTCATTATTATTTGATAATTAAGTTAAATAATTGTTAAAAATAATTATAATATATTTTTTCTGAGATATAATTGATTTAATATTTTATTTATTTGATGTCGTATAAAAAATAGTTCTAATGAAAGTTGTTCAGTTTTTTTTTTTTGTAGATTAAGAAGACGTATTAAAAAATATAGGTTTCCATTAAAAAACAGAACTTGACCTCGAAATACCCTTGAAAAGCTTGTTCTAAATCGACAAACAAATTAGCGTAGTTTAGTTTCCACCTTGATATAATTAAACTTTTATTTGAAACTTTTTTCTATGTAATGCATTGTTTTTGAGTTATAAAGACTGTATGGAGCATAGCCATGTACGGGTGTGAAACCTGGACAATTGGAAAAGCGGAGAGAAAGAGATTGGAGGCTTTCGAAATGTGGTGCTACAGAAGAATGATGAATATCAAATGGATGGATAAAATTACAAATGAAGAAGTTCTTGGAAGAATCGGAGAAAGAAGAACCTTGTGGAAGAGTCTGAAGAAGAGAAGAGGTCAGATGATGGGGCAGCACACTGAGACATGGGGGACTGCTTAGGGATATCTTGGAGGGGGAGGTGGGAAAGAAAAGGGAAGGGGAAGAACCAGATTAGAATATTTCAACCAAATAATTGGGGATATGGGATGCCAGACATTTAGAGAGGTTAAACAGCTGGCGGGGGACAGAGTCGAGTGGAGACGGATTGTTGCATCAAACCAGTCTTAGGACTGTATACTCAATGATGATGATGAAGACTGTTTCAAGATAAAAAAAAACTCACCCGGTAAATTAGGAATAGTACTTGACTAAGAACACCACCTTGAATGAGGGGCCCCATATTCAACTTCTCTACTTTCAGAATTATTTATCCCATATTTCACCCTTTGTCATCTGTCTTTAAGGTAGATTCGAAACCATTCTAATTCAACACCTTTGAATCCGAATTTCTCAAGTTTGCCCATTAGAATGTCTCTAATTGACTGTCTCGAATGCCCTTGTTCATCATCATCATCATCAGCCTGTCAATAGCGACAATCCACTGCTGAATATAGGCCTCTTCCATCAAATGGAAGGGGGTTGGCATTAAGTCACCACGCTTGCCAGGCGGATTGGTAACTAGGAATCAGATTATAGCAGGTCAAATATCAAAATGCAGGGACTCGGACTCGAACCCGGGACTCCTGCTTAGAAGGCTAGTGTCTTTAAGCTCTCGGCTAATCCGATGCCCTTGTTAGATCCAGAAAAACCGTTAATACCATTAGGCAGGTTTTTCTTCTATTCAGAGATAATATTTTGTATTGCTGTTTCAAAAGTTATGTCCGGTATCGAAAAGCATTGATTGGGGACCCTTACCTACTTTTTCTGTTATATTATATTAGTACCTGGAGCCACTGAGCAATGCACGGTAACCAAGTTAAAAAAAATACAAATATATATAGTACACGCCTCCTGGGACCCCCCCCCCGGATCTCCCACAACTGCACCCCACCTCCTTTTCTATTATATTATATTAGTACCTGGAGCCAGCGAGCAATGCACGGTAACCAAGTTAAAAAAAAATACAAATATATATATTACACGCCTCCTGGATCCCCCCCCCCCGGATCGACCACAACTGCATCCCATCCCGCACCCAGTTTTTGTATTTTGTAATTTCTATCTTTCTAGTGGTCCACATATTATATGTGTATATTTGTTTACGCGTACACCAATTTGCCCACAATCCTTCATATTGATAAACATTATAAAAAAATAAATAGGAAAATAATAATAAAAAAAAAATAATCGTATAGGATCTGAAATAAAAACATAAAATTAAATAAGATTTGTTTCCAAAAGTTATATAAAAAAGCCACTTCAACCACTTTATTTGTAAACACACCTGTTTTGTTATGAATCCACCTGTGATGTTATGATTTAGACACCTGTTAATTAAAAACAAAATAAATTGAACCAATTATTTTACATGAATTAATGTATACATTGTATTTGAGCTTCGACTTCGGTGATTACTTCCCCACCATCGACTGTCCTTGATCTTCTTGAGCTTGCCAACATCTTTTTAGTGTCCTTGTTTTTAATAAGAGAAAAAACTATGTAAATAAAAAATCTCTTTTCCGATATTTTTCAATACCCCCATCAGTTCTCCAAAAAAAAATTCCTAATTTTAATATAATAATATTTGTTATAACCTATTAGTGGGTTTTAAAATTAAAAAACCAATTAATAAATAAAAGATGATTGAAAAAATGTAAACAAACTTTTTTATTGAGATTTTCATCTATAAATAATTACTTTAATTAAGAAAAGATCAATTAAGATGAAATTTCTCGAGGTCCAGACCTAGCCAGATCGTTTTCTCATCATAAAAACTTGTTAATAGATTTTGTTTCATCAAAATCGGTAGAGCCGTTTTCAAAATAGAACTAAGATATACAAATATATAAATCTACTCTTATTAAACGAGCAAAAATTGTATATATATTTATTTATATGTATCTTGGTTCTATTTTGAAACCGATTCTACCGATTTTGATGAAATTCACGGGTTAGGGGGTTTTTGGGATGACAATTCGATCTGTCACGGTCTCATCTTCGACAAAAATTGTTTTTGATGGGGTTTTTTCTTAATCAAATTAATTATTCTCAGGTAGACAGATTCAAATCTTGGAGTTTAAAAAAGGTTTCTCTTTTGTTTACTTTTGTACCCAGACAGACAATGGGTCGGGTTAATCCTATTTGTTCACAAAAAGGCCTTGAAGAATATTGTGATTGTGGATTTTAACATAAATATTTTGTTCTCCCTTAACGTTAGAACTATTAATAAACGTTTTATAATTGTTTTTATAAAGAACTTTATTTATTTAATAGAATAAAAAATAATCAAGAATTTATTTAAAAATATATTTCGCATAAGCAGGTCTCAATTTTCTGAAAAAATAACACATTTTGATAGGTTTTATTTATTAACAATTGGATGAATAAAAATGAATCATATGGTTGAATCAAAACAGGTGCAGGAGGTGGGGTGCAGTGGTGGGGAACCTGGGGGTAGGGCGAGATTTCGGAGGTGGGGTGGAGCGGGCTGAAGGTGGTGGGGGGTACAGTGGGCAAATACTATATATATTTGTATTTTTTTAATTTGAAAACGTCTCTCAAATAAAAATCTACATTTTTATCAGAATTATGAATTAAAAATAATATTAAAATAAAGCTTTTATTTGAAGGAAGAAGTTACCGAGCATCGCTCGGTGCCTCCAGGTATATATAAGTATATAAACAAACAATTTTTGCTCGTTTAATAAGAGTAGATATTATACATCTTGATTTTACACCTTTTATTCGAAAATTTCAAGTTAAAATAATAATTTACAAAGAGAAACGAAGAGGTTGTCCTCTGCTTGATGCATCAAGTAGAGGACAACCTCTTTGTTTCTCTTTGTGAATCAACAACTCTGCTACTCTCGGCAAAACAAAAACTTTTCAATAAAATAATAATTTCTTGATTAGTTTTTGAGAATTTTTTATTTTAATATATATAACTAAATATAACTAAACTTCTTGTGTGATAAGAAATTTTCATTGTATAAAAATTGTGTAATGATGAAATGTTTTATGCTGATGATGACATAATAGAAAATGTCGAAACGTTCCTGTGGTAACAATAAAATAAAATAAAGAAAAATAAATGATAAAAATGTGTTTTTTTTGTCAAAAAAGAATAAAACCAACACCTATTTAAATGAGAATTTGTATCCTCAAGAAGTTTAGTTATATTTAGTTATACATATATTAAAATAATAAATTGAATCATGATTAAGTTGATTTGAAATAAAGAGCGGCTATTGCGTCAAGCTTTCTTTCATCTGATTGGCCGGCAGCTTGGTGACTATTAACGTATGGCTCTCCTTCGTTAACATCACACAATCCATATTATCGTTTATTTATTTTACAAACACTAAATATTAATTAAATCAAATTTAAATAATTTTTTCTATTTTAAAAAATATTTTTTAATAAATTATAAAATTTTATTTGATTAAAAAATTGACATTTTGATAATCCGAATATATAAATAGGAAGTAGAGAGAGCGCATTGTTAAAACACAATCTGAAAATGAAAATTTTCTTTCAAAGAATTTGATACCCTAATCAAAAAAAAAAAAGAAAAAGAAAAAGAAGTGAAAAATTACCAAAGAAACATTTTTTTAAACTTAATTCTAATTAAATTCACCAATCAAAATAATTAAAAAATACACCTAGAATGACCCGGTAAGAATAAACGAGAATTATTTTTAATTTTCATACATGTGAACTATTTAGGTTATCTTTTTTACTATTATCTTTTTCATACATAATTTAATTCGATTTAAGGACTGATTCCAGATCAAAAATTGAACTAGGTGATGTAACCCCACATAATATAAAACAATTAAAACGATTAAATCAAGTGGTCTTTCCAGTTTCATATAATGACAAATTTTATAAAGATGTATTAGAAGCAGGAGAACTTGCAAAATTAGGTATGTCTTGAAATTATTATTATTATACAAAAATATTCACCGTAATCCAAGTTTATTTTTATATAATTATTATTATTATATTTTTAGCCTATTATAATGATATTGTTGTTGGTGCTGTGTGCTGTAGAATAGACACATCGGATAACTCTAGAAGGCTGTATATAATGACATTGGGCTGTCTTTATCCTTACAGAAGAGTCGGAATTGGTTCGAAAATGGTCGAGCATGTATTAAATTTTGTTGAAAAGGATGGAAATTTCGATAGTATTTTCTTGTAAGTAAATTATGTTAACAAAAAAACACTTTTCTAATTTGATATAGTTTATTAATACATACATATTTCAAATGAACAAAAAACACATTTCTAAAAAAATAATTAAATTTTTAATAATATTGATATGTCTTAATTTAATTAACATTTCTCATTAATAACACACTGGTCAACAGTAGTGGTTTTGGTGCCTGGTTATTTGGAGTTCTGATTTCATATGAAGTCCGGTACATTGTTACGCAGATGACAACACCCTACATAACGCCCCTGCATCGCATAAAAACCGTGCAGACATTGCCTCTTCAATTAATTTAGACTTATGTAAACTTAAAAACTGGGGATCCCAAAACTTAGTTAACTTCAATGCAGGGAAAACTCAGTGTTGCCTTATTTCTAGGCGCGTCGACAGAAACCTCCCAAACATATCATTCGACTCAAACTCACTAGAATTCAGGGATAAAATTTCAATGCTAGGCGTAACTCTAGGGTCATGGAATGACCATATCTCAACCACTGCTAAAGCTGCAGCGCGGAAGCTTGGTCTCCTATTTAGGTCTAGACGCTATTTAAGACCCGTATCCACAGATACTTTCGACCACCGCCCAGCCCATAAAATTCTTTTCACGATGGAGGGGCCAACCCAGGCCTTTAGAGGTTGCACCTTTTTGGTTTAACTCCTTCTCTCATCATTTTCATAAAAAAAAGTGCCTGGAGCATACCGAGCGTGCTCAGTAACTTTTTGCCTTTAAGGGCCAGTTGTATGTTGGTTGGTAAACTCTTTTTAAACGTTGACAAAGGGTAAAACCTTAGAATTCACCTTGTGCTTGACGGGTTGGCCAATCAGATGAAAGTGCCTGTCATCTGATTGGCCATCCCGCCAGCCACAAGGTGAATTATTTATTTATTTATTTATTTCAACGGCTAATGCCTGATAATACATACATTATAATAACTTATAAAATAAGGTAATAACAATAACAAAAACAAAATATCACATTAAAATAACTCATAAAATCTAACAATATTAATAATACGTCATAATATCAATATACAATATAATCGAGAAAGAATTTAATTTTTAGGACATATTCTAAGATTTTAATAGAAATATTATTAAATTGCGATATCAGAGGGGATTCATCCCCCAGGAGTAGAACCTGAGAACTAACATGTTTTCCGGGCAGTCAGCTCACATCCTCGAGACAAAAAACTCTCTGAATCGCAATATTTGATATAGGGTGTGAGCTGACTGCCCGGAAAGCATGTTAGTTCTCAGGTTCGACTCCTGGGGGATGATTCCCCTCTGATATCGCAATTTAATAATATTTCTATGAAAATCTTAGATTATGTCCTAAAAATTAAATTCTTTCTCGTTTAAAATTGATTTGTTAATCTGAACCTGAGCTCATTTTTGAAAAACATTCCAACTCTTTTAAAAAATAAGATGCTCAAATCGTTACTTTTATACAATATAATGTTCACTTATAGATTAATGTTAGCTTTTTGAGCAAAATTGCAGCTCTGTTAATACTTAATGAGAAATCCAGAGGATTATCCAGTCGTTGTGACAAATTATTGTAACATTGAGATAGTCTGAATACAGTATTTGCTTCAGAGTGCCTACTGCAAGGCATCTCTGGATAAAATGGTAATCTGTTTCTTAATATATAATTTGAACAGTGTATAGGAAACAGGTTTTGAAGTTCTGAACATTTCACCTGGTTATAAGGTTTTACCCTTTGTCAACGTTTAAAAAGAGTTTACCAACCGACATACAACTGGCCCTAAATAGCTTAATAACTCAAGACACTTGATTGGTACACCAATTTTTAAAAAAATCGTGGTACTTATGTATTAACGCCACCGCAGCTAAAGATATGGCGATTTTTAAATTTCGCCAATCTACACCTAAAATTTTTGAGATAAATCAGTTCCCCTCTGTCAAAAAACAACTTGAATAGGTTCGGTTTATGATCTCGGTTCGATTAGATAAAAAATGCGTTCCCAAACAAACCTTGCGGCGGCGTTAATGTACCCGCATTTTTTATCTAATTGAACCGAGATCATAAACCGAACCTATTCAAGTTGTTTTTTGTCGAGGGGAACTGATTTATCTCAAAAATTTTAGGTGTACATTGGCGAAATTTAAAAACCGCCAAATCTGTAGCAGCTACACTGCGGTGGAGTTAATACATAAGTACCAAAATCGTTAGTGCGGTTTTTAAGAAAATCAAAAAAAAAACGAAAAATCTTTCATGTAAATGTCCACTCTATCTCTAGCCTATATGGAGCTTAAGTTAATTTTCGAATTTCTTACCTCTGAGATTTATGGTTGCGAAACGCAGGGGGGTACATTCTTACATACGCAAACATCAACTTCCGCTACTTGTATTTTAGCCAAAATCTTGTGGTACTTCGTAATTTTTCAAACCGTCCGATTTGTCGAGGAATGCCTGCCTCATATATATTTCAAAAGTGGTTGAGCATGTATTACATTTTGTTAAAAAGGATGGAAATTTCGATAGTATTTTCTTGTGAGTAAATTAAAAAAAAAAAACACTTTTCTAATTTGATTTAGTTTATTTATTTTTTGGAAAATACATACATACATATTTCAAATTAACAAAGAAAACATTTCTAAAAAAATAATTAAATTTTTAATAATATAGATATGTCTTAATTTAATTAACATTTCTCATTAGCCGGATACTGACTGAGGGTTTGCCTCGCGAGGCCAGCTCTTTGAGGCAAATGCCTGGTCGGTCAGTACGTGCCTCGCACAAGGCAAAAGTGCCCTTTGCCTCGTCTGAGGCTGCCTCGGCCCAATTCATCGGTTTTTGTGAATGCTCAAAAACTGCGTTCACTCAGGATGGTTCTGCGGCGATAGAGACTTGAAACTTGGGGGATATTTTTTATTTATTTATTTCTAACCATATGAGCCCCTGTCAGGGTAAATATTCGAAAATATCCAAAATAAGGAGCACCCTAATAGATATGTCTTAATTTAATAAACATTTCTCATTAATAACACACTGGTCAACAGTAGTGGTTTTGGTGCTGGGGTATTTGGAGCTCTGATTTCATATGAATTTGATGCCCTGAATTATTCACATATGGCATTAGTTTTTGCCTAGCAGCTCAAGTTTCTAAGATATAACATTTTAGTGAAATTCAAGGAGACAATAAAAGAGTTTGTCTTCTGCTGGAATTATAACTGTTTAATTTATTTATAACGAGACTATAATGTCGAGAGCTTTGCCCTCTTCATCAATCTATTACAATTGATTCACAGGAATTAATGTATGAATGGTAAATAAGTTAAATCTCACTCAGGACTGCGCCACGCTATTCGGCTCGGCCGCCCGGGTGCAAACTTTAATTTTACGTCTTCTTTATAGTCTTTTTAAGTGTCTGTCTAGCTGCTTTGCCGCCCTTTGACTTGGCCGCCTGTGTGTTTTGCACACATTCGCCCTATAGTCGGCGCGGCCCTGATCTCACTTACCATTCATACTTTAATTCCTGTGAATCAATTGTAATAGACTGGTGAAGAGGGCAAAGCTCTCGAAACTATATAGTCTCGATATAAATAAATTAAAAAATTTATAATTCCAGCTCCACTCTTTTATTGTCGCCTTCAATTTATAAAAATTCTGCTACTCTCGGCAAAATACTTTCAATTTAATTTTAGTAAAATATATATATGGGGCATTCCACGCCAATTCGGGCGGTTTGAAAAATTTTAATTTTTGATTTCCTTTATTTTTTTGACATTTTTTAGCACCCATCTATAAAAATTCTTCCTGGTAAATTTTGAAAATTTTTTTGATTACCGTTTTAAAACATATCGAATATCAGTTTTTCACTCATAACTTCTTCAAAAATGGTCCAAATTCAATTTTTTTTTCTTCAAATTTGTGTTTTTTTTTTATTTACTTACTTACTTTTTAGAAAAAACACAAAATAATTCACAGGAGTTTTTAAAGGGTTATTTATAGTGGAGTTTCACAAGTAAAATTTTATTTAATACTTTATATAATCAGTAGAGATTGTGGTGTTGGTGCAAGGTGAAACATCTTTAATAAAGATAAGAGTAAATAAATATTTTATTTAATATGGATTTACTATGAGTTAAGGATACTGGGTCACTTATTTCACATTAAAATTAAAAAATTAAAAGATATAAAAAAATTTTTCTTTTTCAATATATATATTTCGGGCTATCAACCCATCTTCAGGAAATACAGAAGGTAACTAAATTAACTTATTGAATGACAGGCTATATATATGTTTATTGAACAGAGAGACAGAATTTATCAAATTATTTTAAAAGGACACTTTCTCTTAAGCTGTTGTTCAGAAAGAATATCGGGTTGACCTTTATTTACATAGGATTGTTTGGGTAAAAGGCAAGTTTGTGAGGTCATTGACTTATGTCTCTGGGTTGGAAATGATTTTTTCATTTGGATATTAAAAAATCAACTATTATATTTGGTTTTACATCTAGTTGATTGTTGATAACATTTTCATCATTTGACAAGGCATATTTTATTTCCATGGATTCAAGAAGGTCCAATCTTAATCCTTTTCTTTCGAAATGAATAGGGGAGGGGTTAGAAGGTGAAGGTACATGATCTAAGGCATATAGATGATTAGCAAATGCGGAAGTGGAATCTGGATTTATGGGCTGGTTTCTTATTAATTGTCTGTGGGAAGCTAAATGTTCTTTATGCCGTTTTATAAAAGATCGTCCAGTTTGGCCAATATAAATTGCCTCGCAATCGTTGCAATTTAATTTGTATACACCAGATCTATTTATTTTATCAATTTTGTCGAGTTTATTATTTATTAATTGGGAGGATAAATTATTTATATTATAAAGGGCTGGAGTGATACCATGCTTCTGGAGAATATTTGCTATTGGATAGGTTGGATTGGAAATAAGTGACCCAGTATCCTTAACTCATAGTAAATCCATATTAAATAAAATATTTATTTACTCTTATCTTTATACTCTATATATATATTTTGTGTTTTTAGACCCATCATCAGGAATTTGAGTTTAGAAAAGACTTTAAAAACTCCTGTTTGATATGTTTCATTATAAACCAACACCGCTTACCCTAAATATTTACAAAATAATTACTTAAAGTGTATTTATATGTGATTTTCGAGTTTGAAAATTTTAATCTTGTTTTTGAAACTGTATGTACTCTTCGATTTTTTTGATAGTTTTTTTATTTTAAGCTTCTATTTATTCTACAAATTTTAAGACTGGGTTGATAGTGAGTCTATGATAATTACTATTTTTTTTTTTTTGATTTTTGAAAATTTCGAGAATAAATTTATTCGCTATTAACTTTTATTAAAACCACTTTTTGGTATTGAGTTCTCTTTTTTATAGTTATTTTGAATTGATTTTTAAACATTTTTATCGTTAACAGGTGTTTAAAATAAATAATTAGTATTTTAGTTTGTAGAAAGAAAATAAAAATAAAAAATCGAAAATCGGAAAAAAAAAATCGTAATTATCATAGGACCACTATCAACCAGGTCTTAAAATTTGTAGAATGAATAGAAGTATAAAATAAAAAAAAAATCAAAGATTACTTACAGTTTCAAAAACAAGATAACAATTTTCAAACTCAGAAATCGCATATAAAAACACTTGAAATAATTTTTTTGTATTTTTTTCTAAAAAGTATGTAAAAAAAAAACATTTATAAGCGAAAACCCGAACGAAATTCGATATCTTTTAAACTGGTGATCAAAAAAAATTTCAAAATTTACCAGGAAGAGTTTTTTGATGGGTACTAAAAAAATGTCAAAAAAATAAAGGAAATCAAAAATTAAAACTTTTCAAACCGTCCGATTTGTCGTGGAATTCTTCATATATATTTCAAAAATGGTCGAGCATGTATTAAATTTTGTTGAAAAGGATGGAAATTTCGATAGTATTTTCTTGTGAGTAAATAAAAAAAAAAAAAACACTTTTCTAATTTGATATAGTTTATTTATTTTTTAACTTGGAAAATACATACATACATATTTCAAATTAACACAGAAAACATTTCTAAAAAAATAATTAAATTTTTAATAATATCTTAATTTAATAAACATTTCTCATTAATAACACACTGGTCAACAGTAGTGGTTTTGGTGCTGGGGTATTTGGAGCTCTGATTTCATATGAATTTGTGATGCCCTGAATTCAAATATGGCATTTGTTTTTGCCTAGCAACTCAAGCTTCTAAGTTATAACATTTTAGTGAAATATAATTTTACTAGGTATTAAAGAACTACTACATAAGTTAATTGTAACATTTTTATTATCATTTACTTACAATAATATTTATATTATTAATATTCGCGCGCACTTGTAAGCATTTCGGGAATTTTTCTTCAGTGCCGGTACTTTTAATTACATAGAATTAAAATTACTTTAAGATATTTGTATTTCGTGATTTTATAAATTAAAATTTAGTTATTATTATTTTTTTTTTTTGATAAGATTTTTTCGCGGATAGAAAAAATTGTCCGCGGGCTAGAGTGGTCGGCCGGACCAGCGGTTGAGAATAGCTTATCTATACGATAAGTAATCCACAGCGAAAACAAACACATAATGATTTATTTACAAGAAACAAATGATGTACCACTACAAACGCGTCAGATCTTGTCACCAATTTTTTCGCTCCCATTGGACATTGTCACGTGCGAACGGCACCCGCCCAATTTCTTTCTTGTCGCAACTTTTATTACATTCGCATCCGCATGAACATCGATTATTGCGGATGCGGATGTCCAAATCTATGCGGAAGCTCCGCATTTGCGGATGCGAATATTCGTAACATCCCTGCTCCACATTATATTCTATGAATATAAATGTGGGATCCAGCCAAGCCAACTTGGTGCGAGCTAGTTTTGCCCCTCCGTCAAATGAACATCATCTGAGGCCCCTGCTGCCTCATCAGCCATGAGCGACAATCTCTCGCAGCCGCCTGGCTGGCTGCCCGTCAATCTGAGCACTAGCCTAGCAGATCTTCACAGCCTGTTCATTGCCAAGTTTCAGTAAGATTTCCACGCAGCTCCCCAAGTAACCAAGCGCTACCACCCCGTTCAACCCCCTCCAGCGAAGAGTTAGCTTCCCCTCCAGTTGCGCACGCACGCCCCCTCACGCCCCAAGTCAAAATCGTCGCCGCATGGATTGTTCAGCGAATCACCACCCTCCTAAGATATTCTCATTACGTGTATAAAGATTTCCTCGCATAATTTCAAATCAGTTCTATCAGTTTAGGCAGAGTGTAAAGTATATTAACCGAGTGTAAAGAGTATATCACGCAGTTCATCACACAGTCCAGTTTCTATCAGTTTATCAGTGTTAAGATCCCAAGTGCAAGTTAACAGTTTATTTTTACTCAAGACACGATACACGAACATCTCCAGTTTTATATTTCTATTATAAAGCATTCTGTTATATTATTATTTAAAAAGCATTTAATAAACCAATATTATTGAAAATACTTGAGTCTTTCTTCACCTGGTCAAAGTCAGCCAAGAATATCCCTACATAAATGTGAAAGTAAAAACTGATTTCATATTTAGATTCAGCGCTCCAAATATAACTAAAATCAGTTGTAAAATCCTAGGCACCAAATTTTTTTTTTTTGTAGACTAGTATTATAATTCATTAACTTTTATTAGTTTAGTTATTTACTTTTAGATTAAATATATTTATTTACTTATGGAAAATTTGCATAATATTTTTTTTTTTTGCAGGCATGTTCAGGTAAATAATGAAGGAGCTATTGATTTTTATAAAAAATTTGGTTTCGAAATCGTAGAAACAAAAGAACATTATTATAAAAGAATCGAACCAGCAGATGCGCATGTTCTACAAAAAACACTTAGGCCAAAAACAACAACAAATGGTGATGTGAAACATCACGACGAGAAAAAAGATAATGAAAAATGATAAAAAAAATAAATTATGTAATCATTATTGGACAATTTATAAATTATTGTACAAATTTGCAAGTCTTTTTAAAATATAATAATAATCCTTCTTATAATATGATAACAACATTAAGATTTTACCAAAAATACATACATGTCAATATTCCCCCCCCCCCCAGTCAGAATTCTGTTTATAAATTAATTGATTGATCTTAAATATCCATAAATATATTTAAATTCATTCGAAAATGAATCTTAAATAAAAAATTTTATTTAAAAGTTTTTAATTTCGTTTTTTTTTTAATTAAAATTTTTTATCAATGAATACATTTAAAAGTTTTTTTTTTTTTGGACCCGGTATTTAATATAACAAAACTAAACTTTGATAAAATAAATAAATAAAATAAAAAAATAAATAGTGAGTATTTTCGTTTTTGTTTTATCACAATTAAAAAAAAATTTATTATACTGATATTATATAATTTAATATGAATAAAATATATAAAATAAATATATGGTCTTTTTATTAATTCATAAGTACTTGGAAACAAAACAAAACTGAAACTTTTGTGCTTTTTAACTATTTTAAAAAAAATAAATTTGACTTAAATATGTTTTAATTCTTAATTAAGTAATATAATAAGCAAGTTAAAAATACTAACAAATATTTATACTATTGTTTTACATTACTTATACGAGGGGGTACCCAAAAATAACCGGACTTACGTTCTAAAAAATTAATTTACTAATTTTTTTAAAAAACTACTTTCGTCTCCTTCAAAGTACTCTCCATTAGAATGGATGCACTTAACTTAACTTTGATATTGTCAATACAAGTCCATACAAGTATTTGAAATTCAGATACAAAATAGGTATTTTCATCTTATATCTGAAATACTTTTTTAATTTTCATTTTGTATCTTGTATTTAGACTTATTTTAGATACAAGTATTTGAAATTCAGATACAAAATAGGTATTTTCATCTTATATCTGAAATACTTTTTTAATTTTCATTTTGTATCTTGTATTTAGATACATTATTTTGGTATTTTGTAAATACTAAGTTTGCTAAAATACTTTTACTAATTACCTATGCATTTTTTACATTAAGGCATCCCATCATAAAGACAAAACTGAACGCACCCTTAAAATTTTAATTTATCAACCTATTAAAAGACTGTATGGTCTAGGTCAGTGATTCTCAACCACTGTGCCGCGGTACTTTAGTGTGCCGCGAAATTCTTGAAGTGTGCCGCCACTGCTAGGCCCGAATTGAAAATTATTGATTTTTTTTTACAATTCTTTATCAATTGACACTACATTTAATCCAAATATTTATTTGATTAATTGAACTAAAGTGGTAGTAACATTTTACAGTATACACAATGTCCTATGAAAATTTTATAGGTACATCAATCAATAAACCAAATATTTATTTTATTGTTAGTGTGCCGTCAAATTTTAAATTATTAAAAGTGTGCCGTGACGAAAAAAAAGGTTGAGAATCACTGGTCTAGTTACTTATCTATGTATACATTATCGAGACCTCATCGAAGCAAAATGAGTGATAAAATGTTTGAAGAACTGGTTTTACTTAAGTCTCAATTAAAACCTTAAAAATATAATATTTTCTCACATTTACGCGATCACTGTTCATAATTAATGTAATAAGCTAAATCAGCGGTCGGGGAACCGGGTTAAATTACCCCAAATGGGATAACAATGAAACTATCGGGGGCAATAAGGACATTTTTTTAAATTTTCTATTTTATAAACTATTATAGTATTTTTACTTTGATAGCCGAGGACTGTATTCAAATTGCGCTCACGTCAAAAAGTCCCAATTTTTAAGTCATTTTAGCGAAAATGAAACAACGTCATTTTTCTAAAACGTAAAAGCGTTTGAATTATGTTAATGTTTACAATTTTTATTTACTTACAGATAGTTTAGTTTTCATGTAAATTCCAATTAATTCAATAAATAATAAATAATATGCATTTACCTTGCTTTTTAGAATGTAGGGTTAACAGCGACCTAGGCAAAACTATTTTGGGGTAATGGCTAAAAAAGTACCCCGACCCCTGAGCTAAATAAACCTCTTAAGTTAAGATTAATAAAAATATTAGAGTAATTTTTGGGGACGGACTGATAAGTGAAATTGAGTGGATATTGATGAGGCAGTCCAAAAAAAGAAGATAATTTATATTATCTTTTTATTCATAAACCGACGTTTCGGAGGCCATTCCATCCTTCAGGGTTTTGAAAATCCAGTGAAGGAATTACTACATTATAATTCTGCTGAGAATGAAATACAATATATTATTGTTACTGCCACTGAAAGAGCATTGGATTTCCTTCACCGACTTTTCAAAACCCTGAAGAAGGAGGGAATAGCCTCCGAAATGCCGGTTTTATGAATAAAAAGATAATATAAATTATCTTCTTTTTTTGGACTGCTTCATCAATATCCACTCAATAAAAATATGTTTTGTTTCATAAAGTATTTTATTTTAAAAAAAGTATTTAGAAAATACGTATTTTGTATCTAGTATTTTAAATACCATTTACAAAAGTATTATGTATCTGATATCTCAATAAAAGTAGGTATCTTGTAACTTGTATTCCAGATATTTTTTATGAGGTATCTTGTACATCTCTGGTCATGATGGAGGAACCAGACGCCAGAGTTCTGAACATTTTCTCAGCACATTCTCAACACCTGTTTGTTCTGAAATTTCGTCGATCGTAAAACGACAACCCTCGTTGATGATTTTTTGGCGGATTTTTTCAATGTTTTCGTCATTTCAAGATGACGAAGGGCGTCCAGAACGAGTATGATCTTCAACACTCATCTCACAACGTTAAGAGCGCCTAAATCAGTGGTTCCCAACCTTTTGTGGCCCATCGCCCCTTTCTGGAGGTTTACTAACACCTATCGCCCCCTTTTCATTTTCATTGTATGCCTAATTTTAATTTGAAGTAAAGTGCAAATAATAAAGCAGTTGTATTATTTTAAACAATTTTATTACCGTATATAAAAACAACCAAAGCACTTTTATCTGGTCACTCTTAAATAAAATAGAAAAAAAATTAAAATGTACATTTTTTACAGATTTTTGTTAAGAACAAAGAAGTGAAATAATTAACTAATACTTGACGTACATTTAAAATATATAACATTATTTATATTTGAGAATGAAAATTATATTTAACAACTCGCAAGGGAAGTGATTCCATTTTTTTGCATGTGAGTGTATTTTAATTTTTCCCCCTTTGAATACTCATCGGCCCCCAATCGCTCACATCTTATTTATCGCCCCCCCCCCTGACAACCAAAATCGCCCACTTCGGGGGCAATCGCCCCCAGGTTGGGAACCACTGGCCCAAACCATTCGAAAATTTGTGTGCAGCTCAGAGCATCCTTTTTGAAGGCTTGCTATAGTATTTGATAAGCTTCCGTTGCCGATTTTTCAAGCAGGAAGCAAAATTTCAAACACACTCTTAAATGTGCCATAACGATTTCGCAGGCTGCATACGAGAAAAAAAAATCAGTTGAGAAAAAAACTAGGTTAAGCTCCT
The DNA here is from genome assembly GCA_024734495.1 of Forficula auricularia. Taxonomy (NCBI): domain Eukaryota; kingdom Metazoa; phylum Arthropoda; class Insecta; order Dermaptera; family Forficulidae; genus Forficula; species Forficula auricularia. The sequence continues at coordinate 6,769,596 of JALMQS010000092.1, read as the reverse complement.
AAGCAGACGCCGATTGGGCAACTGAATTGTAAAGGTCTCTACTAGACCCACCTAGCCGGAGAACTCTACTATACCTAGAAACGGCCAAGGGCTTTTAGTCCGGTTATTTTTAGTTACCCCCTCGTAGTTTCAATAGGAGATTCGATTAAGTCTCAAAAGTACTTTTGGAAAACAAAATAACAAATGAACATTTTGATTCCTATGTTTAAACTAATTTTAGGTACTTATAGACGGATTATTTTTTATCAAAACATCTCCAAAATATATTTGAATATCATTTATTCCTTTGTTGGTATTTTCAGGAGAGACCATGAGTTGAAAAATAATAAGAAAATCAGATTACTGATCATGGTCTTGGTCAAAAAAAAAAAATATGACTAGCTTCGTTTGTAGTAGATGTCCGGAACATGTTCCGGATTTATTTAAGATGTTCTGAATCATTTAAGAGCTCATACGCGATTAGGGATATGTTTGACGAGGGATTTTTCATCCTCGTTAAGGCTTTTATAAATAATGTAGCGAACATGTTCGGAACATATCCTGAATCTCAAATATATGTTTACCACATTTTTACTCTAAACATGTAATTTTTTAACTTCTCACTAGAGGACTTTCAGGACATAAACAAGGAAAGAAATTTTTATTTTTGAAGCCATGGTATTAAGTGAGATAGTTTTTTCGGTTCCATCAGACATGATGTATACATGAAAATTTCATAAAAATTTTTAAAGAATGTTTAGATTATTAATTAAAGGAATCGTAGGGAGTTGGACAAGACTTTAAATTAAATTAAATACAAGTTTTGATTAAATATGCCATACGTTTCGTTGCTGTTTTACAACTTCTTCAGTGGCTCATTAAAGCCACTGAAGAAGTTGCAAAACAGCAACGAAACGTATGGCATATTTAATCAAAACTTGTATTTAATTTAATTTAAAGTCTTGTCCAACTCCTACGATTCCTTTAATTATTAATCATGGACACGAATAATGAAATATTGTTTAGATTATTTTTAGAATTTAATTGATTTTATATGTACACGGGTGACCATAAAATTCCCGGAATTTTTTTTAAATACTTTAACGAGGCGACTGTGGGTCAGTGGTTAGAGTGTCGGGCCGCTGGCCCGAAGTACGCTGGATCGAGACTGAGTCTCGGCAGATATTTGCAGTCTCTCGCCTCCTCTTTGAAAGCAAAGGCAACCTACCAAGAGTATAATTGCCAAGTGACCTCTCCAAACTATCCGTTCGGAACCAGCGTTAAAAAGTAGGTCCCGTATTTCTGTGTAAAAACAGCTAAAAACACACTCAGCTCAGAGAGGAGCGCCAAAACGCCAGGGAGACCTGATATGGCATTTAAAGAAGAACGGTATAAAAATACCGTACAAATAAATATATCCACACAACTAAACGAGTAATAACTAAAATTTAATCAATAACAATAGCATTAAACAAAAAAGTTACAATATGTGGTCGAAATTGCCACCTTGGATTGCCGACGATGGTCGCACACAGTGATTTTTACTGTTGAGCCGCTCCACAATCGCCAGAATCGCCGACAGTTGCTCAAAAAGACCGGCGGCCGCAAAAAGCACAGCCATTTTCCGGCCTCGATCATGGTTTGAGCCGGAATCGGCGCCAACGAGAAGACGCCGCTGGTCTATATCGAAAGAAATGTCTAAATAAATGCCGCCAGCTATCAGCAACGATTCCTCCGCGATGCACTGGAGCTCTGGGGGTAGGGCCAAATGAATTTGCGCTTCAACAAGACTGGGTGCCGGAGCATTCGGCCAACAAGACAATCGCCGTCTGCGAAGAGTTGTTTCCCCGGTTTTTGGGGCAAGGATGTTTGGCCGCCCAATTCGCCGGATCTCTATCGGTGTGGATCATCCTGGAAGAAAAAGTCTCGGCTACCCGATACGCTACAGTAGGACAGCTAAAAACGGCGATGACTCGTGCTTGGGACGAGATTACGGTGGAAGAGTGTGCGGCCATCGTCGGCAATTTTCGCAAGGAATTACGTAAATGTCATAGAGTAATATAGAGTGGATATATCTCCATAAAGAGCCAATGTATTTTAGCATTTACGAGTTACATAGAGAGCTCTCTGGCGAGACAAGGGCAAAACCATTGGGCAATAAAATGACGGAAAACGCTCTCTTCGGGGGAAATTTTGCTGATATTATCAAGAGTAAAAAATACGCTTATATATATATAACATAAAGGGTATGTATCTTTTATCTATGACAAAGGGTTTGAATGTTCTATGATCTTTGGATAGCTCTTAAGAACTAAGAGTTTGCTAAGTGCAGTCGCTAGAGAGCGCTTTTTCTATATACGGTAGCCTTCCACTCTATATAACTCTATGGTAAATGTATTGCGGTCCAAGGTGGCAATTTTGAGCACATGTTGTAGCTTTTTTTGTTTATTCCTATTGTTATTGATTAAATAAAACTTATTATTCGTTTAGTTGTGTGGATTTACCTTTTTGTCCGTTATTTTTATACCATTAAAGTATTCTAAGAAATTCCGGGAATCTTATGGTCACCCTGTATATATAATTTGTCAACTCTCAGTAGGAACCGAAAAAACAATTTCTGATTGACATTTATTCTTAATATAATTTGTTAAAGTTGATTTTTTAAATTATACCGGGTGAGTTTTTTATCTAGAGACAGTCTTATAACTCAAAAACAGTGCATTATATGGAAAAAAGTTTGTTTATATCGAGGGGGAAACTAAACTATTGTTTGTCGTCCTAGAACAAGCTTTCATGGGCATTTCAAGGTAAAGTTCTGTTTTTTAAATGGAACCCTATATTTCTCTATACGTCCACCCAATCTACAAAAAAACTGAACAACTTTCATAAGAACTATTTTTTTATACGACATCAAATAAACAAAATACATAAATCAATTAGATCTCAAAAAAAATCTTAATAATTATTTTTAACAATTATTTAACTTAATTATCAAATAATAATGATTAAATAATTAATTATTAAATAAATATTTATTAAATTGAAAAGTCACAACAATGAAACTAAGTGTTTTTAATGAAATTAAAAATTCGTTATACTCAGATTTAAGAGATACTAGTTAAAATTCTTGAGTTTAAAAAAGTTTATTTCTCATGTCAATCCAGTAGATAGTTACCTATATTGTATTATCATAATAAAAATGGACTATTTTTTTGTTAAAGACAGAATTAAAATGGTCTTAATTTATGCGATGAATGTGGAAGAAGTGTTATGGGGCTGCCATTGAAATGAATGCCGAGCGGTTTCCTAATAGGAATACACCCTCACAAGCTTCATTTTATTGAGGAAATGTAAAGGCTACGAAGAAACTAGAACAGGCCAAAATAAGGAAAGTGGAACTGGAATTCATCCAGAAGACTTGCAATACACTCTGGAATGTCTCAGAAAAGTGTCGAAAAATTGTTAAATTATTAATTATTATTAAATTATTTATTTAATAATTAATATATTAATCATTATTATTTGATAATTAAGTTAAATAATTGTTAAAAATAATTATTAAGAATTTTTTTGAGATCTAATTGATTCATGTATTTTGTTTATTTGATGTCGTATAAAAAAATAGTTCTTATGAAAGTTGTTCAGTTTTTTATGTAGATTAAGTAGACCTATAGAAAAATATAGGGTTCCATTTAAAAAACAGAACTTGACATTGAAATACCCTTGAATGCTTGTTCTAGGTCGACAAACAATAGCGTAGTTTAGTTTCCCCCTCGATATAAACAAACTTTTTTCCATATAATGCACTGTTTTTGAGTTATAAGACTGTCTCTAGATAAAAAACTTACCCGGTATATAATTATTTAGTTGATACAATTTTGATGGCTGTATATGTATATAATTAAGTAATGGAGAGGGATGTTTGTTAATTATTTTGAGAAATCTTTTAATTAAGAGATGTTTGTGAGGGGTCAGTGATCCTAATTAGATCAATGTCCTCATAATTATTATTATTATTAATTGAATGAAATGAAATTTGCTATATTTGTACTTGAGACGTTGCGCATATCAAGTGAGAGCACACCAAGATATATGTACCATTTTGTAATTCATATAATTTTGTATATATTATGATAAAATCCACAACAACTCTGCCTGCGGACAATTTATTTATAAAATTAATTGTGTCGCTAATACTGTAAGATATAATTTTGTAATTAACAAGTTTGGATTTTTTGTAAAAAATTTTATTATAATTTTACATGTGTGCTCTATCGCTTTTTTCAGCTCTTAGGAACTGATGATGGCATTATTTAATTAAAGCCGAAACGTTTTCCATAATTGGGAGTTTTTTATTCAGCAGAGGCTACCCATTGGCTGAATCCCTCTCCATTACTTAATTATATAATTATTTATATATTGATAGGAGATATTTATATAAGTACAAATAAAAAGTAATAGAAGTGATTTTTTTTTATATATTATTAATTTAGATTATAATTTGTTATCCCAATAACGAATTAATTGAATTTTGAATAAACATTAACAAGGATTACTATTTCAATTCATTTTTCTAATATAAAGAAATTTGTTCTTAATTATTCTCTGCTTCATTTTCTATTAAAGAATTAGCTAATAAGGATTGTATTCGTTCTATACATACATTAGATCCATGATGTGCATCTTTGTTTATCTAAAAAATAAATAAATTAGGTATATTATAAGAAATTGAAGGATGTTTTTGAAATTTTATCAATCTAATAGAGGGTGATTCAAAGAAAGGGGAAATTTTGAAAATTAAATAATTTCATGAAAACAAATTAAAAAAAAAAAATTATTTATCTATCTAAAGTTTAAATTTTTATTTAAATCACACATGATTAATTTATAATTATTTGTTTCAATAAATAATTATAAATTAATCATGTGTGATTTAAATAAAAATTTAAACTTTAATCAAATTAATCACAAAAATAAAAGCTTCAACAGCTTCATTACTATTTATCTATCTATCTACTCTTATTAAAAGAGCAAAAAATTGTATATATATTTATATATATATATATAGTACCTAGCCACCGAGCGATGCTCGGTAAATTTTTGCTTCAGTTAATAGCTATATATTAATCCCCGAACCTCCCCTTCGCCTCCCCCCCGGACCCCCATCACTTCACCCCACCCCCTGCACCCTCCCACCCCACACCTACACCCCTACTCCGCCCCCGAAACCCCGTACCTCCCGCCAGCCCCCCACCATTGAACCCCACCGCCTGCACCCCCACATCTACCCCCGCCCACGCCCACAGTTTTTGCATTTCTAGCCTTCATTGGCCCACAGATTATGTATATATATATATATATAGGTATATAAATAAATACGGTATAATTATTTTTTTTAATTAAATAACAATTTTTGAGTTCATCAATTAAATTGTCAAATTAATATTTGTGGGATTTAAAACTCGATTTTTAATCAATTAAATTATCCAATTTTTAATATATAATAATAATTGTAATAATCTTATTGTGGGATATAAAATTAAAAAACTAATTATTTATTAAAAGGAAATACGAAATAATGCCAAAGCCTAGCACTTGCCCCTAGACACATAATGCAAAAAGACCGGCAAACACAGCAGTCAGACACGAACATATTCAAACGTATAACGACACGATATATTCAACCCCTTCCGCTTAACGAATAACGGAGTCTCTCAAACGATTTACGATTAATTTACACCTTTTATAATTAACGCCCTTCGAATGAAAGTTGTCAACCTGTATATTAAATATTATACCTGTTAATAAATATTTTATCTTAAGTGAACCTTTTATTTGATAAACCCCTAGACACATAACGCAACAAGCCACAGTGAACCCACACGACAGGGATTAGTGAAGAGTACAGATCCCACATTTAAAAATACTATGGGACCATAAGTGGACTTGGTTCATTTTGTAAAAATAAAGTCAAAAAGTTAAAAAATGTTTAATAAGCTGACGTGTTGTGATGTGGCCATCCACATAACTTTACCATACAACCTTGCCCCTCACTTATTTTTAATATTTAATAAAATTATTTATAATCATGTAGGGGAGGGGAGGGGGGGTTAGTTTTTGCATTTTTAGACTCCTGGGACCCACTGATTATGTATACAAAATTTCGTTGAGTTTGGTAAATGGCAATAATTTTCATTTTTTGACCCCACCCCCCTTTTTTGGGCGGTTAGATTTTGCATTTTTAGACTTCTGGGGGTCCACTGATTATGTATACAAAATTTGGTTGAGTTTGCTCAAACGACCTAGATTTTTAATTTTTAACCCCCCCTCCAGCCCCCTTAATTTTGGGTCAATATGCACCAAAATCTAATCAGCTCTTAATCTCAATGGACCAAAACTACATGTGAAATTTGGTTTCGATATTCACACTAGTTTTTGAGCTAGCTCGTCCACAAAAATTTGGTAACGCACAGACTAACTAACTAACAGACAACCAGACTAACAGACATTTTGACAAAACAATTATTATCTCGAAAAATATAATTTTTTCGATGTTCACTTATTAGAGCTTTTTTGTAGACCAAAATGCCATGGTTTCGCTCAATTTTTTTAATCAAAATAGTTTCAGACGTTTTTTAGATATTTTGAAAAAAAAAAAACACTTTTTTCATGCACGATTACAATACTTGACCATACCCTGTATGGTAAAGTAAAAATGGACTTGGTTCCCTCAGCCGACGAAATGGTAAATCAAAATATAAATCTCACCATTGTAAAATTTAGAAATCCATGAGGAAGCCCTTCTAAAACATCAAGATTAACTGAATTTCCAAGTTTTTTGAGTTTCTTTGCAAACATTACACAATCATCAAGACATGGATCAAATTGAACCGACAAAATATTAAGAAAAAAATAAATAAATATTGGTTTCTTAAATAATTAAATGAAGTGTACATTTAAATTTCTTACCAAAATATTAACCGGAGGTAATTTTTTTAGATCTTCATCCTTAGCCCAATATGGAGATAGATAAGGATCTTTAGGAACATTGAATTTGAATTCTTCCGAAGGGCTTTTTTGCATTAAACCATCAATAGGAATTTCCAACCAGGAATCACTGTTGGGACTGAAAAATATTGTGATATTTATTATAGATCTAATTATAGTAAATAGTAAATTTCAATAAATATTCAATTATATTAATTTGTAACTGGAATAGCAGGGAATTGGACGAAAATTAAAAACACGAGAGTTTTTATTAAATGGGCCTGACGTTTAGTCAATTTATTTTGACTTCCTCAACAACAAAAAATATTCTTTTAATTGTTAAGAAAAGTCTAAGATTGTTGATTAAATTGGAGCCAGGACCGGATCTGGTGTGGTGTTTTTGAAAGGACTGTCACATACTTAATTTTGAAAGAATTTCAAAATTTATTGTTATTATATTGGATTGGCAACAAAGTAATTTCGGTTTTGTAATACGAAAAAAAAAACTCATTTTTTTAATACAAAGAATAAACTTTAATCAATTATATACGAGGGGTGAACCGCGATTGGAATTAGGTGTACACCGTCTTTGGAATTATGTGGAATTATTTTGGAATTCATTAGATAATGCCCCTTCATCTATAGTCTTCTACTAGGAAATAAAAGTGGAAGTGGAAGTAAATGTACACGATATTAGGTCGCGGTTCACCCTTCGATTATATATTTTCCATTTTGTTCAAGGATCTTTTGCCATCTTTCTTGCACATTCATGATTTCGCGCTCATAGAACTTCTGATTCTTATCAGAAATAAGCTGACGTGTTCTGATGTGGCCATCCACTTGACTTTACCATACAACCTGGCCCCTCACTTACATTAATATTTAATAAAATTATTTATAATCATGTAGGTGAGGGGGTTAGTTTTGCATTTTTAGACTCCTAGGGGCACACTGATTATGTATATAAAATTTGGTTGAGTTTGGTAAATGTCCAAGATTTTCATTTTTTGAACCTCCACCCCCCACCCCCCCATTTTGGGAGGTTAATTTTTGCATTTTTAGACTTCTGGGGACCCACTGATTATGTATACAAAATTTGGTTGAGTTTGCTCAAACGACCTAGATTTTTATTTTTAAACCCCCCTCCGCCCCGTGGGTCGATATGCTAGATTTTCTAATCAGCTCTTAATCTCAATGGACCAAAACTACGTGTGAAATTTGGTTTCGATATTCACACTAGTTTTTGAGCTAGCTCGTCCACAAAAATTTGGTAACGCACAGACTAACTAACTAACTGACTAAGAGACATTTTGATAAAACAATTATTATCTCGAAAATATAATTTTTTCGATGTTCACTTATTAGGCCTTTTTTGTAGACCGAAATGCCATGGTTTCGCTCAATTTTTTTAATCTAAATAGTTACAAGAGATATTTAGAAAAAAAGAAGGAAAAAAAAACACTTTTTTCATGCACGATTACAATACTTGACCATACCCTGTATGGTAAAGTAAAAAACTGAACTAAGGTCGATTTAAGGTCATCGTCATTTGTGAAATTTTTACTATTCAAAGAGTTGTGCAAACTCGGAAATAAATGGTAATCAGATGGTTTCAGGTCAGGGCTATATGGGGGATGCGACATCTCTTTCCAACCAATCTCCAATAATTTCCCACGAGTTACCAAAGATGTGTTTAGGCCTTGCATTATCATGGTGGAACACAATTCCTTTACGATCATGCTTGGATAGGGTTGCCAGATATTTTGATGGTCAACAAAAAACTCTAAAATTAGAAAAGTAGTATTTACGTAAAAAAATCGAATTATCGCATAGTAAATAATATTTATTAAAAAAAAAAAGTTATTTTGTTAAAAAATGTATAAAAAACATAACTAAACTTTAAAATCACGATTTGGCTTTTGTAGTAATATCTTATTAGTTAACAAGTAATCGTGCATTTCGCTACAATTAAAACCATAGTTTTCTAGGTATTGAAGAATACTTTCAACGGTATCGATTTAAAGTTTATTTCTCTCGTCCGACCATTGAATTTCCATATACGAAAATTGGAAGTAAAAATAAATTGATGAAACGTCTGGCCCATTTAATAAAAACTCTGTTTTTAATTTTTGTCCAATTCCCTGCTATTCCTGTTAATATTTTCTATTTTGATTCTACATTTTTTTGGAAAACTCAAGAAAGAAAGAAAAAAAGAATAAAGGGCTTCAATTTCATTAAGTTTTTTTATTTTAATACTAGCCGCCTTCTGCGGTTTCTTCCTAGCCAGGGGGCACGCTCCCTGGACCCCCATCCCTAACCCTTCACCTTCCCACCCCTGGGTCCTCATATCCCCCCCTGAACTCTATCTCCAACCACTCTCCACCCACGAACCCTCTCCCGGATCCCGGAATTAGGGTACCTAATCTTGGAGTCAATTTTAATTGCTTTTTGAAAATAAATTTCATTTTTTTTTTTATAGATAAATGTTTGCGGAATTTAACAGAATTAAATGTTTTTATTTTTATACGAGCAGTACCAGGCGTGCCTCTGGCATCGCCGGCATTCCACTCGGCCCTCCGGTGGCTCTGGCGGGCAGCGTCTCGAGATGTGATTATTGTCCGTAATTATATGTTTTGAAAAAAATATTTTTTGAATAATGAAAGAATAGAGAATTTAGTGTTTAAATTAAATATTATATAATATATATTTTAAAATAAATTTATCTACTGAAATTTAAAGAATTTATATATTTGTCTACTAATATTTTTCAACTTTTTTAAAAATACATTTCAATATGTAAATTTATCTAATAAGTGTCTCTAAATCAAATATATATAATAATTTTAAAATTAATTTATCTACTAAAATTTCAAATGAGCCGCGCAGTAATAAATTAAGAATTAATCTCATTATTCCATTAAATCATATTATTATAAGCAATTGGATGTTGATGAAAGCAGTCCACGGTGGTTGTAAAAAAATAAGACTATAGAGGTTTTATTATTTTACATTTATTTGTTAAACCGACGTTTCGGAGATTTATTCTCTCCTTCTTCAGGAGTAACAAAAAGTCAATGAAAGTAGTTCAAAACATAATTACTTTCTGTCTCCTTTGACAATGCCAAAAAAACATTATAAAAATGAAAGTAATTATGTTTTGAACTACTTTCATTGACTTTTTGTTACCCTGAAGAAGGAGAGAATAAATCTCCGAAACGTCGGTTTAACAAATAAATGTAAAATAATAAAACCTCTATAGTCTTATTTTTTTTACAACCACCGTGGACTGCTTTCATCAACATCCAATTGCATATTTATACCAGTCCGTCTCCTAAAGAAAATATTATTATAATATTATTTATATTATAAATTAAATATATATAATATACTACTAAAATTTCAAGAATTTATATTTTTCTTAATTTAAAAAAAAAAAAAAAAAAAATTTCGGTATGAATTATTTCCAAAAATTAAATATATATTAATTTATAATATATATTTTGAAATTAATAAATTTGTCTACTAAAATTTCAAATGAGACACGCCGTTAATCTAATATTCTAAGCTATCTAGAGGAATATATTAATATATAGAGATATTATAGATATAGAGAATAGAGATGTTTTATTTGAAAAATTTGACAATCTAACAACTGTCATTGAATATTAGTTGCTTTTTCTCCCACATGTTCTCCTGACAGCGCCACGGGTACTGTGGGTTTTTATATATAAGATAATTTCATTTAAATTAGTAACCAAGGCGACTGTTTTTGTTGGGGGACGGATATACAAACATAGTTACATACAGAGACAAGCACAAATGCCCTTTACTAGTATAATATAAAAAATAAAAAATATATATAATTAATTAATAAATTTCTTTTAAACATAAAGAAAATTGAAAAAAAAAGATATATTTCAAATTAGCCGCGTGATTTGGTTTTCTTTAGTGTCTTTTTATTTGTCAAGTTGGGTGAAATTTCCTGTCAGTTAGGAAAATAATAAATCAAAGATGTTTTGATTATATCAAATAAATTGGATTTATTTAGTTTTCTTACAAACTTTTTAACTAAATATATATATTTATAGTGTATGTTGGGCGAGTGATATTTGAAAATACGTTTATTTTTTCAACTAGATTTTATTTAAATAAATAAATAAAATGACGTCGAAATCTATGAGCACTCGTGAAAGATTGTTAGTTATTATGGATGATATTGAAATAATAGCAAAAGAATTGATTGAAAATACTTTAATACCGAAACATCAAAAATTATCAAGCGCTGAACATGCTCAAATCACTGAATTGTTAATTTCTAAGGATAAAGAATTGAAAGATGTTTTAAAATTGGCTAGCGAGCAGGCCAAGATAAATGAAACGATTGAGGCTCTGAAATCGGAAGTAGATCGAGTGGATTCTGATATTAGACAACTTCAGAGGCAATTGAAAGAAGCTGAAACGATATTAGCGACAGCGATTTATCAGGCAAAGCAAAAATTGGATTCGATTACACGGGCTAATAAACGGCCTGTTCCTTCCGAGGATCTTATTAAATTTGCTCATCGAATAAGCGCAACGAACGCCGTTTGTGCGCCGTTGACGTGGCAGCAGGGAGACCCGCGACGTCCCTACCCGACCGATATTGAAATGCGCCTTGGGTTTCTGGGCCGGCTGACAAGCGACCTGCCCTTAAATGGACATCATTTGCAACAGCAGACCTCACTGATTGATATCCATCGGACAGGGCACACGCCTGGAAGCGAGCCGCCTGCTTCCCAACAAAACCAATTTGCCTGGCATCCCTCCGGGGAGCTACACATTTCTGTAGGGCAAGGCTCGGTAGCAATGGACTCAAGAAACCACAATAAAGAAAATGAAGATGTCGAGGTCATGTCTACCGATAGTAGCAGCAGTTCTTCCAGTGATTCTCAATAAATTTAGTTTAATAAATTTCATTAAATTATTGTAATTATATATCTATATCTATATATAACCAAACTTCTTGAGGATACAAATTCTCTTTTAATAGGTGTTGGTTTTATTCTTTTTTGACAAAAAAACACATTTTTTTTTTAGGTTAAAAATAAAATGGAGAGTCTTCTGTTTTTAAATAAAATAATTTTTAATTATTTCTAGATATAATTAAAAATTATTTTATTTAAAAAACAGAAGACTCTCTCATTTTATTTTTAACCTAAAATAAAAACAATTCTGTTACCATCGACAGTGAAATCTTTTATTCAACATTTATTTTTCTTTATTTTATCATCAGCCTAAATCATTTCAATCGATGACATATTTGAAAATGTCGAAACGTTCCTGGGTAACAATAAAATAAAATAAAGAAAAATAAAAGTTAGAAATGTGTTTTTTTGTCAAAAAAGAATAAAACCAACACCTATTTAAAAGAGAATTTGTATCCTCAAGAAGTTTGGTTATATATACATATTTTACTTAGATATGGTACTATAATGTTTTAAAATTATAAATTGTGGTGTTTTTTGAGGCTCTTGAAAACCTTGAAAACAGATGTAATGTCTTCGTTAGGAAAAAGGAAATAAAATTTCTTTATATTCTAACAAATTTATTTTCATGAAAAACTTATGAGACGTTTCGGCGGATATTCTCACACCATCATCAGTCTACAAGGAAAACATAATCTTAATTACAGTAAATTACTAATTACATGTCATTCTCAAGATAAAAGAACTCACCCAAGCTTTTCATAATATAGTCTTATACTTTATTTCTTTTTTCCTAACGAAGATATTACATCTGTTTTCAAGGTTTTCAAGACCCTCAAAAAACACCACAATTTATAATTTTAATACATATTTTAATTATATTCGAGAAATGTTCTCTCTCTCTCTCTCTAAAACAAAGTGATTTTTTCATTTTAAAATGAAATATATATTATTGTACCATTTTCTATTATCCCTTTAAATATTCAAGAGTTTTATTTTATTGTATTCATATTCATTAGATTTGTATTATTACATGCAATAAATCTTACATTGTGATTGTATATGTTTGAATTTTTCTTTATGTTTAAAATAAATTTTTAATAAATTATATTTTAATTCATTTTACTAATAAATAGATTATCTAGATCAGTCTTGTCCAACCCCCAAGATGGCTATCAATGTGGCTCGGGAAAAAATCGCAAACTTACAAACTTTTTTACTTTATTTTTTTTTTAATGAAAGTGATGAGAGAAGGAGCTCACCAACAAGGTGCATTCCCTAAAGGCTTGGGTTGCTCCCTCCATCGTGAATAGAAGAAGAGGGGATTTTATGGGCTGGGCAGGGGTCGAAGGTATCTGTGGATACCAGGGAGGTAGGGAGGGAAGGCTAGCTCGAGAAAGTGTCTCCACCTGACGTCACCAGCCGCCATCTTGCAATTGGAAAGAATAGAGAATGCCCATAAGAGCAATGCTAATATTTATATAGTTTAAACTATATATCTTTAAATAAAAAGGTTCTTAAATAGAACATATATATAAATAAATATTCAAAAATGTTATTTCTTAGATATGCAATGAATTTAAATAGCTACTTTCAGTAAAAATTTGATAAAACAAAAAAGCGCACTCGTACCCATTATTAGGTAGATTTCGAAGGATATATGTGTATGTATGTATCCCAATTTTGTATGTGCGCTGCAGGCCGCAACATTCAACCGATTGCAATAAAATTTGGCTCTAAATTCAGTCTTGATGTAAACAAGAACGGAGTAGTTTTTGGTGACTTCAGCCCCAAAGGGTTGCAAATGGTGGGTGATTGAGATCTTAAAAAATTCATGACAACGTTAATATGCCTGATACCAATTTGGTTGCAGATACCTAATATTCTGATAATTAACCTCTACAACTTTTGTCTCAAATTTTTTTTATAGGAACAGTCTAAAAGGGGGCAGAACAATAGGGTTCGAAATCTAATCTAAACTGAAGGGAGGGTTCCTTCGTAAAAGATTAAATATTTTTTTAAATACTAAATATAAGGGAGGAAATAGGTGTATGGTAAAGTTATATGGATGAGCAAATCAATTTTTATTTATTTATTAAACCAATGTTTTTTACTCAATTCAAAGATTAAGAATTAATAAAGTTATAAAACAAATAAAAAATTTAAATATATATTATAAAAATACCAAAAATATAGTTTTTAAATCAGGTACAATTGTAAGAAAAAGCGAAAAACGATTAAACACATGAATGGGTTATTCAACAATTTTTAAATACATATTATAAAAATAACTAAAATATAGTTTTTAAATCAGGTACAATTGTAAGAAAATTTTGACGAATTAATATTTGGAACACGAGAAATAGAATAAATACCCGTAAAGTGCGTCAATTAAACTAACTCTAGTGTCAAAAAACTTGAAACTAGTTTATTGTTTTAAAGGAAAATTAAAATATATACAGTCTAATCTAAAACATAAACAATTTTAATAAAAAACAAAAAATATGTGAAGAAAATCAAACTTGTTTTTTATCACTGTTAATAATAAAAAGAACTGTCTTAAAGATGGATACTATTAACATACGTTCAGATGGGAAGAGAAGGTTTTGTGCCAATCGCAAGATGGCGGCTGGAGGAAATGCCTGTCCTGACTGGAGACACCCCCACTCCTGCTTTTCTAGCCTAGCTGTTCCTCCTTAGCTCCTTGGTGGATACGGGTCTTAAACAGCTGAAGGTTATAAGTCGCGGGAAAGATGGTGGCAGGGGGCGAGTTCCAGTCTCTGGAGGTCACAGGGATAAAAGAGTTGGCTAAAGCGTTGATTCGGCTTTTATCCAATTTGACAGCGAAGGAGTGCTGAGCGTTAGAAAACCGCGTGTTTCTCGTAAAGAGGGCTTTAGGGGGGATAATTGATTTCAGCTCGACTGAACAGACACCGTGATAGTATAGGGTGTTTTTTTTAGAGGTATAGAACTTCGAATTGAAATAAAACACAAGAAAATCGTTTTAATGTCCATCAATTTGGCTTTATTGGAAGGATAATTTTATGCCATTAATGTTTAAATATGATTTCGGGCATGTGGCCGCCGCGGCTGGCTCGAATAAATCCAATTCTACAGGTCCAATTTTCAACCACTTTTTCGAGCATATGGGGCCGTATGTTGGCAATAACGCCACGAATGTTGGCTTCCAAGTCCCCTAACGTTTCTGGTTTGTTGGCGTAGACGAGCGACTTCACATATCCCCAAAGAAAATAATCCAATGGTGTCAAATCACACGATCTTGGTGGCCAATTGACAGGTCCATTCCGCGAAATTATGCGCTCATCGAATGTTTCCTTCAATAAATCGATTGTGACGTGCGCTGTGTGGCATGTAGCGCCGTCTTGTTGGAACCACAACTCATCCACATTCATGCCATCCAATTCGGGAACAAAATAGTCGGTTATCATGGCTCTATACCGGTCTCCATTAACGGTAACTGACTCTCCAGCATTATTTCGGCCCAATGACTCCACCAGCCCATAGAGCACACCAAACAGTCAGTTTTTGTGGATGTAATGGCGTCTCAAGGGTCTCATGTGGATTCTCTTCACTCCAAATGCGGCAATTTTGCTTGCTGACGTAGCCATTCAACCAAAAATGAGCCTCATCACTGAACAAAATTTTGCGATGAAAATCAGCATCGAGATCAATCTCATTTTCGGCCCATACACCAAAATCACATGCCCGAAATCATATTTAAACATTAATGGCATAAAATTATCCTTCCAATAAAGCCAAATTGATGGACATTAAAACGATTTTCTTGTGTTTTATTTCAATTCGAAGTTCTATACCTCTAAAAAAAACACCCGTTATTTGTAGTACAGAGAAAGAGCAGAATCGTTTCTTCGGTGAGCCAGGGAGTCGAGTGAGTTGGTTAGAGAGAAGTCCCTCTCCACAGATGAGAGCCATATTCGAGACAGGGACGAATTTTACGACTAAAAATACAATATTTTTAACTTACTATTAATTTATGAGTAATTAATTTTTGAATTTAACACATTATTTTGCAATAAAATATTCATAAAGTGATTCTTAAATAATTTTATTTATCATTTCAAGCATCTATTTTCAATTATGAAGCACACAAAGAATGAAGCTAGATCCAAAATATTTGATGAGCATTTTGAGAATTCCTAATGGAGCCAAATATCGACGGATTAATGTCCCAAAAACAATGACAAATTTCTCACTATAATTTTATGTTGTTGATTTATCTCTTTAAATAAAAAATTTATAAAGTAATAAAGCTTAATTTCTTAAGTATATTAAGTACATATTCTACTTTATTTTGGTTATCAACTATTATTAGCGTTAGTGTATTTTATGTCAATATCATTAAAAAAAAATGTGTGGCCCAAAACAGCTCATATTCTTCCAATGTGGCCCAGGGAAGCTAAAAGGTTGGACACCCCTGATCTAGATCCTATTTCTCTCTATATCTACTCTTATTAAACGAGCAAAAATTGTATATTTATTTATTTGTATATATATTTGTTTGTTTATATATTTGTATCTTGGCTATATTTTGAAAACGACTCTACCGATTTTGATGAAATTCACGGGTTAGGGGGTTTTTGGGGTGACAATTCGATCTTATTTAATAATTAATAATTTAATCATTATTGTTTGATAATTAAGTTGAATAATTGTTAAAAATAATTATTAAGATTTTTTTGAGATCTAATTGATTCATGTATTTTGTTTATTTGATGTCGTATAAAAAAATAGTTCTTATAAAAGTTGTTCAGTTTTTCTTGTAGATTAAGTAGACGTAACGAAAAAATAGGGTTCTATTTAAAAAACTGAAGTTGACCTTGAAATACCCTTGAAAGCTTGTTCTACGTCGACAAACAATAGCGTAGTTTAGTTTCCCCCTTGATATAAATAAACTTTTATTTGAAACTTTTTTCCATATAATGCACTGTTTTTGAGTTATAAGACTGTCTCAAGATACAAAAAATCACCCGGTATATATAAACAAATATATATCAGAAAACAAGATATATCTTCAAAACTTTAAAAGATATTTTACTTCAATTAAAAGAATATCGATCCTAGAATACAAAAGAGAAACGGGGGCCCTAACATATTGTCAGATCACTTGGCCCTTAGCATTTCGTTATTCCAGTCACCATATAATTGAATACATACATATGACAATTAAATATTAGAAGTAGGTATATACTCACCTAATTTCACCATTTTGAGATTCATTAATGGGTGTTTTTTTCCCAGTCATATAATCATATATATTAGAAACATTATTGGCTATATTGTTCATAGCTTGAACGAATTTACAAGGCATTGTGGGACCTTGTTGACACGTTATATAAGGCTTTGATATTTTTAGATCTGGTCGACGATGAATACGCTTAATAAATAAATAAATACAGAAGATTTATATATATATATATATATATAATTATAAATCATACATGATTTAAAAGGTTACGGGAGAGACGGATTACTCTTAAATTGTTATAAATAATTAATTAAATTCAAATAAAACCATGTTTGGTGGGCCTATTTTATTACAATGAATTGGGTAAGGGGCTAGTGTGAAGGTAAAATTAAAAAGTTATCTCCTATTTAAACCTTTATTTTAGTCAGACGTATATCAGGGTGGCCACAGACCTGTAATTTATTGCAAACTGGAAATATCAGGGAATTTTACAAAATATCAGGGAATTTAATTGTAATATATTTTAATGAAATTTCAAATCCATCATCATTGAGTATACAGTCTTAAGAGTGGTTTGACGCAACCACCCGTCTCCACACGGGTCTGTCCCCCGCCAGCTGTTTGACCTCTCTAAATGTCTGGCATCCCATATCCCCAATTATTTGGTTGAAATATTCTAATCTGGGCCTTCCCCTTTTCTTTCCCACCTCCCCCTCCAAGATATCCCTAAGCAGTCCCCCATGTCTCAGTGTCTGCCCCATCATCTGACCACTTCTCTTCTTCAGACTCTTCCACAAAGTTCTTCTTTCTCCGATTCTTCCAAGAACTTCTTCATTTGTAATTTTATCCATCCATTTGATATTCCTTATTCTTCTGTAGCACCACATTTCGAAAGCCTCTAATCTCTTTCTCTCCGCTTTTCCAATTGTCCAGGTTTCACACCCGTACATGGCTATGCTCCATACATATGTCTTCAATAGCAACTTCCTGTTTTCTAAGCTGATTGAGGAGGAGCATAGTAGTTTTTGTTTGAATTAAACCCCATTTTTGCTTGGGCAATTCTTGATTTAATTTCATTTTCGCTCCTCCCATCCCATGTTATTTTACTTCCTAGGTAGCGGAATTCCTTAACTCCTTCTAGGTTTTCTTGGTTAATTTTGATGCATTCCTGTCTCGTTTGTTCTTTTTTTGTACATACTAGGACCTTGGTTTTATTCTTGTTTATTTTCATTTTGATTTCTTCTATTAGGATTTGGTTAATTCCATTCAGGGCGTCCTCTAATTCTTTTTTGTTGCTTCCTAGAGCGTCCTCTAATTCTTATTTGTTGCTTCCTAGAGCGCCCTCTAATTCTTTTTTGTTGCTTCCTAGAAGGGCAATGTCATCGGCAAATCTTAACATAGCGATCTTGTGACCTTGGGTTTCAATACCTGTATCAATTTTGTCTTTGAATTCTTTTATCGCTTCTTCTATGTTTAAGTTGAAAATCATGGGTGACAGCACACATCCTTGTCTTACACCTCAGAGGATCAAAAAATGAAAATCTTGGCCATTTACCAAATTTTGTATACATAATCAATGGGTCCCAGGAGTCTAAAAATGCAAAAACTAACCCCCCCCCCTACATGATTATAAATAATTTTATTAAATATTAAATATAAGTGAGGGGCCAGGTTGTATGGTAAAGTCAAGTGGATGGCCACATCAGAACACGTCAGCTTATTTATTTTGGCTTCTCTTTGCTCATCTCCAATATATACGTATTTCAAATAATTTTTTTAAATATCTCACATTTTTTTCAGTCGTGAAACTTATCAAGTATTTCAACTTCAACTCGTATAGAACAGTCAATAGTAATGCGCGAATAATTAATTCTCAAATTTTGAATGTTTTTATTGAATTTTAAAAAGCTGTTATTTCATGGATAAAGGTCGTACTGGGGAACAAAAAATAGAATTTTGGAGTTTAAAATTTCTAGTTTTAAAATTTTTCTGTTATTTTAAAAATACCTTCAAGCTCGAAAAACCTGGTCATTGGGCCTGGTGTTTAAGCTTCAATTTGGTATTTTTTTATTTGCTATACGACTATTTATCGCTGAGATATCGGCCATTAAGTGAAAAGTAACCTTTGGCTTTTTTACCATCGATATCTCTAACTAATGATCGTACAGTAAAAAGAAGGTTTACTGCGCCATCATTAGTTAAGAGATAAAATTTTGTATTCTTAAAAAAATTGGACATTTTTTTGATGCTAAATTTCGATTAAGAATTATATCTGGCTTTGTGATTTAACACGAATACTTTTGAAGCATCGAACCTCCCCAAATTTCGATTATATATGCCTATATATATATTTATATCGATATATCGATAGATATATACCTATAGGTTTTGAACATTTTTTAAAGATTTGTATTTATTTTAATTACAAATAAATTAATTTTTTTTTTTAATATACAGGGTGATTCACGGTCGATGGGACGTTATATCGATAGAACAGATAAGAAAATGTAAGGTGCTAAATTTTCAGAAAAATCCGACTTTCCGTTTTACATAAAACGGATAACGTCCCATCTGACCGTGAATCATCCTGTATATAAGCTCATTTTTTACTCATGATAAATTATTTTGAATCATCCGCTGTGTGGCGTCACCAAAATTTGACTCGATGAGAGCGGTTCCCGCCATTTTGCTTCAGTATACGAACCGCCAGAGAGCTCTGTAACTCGTATACGCTAAAATACATAGGGCCCTTATGGAGCCTTCCTCTCTATATACTCTATGCTTCAAACCTTCAAAATCCGAGTGCATAAACACTTAATTCTACACTCTCTCACTTAATCAACTTTCCCTTCTCTTCGGTAATACAAGGGTCTTTCGAGATCCATAGGGGCTGCATCTTTACTGGTGCACCCCTTCTTGCATTCGATTGCATTAAAAAAAAAAAAAAGAAAAGTATAATAAATTTCCTGGAAAACCTGGAATTATGAAATCATTTTTTTGTGGCCACCCTGTATATCGATATTTTTATACGTTTCAAGCGCTACACACCATCCGAGCTTAAAAATAAAAATTATATAATATACGCTGAACCTGACGAGTTTCAAGGACATATTTTTCGAGAAATTCAGATACAAATGTTTCACTTTTATCACTTTTTTTCGATTCATCTGCTTCTGTAGTTCGTGATTGAAGCGAAGTAAGCGAAACTGTAGTCAAGGTATCAGTACCCAACTAGAAATAATTAGTTTATAAAAAATTATATATATATTTCAGAACTAGTGTATTTTTTTAGTTTAAAATGAAAATATTTTGTTTTGTCTAGAGTAGCAGAGTTGTTGAATCATAAAGAAAAACAAAGAGGTTGTCCTTTTGCGATGCAAATAAACATACACACATATAATATAATTAAATATAATAAATAAGTGTTTAGCAAGCAAGCCTGCTATGTAAACAGATTTTCAATATCCACGTTGATATTGAGCCCGTGAGAAAAATATTTATAATTAAAATGACTGATGATGAGGGCCAAACCTTTGAAACTATAGTCTCAAACAGATAAATTATATATTGTAAGGGTCTAGTGCCCTAAATTCAATCATAGTTGAGTGCCCTCTTCGTGTAAAGGTGGACTTAAGCAGAGGAGTAGAAGAAAGGGACTCATACCTGAGCCATCAAAAAGGCAACACCTTTTATATAGGTCAAGGTCTATATATTAATTTAGGATACAAAATACATCTTTGTTTTATTTTTTATGAAGAACTAGCTGCAAGGACCGCCTTGCTAGCCAGGGGACATTCCCCTGGACCCCCAACCCACGATCCCTTCCTCCCCCCGAAACCCACCCAGCACTCCCATCCCCGCCCCGTACCACCCCACCACGCCTCTGGACCCTCACCTGAACCCCCGCACCCCACCCAGTGCCCTCAACCTCCACCACCACACCAGCCTGCACCACCCCACTACGCCTTTGAACCCTCACCTGAACCCCCCGCTCCACCCTGCACCACCACCCCACCCACCCCGTGGCCACCACCCACGCCTAGCCTCCTAGACTCCACCCCCGCTACGCCCCACGGACTCCACACCGCACCACCCCCGGACCCTCATACCACCCCACGCACCCCACCCCCGCACCCAGTTTTTGCATTTCTAGCCATCGAGTGACCCACAGATTATATATACAAAATTTGGTTAAGTTGGCTCTAAGGGTAAGAATTTTCATTTTTTGACCCCTTTCCATTTTGGGTGGTTAGTTTTTGCATTTCTAGCTCTCTAGAGTATGTATACAAAATTTGGTTGAGTTTGGTCCACGAGCAAGAATTTTCATATTTTGACCCCCACCCCTTTTTTTTGGGGGTGGGGGATTTTTTAAACAAAAGTTGTCAGAAATCACATCCCCTACAACTTTGCTTATAATAAAATTTGCCGTAGAGTTAATAGTTTAGGAGTTATTTGATACTTTTCATTCGTGCGCTCCCCCCCCCCAACCAATGTACAGACAAAACCTTAATTTTATATATATAGATTGATTCAGATTTCTTGCATAGATCTCACTCAAATGACTCTTTCTAGGCGGTATTCGTTGAGCCTATGCTACTGGCCTTTGGCTATTTTTTGGATTGCCACCAAGAAGATTGGACCCGAATCCACACAAAGAAGCCCAACCGAAGAGAAGATTCCTTGGGAGAGAGAACTAGACTTACCATTCTTACTTTGAGATATTTTTTTATTTTTCTATTTTTACACGCTTGATTTTATGTATAATTATTAACCGACTTCACAAAAAGGAGGAGGTTCTCTATTCGATTGAATCTCTTTTTTTTCTTTTTTCTTTTTTTTTTTTTTTCGTGCCTATGTTACCTCATATCTCCGCCAATTGTCAACCGATTTTGAAAATTTTTTTTGCATTGGGTCCAGTCTAGCTTCCGATTGGTCCCATTTTTTTTTCGATTTTTTTTCATAGGTATTAGACCTTTTTTATTAGGTTTGTTTAGGTTTGTTTAGACCTAACCTCTTTGTTTATGAACCGATTTCGATGGTTCTTTTTTTATCCGAAAGGGGGTGTCTTAGGGATGGTGTCATATTAATTTGGTCAAGTTCTGATGATATGATCACTTTTAATAACATCACTAAAAGAGAAAAATAAAAATTTTTAAGAAAAAATAAAAACCGACTTCAAAAAATTAAGTGCAACAAATATAAAAATACACTAAAAGTATAAAATAATTATTATCTTATTTAGTTACGAACTAAACGACGAAATATGTAACACGAAATTACTTTTTGAGTTGGTGCCAAACATATACCTTTTATGGAATCGCACTCGACGGATCTTACTTAGTACGTTTGGCGGGTACGCTCGCTTATAGGTATAGTTTGTTTGGCACCGACTTTAAAAAGTAATTTCGTGTTAATATTTCGTCGTTTAGTTGTAACTAAATAAGATAATAATTATTTTATACACTTTTAGTGTATATATTTAACCGACTTCAAAAAAGGAGGAGGTTCTCTATTCGATTGAATTTTTTTTTTTTTTTTTTTTTTTTTTTTGTGCCTATGTTACCTCATATCTCCGCCAATTGTCAACCGATTTTGAAAATTTTTTTTTGCATTGGGTCCAGTCTAGCTTCCGATTGGTCCCATTTTTTTTCGATTTTTTTTCATAGGTATTAGACCTTTTTATTAGGTTTGTTTAGGTTTGTTTAGACCTAACCTCTTTGTTTATGAACCGATTTCGATGGTTCTTTTTTTATCCGAAAGGGGGTGTCTTAGGGATGGTGTCATATTAATTTGGTCAAGTTCTGATGATATAATCACTATTAATAACATCACTAAAAAGAGAAAAATAAAAATTTTTAAGAAAAAAATAAAAACCGACTTCAAAAATTAAGTGCAACAAATATAAAAATACACTAAAAGGTATAAAATAATTATTATCTTATTTAGTTACAACTAAACGACGAAATATTAACACGAAATTACTTTTTGAAGTTGGTGCCAAACATATACCTTTTATGAATCGCACTCGACGGATCTTACTTAGTACGTTTGGCGGGTACGCTCGCTTATAGGTATAGTTTGTTTGGCACCGACTTTAAAAAGTAATTTCGTGTTAATATTTCGTCGTTTAGTTGTAACTAAATAAGATAATAATTATTTTATACCTTTTAGTGTATTTTTATATTTGTTGCACTTAATTTTTTGAAGTCGGTTTTATTTTTCTTAAAAATATTTTTTGTACCTTTTAGTGTATTTTTATATTTGTTGCAATTTAATTTTCTTGAAGTCGGTTTTTATTTTTTTTTCTTAAAATTTTTTGATTTCAATTCTATTTTTTTTCTACTCACAACATTTTTTGTAATTTCTTTTAATTCAAATTTTCGTTTTTTTTTTTTAATTATTACTCAAAGTTTCATTAAACGGCTCCATTTAATATGTAATTTAATTTTTTTATTTTTCCTTCGATAGCACCTCTGTCCATTTAATTACACTGTTCCGGAAAAAATGAAACAAAAATTTCTAACCGTAAACCTAACAACGGATTCCAAGTAGAGTTTTATATGCTGATTATCATGCAATTTTCAGATTTTTTACAACAGGTCAGTTTTTAGATATTATCGGTCAAAACGACGAAAAAGGCCATTTTGACCCATTTTCGAGTCCCATTAGATATTAAACAGCAATATTTGCAATCACAATATTTTGTTGACGAAATAGAAAACAGCTTCGTCTTTGGTTTTCAAATTACCACTTTATAATCACGAAGTTTTAGTTTTTAGTTATAACTCGAGTTGTAATTGAGCTAAAAACAAGTGGTAACTTGAAAACCAAAGAGGAAGCTGTTTTCTATTACGTCAACAAAATATTGTGATTTAAAATATTGCTATTTAATATCTATTAATGGAACTCGAAAATAATGTCAAAATGGCCTTTTCGTCGTTTTGACAGATAATATCTCAAAACTGTGATCTGTTGTAAAAAATCGGAAAATTGCATGAGGATCAGCGTATAATAATGTCCGCCTCTCTGGTGTAATGGTCAGCATAACTGGCTGGCAACCCGGAGGTCTCGGGTTCGATTCCCGGCTATACCCAGACATTTTTTCTGTAAGTATAGGGTCTGGTAATAAAAATTAAGTGGGAGATAAATTTAACCTAATTTATAGCGCGGAAAATTTACCACTGCTTGAAGCCCTTAAAAAACTTAGTAAATTGGATTGTATCTAACTTTCTGAGATTTGACTCGTGATTCCGACTTCTTTCCTTCTACTCTGTTCTTTTCACGATGGAGGGGCCATCCCATACAGGCCTTTAGGGGATGCACCTTCTGGTGTATCTTCTTTTCACATCAATATCATTAAAAAAAAAAAATAATAATAGTCTACGTGGAATCCGTTGTTAGGTTTACAGTTAGAAATTTTTGCCGACCTGTGTTATTTTTTTATAGCTAAATTGTCATATAGAGTCTATTTCGGAGTTTGGCTTGGGGAGGGGGGAACTTGCATCCGGAAATCGAAATAGGACAGCTCTTGAGTTGTTTCCTCATTCAATCTAAAGAGAATCTTTCCACCGATTTGAAGGGATGCAACTTCTCTATTCCCCAGACTTTAAAAACCGAACCCCGATTTAGGACGTTTCAATATATACACTTATATATGTGTTAGAGCTATTGTAGGGGCGGGACCGAGAACCCACTGCAAAAGTATCTTCCAAGAGTTGAACATTTTAACTATATATGACTTTTGCGTTATGGAAAGTATTTTATTTTTAAAAAAACACCCAGAACTTTTTCATAAAAATATTTTTACACACGAATATAATACTAGATGCAAGAATGATCTGAGAATAAATGCCAGTTTGTCTATGACATTAAAAAGCCCAGTTAATAACGTTATAAAAATTTATAATAAAGTACCTCTGGAAATTAAGAGTTTGCCAACGCTCTTTCTTTTGAAGAGAAAACTAAAATGCTACTTGCTAACTTTAAATCTCTATAGATTGGACGAGTTGTAGGCATTTTTCTGGATTTCATCTGGGGAGATGGCCCAGCCCAACCCTTTTTTCAGCGTTGATCTATTTATTTAATATTTTACCCAGTAGCCTATATTCCCAGTCAAATATTTATTTATTTTTCTTGACCATGGCGGTTTCCTGCCTATTTATTTATTTATTTTTTATTCATTGACTACGGCAACTTCCTGTCTACTTATTTATTTAACTGTTTTTTTTTTAAATTATTTATTTTTAAACAACAATTTCTTTAAACCCAGTGACATATTCTATTTATTTGATTATTTATTCTTCCCAGTGTATTTGTTTATTTATTTTTATTATTTGGATGACATGCGGTATTCCCTTTTTTATTGTTATTATTATTATTTTATTATTGGTCGCAGCATACTAAGATTTCACACCGTTCTGCTGTGGCCACACCCTGAGCCACTCAACCGGATCCTGAGTGGGAGGATCGGAGGGCTATAAGGGGAGATGTGGAGGCCCTTAAAAAAAAAAAATTATAATTTGTGAATTAAGATATATTTTTGTATTTGTGTGTTTTTCTTTTGTTTTCTTTTTTTTATTAAAGAAAAGGGAAAATAAATGTTTATTTTTAACTATTCATCTTTATACGCTGGAAGAATTTTTGGAGTAATTTATAATTTATAAGCTTAAGTTATATTTGTATATTTGTGTGCTTTTGATGTATTTCTAATGCATGAGAATCACAATTTTGTGATTCTAAAAACTTTTGTATACTGTATTTGTATTGACAGTCTATTCAAAAATAAATAAATATTATTATGTTTATTTGTATCAAGCAGAGACATCCTCTTTGTTTCTCTTTATGAAAAAAATAATATAAAACTAAAAATATTATATCTATAAATTTTATTTTTTGAGAATAATTACTTCGGATAATGGACTTTTTCTTGCTGCTAACTCTACAAGATCACTTTCAGAAACTTCTTCAAAGGATTCAGTTTCTCCATTTTTAGGATCTATACCCTCTTCCAATAAAGTAATTGAAGCAGTACTATTTGTAGATTTCGACTGATCATTGTTATCTTGGGGTGTTGTATATGCTATATAAAATAATTATTAATAGAATAAATATTAATATTCACTAAATCAATTTAAAAAGAAGATAAATTCAATATAATATATTACAGTAAAGTATAACAAGCCAAAGTCAAAATATTTATCAATAATCAAACAAAATTATTTATCTTTGAATAATTATGTATTTTAAAGATAATAAAACAAAAGTAAAATTTAATTAAATATATCAATTTTTCAGAGGAAAAGGAACAAAAATACTAAGTGTTATATTAATCGATCATTACCCACGTTTCGCTGATTTATTCCAGCTTCTTCAGGCAGTATAAAGAAATAATGAATATTAAAGTATAAAAAATAGTTTTAAAATAGCCCAATGAGGTGTTGGTTGAAATTTAATATATGATAATTTTGCCGAATTCATATATAGGAATTTATTTTTAGATTAAATTTTATAATGTATAGATTGCAACGAACCCTGTCCAAATTTTTTATCTATAGAAACATAGTGCAATAATGTCAATCTAAAATGTGCGGAACCAAAATAAAATACATATACAATACAGGGTATGGTCAAGTATTGTAATCGTGCATGAAAAAAGTGGGTTTTTTTTCCTTCTTTTTTTCGAAATATCTCAAAAACGTCTGAAACTATTTTGATTAAAAAAATTGAGCGAAACCATGGCATTTCGCTCTACAAAAAAGCCCTAATAAGTGAACACCGAAAAAATTATATTTTTCGAGATAATAAATAAATGTCTGTTAGTCTGTGCGTTACCAAATTTTTCTGGACGAGCTAGCTCAAAAACAAGTGTGAATATCGAAACCAAATTTCACACGTAGTTTTGGTCCATTGATTTTTCGTTTATTGGGCCACGCAGGTGGGGGCCTCCACTTACAAGAAATATTTACATAGTCGGGTGAATTTAATTATAGGAGTATTTACACAATTATAGGAACATTTACATAATATATTTACAATTTTTTTTCTTTATACAATTTCTAGCGCATGGCGATTTCCCTATAAGTTCTCCTGTTGAAGCTATAAAAATTCATCAAAGAACCCCTCATCGCCCTGAAGGTCATATCGCATAAAGTTCTCTGGGAAATTCCCAGGGCGACAAGGGGAGGCACCGCTTTATGCCACCACACTCCCTTCCACGAGAGTGTGATGGCTTCAACTCTCACAGAACCCGAGCCCACCCCAAACCTTGCTGCAATGTTGCTCACCAGACTGGAGTTGCCCTTATAATAATTGATTTTGTTTCTGTGGGCAACCCCCAGTCCGAGGAGCGCTGACACTATCTGCACATCCAGAACCCACACCGTCCCCGACCCGTCCTTCGCAACGATGTCTGGCTTCCTGTTCCCGGCCGAGCTCTGATATAAATATTCGAGCTCGACCCGCATTCCCTTTTTTATTAGCTCATCAGCCAGACATCTAACCACCGCACCATGCCTCCGCCCACACGACTGGAGAATATGCGCTGTTCTTTCAGTTTTTCTACACCCGGCCCTACACATGGGTGGACCCTCCGGTCGCCTTCCCCTACTTGTTCTAACGGCCGAAGGAAGAGACCCCGACCTAAGTCTAAATAATTCAATAAAAATGTTATTCTTAATCGGGTCTGGGTGCATCATAAAATTATATGAGGGCTTTGCCCCCGCGCACATCTCCATATCCCTGTTCTAACGGCCGAAGGAAGAGACCCCGACCTAAGTCTAAATAGTTCAATAAAAATGTTATTCTTAATCGGGTCCGGGTGCATCATAAAATTATATGAGGGCTTTGCCCCCGCGCACATCTCCAGATCCCTCCCGTCGACGCTGCTATGCAAGTTCTCGTGCCAGTACTCACCCACCCCCTCCACCCCGCCGAACTTACGGAGGACCCGTTCTGCCCATGCCAATCTCCTGGTGCACGTGTGAGACTCAGCTGCTACCCTGGCAGCTGGGTAATCTGTTGTTCGCATTCGGCTTAGCCTATTGTGCACCAGGAGAGGTATAAAAGAACCCAGGGATTGTAGCTCGAGCCACCCATCCCTAATTTTGGAGTGAAAATAACCCAAAGAGCTGATTAGATTTTGGTGCATATCGACCCAAAATTAAGCGCGGTGGACGGGGGTTAAAAATAAAAAATCTAGGCCGTTTGAGCAAATTCAACCAAATTTTGTATACATAATCAGTGGATAAAACTCGGCCTAATGTGGACCGAAGGGTGGCCGAGTTTGTGAAAATGCCGGGTTATCTGGAATAGGGTTAAAAAAGAATAAGTATGAGTGTTTTCTCAGAAAATACAGAACTGTACTTGTATGTATTGTTTGGTAGAGAATACAACAGAGAATAAACTGCCCAAATAGCATTAAACAATATAGCATATAGAGCCTTTACTACATGAAAATGGGAGTTTTTCGCCCTGCCAGTGTGTGGCCGAGATATCCGGAATGCCGGTTTATTGAGTGCCGAGTTTTCGGGACTCTAGTGTATATAGAATCGGTTTCTCGAAAACGGCTTTAACGATTTCGATGAAATTCACGGGTTAGGCGGTTTTTGGGTTGACAATTCGATGTGTCAGGGTCTCATCTGCGGCTAAGTTTAATTTGATGGGTTTTTTGTTAATTATATTTTTATTAAATTTCCTTTTATTAGTTAATTGTTTTTTTAATTTTAAATCCCACTAATAGACATTACAAATATTGTTTTATATTAAGATTAGGAAATTCAATTAATTAGATCACCTCATTTTTCATCATACCATCATCTTTTCTCACTATTACTTTAATAAAAAAAAAGGCAAAGAGGTTTTTTTATTTTATCAATTTTTTCCTCTTATTAAAAAACACGAACTAAAAATATTATCCCAAGTTAGAAGATCAATTACAATCGATGGTGGGGAAATAATCTCCGAAAACGAAGTCTCAAATATAATGTATACCTACATTATTTCAAGTAAAATAATTGCTTCAATAAATATTATTATTATTATAATTAATTAAATAATTGTTAATTAATTAAAAGAAAAATAATTAATTAGAGGTATTGAAGATGGAGTGGTAGAACTTGATCCTGAATTGATGGAAAGGCAGCCTAATGATAATGAAAATCGCTAATTCTGAATAAATTGAATTAATTTTGGTAACCATTGCTGAAGACATTGAGAAATCGTTTTAAAATCGAAAATCGTCATCGATTCTCATCTCATACTTAAAGAATGACCAAGCTAGGTTGATTTTTGACGTTTCCTTTATTATTGGTAACAATTGCTGAAGACATAGAAGAATCAACTTAATACCAGGTTTCACTTTTGGGAAAAAAATATTTTGATAAGTTTTTTAATGAAACTAATTATTAACAAGTGGTTGATTAAATAAAAAACAAACAGATTACCGAGCGAAAGATCGGTCCTCCAGGTACTATGTATAACTAAATGGCAAAACTAAATACACAGATATAAAGTGTTTAGAAGAAATTTGATCAAGGTGATTTTATATACTTATAAAATGTTTCTTCTTCAAGTGCCATACTCGATTAAGACCGTCGGCGATTACTATGGAGAGTATCATCTCCATTGTAATTTTCCTGGGGAAATTTTTTACAGTGGTGGTTTCCCATTGCCTTCCCCTGGAGGAATCGGATTATAGCTGGTCAAATATTTGCATAGAGCCGGGATTAAACCGCGCTAGTTTGATTAGAAGGCATGCACTTTAACCACTCGGCCAACCTGACTCTTTTATAAAATGTTTGGGTTAATTTAAGAGAGTATGATTAATTTGAATGTATTCATTTCTTTATAGAGCCTGAAGAAGCTGGGATAAATAAGCGAAACGTCGCTATTAATCGTTTAATATAACACTTAGTATTTTTATTTTAGGAATTCTTTATAGCTGTAGTTGTATTAATTTATGAAGGGGTTAAAATAAGAGACGTGCAGCTTTTATTTTTGAAGCTTTGCTTCTTTAAGCGCGCTGGGCAGGGTCTAAATGGGAAAAAGCGACCCCGTAAGATTCCCATTCCGCTACGATTCTGGGCTGCTGGTAGGGGAAGTGAGAGAGGGCGGGTGAAGGGTGAGGCCAGAGGTAAAGCTGCAGTAGCTATTGATGGCACAACCGTTCATACAGCTCTTAGGGCCGGTTGTATGTCGCAAAGTAAATGCGTTTTACCACTAACAAACGGTAGATGGTAAATGGAGCCACTGGGACTTTCAGTGCCTGTCATCTGATTGGTCATCCCAGTGGCTCCATTTACCATCTTACCGGCCGGTTGTATGTCGCAAAGTAAATGCTTTTACCACTAACAAACGGTAGATGGTAAATGGAGCCACTGGGATGGCCAATCAGATGACAGGCACTGAAAGTCCCAGTGGCTCCATTTACCATCTACCGTTTGTTAGTGGTAAAAAGCATTTACTTTGCGACATACAACCGGCTCCTTAGAATATCTATTTCGAACTTGTTGCCTTTATCGTCCGAAACATTGCATTTGTACAGATCGCTTTTTAGATATGTCAAAGTACTCATCATTGATGAAATAAGTATGATTAGTGAGGAACTTTTATGTAAAATTGATTTGCGATTAAAACAAATTAGTGGAAACCACTCTGCAGATTTCGGAAACGTAGATATTATTTTTTTGCAACGAAATTTTCTCTGGAGAGAGACGGGCTGGTAGAAATTTTAATTGAATAATGGAAGGCAGCCCATATTATTTTGATAGGAGATTTGCGACAATTGCCACCTGTAAGAGCTACACCAATTTATAAGCCGGTTAGAACCCGCTTAGTTGGGCCACATTTATGGAGAAAATTAAAACATCTACAACTAAATATATTGATGCAGTTTTTTCAAGATATTCACAAATTTACGTGTCTTATTTCAGTTATCACAAACCTATAGTTTCTATGATACAAACACAATAGATCTCAATTGTTTACATATTTTTCAATACATATTCTGTAAATTTTTTTATAATTTATTTATAAATTTATTATTTGCAATAAATTTATTATTTGAAAAAAATTCTGTTTCCGACATCTTCTTATTTCATTATTATAATTGATTTTTTTTTATTCAATATTTTTTATTTTTATTATTTTATTATTTGTAATCAATGGACAATGCATATCAACGTTGAAGAAGCAAAGCTTCTACCGACAGTCCCACGACTGTCTGTATTTATTTATGAACTCCCGCTCTGAAGATGGCTACAACCAATAGCCGAAACATTAGCGGGAGTTCATAAATAAATAAAAGCTGCACATCTCTTATTTTAACCCCTTCATAGCTTAGTATTTTTGTTCCTTTTCCTCTTAAAAATTGATATATTTAATACTTATTATAGAGCTGAATAAAACAAAAATGATAAAATTCAATTAAATTAAATAATATTTGCCTTTAAGACATCTAATCATGAATCCGAATGGCAAAAGTGGATCCATAAGACATAAAAGTCTTGAAGGCGATGGAACAAATGAAACTAAAACAGGAACATATGCCAAAAATATGCCATCTGGAGGCCGAAGAGACATATGAATACATTTTAAAGTTGTCGCTAGAAGTAGATTTCCTCCTGCTGAATCGCCTAAATAAGGAATTTTCTTTAGTTAAATTTTGTATTATGATAATTTTTTATTAAAAAAAAAAAACTTACCTGAAAATATGACTCGCTCGCAAGTGCTGCCTAATAATTTTGGACCATTATTCAAAGCCCAGCAATAGCTGTAAAGAACTTCTTCAAGTGCTCGCGGGAATGGAGCCTCAGGCGCAAGTGAGTAATCGATCGACAGAATAGGAGTTTTTAAATGACAAGCCCATTCTCTTAAGTACATTTCGTGAGATTTCGAACTTTGTGCTATGAAACCACCTCCATGGCAATGAATTATGAGATTTTTACAGGGAGGCAATTTTGAGGCAGATTTATCTTTATCTTCTGAAATCTTTTAATTATTATTAGGTATTGTAACTTATATATATGACATTTTCCTTTTAATTTTATATATTTGTAATTTGATTTTTTTGCAACGAAATTTTCTCTGGAGAGAGACGGACTGGTAGAACTTTTAATTGAATGTAATGGAAGGTAGCCCAGGGTTAGTGAGGAATATGATTTATTAAACTAATTATAATACGATTGGAGTAACTTTTGGAGATGGACTGATAAATGAATTAAGTGGATATAGATGAGGCAGTCCAAAAAAAGAAGAAGATAATTTACATTATCTTTTTATTCATAAAACCGACGTTTCGGAGGCTATTCCCTACTTCTTCAGAGTCTGTAATTAATTAAAATTGGATTTGGCCATCATTACAAACAAGATCATCAGAATTTTTTTTAAAAAGACAATTAATATATAATTATATACAATTTTTTTTCTTTTTTTTTAATCAAAAATATTCTACTCTGAAAAGTCAGTGAAGGAAATCCAAAGCGACATTCCCCTCTGACTCCTCTTTCAGTGGCAGTAACAATAATATATTGTATTTCATTCTCAGCAGAATTATAATGTAGTAATGATTTGCAAAATTTTGATATAAATATATATCATTAGCCAAATCCCCTCCCAGATAAAACGTGCGCCAAGCGGTTGTGTGCATAATTTTTTGATTTATACAGTACAACAATGTGTATTTTGTTTTAATTATACTTTATACATATACTAGCTGCAAGGCCCGCCTTCGGCGGCCCTCTTGCTAGCCAGGGGGCACGCCCCCTGGACCCCAAACCCACGAATCCCACCCTCACACTACACTCCCCCCGACCCATCCAGCACCCCTACCCCCGCACCATGAACCCGTGCCCAACCCCCGCCCCCATACCACAGAACCCAAACCTCACCCCCCCCCCACTCCAACCCACCACACTCCCCGAAACCCACCCAGCACCCCAACCTCCGCCCCCACACCACCACCCCAACCCTCACCCCACCCACCTCGGGCCCCCAACCTCACCCCCCACTCCAACCCACCACACTCCACGAAACCCACCCAGCACCCCAACCCCCGTCCCCCACACCACCACTTCAACACTCTAACCTGCACCCCCACCCCGTACCACCCCACTACGCCACTGGACCCTCACCTGAACCCCCCCCCCCCCCTACTCCGCCATCCCATGCCCTAACCCACCCCCACTCCACCCCCGCACCCAGTTTTTGCATTTCTAGCCTTCTAGTGACCCACAGATTATGTAAACAAAATTTGGTTGAGTTTGGTCCAAGAGCAAGAATTTTCATTTTTTGACCCCCCCCCCCATTTTGGGTGGTTAGCTTTTGCATTTCTAGCTCTCTAGAGCCCCACAGATTATGTATACAAAATTTGGTTGAGTTTGGTCAAAGAGCAAGAATTTTCATTTTTTGACCCCCCCCCCCATTTTGGGTGGTTAGTTTTTGCATTTCTAGCTCTCTAGAGGCCTACAGATTATGTATACAAAATTTGGTTGAGTTTGCTCCAAGGGCAAGAATTTATATATTTTTCTCCTTCCCCCTCTTTTTGGGTGGTTTTTGGGGGGGAATTATTTTAAACAAAAGTTGTCAGAAATCACATCCCCTACAACTTTGCTCATTATAAAATTTCCCGTAGAGTTAATAGTTTAAGAGTTATTTGATAATTTTCATTCGTGCACTCTCCCAAACCCCTTTTGGGGTCAAAATATCAAAACGTTATATAGCTAAAAACGTAAGTTAGAAGACCTCTGATACAAATATGAAATTTCATAATAATCCCTTCAGCCGTTTTGACGTGAATCGTGAGCAACTTTTCGCGGAAACCACTAAAACAGACAGACACACAGACAGACAGACAGGAATTTTTTTGAGGGTGTTTTCGTTCATAACTTTGCTTGAAACGTGAGCAACCAAAATTTGGCGTGATTTGGACCAGTGTACAGACAAAACCATTATTGGAGCTTGGTTGGGATGTTTTGCCACATCCACCATATAGTCCTGACCTTGCACCATCTGATTACTTTTTATTTCGATCTTTACAAAACTCCTTGAATGGTAAAAA
The DNA here is from genome assembly GCA_024734495.1 of Forficula auricularia. Lineage (NCBI taxonomy): Eukaryota > Metazoa > Arthropoda > Insecta > Dermaptera > Forficulidae > Forficula > Forficula auricularia. The sequence continues at coordinate 6,735,386 of JALMQS010000092.1, read as the reverse complement.
TTTCAATAATGATGATGATGTCAAATTGTACCTGATTCAGTTTTTTGCTAATAAAAACCACAAGTTTTATGAACGTGGGATTATGATGCTGCCTGAAAGATGGCAAAAGGTCATTGATCAAAATGGGCAATACATTATAGAATAAAGTTATTTAGTTCCATGAAAGAATTGTCTTTGATTTTCTAAACAAAATCCACAATTACTTAGTTGCCAACCATATACTTTAATCAAATTTTTTTTTGCAAATCATTACTACATTATGATTCTGCTGAGAATGAAATACAATATATTATTGTTACTGCCACTAAAAGAGGAGACAGAGGGGAATATCGCTTTGGATTTCCTTCACTGACTTTTCAAAGTGAGTAGAATATTATTGATTCAAAAATTGTATGTAATTATATATTAATTGTATTTATAACAATTTTTTTTGTAATGATCTTGTTTGTAATGATGGCCAAATCCCATTTTAATTAATTACAGACCCTGAAGAAGGAGGGAATAGCCTCCGAAACGTCGGTTTTATGAATAAAAAGATAGTGTAAATTATCTTCTTCTTTTCTTGGACTGCCTCATCGATACAGTGGTGTAGCGAGCGTAACTCGTGCCCGGGGCCCAATACCTTTTTAGCGCCCCCCCCCCCCCCCATTCGAAAACCATATAATATTATATGTAAAATATACTCGCAAATAAATAAATAAATAAAGTCATAGGCTCAAACTAGGCTTTAAATTTGAGACAAAAAATGTAGTTGAGAAAACAAGAGTAGATTTTGAAATGTATATGATCATGATCATCTAGAATTTTTACGAAAAAGTACGAAAAAAGTAAGAACTTTCATAAATCATAAAACAAAAACAATAGAAACGTGATCACTCTTGCTCAACTCCACTAAAAAATTTTTTGGAGAGTATGTAAAAAATTTTCTTTTATTTTTTATTGAATTTTTCTAATTTGCGGCCCATGATAGAAAAATTTGCGGACCATTTGGCGCCCCTTTGTGAGTAGCGCCCGGGGCATGATGACCCCTTTTGCCCCCCTCTCGCTAGGCCACTGTATCGATATCCACTTAATTATAATACTCTTAATATATAGATAGTGTTTTGAATTTATTATCCATCTCCAGTTCCAAAAATCAGATAATCAAATTACAAATATATATTATTAGTTAATTCATATATGATTATTATTATTATTTTCCAAAACATACCATTCCTTCTCTTCTATGCGAAGAGAGAAGTCTTGCTTGGATTGACTTCCTACCAATAAAAGCACTCGGTATTGGTATATTTATAATTTCTCCATTTAAGTTCTTATGTTCTAAAGTTTCCGCAGGGATGAAAATCACTTTATTTATTTCAATAGTTGGACATACCATTGAAGGTAAATGGCTCATAAATTCTAGAAAATACAAAAAAAACACACTCAAATTTATATATATCGTTATAATTTAGAGTTCTGTGTAAAAAAACAAAGAAATTGAGATTTTTCGATTAAAAAAAAATGATTGCTTATAAATTTGTAACAATTTGGAATAGCAGAGAATTGGACAAAAATTAAAAACAGAGTTTTTGTAAATGCACCAGTCGTTTCGTCAATTTATTTTGACTTCATCAGTGATATTAAATGAGCCACTGAGAAAAATAAAAAAATTGCCGAAAAGTCAGGCCCATTTAATAAAAACTTTGTGTTTTAATTTTTACTTTACCATATAGGGTATGGTCAAGTATTGTAATCGTGCATGAAAAAAGTGTTTTTTTTTCGAAATATCTCAAAAACGGCTGAAACTATTTTGATTAAAAAAAGTGAGTTAAACCATGGCATTTCGCTCTACAAAAAAGCTCTAATAAGTGAAAATCGAAAAAATTATATTTTTTGAGATAATAATTGTTTTGTCAAAATGTCTGTTAGTTAGTTAGTTAGTTAGTCTGTGCGTTACCAAATTTTTGTGGACGAGCTAGCTCTAAAACTAGTGTGAATATCAAAACCAAATTTCACACGTAGTTTTGGTTTATTGAGATTAAGAGCTGATTAGATTTTGGTGCATATCGATCCAAAATTAAGGGGGGTGGAGTTAAAAATTAAAAATCCAGGCCGCTTGAGCAAACTCAACCAAATTTTGTATACATAATCAGTGGACCCCCAGAAGTCTAAAAATGCAAAAACTAACCGCCCAAAATGGGGGGGGAGGGGTCAAAAAATGAAAAACTTGGACATTTACCAAACTCAACCAAATTTTGTATACATAATCAGTGTGCCCCTAGGAGTCTAAAAATGTAAAAACTAACCGCTCAAAATGGGGGGGGGGGGGGGGGGGAGTCAAAAAATGAAAATCTTGACCATTTACCAAACTCAACTAAATTTTGTATACATAATCAATGGGACACCAGAAGTAAAAAATGTAACCCCCCCTTACATGATTATAAATAATTTTAGGGGCCAGGTTGTATGGTAAAGTCAAGTGGATGGCCACATCAGAACACGTCAGCTTATTTTTTCCAATTTCGTGCTGTTCCTGTGAGCTGTTTGAAAATTCATCAATGATCCATTTGCTCTTGATGGCCAAAAATAAATAAATTTAAATATTTGTTTGAATATTTCAAATGATATATATAGTAAAAACTTATTTGTTGATACTGCTGTAGGCTGAAGGCGTTACAAAATCTCAACAACGGCACCACTTAAAAACACTCGACACGATAAAGCAATAAAAAAGCGAAACGAACAACAGAGCAAGTTTTTTTTCGACACACCTTGCCACATATGATTAAAAAAGCTGCACGTGTTGGTTGCTCGCTTCCTCTCGACTCCAAGTCTTTGCCGAGACACTTGGCTCCCGGAATATAACCACCGCAAATATATTTTGATTACACCTGTTACAAATTTAATATGGACGCGAATGATACAACATTGCTTATAAAGTTTAAATTTTATAAATTAAAGGGTTTATTCAGTCATATAAAATAAATAGAGTAATTTTAGTCAATTAAAATTATTTATTTGATAGATTAACTAAACAATTTCGATCACCCCTGATAGACCATCTTCAGTAGTAGTAGTTGTTGGACAGGTATAAATGTTAAGAAAAATTTAATCAGATTGGAGACGGACTGATATGTTAATTAAGTGGATATTGATGAGGCAGTCCAAAAAAAGAAGATAATTTATATGTACTATCTTTTTATTTTTATTCAAAAACCGACGTTTCGGAGGCTATTCCCTCCTTCTTCAGGGTCTGTAATTAATTAAAATGGGATTTGGCCATCATTACAAACAAGATCATCAGAATTTTTTTTTTTTTATAAATACAACTAAGAACTCATTACTTTGATTCAACATGACAGCCATCCGGGACTTTTATTTAATTTTACGTGATAAAATAGAACACTGTGCATAAACTAATTAATTCTGACCTATTTTTTTAAATCCTGATGAATTCACTCTAAATTTTTCCACCAATACTTACTCAAACCAATTAATATTTATCGTGATTAAAACTTTACTATAAATTTTGTAAAAATTTTAGCTTTATGGGTTACCAAACCAATTGGTTTTGATAACTATATCACTATATACAATTTTTTAATCAAAAACATTCTACTCACTTTGAAAAGTCAGTGAAGGAAATCCAAAGCGACATTCCCCTCTGTCTCCTCTTTCAGTGGCATTAACAATAATATATTGTATTTCATTCTGAGCAGAATTATAATGTAGTAATGATTTGCAAATTTTGATATAAATATATATACCTAATTAGCCAAATCTCCTCCCAGATAAAACCTGCGCCTAGCGACTGTGCGTATTATTATTTGATTTATACAGTACAACAATGTGTATTATGTTTTAATTACACTTTATACATATATATATATATATATATATATACAAACTTCTTATAAACTATTCATTTATTTATTCCACTTTATTATTATTTTTTCCCCCATCATAAATCTTAAAAAGGTTTGTCAAGTCTTTAAAATAAAATTACAAATTTACTATTTACAATTATTTACATTATTATATTTTAACTATACAAGTTTTAGATTACCAATTATGCCGTCCCAACAAATATTCCTTCACTGACTTTTCAAAGTGAGTAGAATATTTTTGATTAAAAAATTGTATATAGTGATATATTAATTGTATTTATAAAAAAAATTTGTGATGATCTTCTTTGTAATGATGGCCAAATCCCATTTTAATTAATTACAGACCCCGAAGAACGAGGGAATAGCCTCCGAAACGTCTATTTTTGAATAAAAATAAAAATATAGTATAAATTATCTTCTTTTTTTGGACTGCCTCATCAATATGCATTTAGTTAAGGAAAATATATTAAAGATGTATATTCCCTTATTGCGACTCCATCTATTTTAATCTAGATAGCAGAAGCAGACAACGTCTTTCGGTTGCTTTCAATGCTTGTGCCAGGTACATTTACCAGCTTGAGTCCAGAGCAAGTGTATCTGAGTATTCATTTATGATCCTGGGGATGAACTTCGGTGCCTTCCGAAAGTACAGATATGCTAAGTTTGTGTACAGGGTTCTCTTGGGACATGCGCCTGACTATCTCGGTCGGACGCTGGCGTGCGGACCGTCAATACGTGCGCCCGCGCTGGTCTGTCCACCACATAGAAGTAGAATGATGGCGGACTCCTTTGAGGTTACGGCGACCAAGGTTTGGAACGCACTGCCACTCAACGTGAGGAAGATTGGGCGCCCTGAAGCATTCGAGGCAGGCACAAGCACCTAGCTTAATATTTTATTTCTATTTTCTGTTTTTGTATCCTATATGTTGTCATTATTATTTTTTTACTCTCCTTCTATATATATTGTATTTTTAGTATTTATGTTTCATATAATTATTATGTATCATATGTTTTGCTTTTTAAATTTTTCTTGCTTTTATATTGGTTTTTCCGTTTTTCTTGTTTTGTATTATAATAATTAATTTTTATGTAATTGAATTGGCCGAAATTTGTAGATTAAAGGGTCTAGATGGCCCTACAGATACAATGTTTTTTAATAAATAAATAAATATTTATAGATATGTATTAGTATAAAAATAAATTAACCCTTTTTAAAATAGATCAATATAGAGGGTGGGCCATCTAACATTTGGAATTTGAAAAGGCTATAAAAAAAAAACTAATGAATATTTTTTCAAAATTATGGGTTTATTAGAAAGATTGGACATTTTTATTTAAGATTGAAACACAACATCATTATTCGATTTCCAAAAAATGCGCAAAAGATCGATGGTAGTTACGTTGGCTGTGTGGCAAGAGGGGCTACGTAGGGTCCCGTCCTGTTGAAACCAAATGTCGCCCATGTCATCTTCTTCAATTTTTGGAAACAAAAATGCTGTTTTTCATTCTTAAATGAAAATATCCAATCTTTCTAATAAACTCATAATTTTAATAATTAAATTTAATAATTAAAATATTCATTATTTTTTTATAGCCGATTCAAATTCCAAAAGTTAGATGGCCCACCCCGAGGGGTGAACCGCGATTGGAATTAGGTGTACACAGTCTTTGGAATTAATTAGATAATCTATTGTCATTTACTTGGAAATGAAAGTGGAAGTGAAAATAGGTGTACACAATTTTAGGTCGCGGTTCATACCTCGGCCCACCCTATATAATGGGAGATTTAGTTAACTGAGATTTGATTGTAAAATACATATAATAAAATTTTTTTAATTGATCATCAGTTCAAATTAGATTCTAAAATCAATGACAAGTGTTTATAAATTACCTATTTATTTATTGAATTATCCATGTTAATAAATTATTAAGAATGAGTTATACCGGGTGAGTTTTTTATCTTGAGACAGTCTTATAACTCAAAAACAATGCATTATATGAAAAAGTTTCAAATAAAAGTTTATTTATATGTAGAACAAGCTTTCAAGGGTATTTGGTGGTCAAGTTCTGTTTTTTAAATGGAACCCTATTTTTTCTATACGTCTACTTAATCTACTAAAAAAACTGAACAACTTTCATAAGAACTATTTTTTTATACGACATCAAATAAACAAAATATTAAATCAATTAGATCTAAGAAAAAAATATATTATAATTATTTTTAACAATTAGTCAACTTAATTTTCAAACAATAATGATTAAATAATTAATTATTAAATAAATAATCATTAAATCGAAAAGTCACAACAATGAAAATAAGTGTTTATAATGATATTAAAACTTCGTTATACTCAGATTTAAGGGATTATTTTCTACTTAATAGTCCTAGTTGAAATTCTTGAGTTTAAAAAAGTTTATTTCTCGTCTCAATCCAGTAGATAGTTATATTGTATTATTATAATAAAAATGGAGCATTTTTTGCTGAAGATAGAATTCAAATGATCTTAATTTATGCGGTGAACGTGGAAGAAGTGTTATGGGGCTCTCATTGATAGATGCCGAGCGTTTTCCTGACAGGGATACACCGTTAGGAGCTTCATTTTGTTGTAAAATACAGGAAATGGAAAGGCTACCAAGTAAATGAAACAGGCCAAAATAAGGAAATTGGAACTGGAATTCATCCAGAAGACTTGCGATACACTCTAGAACAGGGGTCGGCAACCTGTGGCCCGCGGGCCGCATGCGGCCCTTTGCAACTTTTTGCGCGGCCCGCCAAAGCACCAATATAATTTTAGGAAAAATCAACAAACTTAGAGCGTGAGCGTGCCGAAATATTTGAAAATCCTTTAAAATTTGATATTGTAAAAGCACAAGACTATTTACAACTAGAGTTAATTGATTTGCAATTTAACAATGTATATAAAAATAATTTAATTGCATTTTATTCAAATCTACCAGAAAACAAATTTCCCAATTTAAGAAATTTTGCAAAATCAATGATTTGTATTTTTTCAAGCACCTATTTATGCGAACAAACATTTTCAAGAATGAATTTCATAAAATCAAAATATAGAACGAGGTTGACGGATGAAAATTTACAAAACTTGTTGAGGATCTCAGTATCCCAAACACAACCGGACTTAAATGAATAATCAAACAATATTCAAGAACAAAATGGAAGATAAACTATTTTCCTTAATATTATATATTTTATATTTACATATTTATACATATGTAATAGGAATTGTATTTTCTTTTTTTCCCCCTTTTAAGAATTGTAAAATTTTTGTTCTCTGACATTATTGTTATTATAGCATGTCAATAAAAAATAAATTTTTTCTATATTTATTTTTAATAATATTTATACTCTTATATGATATAAAAGCACTATTTAAGTTACATTTGAATGTGCGGCCTGCATAAAAATTTTTATTTTGAAAATGGCCCGCCGTCCGAAAAAGGTTGCCGACCCCTGTTCTAGAATGTCACAGAACAGTGTCGAAAAATTATTATTAAATTATTTATTTAATAATTAATTATTTAATCATTATTATTTGATAATTAAGTTGAATAATTGTTAAAAATAATTATTAAGAATTTTTTTGAGATCTAATTGATTCATGTATTTTGTTTATTTGATGTCGTATAAAAAAATAGTTCTTATAAAAGTTGATCAGTTCTTTTTGTAGATTAAGTAGACGTATAGAAAAATATAGGGTTTTATTTAAAAAACAGAACTTGACATTGAAATACCCTTGAAAGGTTGTTCTACGTCGACAAACAATAGAGTAGTTTAGTTTCCCCCTCGATATAAACAAACTTTTATTTGAAATTTTTTCCACATAATGCACTGTTTTTGAATTATAAGACTGTCTCAAGATAAAAAATTCACCCGGTATATGCAGAGTGACAAATTCCAAATCTTGAACGAAAATGTATGTATAAATGTGAAATTGTATGGCTTTTATTTTGTGTAATTGTATAAAAAAATCTTATAAAATGTTTAAATTTTCAGTACTACTGAAGATGGTCTACCAGGGGTGACCGAAATTGTCTAGTAAATTTATCAAATAAATCATGTTAATTGACTAAAATTACTCTATTAATTTATTTAATGTCTAAATAAACCCTTTAATTTATAAAATTTAAATTCTAGACAAGTCTCACAAGTTTTGGAAGAATCTTATAAAGTTTAAATAAAAATTTAATTTTCGAATGCTTATAAAGAAGATGGTAAAAAATTATTTTCATAGTCGTAAAAACAAAAACAAAAAAAATATATTACCAAATGTTAATTGTGATTTTCACCTGATTCATTTAGCCACCAAAAGGATTTGCAAAAGTCAATATTAGCATATTGTGAAATATGAACTATTCTTTTTGCTTTTAATTCGGGATCCAAAAAATATTTTCCTCCTAAAAAAAAGTTTTCAAATTTAAATTTGAAAATATAAAATAGTATAGTAATAGTAAGATATTTGAAAATATGAGATTTCTTTTTACTCTTAAGAAAAAAAATATATAAAAAAAATAAATATTATATATCATATGTGGGGGAACCTTTTTACCATTGAAGGCCACATTAAATTAGGGAGTAAAAAAATGAGGCTGCAATAATTTTTTTTATTATTATTATCATTTTCGTCCATAATGTGTATAAATGAGAAAGTTTATAAGGGGAATTAAGGAAAAGTTTTTTGTGTAATTATTTTATATTCCACCAAAGTTTCGTCGACTTTTCTTCAGTGTTTCAAACGATTACATTACCCATTCGTCTAAATGCAGTATTTATCTTATCTCTCTGTTACCAATAAAGAACCATCAGAAATTCAAAAAATAAGCTGACGTGTTCTGATGTGGCCATCCACTTGACTTTCCCATACAACCTAGCCCCTCACTTAATTTAATATTTAATAAAATTATTTATAATCATGAAGAGGAGGGGGGTTTGTTTTTTCATTTTTAGACTCCTGGGGTCCCTGTGATTATGTATACAAAATTTGGTTGAGTTTGGTAAATAGCCAAGATTATTATTTTTTGACCCCCCCCCCCAATTTGGGCGGTTAGTTTTTGCATTTTTAGACTTCGGGGGACCCACTGATTATGTATACAAAATTTGGATGAGTTTGGTAAATGGCCAAGATTTTCATTTTTTGACCCCCCCCCCCATTTTGGGCGGTTAGTTTTTACATTTTTAGACTTCTGGGGACCCACTGATTATGTATACAAAATTTGGATGAGTTTGGTAAATGGCCAAGATTTTCATTTTTTGACCCCCCTCCCCCATTTTGGGCGGTTAGATTTTGCTTCTTAGACTTCTGGGGGTCCACTGATTATGTATACAAAATTTGGTTGAGTTTGCTCAAATGACCTAGATTTTTAATTTTTAACCCCCCTTCCACCGCCTTAATTTTGGGTCGATATGCACCAAAATCTAATCAGCTCTTAATCTCAATGGACCAAAACTACGTGTGAAATTTGGTTTCGATATTCAAACTAGTTTTTGAGCTAGCTCGTCCACAAAAATTTGGTAACGCACAGACTAACTAACTAACAGACATTTTGACAAAACAATTATTATCTCGAAAAATATAATTTTTTCGATGTTCACTTATTAGAGCTATTTTGTAGAGCGAAATGCCATGGTTTCGCTCAATTTTTTTAATCGAAATAGTTTCAGCCGTTTTTGAGATATTTCGAAAAAAAGAAGGAAAAAAAACACTTTTTTCATGCACTATTACAATACTTGACCATACCCTGTGTGGTAATGTAAAAATGGACAAATTCAGCTGATTTATATAAACAATATCTTTCTTTTCTTTTCTTTCACTATTAAAAAGACCCCCTTTTCCATTGGTCCATTGTAGATGGTGAGAAGATGTGGGGGCTTGTAAAATCGCTTGGACCTGAATAAGTAGCCAATCTTCCTTGCTGCAGATTTCGCCACAGAGGAGATGTGTTCATTTCAAGACAGGTCAGATGCGACAGAGACGCCCAACATGGATAGACTGTCTGTCACACATTTTCAGGGGATTCGAATCGAAGTAAATATCAGGGAAATTTTTATTTTCGCGCCTAGAAATTAGACAACATTGAGTCTTGTTTGCATTAAAGTTATCTAAATTTTGAGAGCCCCATTTATTCAGTTTGTCTAGGTCGAGAGTGATTGAGGAGGCAACGTTGATTCGATTATTCGGGAGTGAGGGTTTGCCATGCAGAGTGCTATCGTCGGCGTAACAATGAGTGGGTATTAGTGGTATTGTTGCAATGAATAAAATGTCTCTTTACGATATTTCTTTCTTCAATTAATTTGTGTCCTTCTTTTCATTGTAAAAAAGTTGGTCATCTTAATTTAGAGGAATGTGAAATGTAATGTAGAGGGGACTGTGGCTCAGTGGCTAGAGTGTCGGGTCTCTGAGTCGAAGATCGCTGGTTCGAGACCGAGTCTCGGCAGATAGATATTGCAGTCACCTCCTCTTGGAAAGTAATGGCAACCTACCAAGAGTATAATTGCCAAGTGACCTCTCCAAATTAGCCGTTCGGAACCGGCGTTAAAAAGTAGGTCCCGTATATCAGTGTAAAACAACTAAACACACTCAGAACAGGTATATGTGGAGAGGCGCCGAAACCCGTTTAGGGTATGGCACTCGAAGAAGAAGTAATGTAATCGTGTAACCCTGAAGAAGTCTGCGAAGTCGAAGAAACTTGTCCTTATTCCTGTGTTATAAACTTTCTCATTTTTTTTTTATATTAATCCTTTTTTTTATTTGACTAGCTCAAGTCTTATTATATTATTATATTAATTGTCAGATTGTCGTAATTTAATATAAAAAATTAAACATTAATTAATAAAAGAGCTATAGGCCGCACGTTCCCCACTTCTGTGATATATATACTAATTAAAATAAAAAGCTTGAATTTATTTTAAATTTGAAAATATAATTATATAATAATATTTTACCATTCCAAACAGAATTAGTAGCTTTAGAAATAATTCCAGATTTACTATAATAAATATCGCTAAACGATGCCATACATATTGAAATTGTTTTTAGAATTTTTTGAAATGATTCACAAAACTGAAATCAAAAAAAGAAAAATTAGTCAAATATTAAATTAATTGAAAATATATATACCGGGTGAGTTTTTGATCTTGAGACAGTCCTATAATTCAAAAACAGTGCATTATATGGAAAAAAGTTTCAAATAAAAGTTTATTTATATCGAGGGGGAAACTAAACTAAGCTATTGTTTGTAGACGTAGAACAAGCTTTCAAGGGTATTTCAAGGTCAAGTCCTGTTTTTTAAATAGAACCCTATATTTTTCTTTACGTCACCTTATTCTACAACAAAAACAGAACAACTTTCATAAGAACTATTTCTTATACGACATCAAATAAACAAAATACATGTATCAATATGATCTCAAAAAAATCTTAATAATTATTTTTAACAATTATTCAACTTAATTATCAAATAATAATGATTAAATAATTAATTATTAAATAAATAATTATTAAATGAAAAGTCACAACAATGAAAATAAGGGTTTATAATGATCTTAAAATATCATTATACACAGATTTAAGGGATTATTTTTCCTTAATAGAACTACTTAAAATTCTTGAGTTTAAAAAAGGTAATTTCTCGTGTCAATCCAGTAGATAGTTATATTGTATTACTATAATAAAAATGAACCATTTTTTCGGCGAAGACAGAATTGAAATGGTCTTAATTTATGGTGAATGTGGAAGAAGTGTTATGGGGCTGCCATTTAAATGGATGCCGAGCGTTTTCCTGATAGGAAAACACCCTCACAACCTTTATTTTATCGTGATGTAAATCTGTTAAAAAAATAAGGAAATTGGAATTGGAATTCATCCAGAAGACTTGCGATACACTCTGGAATGTCTCAGAAGATAGTCGGAAAATTATTAAATTATTATCAAATTATTTATTTAATAATTAAATATTTTATCATTATTATTTGATAATTAAGTTGAATAATTGTTAAAAATAATTATTATTTGGATTTTTTTGAGATATAATTGATTTAATATTTTGTTTATTTGTTGTCGTATAAAAAAACAGTTCTAATGAAAGTTGTTCAGCTTTTTTTGTAAATTTAGGCAATGTGAAGAAAAATATAGGTTTCCATTTAGAAAACAGAAGTTGACCTTGAAATACCCTTGAAAGCTTGTTCTAGGTCGACAAACAATAGCGTAGTTTAGTTTCCCCCTTGATATAAATAAACTATTATTTGAAACTTTTTTCATATAATGCACTGTTTTTGAGTTATAAGACTGTCCCAAGATAAAAAACTCACCCGGTATATAGTACATGTTATAATGATTTGTCTCGACAATTGGACAACCCCTTGGATTTCACATTAAATATTAAGAGAATTGCAGTTTTGTTCAAAATGTTGACCCTAGTTTATAAGTAAATTATTGTACTATTATATTATATAATATTTTTTATATTGTTGTTGTACTATTATTGTATCATTATTATCTCATGTAGATGCACACAGATGTATTATGTGGAAATTTCCCTTTTATGGGAATTCTTGAGGTTTATTTAGCCCCAGAGCTGGTTGGAGTTCCTCAACAAATTTTAAAGAAAAAATATATATACTAATGTTCTTTCTTTATTTTAGTCAAATTTATAAATCTACAATGACTAAAATAAAGAAAGAACATTGAGATATATATATTTTTTCTTTAAAATTTTTTGAGGAACTCCAACCAACTCTGGGGCTAAATAAACCTCAAGAATTCCATAAAGGGAAATTTCTACATCATTATTATATTATTGTTATTGTGTTTTTGTTGAATTGATGTTAAATTATTGTTGTATTATTTTGAAGATATTACTTAGTCAATGTCATTAATGCTATCAGTGTTATTTATTATAATGTATTATTTTGTTTTTCTTTAGTATTAATATTGTTATATTTGATAATTATTGTACTATAGGCATTTAGCCGTTGAAAATAAATAAATATACTTGAAATCCTAAACATCGTCCATAAAATGGATACAAATTTATATTCTCCGCTTTTTTAAGAAGTTCCTCCGAAGAATCGGCATCATCTCTCGGAAAGAGTTCTCCAGGATTACTCCATGTCAGAAGAGTTTTTAAATGTTCCAAACAAGTGCTTAACGAAGCCATTAAATGGAGACAAGCATCAATTTCTCTAACGAAGAAAAAATTAGTAAAAATTTATTTATTTATGATAAATAATTTAATTAAATTACTTCATATAGACAGATTTGCGGAACAGAAATGATTCTTTATGAGATTCAATGTGCCGGTTAATCTTCAAGGTGTGCTTAATACAGGCATCTACCACTGCTTCGAAACTACGATATCCATTAGCTTGGACATTTTCGAAATCATATTCTGGGCTTTTCTTTCTAATTTCATCAATCAGATTAATTAATATATCTACATGTTGATTAATGGCTTGGATGCTAGCGTGCATTCGCTGTCCTAATTCGCTGTCATCTTTTTCAAAGAATAGTGCATTATTTAAACACAGTTCCTTTAATATTACATATAGTTTATAAGGAGATTCTCCTTGACTAGAATTATTTTGAGATTCTGCTGCCATTTTAAGATTTTATTATCAATTAGAATTGCATTTCGACCTGAAAAAAATTAAAATTCATTTTTATATATAAACAGATACATGTCAAATATATATTTGGGCTTTTTAATTGATTAAATAATACAGGGTGGGCCATAAAGATCTATTATATTTTGAAGAGGTATAAACAAATGAAAAAATTTAAACAGAAAAAAACTGAATAAATTTTTGAAAAGAACATAATTTTTTTTTAAATGAGTTTTAAACATTATATGAAACGAAGCGGGGAGGGGGGGTTCAAAAATGAAAATTCTAGCCCTTTTGACCAAACTCAACAAAATTTTGTATACATATTCTGTGGACTCCCAGAAGGCGAGAAATGCAAAAACTAACTACCCAAAATGGGGAGAGGGTCAAAAATGAAAATTCTAGCCCTTTCGACAAAACTATGAATGACAATTTTGTTAGTTCTTGCATTTCTAGCCTTCTGGGGTGCCCACAGAATATGTATACAAAATTTCGTTGAGTTTGGGCAAAAGCGCTAGAACTTTCATTTTTGACCCCCCCATTTTGGGTGGTTAGTTTTTACATTTCTAGCCTTTTTGGGAGCCACAGAATATATATACAAAATTTGGTTGAGTTTGGTCGAAAGGGCTAGAATTTTCAATTATGACCCCCCCCATGCGCGGATCCGGGGGGGAGGGTGATGGGGGCGACCGCCCCCCCCCAAAGCATTGGAGATCAATATTTTTTATATGTTTATTTAATTTTTTTTTTTGCATAACATAAAAATTTTATACCCCCCCCCCCCCCCCGCTTGGACAATTCGATCGCGACACACTTCGTGAGATCAAAAGTAGATCTTATATACCCTACGACAGCCCCCCCAAAACAGAGGTCTGGATCCACGCCTGCCCCCCCCCCCTTTTTTTGTCTGATAATGTTTAAAACACATTTAAAATAATTTATTTTATGTTCTTTTCAAAAATATATTCAGTTTTTTTTCTAGATTTTTTCATTTTTTATATCTCTTCCAAATGTTGGTAGATCTTTATGCACCACCCTGTATAATTATTTAATTGCAAGTTTCTTTTTGGTGAGAGTAGCAGAATTTATATAAATTAAAGGAGACAATATAAGAGCGTGTCTTTTGCTGTACAAATACATTTTTTATTTATTTATAAAGAGACTATAGTTTCGAGGACTTTGCCCTCTTTATCAGTCTATTACAATTGATTCACCCAACTTTCAAACATCAATTCCTGTTAATCAATTGTAATAGGTTGATAAAGAGGGCAAAGTCCTGTATGTCTCTTTATAAATAAATAAAAAAAATGCATTTGTCCAGCAGAAGACACACTCTTATTGTCTCCTTAGATATAATCATAGCTCAAGTCGTTTAAATTAATAACATATAGGGAAAGCGGTGTTGGTTTATAGTGAAACATATTAAACACGGGAGTTTTTAAAGGGTTATAGTGGTGTTTCACAAATAAAATAAAGATAAGATTTTTTTTAAATTATATATTTGGAGTTTTATTGAATATCTATATATATTTCGGGTTTTTAGCCCATCATCAAGAGTTGTAATATTTTTTGTAAATACAACTCTTGATATCAGGTAATACTCAATATCGCCAGAATATTCTAAGAAGTTATTTAAAGGACATATATATTCCAATTATCTCCTGGTGATCCAGAGAATATTTGTATGGGCGTTAATCTTTCTGAGAATATTCCAAGAATTCGCAACTAGGAATATTCCAGGAAAGGGAATTTAATGTCCTACATGTGTGACAAAAAATTATTGAGAAAAAAATTGGTTAAATGGATTGGATCATTGTGATTTCATCCTGTGATATGTATGTAAATATCTAAAGTGAACTAATGTTGAACAATGTACACCATATTTCAACTATAGTAATTCTTTGTAAAATTAAATAATTGTTATATATAAGATAGATATATAATAGCTTTATTCGTTTTGGATGCCTTGGGCGCCCTTATGTCAGCCTCAAGTCACTAACCCATATTCGTTTAGGAAAACGAAGGGGGGAGAATAGGGAAACGAATAGGGCTGGGGCACACCAAGTCGGTTGGTATTCCTAAACCAGCGCATCCAAAACGAATAAAGCTAATATAAGATAGATATAAGATTTTAATCCGGTCCTATGTACAGTTGACTTGTCAACTCTATAGGACATGACATAATGAATGTTGTGTATTTTTCTGGATAAATAAATAAAATAAAAATAAAAAATATTTTAGTTCTAAGAAAATTCCCAGAATATCTACGAAGATTGAAAGATTATTCACAGGATATTCCAATGTCCAGAGAAGATATTATCAGAATATTTATAGTTTTTAAGGAATTTGGTGTTGGTACTTGGTGAAACATTTTTTAAAATTATTGGATAAAAAATATTTATAGATTATTCTTGTGCTATGATGGGCTAAAAACCCGAAATATATATAGAGTATTCAATAAAGCTCCTAAAATATAATTAAAAAAAAATATTTTATAACCATTTAAAAACTCCTGTGTCGTTTAAATTAAGCTTAAAATAAAACAAAGCTGACAAGTGCGATCCTCGTTGGGTCCAGATTGCGAAACAAGTCACACCTCCTCTTTTTAAGAATAATTTAAATGGCTTAAAAAAGCACAGTTTTATTTAATTAATTATGACCCCTGGTTGGACTACTACTACTAGTTACAATACATACACCTCTCAAATCGAAAATTCATTTGTGGCGGTCAGGTGAAGTTGTTTTGTCAAGGATGATTAAAGAAAAAATATTTTATACTACCTCTGTCCCATAATAATAGTAGTAAGGGAATTGAATGGATTTTGATGAGGCAGGCAGTCCAAGGTTCAAAATAGGTCGATATGCCCCAAAATCTAATCAGCTCTTAATCTCAATGAACCAAAACTACGTGTGAAATTTGGTTTCGATATTCACACTAGTTTTTGAACTAGCTCGTCCACAAAAATTTGGTAACGCACAGACTAACAGACATTTTGACAAAACAATTATTATCTCGAAAAATATAATTTTTTCGATGTTCACTTATTAGAGCTTTTTTGTAGAGTGAAATGCCATGGTTTCGCTCAATTTTTTTAATCAAAATAGTTTCAGCCGTTTTTGAGATATTTAGAAAAAAAAAGGAAAAAACCACTTTTTTCATGCACGATTACAATACTTGACCATACCCTGTATGGTAAAGTAAAAAGAGAGATAATTATATTTATTTTTTTAATTCAAAGCAGACGTTTTCGGAGGTTTATTCCCTCTTTCTTCAAGGTTTTGAAAGGTCAGTGAAAACTCTGAAGAATGAGGGAATAAACATTCGAATCGTCAGCTTTGGATAAAAAAGATAGATATAATTATCTCTCTTTTTGAACCTTGGACTGCCTGCCTCATCAAAATTCATTCAATTCACTTACCAAGTCCGTCTCCAAAAACTACTTCAATCTTAATAAGTGAATATTTAAACGGGAATATATAATATCTGAAACACTCAAAATAAAAATTAGGAATAATATTGTTTAATTTAATCTAGTTTTTTGATAATAAATGTTGCGTTCTATGTTTATTTTCTTTTGCTACTATTATTATGGGACAGAGGGGGTATTATTTATTATCTCAACCAAAACATTCTGTGAAAAAACAGGCCAAGTTCGAAAAACTAGTGAAATCTAGTGTGTAGCCAAGTTAAATTCGCAAATAAGTTGAGAGATCTACTATTTTCTCAACTTAATTATTCTTGGCGAATTTAACTTGGCTACACACTAGTTTTTCGAACTTGGCCTGTTTTTTCACAGAATGTTTTGGTTGAGATTTCTCTTCTTTTTTTGTAAGCTATGAGGAACCCCCCCGTTGGTCCATGGGATAGAATTTTTATTTTTGACCCCCTCCCCCATTTTGGGTAGTTAGTTTTTGTTTTTCTAGTTTTCTGGGGGCCCACAGAATATGAAAACAAAATTTGGTTGAGTTTGGTTTATCGGGCTAGAATTTTCATTTTTGACTACCCCCCCCCTTTTGAAGGGGTTGAAAGATAGAAAGTTTGAATTTTTGGAATTTTTCCTTTGGTTGTGTCCCAAACTCTACTAGCAGGCGAAATTTCATGATGCTGGAGTCGGTTGGGGGTCCAAGGGTCGCCCCTGGACAACAAGAGGGCCGCCGAAGGTGGGCCATGCAACTAGTATCTTATAAAAATGGATTCCAAATATGCCATAATTGCGATTATTTTTTCTGAAATCTTGATATATTTTTCACATTAAAAATCTGCCCTTTTATTCTTCGAAAACTTTTGGGGCGATTTTCCAATTTGTTCTTATTTTAGAAAGAAAAAAAAATATTAGATTGTATCAGATATGTTTTTTAGTAAGTTGATAAAAATCTTAATGTTTCAAGGTAGTTTATAATTTTATGTCGGACCGCATTCATTGTAATGCTGGGCAGCATGCGGCCCACGGGTTGGACAGCCCTAAATTAAGGGATAGTAAATCAAAATTTCCATAATAAACACAACTAATTGAGAAAAAATAATTAAGGATAAAAAAAATACCTACTAAATTGGTGTGATGGGCGTCAATTTTATTAGACCATGTCGAAGGGTGAACCGCGACCTAATACTGTGTACACCTACTTCCAATTTCATTTCCAAGTAGAAGTAATGTAGGGGCATTATCTATTGAATTCCAAAATAAGGTACTTGCGTATTAACGCCACCGCAGCTAGATTTGGCGGTTTTTAAATTTCGCAAATCTACACCTAAATTTTTTGAGATAAATCATAAAATAGAATAAATCAGTTCCCCTCTGACAAAAAACAACTTGAATAAGTTTGGTTTATGATCTCGGTTTGATTAGATAAAAAATGCGTTCCCAAACAAACTTTAGGTGTAGATTGGCTGAAATTTAAAAACCGTCAAATCCAGCCGCGGTGGCGTTAATACGCAAGTACTCAATATAATTCCAAAGACGGTGTACACCTAATTCCAATCGCGGTTCACCCGTTCGCACCAATTTTATATATTAATATTAAGAGCCCTGGAGGTCAAAAATCGCACTTACCCTAACTGGTACCTTATATGTAAATTTTATTGTAAATAAATAATAAATAATATAACATTTTTTCTTTTCTTTAATCATGGCTCTAAAAAGCCTTATAGCCTGATTGCTACATAATGATTTTTCTCAAATATAAAATTAAATAATTTAATATATAAATGAATTAAGATTAAAAAGTCCATTTATCTATCTAAATTAAATACTAATAATAATAATTTTTAACCCCAGATGCTCAGTTTTATTAATAAATTTAATGTTATTCAATAAAAACATACCTGTAATCAAGAAAATAAGTATTTTGGAACCAATTCAAGTTAAAAATAATATATAAATTGTTCTGAGTGTACAAGAAGAAAGAAAGCCGTGTCAGATCTGAAATAGATTGATTAAATAATTGATGATTCCAACTAAAAACATGAAATTGTCCTTTGATCCCACATTTCGAGATGTCTTTTTATTATTAAATAGGATAATTTCGTTGTTCTATTGTAATAATAATAATAATAATGACATATGTCAAATAATTTTCTGATTAGACGACGAAAGTCAGCCGAACTGTTCCGAATAATCCCGATCTCTGGCCGGATTAGTTCTTTCATTTCCGCTAGCTAGCGCGTAGTCTTGAATTTAACAATGGCTGAAGTGGGTGATTTAGGTGTCTACTGTGCTTGTCTAATTCCTCATTTTTTGAGTTTTTTTAACAGTTTTTAATTAACCAGGTGCCTAAATCTTTACACCAAGCTGTACTTTCACCCATACAATATAAAGGTAATGTCGTTCTCAATGATTTCTTTCTAATTACTTAATATTATGTGATTATTCGAAATCTGTGATGATTTTTTTTTCTTTTTTTTTTTGAAGGTGTTCTAATTTGATTTAAATTTTAACATGAATGATTTATTTTAATAGACAATGAAAATATAATCAAAAAATCATTTATATTAAATTATTAATATATTGTTTGTTTTCTTTCAAAATTATCATTATTCTTAGTGACCTAGATATTACCCAATTTTTTTTTTTGAATATATTTTCAAAATATAAAAATAATTATTTATTTAATTTATTTAATTATTTTTCATTTTGCATCCCAGCTGTGTATTTTGTTGCTTGTCTTTCTTTCAAACACATTCCAGTAGGTATTTATTCTCATCAGCCGGTTGAAATTACTTTATTTTTTTATTATAGGGTACATGCTCACTCATTCTGGTTCTAATTTTACATTCTTTATTTAAAATTTAATAATTATTCCTTATTAATTCTTTCATTAGAATCGAAATTTTTAAATGAATGAGGATTTAATTGCCGTGGGAAATCAAGGAGAGGCTTAGACCCTTTCCAAACTAATTTTTATTTTCATTTCTGGTCTATGTTTTCTTATTAAATGTCTCAATATATTATTATTATTAATTTTTTCAATTATATATAAACATATATTTTTTCTAAGATTTCTTCTAAAACCTTGTAGAATTTATTTTTAAAAATTATTAAAGGGTTTGTTCGATCACATAAAATAAATAAATAAAGTAATTTTAGACAAATTAACATTATTATTTATTAAATAGATTTATTAAACAGTTTTTCACCTCTGGTAGACCATCTTCAGTAGTACTGAAAATTGAAACATTTTTTATATATATGCTTTGCAGTAAAATCCCTACAAATCTTTTATAAAAAACAATCCAGAACATGTTTATTTTAAAGCTAAACATTTCGGGAGAATTTCTCCTTTTTCAGTGTTGAAAAAATTTTCAAAAATATAAAGTTGCTTTCTCTAGAATTTAGAAAGCAACACTAACATATTAAATATTTTTATATATAGACAATTGTACAGATTGTCTTGGTGACCAAATTATCTATAAATAAAAATATAAATATTTATGAGAGTTTTTCTCTAAAAATTACAATTATACAAAATAAAAACCCATAAAATCATAAAATTTCACATTCATATAGTACATATAATTTCGTTCAGATTTTGAATTTGTCAATTTGCATATATAGATATAACACATTCTCAATTTATCAACATGGATTTTTCAATAGATAAAATTTTACATTCTTTATTCAAAATTTAATATTTATTCCTCATTATTACTTTCATTAGAATCGAAATTTTTATAGGGGTGATAATTTAATTGCCTTGGGAAGTTAAGGGAGTCTTAAGACCCTTTTCAAACCAATTTTTATTTCCATTTCTGGTCTGTTTTCTTATTAAATGTCTCAATATATTATTACTAATTTTTTTCAATTATATGTAAACATATTTTTTCTAAGATTTCTGAATTAGGATATTCTTCCATAAGAATCCAAGTAATCTTAACTAATCGGTACTTTTGTTTGAATATATAAACAATTTGAAGATATTGAATCTTTAAAACAGAGTTTTATATAACTACTATTCGATTATACCAAAATATCTCTTTTTTTAAAATTACAATACTCGACCATACCCTGTAAGGTAAAGTAAAAAGAGCAAACCTTAAAAAATTTAAATTTTCAAAAAAATGTTTCATTATGACTTATGACATATTTAATAATAATTGATTTAAAAAGATATATCTATTTAGGTGATAATAGTATAATTGACTTATTAATTTCAATTTTTTTGTGAAAGAAGTTGCCTAAGTCACATGAAACTAGTTGTTATTTTCATAAACTAAAAATTATTTTTTTAAAATTAAAAGTTAAGAATATTTTTTCAAAAAAATATTTATATTTATTAAGAAGTGAAGTTAATTTTATTTAGGAACGAATCTAAGATTTTAGTAGAAATATTTTTACATTGCATATCAGAGGGCCTATTTATTTATGTTTATTTATTTTTGATTATTGTTTATAAGTACATTTATTATTATTCATCAACAATGAATTCTCATAAATAATAATATTTATTTGAAACTAATCATTTTAGATATTAGAAGTTTTGATTTTATTTAAAATAAAATTTTTGATGGCTCAATGCGAAAACGCCTTTTGATTAGGCAAAGAGTTTAACACTTGGAAAAAGGAGATATTTCTTTATTTTACTCCTAGATTTCAAAGATATATAAAGGCAATTTATTTATTTAATAATAACTCACAATGTTAAATAGCAATATGTCTAACATGTATCTTTTTCAATAACTAAGATACACCTTCAATAGATTAAACAGTAAATGAATAAATTATATGTTAATGAAGGAGAGATGGGTGTCCAAAATTTATAAATTAAAAAAGAGAGGAATTCAGCCATTAAAGGAAGCCTCTGTTGAATAAAAAACTCACAATTATAGAAAACGTTTCGGCTTTAACTTGGCCATCTTCACTATAATGAACTGAAATGATCATAAAATCTATATACATATATAAAATTAAGGTTTTGTCTGTACATTGGTCCAAATCACGCCAAATTTTGATTGCACACGTTTCAAGCAAAGTTATGAACGAAACACCGTCAAAAAATTCCTGTCTGTCTGTATGTTTCCGTGGGTTCCGCTAAAAGTTGCTCACGATTCACGTCAAAACGGCTGAATATTATTATTATTAAGAAATTTCATATTTGTATTAGATGTCTTCTAACTTACGTTTTTAGCTATATAACGTTTTGATATTTTGACCCCAGAAGGGGGTTGGGGGTTTGGGGGGGGGAGCGCATGAATGAAAATTATCAAATAATTCCTAAACTATTAACCCTACGGCAAATTTTATAATGATCAAAGTTTTAGGGGATGTGATTTCTGACAACTTTTGTTTAAAAAATTTCCCCCAAAAAACCACCCAAAAAGTAAAAAGTAAATGCTTGGTGCAAACTCAACCAAATTTTGTATACATAATCTCTGGGCCTCTAGAGAGCTAGAAATGCAAAAACTAACCACCCAAAATGGGGAAGAGTAAAAAAATGAAAATTCTTTCTCTTGGGCCAAACTCAACCAAATTTTGTATACATAATCTGTGGGACACTAGATGGCTATAAATGCAAAAACTGGGTGCGGGGGTTGAATGGGGGGAGGTGAGGAGTGAGGCGGGGTAGGGTGGGGTGCAGGGGGTGGTGCGGGGTGGATTCCAGGGGGCATAGGGAGGGTGGGGTCCAGGGGGCTAGGCGGGGGTGTGGTGCGCAGGGTTGGAGGGCACGGGGTGGATGGGGTGCGGGGGTCCGAGGTGGGTGGGGTGCGGGTGGTGGTGTGGGGGCGGGGGTTGGGAACGGGTGCATGGGGTGGGGGTGGTGGAGGGGTTTTGGGGGTGGGGTGAGGGGGGTTAGGGTTCGGAATGGAGTGTTGGAGTGATTGTGTGGGGACGGGGGCTGGGCATGGTGCGGGGGTGGGGGTGCTGGGTGGGTTTCGGGGGGGGGTCAGGGGCGTGCCCCCTGGCCAGCAAGAAGGGCCGCCTTGCAGCTAGTGTATGAATATAAATAAGTACAAAAAAAATAATAAATTATACAAAATTAATTCTTACACTATTTGCAAACTCAATATAATTATTTGTTAAACAGTGAGTGCACACAGAGTTGTTTCAGCTCATTAGAACTGAAGATGGTCTTATCTAATTAAACTCGAAACGATTTCTATAATTGGGAGTTTTTATTCAACAGAGGCTACCTTTTTCTGGCTGAATTCCTCTCTTTTTTAATTTATGAATAAATTATATATCCACAAGTAATGTCTTTGAATCTGATTCATATTAGTCTAAAACTTTTTCCTTCTTTTCTGTAGACTGTAATATGGTTCTAAATTTTTTGTTTTTTGCATCATCATTAAAAAACAACCTTTTTTAGTTTGATTTTTGTTTTTTTGTTTTTGTTTTTTATTATATGTTAATAATAATCAAATTTAGACTTTTTATTTTGTTTCGTTAACATCTTATTTAGAGCTATCATCGTTTTTTTACTTTATTTTGATTTATATATGTTTGTAAATGTTGATTTGCATCAAGGAGAGGACAATCTCTTTAATTCTCTTTATGATCGTTTTTTGTCTTCACATGATAATAAATGTCATCCTGATTTTTCATTCTAGTTATAAAGGTCCTAATATGTACATCATTGCACTCGTGTTGTATATTGGATAATTATTGTTTAAATTAAAATTTTTCCTAGTTATGATGTATCGGCTACTAATTCTGAGCCATGTGCAAGAAATCAAAGATATAACTTCATATCGATCTGTTAATTTCGGGAAAAATAATACTACAATTACAAGAAGTAAGCCAGTTACATATTCTTTTCCAGAGGGTAGATAAAGAAGGGCGTCTCTGACCCCCCCCCCCCCCCGCTTGGACAATTCGATCGCGACACACTTCCGAGATAAAAAGTAGATCTTATATATATATACATCGGGCACCTTATATACATTCTCCTCCCCCCCCCCAATAAAAAATTCCTGGATCCGCCCTTGTTGCCAAGTGACCTCTCCAAATTAGCCGTTCGGAACCGGCATTAAAAAGTAGGTCCCGTATATCTGTGTAAAACGACTCAGCCCCCGTGGTGTAATGGTCAGAATAACTGAATGGCAACCCGGAGGTCTCGGGTTCGATTCCCGGCTATACCCAGACATTTTTTCTGTAAGTATAGGGTCTGGTAATAAAAATTAAGTGGGAGATAAATTTAACCGAATTTATCGCGCAGGAGAATTTACCACTGCTCGAAGCCCCTAAAACCTTAGTAAATTGGATATTGAATTATATCTAAGTTTCTGAGATTGGCTCGTGATCCCGGCTTCTTTTCCTTCTACTCTGTTCTTTTCCGATGGAGGGGCCAGCCCATACAGGCCTTCAGGGGATCCACCTTCTGGTGTATCTCCTTCTCACATCAATATCATTAAAAAAAAAAAAAAAAAAAAAAAAAAAAAAAAGTTTGAAAAACCACTACTCTTGCCTCTACATATATATATTCTCTTTATCTTGTTAACTGTATTACAAAAAAGTTAAAAAGTTAAATTATTTATAAAGTACTCATTCATAACAACATTAAACATGATTTCACTGGCGTATCTATAATTTTTTTCTGGGCAGTTAGTTGCCTTCATATATACTTAGATGCTGTGGATGCTGTGCATCCCTACAATTTAAAAACGACAAGAGTATTTTCATACCGTGTCATGAAAAAATATAAAATAAAATTTGAAAAATAACGAAAAATTCTGCCTGTATCGGTGAATTTTACAAAAAGGAGTAAAAAATAATAACATTTAAAAAATTGAAGGGTTCTTTTTCCCCTGGTTGAAATGTCACCGCCCGCTACTGATACTTAGGTAATTGGTATTTATATAAGAGAATGTTGAAATAATAAATTTAATTAGTTTACAAGATGGTAAGAAATTGGATAAATCAAACAATCACAGAATTTTATATATATACTTATAGATAAGACGTACTTTTCGTCACTTTATTTGTGACTTCTTCAGCGACTTATTTCTCAATTCAATTGTCCAATACTATTATGTTGAAATATTCTATTTTTTTCAAAAAAAAAAAATAATAATAATGTGTTTAGGAGTAATAAAAAATAGAATGTTTCATATAATGATATTGGACAATTGAGTTGAGAAATAAGTCGCTGAAGAAATCACAAATAAAGTGACAAAACGTACGACTTATTTAATATAAAACTCTGTGATTGATTTATTTATCCAATTTCCTACGATCTTGTAAAGTAATTAAATTATGGATACGATTAACCAAACAATAAATTTAATATGTTTTTTTCATATTTATTATAAATTTATTAATAAAAAAATATATAATGTAAGGTAATATATTTCAAAAGAAGAGAGGGTAGGGGTTGCAGACCCCTTGAATATGCGCCTGATAATTATCCTGTGCGCGCTTGGCAGGAAAAGCCTGTCGGCAGGGCAGCATTATTAAATTCACTCTTAAATTAATAAAAACAATTTTCGCTTATTCATTTTATTTAAAAATGTTTCAAACGTAAAGAAAAAATCATTTTCAAACATAGTTTTTGTCTGTCTATATCTTTTCTTCCAATTACTTACTGCAATATAATAATACTATACAATTCGACTTTCTTTCAATCCACTGAGAAATTATTTATCGAATCAGAACGATATAGGTGGTGGTAATCAATTAGGTATACTTGATAATATCAATTTTTTAAAAACATATTCTTTATTAAATTTTTTTATCATTTTTCTAATATAACAAAGAATAATTGCTATATCAATGGGAATTGTTTTTGACCGCGCTTATTTGAAAAATATATTTATCGCGAGACTACTGCGGATTACGCTATTGGGGTCTGCGGAGTCTTAAGTCTGGACCAAGAGAGAAAAAGATGTGATCCACTTAGCTACAATCCAACGTGATTTCGCGTATAGCCCGCTAGACATTCGGTGATCCATCCGAATGTCTAGTGGGCTAAACGCGAAATCACGTTGGATTGTAGCTAAGTGGATCACATCTTTCTCTCTTGGTCCAGACTTAAGACTCCGCAGACCTAATAGCGTAATCCGCAGTAGTCTCGCGATAAATATATTTTTCAAATAAGCGCGGTCAAAACAATTCTCATTGATATAGCAATTATTCTTTGTTATATTAATTAGAAAAATTATAAAATTTATTTAAAATCATTATTTCAAGTTAGAAATATATAAGTTCAAATATTATTTTCACTCAATATTTGACAAAAATTCCCTACATTTGATTCGCGATTGAATCAAATGTAGAAAACATTCTATATTCTTTATTGCCATTGAGAGACGTTTCGACAACGATGTGCCATCTTCAGTCTGTAAAACACAATACAAAACAAATAATACAAAATTGAAAACAACAAAATCAGTGGCGGGTGGTGACGAAGCTGTCCAAAAAAAGTACCCTTTATTTTTATACTTTCACCAAAAAATATTTTTGTTCATCTTTCACGATTAGTTTTTTGTGCAATTTTAAATGAAAGTCAGGTGTCGACTACAAATAACTTAATTCACTTTTCAACATGATAAAATCAAAGTATTTTCCATAAGATAGCTGAAGTGATTTAAAAGAAATTCTGGAAAATTATTTTCACAAATTGTTTAAATTTGTTAACGTTAAAAAGTTCTATAAATTTTAAATTTTTTGTAGGTATTTAAAAATCGATAGAGTTTCTAAAAATTTAGAATACTTAGTTCATACCCAATTTTCCTATCTTCCACAGATTCAGCATTGACACGGTATGAAAGTATTCATGACGCTTTGAAATTTTAGGGATGCGGCGCAACCACAGCATCCATGGACCGCACGCCACCGAACAAAATATATTATTAATGAAAATCTCTCAAACAATGATAACAGCTGTCGTTAAATACAAACTCACCTCACAGACAATCTTTACACATTGGGGTTGTTGTAATATATGTGTAAAGATTGTCTGTGAGGTGAGTTTGTATTTAACGACAGCTGTTATCATTGTTTGAGAGATTTTCATTAATAATATATTTTGTTGTATTTTGATTTTCTATTAGTTTTGTATTTTACAGACTGATGATGGCACATTGTTGTCGAAACGTCTCTCAATGACAACAAAGATTTTTTTTAAAAAACTAGACACACGGCAGTGTGTCAGTCAAGTTCGGAAAAACGGGCGAAGCACCGGCCATGTGTATATTTACACGAACCATTTCGAGCTACTTTCGACCCCCCCCCCCCCATAACTCAAAAACTATTAGACGGACACACTTGAAATTTCGCCTACCTAATAAGACCCACTGGAACACCTAGAATCCCAAATTTCATGAATAAACCTATTATAGTTATTGAGTTATTAAGCTCTGAAAGTGCCATTTTTAACACTCACTGACTCACTCATTCACATATCAAAAACCTAGAGTACTTCCGCTGATCCTAGAATGCTGAAATTTGGCATACTGATAGAGTTTGGGCTACAATTAAAGGGAAAAATAGAAAAAAGTGAAACTTTCCTCTTTCCAGGATCTAAAATGAAGGGTTGAAATTTATTATTAACATATAGGGAAAATACAACCAAGCTAGAATGCTGAAATTTGGCATACTGGTAAAGCTTGGCACATTAATAAAGGAGGAAATTGAAAAACTGAGGTGCCAAGTTCGGTACAAACGGCTTCGCCGATAGAAGAGTTGAGATCTGAACGGTACCAGGTTCCATGACAGTTGCTTGAATCATAGCTATAGGAATGTACAACGTTCTTCAATTGATTTAAAATAAAATTACGTTCTTTGAATTTATAACTTGGCAAGTTTTATATCCAACTAAATTGTTTGTAGTCTAAAATAGAACAACTAGCAAGCAGCTTGTACTAAATAGCATCACGTTATTGACTATTATAACTTGCAGAGCTATAAATTTAATATCAATGAACTTAACAATTTTTTTTTTTTTTTAGGTTAAAAATAAAATAAAATGAGAGAGTCTTCTGTTTTTTAAATAAAATAATTTTTAATTATTTCTAGAGACTATAGTTTCGAAGGCATTGCCTTCATCATCAGTCTATCACAAATATTTCAAATTAGTTACAAATTAAGATTTATACATAGAAAATTTTGAAAAATATATAATGTCTTTTTCTTCATGTTTCATCTTGGGAGATTTGAATATAACTGAATATAACCAAGAGGAAACATGAAGAAAGACATTATATATTTTTCAAAATTTTCTATGTATAAATCTTAATTTGTAACTAATTTGAAATATTTGTGATAGACTGATGATGAAGGCAATGCCTTCGAAACTATAGTCTCTAGAAATAATTAAAAATTATTTTATTTAAAAAACAGAAGACTCTCTCATTTTATTTTATTTTTAACCTAAAATAAAAACAATTCTGTTACCATCGACAGTGAAATCTTTTATTCAACTAATAATTAACAAATTTTATTTTAAATCAATTGAAGAACGTTGTACATTCCTATAGCTATGATTTAAGCAACTGCTATGGAACTTGGTACCCGTTTAGATCTCAACTCTTTTGTCGGCGAAGCCGTTTGTACCGAACTTGGCCCCTTTTTCACATTTATGTTTTTCGTCAGATTGATATTATCAAGTATAATTGATTAGCCCCACCTATATCATAGAGAAATTTACCACTCAAAGTTCTGAATAAATTCAAATTGAAAATTCAGAGAGAAAATGATTGTGTTTTGAATTAAGTTACTTCTCAAAATCCAAGTGATATATTAAATAAATATTTGCCGGTGATTGTTCTTGGCCACTTGCTAATCTGACCGGATGCTAGACGAGTATCTTTCGTTCCTTGCCTCTGAGAATCAACGAGACTAGCTAGCTAACTTAGTTGACTGCTGTCCATTGACTCACTAAACTCTTCATTAGAGCAATTAGCTCTTTGAGTAACCTTCTTAATCAAGATTGAATGACTCACTCATTCATCACTCAACTAACATATCTTTCTTTTATTCCCGTTTTTTATATTATTTTATTTAATTCTTTTAAATGTAGCAATCTAGGTATATTGGTGTAATATACCTACCTATAAAAAATTTATTTTCTTATTTTGTTTTGCGTTTTGCTGGCCCTATTCATTTACTTGGTTTCGACAATATAATATATTAAAATTTCTAAATAATTAAATCCTTTCAGAAATAAAGAAATACTTTTTTGTCAAGGGAGAATGGTGTAGGTTCTTAGTGAAAATTAAAAAAATAAAATACTAGGTAGGTTTCACAAAAATAAAAGACAAGCTGCTTTTTAGCATGACTCTATTATACATTTTGGGGTACGAGCCCATCTTCAGGAGTTTAAAGAGAAGAGTTCTAAGCATCTTGTCTTTTATTTTTGTGAAACCTACCTAGTATTTTATATTTTTTAAATTTTATTTACTTTATTAAAGAAATATCTAAGGTACATTATCGTTAAAAATAATTTTATTCAAATTTATTACTAGGGTGGCTTTACCCCGTTCGACAGCTCAACCTTCCCATCCAGGGCCGTATTTACGATCCGTGGCCCCCTAGGCTGGATCTGTAGCGTGGGCCCCACCGGGGAAAATATATATTTTTTTTAATTAACCTACAAAAACCGCATTTTCGATAATTATCCAATTAGAAACTTAAAAATAAACGTTTACAGATTACTATCACCAAACTTGTATACTATTTATTTATTAAAATTGAAAACCTGATTTTAAAAATTGACGTAGAATCACATTTTACTCGATAATGGTACAGTGGTGCGGGAGTCCGCGGGCCCATAGGCTGTAGTCTAAGTAACCTATGCTTAAATCCGACCCTGTTCCCACGATCTGCGAAATTTCCAGAGAGCATACCAAGTCTTGAAATATGTAGTTATCACTTTTTCGTCCAATTCTATTATTATTCTTAAATCAAAAAATTATAAATTAATATCTGAAAAAGTAATTCACTCAGTAAAAATGACTTTGATCGAAAATTATGGGACTTGCAGGAAAAATGTGTTTTTTGCTTCGTATTTTCGTAATAATTCAAAAACGAAAATTGGATAAATAAATTCAGTGTTTTATATTAAACTTAACAGACGTTTCGTCGCTATATTTGCGACTTCTTCAGCGACTTATTCTTCAACTCAATTGTCTGAAGAAGTCGCAAATATAGTGACAAAACGTCTGTTAAGTTTAATATAAAGCTCTGAATTTAATTTATTTCTCCAATTTCCTAAGATCTTATAAATTAGAGTTTACTTAACTTTTGAATTTGACATAATGAAAAATATGTTATATTATTATTATTTTTTTTTTTTAAATCTATAAGCTGCAGATTCGATGTCTATGGAACAGGAGGCCCGAATTTAAGCCCTGCCCAATGCATAATTTTGAAAATTTGACTGACTTTAATCTGACCCATAATCATTTATTTTTTCCTCCTAAAGAATGACTTTCCCAGCAGTTTAAAACGACTCGATAATTTGGTGCCGAAACGTTACACATTCTGATGAGAACATCTCATTAAAAAAAATTTAATCTAGGTGGGTTTTTTATCTCATTTAGCGAAGTATCGAATCTTCAATTTAGAATAAAGGATTGGGAACTAATGGTAAGAATCTGTTTTGAAAACCTATGTAGAATTTTTGATTTTTATTCTTATAAATCATTCTTTCCTTTATTTTGATGATTTAAATTAAATGTTTTTTTAGCTAAAGAACACTGATATATAGTATGTTAGTTTTTATTAGAGTTGGTTTGCAATGTTTCGTTCTCTTTATTTTGTGTCTGTTTTGTGAAATTATGTGTTTTAAAACATAGATAAAAATTTATTTAGGTACAAAATTTTTTCATTATTTGCTTTTTTTTTTGTTTTTTTGATTAAGCCTGAATAGTTCCGACACTTCATCAATCCAATTATCTATAATATGTTCTCTGGACGTAAGGGCGACGAAGGCAGCTGTTTAGTGAAAACAAGGGATACCACACAAATAGGCATCGGTCACCACCCCCAATGATAAAAGAAATTTTTTCCGAAGTGGATTTGAAATAATATTAAACAATTAAGAAATCGTAACCTCTCAAGTAAAATACAAAATTATTGGCTAATTTGAAGCATATCATTTTCAAGATACGTAATTATTACAAGGTAATTAGTACTTTGATTATTATTTTCTATATTTTGATGTAAATTAATTGAAATTACTTTTTTTTTTTTTTTACTTTAGAAAATCAGAAGAGGTTGTCAACTACTAAATCCAAGGTGTTTGGATAATTTTTATTATGTTGTTGGAAATCGTAGCTGTGATGATATTGAGTGGGTTGAAGGAGTTATATCAGCCAAAGTAGGGATGCACTGGGTACATGAAAATTCCAAGAGTATAACTTTTCGGCCTAAGTTTTATTGGGCCATCTTCAGTTATTGGGAATTATAGACATAATATAATAAGCACATGTGATTGTACCTAGTTTTGTCAACAATAAGAAATTTAACTGATGAACCTTGGGCGCAAGCACGACCAAAACTACATGAAGCTAAATTTCTATTGTGCATACATTGTAATACTAGCTGCGAAGCTCGCCTTCGGCGGGCCTCTTGCTAGCAAAGCGGTGTTATAATATACTTAGGGGTTGGTAAATAATTATAACAAGATGTATTATTTAATACAAGGTTTATTGAGAATAATTGCAGAGGAAGGGTAGCCAGATATGTGTCAGGCCTCTCGATCGTATGTCATTCGCCCTGATTATCAGAAACTCAGCGCTTAAGTATCATTATAATCATGTCAACCTTTGTTATTTCCGTAATTACATAGGCCTAATGCTTCCGCGTAGACTTAAGTAACATGTCGAAAAGGCATATCACAACAGGGGATTCGCCCCCTGGACCTCCTCCACCTCCAACCATTCTTCACCCCACCAATCCTGTCCCCAAACCCGACCTCTTCCCCCCATCTGATCACTCTCCACCACACCAACTCTCTCCGGACCTTCTCCTGAACCTCCGGTCACTTTCCACCCCATTTCTAGCTCTCTAAAGGCCCACAGAATATGTATACAAAATTTAGTTGAATTTGGTCCAAAGGGATAGAATTTTCATTTTTGACCCCCCCCCATTTTGAGTGGTTTGTTTTTGCATTTCTAGCCATCTGGGGGCCCACATAATATGTAATCTAAATTTGGTTGAGTTTGGTCCAAAGGTCTAGAATTTTCATTTTTGACCCCCCTCCCATTTTGGGTGTTTATTTTCAAAAAATTTTAAACGAAAATGTCAAAAATTACATCCTCCACAACATTGCTTCTAATGGTATTTGACGTAGAGCAATAGTTTAGGAGTTATTTTATTGATTATTTTTAGGGGGACGGACATAAATACAGACACAGGCACAAATGCCCTTTAGTAGTATGTGATGTGTATAATTCCCAATAACTGAAGATGGGCCAATAAAATTTAGGCCGAAACCTTTTACTCTGGGAATTTCATTGTGCCTTGTGCACCCCTACTGGCTGATATAACTCCTTCAACTTACTTAATTTTTATCATGTCACAAGGGTAATATTCACCCCTTCCAAACATAATACAAATTATCCATGAGACCTCGGATTTAGTAGTTGACAACCTCTCTTGATTTTTTTATAGAAATCTTAACGTTTTTACTATCGGCGATTTATTTTTTATATTTTTTTACTTATTTATCTTTTTGTTTTGCTCCAATGCTTGCATCTGACCATGGGTTGGTTCTCTGGAACTAAGACGACGACGACAACAGTTTACTTTGAAGAGAGAAAATCAGAAAATAAAATAAAACAAAATTTTAATATATCACATGAAATTGAAAGTTTTTAATAAATTGGTAAACATTTAAAGTTTTATTCTCTTTTAATTTCGCTCTTCCCTTATCACACCTTAAATAAATAATTTCTTTAGTATAAAAAGAGTTTTACTGATCCGTGAATATTTTTAAATGTAATGAAGCTGTTGAAGCTTTTATTTTTTAAGATTCTTCCAAAACATAAGTGACTTAAGTAGAATTTAAATTTTATAAATTAAAGGATTTATTTAGTCACATAAAATAAATAAATAGAGTAATTTTAGCCAATTAACATTATTTATTTGATAGATATACTGAACAGTTTCGATCACCCTTGGTAGAACATCTTTATACTTAATAAAATAATCTTTTAAAATGTTTCAATTTTTCAGTACTACCTACTTAAGATGTTCTACCAAAGATGACTGAAACTGTTTAGTAAATCTATCAAATAAATTATATTAATTGACTAAAATTCATTTATTTTATGTGACTAAATAAACCTTTTAATTTATAAAAATTAAGCTATTATTTTTGTGATTAATTTTATTAAGAGTTGAAATTTTAGTAAAATCACACATAATTAACTAGAATTATTTATTGAACACGAATAAATAATACAATAAACTACAACGTTTCGATCGAATAATCGGAGTGGATGCTCATATACCTGAGAACTATCGCTGAATAATTCGATTGAAACGTCGTGATTTATTGTATTGTTTATTCGTCTTTAATAAATAATTATAATTAATTAAGTGTGATTTTAATAAAATTTCAACTCTTAATCTATAAAATAATTGAGATAGATATTTTTGGGAATTTATTCTCACTAGTGTTATCAGAGCTTGAAGATCACAAAAACAATACCATATAATAGTCAAAATCTTTAATTGAAAATTAATATTTAAGATCTATCCCATAAGTCATAACCTAATACTCATTATTTTCTAGATGAAAATGAATTGAAAAATTATTTCTGATTGAACCGACTAGCTTGAAATTAGAAGTGATAATCTTTTCAATGAAATTGAACTCACTCATCAAGAATATCTTAGTTGAGTTTATTCCATTATCTCTTGAAAACAACCATAGAATCAGAATACGAAACGTCTTGAATCAACTAGAAAATTTAAACAAATATTTAGAATTTATTTCTGGAGAGGAGACTATGGAAATAAAAATTACATGCCTGATACTTGTAGATATATACAGGATGGGGCATAAAGATCTACCACATTTTGAAGAGGTATAAACAATGAAAAAATTTAACTAGAAAAAAACTGAATATTTTTTTGAAAAGAACACAAAATAATTTTTTTTTTAAATTTGTTTTAAACATTATAACAAACAAAAAAAAGGGGCGGGGGGTCAAAAATGAAAATTCTAGCCCTTTCGAACAAACTCAACCAAATTTTGTATACATATTCTGTTAAAAGGCTAGAAGTGCAAAAACTAACCACCCAAAATGGAGGGAGGGGCAAAAATGAAAATTCTAGCTCTTTTGACCAAACTCAACCAAATATTGTATACATATTCTGTGGACACCCAGAAGGCTAGAAATGCAAAAACTAATCAAATTTTGTATACATAGTTTAGTCGAAAGGGATAGAATTTTCATTTTTGACCCTCCCCCATTTTGGGTGGTTAGTTTTTACACTTCTAGCCTTCTGAGGGTCCACAGAATCAAGGGCGGAGGGGGCGACCGCCCCCCCCCCATACAGGCCCGTGCCTGACGGGAGTGCAACACGTGCGTCGCACGCAGAGGCCAAAAAACGGCGGCCAAATCGACAGGGAATTTATAACAATTTTTTTATTTTTTTTTATTTAATGAACTTAAAATATGAGATATGAAATTTGTAAAAAAATAAAAAAAAAACATTTATTTTTTTAAAAAATTTTAAAATTGAAAATAAAGTTCTATGTGTGTGTGTGTGGCGGGTCTCTGCCCCCCCCCCCCCCCCCGCTTGGACAATTCGATCGCGACACACTTTCGAGATAAAAAGTAGATCTTATATACATCGGGCACCTTATATACATTCTCCCCCCCCCATAAAAAATTCCTGGACCGCCCTTGCACAGAATATGTATAAAAAAATTGGTTGAGTATGGTCGAAAGGGCTAGAATTTTCATTTTTGATCCCCCCCCCCTTTTTTTTGTCTGAAATAATGTTTAAAACACATTAAAAAAAATATTTTATGTTTTTTTCAAAAATATATTCAGTTTTTTTTTCATTTTTTATACCTCTTCAAAATGTGGTAGATCTTTATACCCCACCCTATATATATAAAAAATTATAAATACTAAAATATAAATGTTGAGTTTATAATTCAAGGATATCGATTTGTTCATTAGTTAAATTGGGTTGAAATCACCCCTATGTAATTAAAAAACCCACTTCAAAAACTTTTCCCAACTGTCCGAAAATCGGTTCGCAAACCTTCGTTTGAGAAGCACTACTCTAGTAAATTAGGAATAGGATAAATCATTCTTTCATTCACTGATAGAAAATCGGCCAAGAATTACTAATTAAAAGAATTTTCTAATTTCCAAAAAAACCGACATATTAATTAAAACCTCTTAAAGAAAAATCAATATCCTACATTTATTAATATTTAAGCAAATATTCAAACTCTATTGATTCTAACACAGGAAATAAGAATCTAAATGTTGAGTAAATATTCCTTAATTTAATCTAATTAACACCATTTTCAATCGGGATTTGCAATTATTGTATCCTTAAATCTATATAATAAAAATGAATTTCTGTTTCTTTGTAAGCGCAGATCTCTCAAATGCCTGGACCGATTTGGCTAATTTTTTTTAAATGTTCCTAATAGTCCAATTAGGGTTAATACGTAAAAAAAAATTAGAAAAGTTGCCCGGAAAATTGGAAAATTCAGGAAAAACTAAAAAAAAAATCAGGTTAGCCAACATAGCTTGCCAGACAATAAAAGAACTAAACGAGCAAAAAAAAACAAGTGTTTGCGGCCCTGTTTGTATAAAAAAATAAACTGCAACGGATCGTTGCTAAACTTTATCTAAATTCATTTAAAATATTTATATGTTTATTTCTTTATTATTAATCAGATATCACTTGCAATTTGCAGTTCATGTTGACTTTAATTCAAAAATAATGATCGATTCTCATTTAACAGTCGAGGAATAACCATTCTACATTCGATTTTTGACGTTTCGGTTTTTATTGGTAGCCATTGGTGAAGACATGGAGGAGGAGAAATCGATTTAAAATCAAAAATAGCAATCGATTCTCATCTAATACTTGAGGAATAATAATTCTACATTAGATTTTTGACCCTTCGATTATTATTGGTAAACATTGCTGAAGACATGGAGGAATCGACTTAAAATAAAAAATAACGATCGATTCTTATCTAATACTAGAGGAATATCTTTATTGCATTCCATTTTTGATGTTTTGACTATTAATGGCAAGCTCTACTGAAAACGTGGAAGAATCGACTTAAATCATTAAGACTAAATTCTTTTATGATAAACAACTCAAGCTTGAGAATAAGAGAATTTTTTATTAATAGTTGTATATACTTTTGTGTCTAGCAAAATGAATAATAATTGTAATTTTCAAGTCTTCTTATCTATAATACCTACATATAATAGAACTTTTTTTTTATTTTCCCCTTAATGATAACAAGTGCGAAGGCGGGCCTTGAAGCTAGTAAGAAATAAATAAAGATAAAAATTGAATAAATCTCATGAGTATCTACCAGCGTTTAAAAGATTCTATTGATTTATTGAAAAGTTAGTGGGCATCGAGGGGTGGACCGCGACCTAAAATCGTGTGCACCTACTTCCACTTCCACTTTCATTTCCAAGTAGAAGACAATAGATGACAATAGATTATCTAATGAATTCCAAAGTAATTCCAAATAATTCCAAAGACAGTCTACACCTAATTCCAATCGCGGTTCACACCTCGGTGGGCATCATACAAAGGAAGATTACGAGTAAGTATACTTGTGAAACCATACTAGCTTGAAATTGGTAAAACTTGAAACGTACTAAGAAATAAAATAAAAATTATAACTTCAGTTTAAAATTTTCATTAATGACTTCATCTTCAGTCTGAAACAAATATTTCAAATGGAAATTTAATATAATTTTAGTTAAATGAAAATAATGGAAGTA
Source organism: Forficula auricularia (assembly GCA_024734495.1). Lineage (NCBI taxonomy): Eukaryota > Metazoa > Arthropoda > Insecta > Dermaptera > Forficulidae > Forficula > Forficula auricularia. Next base: position 6,698,512 of record JALMQS010000092.1, on the reverse strand, counting down.
GATGGACTTCATCATCAAGATGCAAGAAAGTGCAACACCTATAATTCAAGATTGAAAGAAGAAGAGATAATTTCAGGTAGTGGGGTTATAGTCAACTACCCTTAAAGGCGGATCTTTAAGGATTGAAGATTTTAGGGCGCTAGTGAGATGGAAACGGGTTACTATAATTCATAGAGATAAAAGCAAGGAGTTTTATTTGATTTGTATCTAATTTGATGGTATTTTTTAAAAGCGTGTGTTTTGCCCAAATAAAGCTTTAGGGGGCTATTGACTAGTAAATTCCTTGGCAGTACCTATAAAAAAAGGAAAGGGCAGAGACGATTCTACGTTAGATCAGGGAACCAGGGACCTGCACTGTTAAAAATTTCTTTTACAGGGTGGGGCATAAAGCTCTACCCCATTTTGAAGAGGAATAAAAAATAAAAATACTTGACATACCCTGGTAAAGTAAAAATTTAACTAGAAAAAAACTGAATATATTTTTGAAAAGAACATAAAATAAATTTTTTAAAATGTGCTTTAAACATTACCAGACAAAAAAAGGGGGTGTGGGGGGTCAAAAATAAAAATTCTACCCCATTCCATCAAACTCAACCAAATTTTGTATTCATATTCTGTGGGCCCCAAAAAGTCTAGAAATGCAAAAACAAACCACCCAAAATGGGGGGGGGGGGTTCAAAAATGAAAATTCTAATCCTTTCGACAAAACTCAAACAAATTTCGTATACACCTATTCTATGGACCCTTAGAAGGCTAGAATTGAAAAAAAAACTAATCACCCAGAATGGGATGGAGGGTCAAAAATGAAGGGCCTAGATTTTCATTTTTTGACCCTTCCTCAATTTTGGATGATTATTTTTTGCATTTCTAACCTTTTAGTGACCCAGTGATTGTTTAAACAAAATTTGTTTGAGTTTGGTCGAAAAGGCTAGAATTTTCATTTTTGACTCTCCGCCCATTTTGAGTGGTTAGTTTTTCAAAACTTTTTATTAATATTATATACCAGTATTGTAATCTTACACATATATTGTTTAGTAATACGTATCTAATTAATACGTAAAAAAATAAAGTTACAATTTATTTTTAATAAATCGTTATAAATAAATTAAAAATTTATTTTTCCAGCAGAAGACACATTCTTTTATTGTCTCCTTCAATTTATAAAAATTATGCTACTCTCGGCAAAAAGAAACTTTGAATTTAACATAAAATAGTTATTAAGGGTAGTTGTTTCGCGACAATACTAGCAAAAAGTTAATGCTAGAGTATATAGAACAGACACTAAGGATTCATAATTCATAAGTCCAAAACTTTTTGCTGTTTATCTACCAATTCTAGCCAATCCCGTGCTCGTTTGACAAATTTGGCACCATTGTAAGAGATTGAATATTTTTATATTAAAATGACAGATAAAATACATTTTAAATTTCTATAAAAATCGTTTTATTTTTTAACAAATGTAATCAACGCCTACGTTACACCTTATGAAAATTTTAATTTTGAAAAAACCTAGAGCATGCATCTTTCGCTGGTTAAATAAATGCGCTGTTGCCAAATTGTTTTTAGTCTGAACTTTTTTTTATACATTTTTCATTATTTATTCCTTATTATCTCAGAAACGGTGTTGTAACTATGAATCAAAATTGTCTTAAAATATGTATTGGTTACTGTTTAATGTTGGTTTAGTTTTTTATAAAAATGGTAAGAAAGCTTTCTTAATTATAATTAAATATGTATGTAAATTTTCCGATATCCCATATAGTGCAATGTTAAAGAGCCTAAAGAACTCGATTTTTGAAATGTAATATCTCCGGAACTGTATTGTTCATAAATTTCGTTTTGCCACCAATCGATGCAGAATTATTTAAATAATAATCTGACTAAATTTCAAAAAATCCTAAGAAAACGCATTTGGCGGAACAACTACCTTAAACTGCATTTGATTGAATATTCTAATTGAAGCTAAGGCATTTTATTTAATTATTAAAACATTGTGAATTTACCATGATATTTATTTATCTATTTATCTTGTTCATTACTAGCTGAATTTGAAGATAGTGTATATTTTGATTATTAATATTTATGAGACTATTATCATAGCACATCTAATGAATCTAAATTAAATGCATTCAATGAGCTCACTCATGAATCCTTCACATCTTTCACCGATTTCGTTCTTTTAATTTTATTTATTTATTTAAATATATATATCCTTAAGTGATTATCCCATGGTTACTAATAGACATTTGAAATGTTCCACTAGCTTCTCAATGTTTATCTATTCGAATCTGCCAAGGTCGAGTGTTTTCTCTTATATATTGTCATTTCTTTTATTAGTCACACATACCAAATATAAATACCCATATGAATTATATATATTTTTCCAACAAAAACGCTCCGGTAGCACTTGAACGTGTATGTTTGTCGAGGGAAAAGTTTTCCAAGTTTTGTTATCTAAGAATACATTTTCTGGCCTGGGCAGAAACCGTTTTCATTTGGGCCCGTCGTTCTCTTCTCTCCCTGGGGGACTTACAAAGACAACATGCCACTTAATTTCTCCGCATTGGCATGGACCGCTAGCTCATACTCAACAAAAAACAGAAATAAATAAAATATCCCTTTCATATTAAGAAGGATGTTTTTCTAAGAGACCAACAAACCTCAGCTATATATACCATATATATGTAGTGATGAGCAGAATTGGTCTTGGTCTTGCTTTGCTCATCAGTCATCACTAATATTAATACTCAAAAACAAAATAATAATAATATTTTTCTTAAAAGTGATGAGGACATTCTAAACACCCTATAAAAGACTTTACAAACACACCCTCTGCATATATTAATTAGTGATGAGCAGAATTGGTCTTGGTCTTGAAGCCTTGGTCTTGCTTTGCTCATCACTAATATTAATACTCAAAATCAAAATAATAATAATATTTTTCTTAAAAGTGATCAGGACTTTCTAAACACCCTATAGAAGACTTTACAAACACACCCTCTGCCTATATTAATTAGTGATGAGCAGAATTGGTCTTGGTCTTGGTCTTGCTTTGCTCATCACTAATATTAATACTCAAAATCAAAATAATAATAATATTTTTCTTAAAAGTGATCAGGACTTTCTAAACACCCTATAGAAGACTTTACAAACACACCCTCTGCCTATATTAATTAGTGATGAGCAGAATTGGTCTTGGTCTTGGTCTTGCTTTGCTCATCACTAATATTAATACTCAAAATCAAAATAATAATAATATTTTTCTTAAAAGTGATCAGGACTTTCTAAACACCCTATAGAAGACTTTACAAACACACCCTCTGCCTATATTAATTAGTGATGAGCAGAATTTGTCTTGGTCTTGAAGCCTTGGTCTTGCTTTGCTCATCACTAATATTAATACTCAAAATCAAAATAATAATAATATTTTTCTTAAAAGTGATCAGGACTTTCTAAACACCCTATAGAAGACTTTACAAACACACCCTCTGCCTATATTAATTAGTGATGAGCAGAATTGGTCTTGGTCTTGCAGCGCTTGGTCTTGCTTTGCTCATCACTAATATTAATACTCAAAATCAAAATAATAATAATATTTTTCTTAAAAGTGATCAGGACTTTCTAAACACCCTATAGAAAACTTTACAAACACACCCTCTGCCTATATTAATTAGTGACGAGCAGAATTTGTCTTGGTCTTGAAGCCTTGGTCTTGCTTTGCTCATCACTAATATTAATACTCAAAATCAAAATAATAATAATATTTTTCTTAAAAGTGATCAGGACTTTCTAAACAGCCGATAGAAAACTTTACAAACACACCCTCTGCCTATATTAATTAGATGATGAGCAGAATTTGTGTGGTCTTGAAGCCTTGGTCTTGCTTTGCTCATCACTAATATTAATACTCAAAATCAAAATAATAATAATATTTTCTTAAAAGTGATCAGGACTTTCTAAACAGCCGATAGAAAACTTTACAAACACACCCTCTGCCTATATTAATTAGTGACGAGCAGAATTTGTCTTGGTCTTGAAGCCTTGGTCTTGCTTTGCTCATCACTAATATTAATACTCAAAATCAAAATAATAATAATATTTTTCTTAAAAGTGATCAGGACTTTCTAAACACCCTATAGAAGACTTTACAAACACACCCTCTGCCTATATTAATTAGTGATGAGTTTGGTCTTGCAGTCTTGGTCTTGGTCTTGCTTTGCTCATCACTAACCATATATATAAAATTAAGGTTTTCTTTGTACATTGCTCCGAATTGCCCCAAATTTTGGCTGTAAACCTTCAAAAAAATTTATGAAAGAAAACCCCCTCAACAAAATTCCTCTGTCTGTCTATCCGCTCAAATTTTGCTCACAATTGGCATAAAAACGGCTTCAGGTATTTTTATGGAATTTCGTATTTGGATCAGATGTCTTCTAACTTAAAATGATTGCTATAGAACATTTTGATATTTTGACCCCAAAAAAGGGTTGGTGGGGGGGGGGGGAGGGCAATAATGGAAATTATCAATTAACTCCTAAACTCCTAAATTCTGTTAGAAGCAAAGTTGTAGATGATGTGATTTCTGACAACTTTTGTTTAATAGAAATTAAAAAAAAAAGACGGAAGAGTCAAAAAATGAAAATTCTAAGGGTTTGAATCAAACTGAACCAAAATTTGTATACATAATCTCTGTGGGCCTCTATAGGCATTTATAAATATAAAAATCGACCACTGGAAATATGGGGGGGGGGGAATGAAAATTCTAGATCTTTGGACCAAACTCAACCAAATTTTGTACATTATCAATACAAAGTAGATATTTCTAGATATTATTAGAGAAAAAAATAATAATAATCCTGCACCCGGGTTCGGTTCATAACATAAAGAACAAAATCAAATGGGACAGAAATTAAAATAAAAAATTATTAAAAAACTTAAAAAAAAACCGATTTTTTTAATATACTAATAACTAGAAAATAATTTTTTCTTCAGAATCCACAAATGTTCATACTGACTACGACCAAGTGGAAGAAAGTTTGGACGCTTTACATTTTAAATTTGCCAAGGAAATAGTTTATGATTTTTAAAATTCTTGTAAGTCTTAAGATTTCTTGATAATATTTATTTTTATTTTTATAAAATTAAAATTAAATTTTTATTTTTTAATTTCGGAAATTGATTATACTCAGGGCCGGATTTAAGCACAGGTTACGCAGGTTGGAGCCTACGGGCCCTCACCACATAGGGTCTACTTTTTTTACTTTACCATACAGGGTATGGTTTTTACTTTACGATACAGGGTATGGTCAAGTATTGTAATTGTGTATGAAAAAAAGTGTTTTTTTCCTTCTTTTTTTTCGAAATATCTCAAAAACGGGTGAAACTATTTTATTTTAAAAAAATTGAGCGAAACCATGCATGGCATTTCAGTCTACAAAAAAGCTCTAAGTGAACATCGAAAAAATTATATTTTTCTAGATAATTATTGTTCTGTCAAAATGTCTGTTAGTCTGTCTGTCTAGTTGTCTGGTTGGTTGTCTGTTAATCTGTGCGTTACCAAATTTTTGTGGACGAGCTAGCTCAAAAACTAGTTTGAATATCGAAACCAAATTTCACACGTAGTTTTGGTCCATTGAGATTAAGAGCTGATTAGATTTTGGTGTATATCGACTCAAAATTAGGTGGAGGAGCGAAGGAGGGGGGGGGGGGGGGGTTAAAATTTAAAATCTAGGCCGTTTTTGTGGACAAGCTAGCTCAAAAACTAGTTTGAATATCGAAACAATTTCACGTAGTTTTGGTCCATTGAGATCAAGGCTGATTAGATTTTAGTGCATATCGACCCGAAATTAAGGTGGAGGGCGGAGGGGCGGGGGGGGGGGTTAAAATAAAAAATCTAGGCCATTTGAACAAACTCAAACAAATTTTGTATACATAATCAGTGGGACCCCAGAAGTCTAAAAATGCAAAAACCATCCGCCCAAAATGGGGGGGGGGGTATGAGGGCCCCAGGAGTCTAAAAATGGGAAAACTACCCCCCTACATGATCATAAATAATTTTATTAAATATTAAATCGAGAGAGAGAGCCAGGTTGTGTGGTAAAGTCAAGTGGATGGCCACATCAGAACAAGTCAGCTTATTTTATATAATACTTAACAAGGTTTCAATAAAGAGTCATGCACGTTTATTTTTAAGTTTTTAATTTGATAATTGCTGCAAATGAGGTTTTTGTTTTTTAATTAAAAAAAATATTTTCCCCGTTAAGACCCGCGCCACAGATTTAGCCCTAAGGCCCATAGATCCTTAATCCGGCCCTGTATATACTATATACTTAAATATTGAAGTTTCATCCTGAACAAGATTTCAAGAAAATCGTCTCTGAAGAAGTAAGTCAAAATTAAATTACAAAATTTTAGCCGAACCAGAGAAGCCGAGCCAAGGTAAATAAAAGCATTTAAAAACCAAATAACTTTTGTAGAAGTATTAAGCAATCCTATAACTTTTGAAATACGTTTAAGTAATACAACTCAATTTTTTATGGTATTTCACTATAATAGAAATCCATGGATTTTGTTAATTGACCTGTAACAAATGTAGTGAAGGTACATGGGCTACAATTCCCAGTCTTTAGGTTCAACAATCAATTCCTCTGGGATACATTGCTTTAATATGCCAATAGTATACTCTATATTAATACACGTGTCCGAGATTTAAGGTATTTAACCGCCACATGCGACCTTTGAGGGGTGGAAATACTTGAAGATAAAATATAAAAGAGCTGAAACATTATTGATAAATAATTTTTTAACAAAATATTTCATTAAAAACTTCAATCTTTAAATGCTTTAATATTAATAGCTAACTAAGGTACTTTTATTAGATCAGTTTAAAAATTATTTGTATCCCTGTGCTATCATCAAAAAATCATTTATTATGTACAAATAGATAATTTAAGGTAGTTGTTTCGCGACAATGCTAGAGTATATAGAACAGACAATAAGGATTCATAGTTCATAAGCCCAAAACTTGTTGCTGTTTATGTACCAATTCTAGTCAAACCCGGGCTCGTTTGACAAATTTGGCACCATTGTAAAAGATTGAATATTTTTATATTAAAATGACGGATAAAATACATTTTAAATTTCTATAAAAATCGTTTTGTTATTTTTTAACATATGTATTCAACGCCTATTATGAAAATTATAATTTTGAAAATATCTAGCTCATGCGCGCTTTATACATCTTTCACTGGTTAAATAAATGCGCTGTTGCCAAATTGTTTTTAGTGTAAATTTTTTTATACATTTTTCATTATTTATTCCTTATTATCTCAGAAACTAAGTTGAAACTATGAATCAAAATCTTATTATATTAAACGAGCAAAGTTTCTAATATATATATATATATATATATATATATATATATATATATATATATATATATATATACATATACGGTCGGGTTCTCGCAAAACGGCTCTAACGATTTGAATGAAATTCACTGGTTAGGAGGGTTTTGTGTTGGACATTCGATCTGTCACGGTCTCATCTTCGGCTAAGTTGTTTTTGATGGGTTTTTTGTTAATTGAAACAATTATTCACAGGTGGTTGTCTCGATAAAAATGTTTATTTACATTCTTATTCAATTTTCTTTTAATAAATAATTAGTTTTTTAATTTTATATCCCACAATAAGATTATTACAATTATTATTATATATTAAAAATTGGGCAATTTAATTGATTAAAAATCGAGTTTTAAATCCCACAAATATTAATTTGACAATTTAATTGATGAACTAAAAAAATAATTATACCGTATTTATTTATATACCTATATACACATAATCTGTGGGCCACTGAAGGCTAGAAATGCAAAAACTGGGTGCGTGGGCGTGGGCGCAGGAGGTAGAGTGCAGTGGTGAGGGGGTGTGGGGTGGGGTGAAGTGTTGGGTGTCCGGGGGGCGGGGTTTGGGGATTAATATATAGCTATTAATTGAAGCAAAAATTTACCGAGCATCGCTCGGTGGCCAGGTACTTGTCTTAAAATATGTATTGGTTATTGTTTAATGTTGGTTTAGTTTTTTATAAAAATGGTAAGAAGGGTTTCTTAATTATAATTAAATTTGTATGTAAATTTTCCGACATCCCGTATAGTGCAATATTAAAGAGCCTGAAAAACTCGATTTTTGAAATTTAATATCTCTGGAACTATATTGTTCAGAAATTTCGTTTGCAACCAATCGATGCAGAAGTATTTAAATAATAATCTGTCTAAATTTCAAAAAAATCCTAAGAAAACGCATTTGGCGGAACAACTTACCTTAATACGATTGAAGTCTAGTTTTTGCAGACGGGCTGGTTTTAGATTTTGATGAGTCAGTCCAAGGTTCAAAAAAAGAGAGATTATATCTATATTTTTATTCAAAGCCGACGTTTCGGAGGTTTCTTCCCTCCTTCTTCAGGGTTTTAGGAAATACAACTTTCGACTTACGCGAAAACCTTGGGAACAAATTATTCGCGTAATTCGAGGTCTTACTGTAAATGAAAGAATAACCACTACACTACTTTTTTCAAAACTATTTATGAAGAAAATATATTCTCTATTGAATGAATTTTGATGAGGCAGTCCAAGGTACAAAAAGAGAGAAAATTATATCTATCTTTTTATTCAAGTTTCTGAGGTTTCTTCCCTCCTTCTTCGGGGTTTTGAAAGGTCAGTGAAGGAAATATAAAATGACACTCCCTTTTGACTCCTCTCTCAGGGCCGATTGTATGTCGCAAAGTAAATGCTTTTTACCACTAACCAAGGGTAGATGGTAAATGGAGGGGCTGGGATGGCCAATCAGATGACAGGAACTTTCAGTGCTTGTCATCTGATTAGCCATCCAATCCCTCCATTTACCATCTACCCTTGGTTAGTGGTAAAAAGCATTTACTTTGCGACATATAACCGTCACTCCAGTCGGAGTAACAATATTCTAAACGAACTCTAAATTCTGCTATAATGAAAAATTGTAGAATATTGTTACTCCCACTGAGAGAGGAGACAGAAGGGGTGTCACGTTGTATTTCCTTCATTGACCTTTCAAAACCCCAAAGAAGGAGCGAAGAAACCCACGAAACGTCGTCTTTGAATAAAAAGATAGATATCGTTGCTGATCTTACAAAACCTCGTAAGTCCGATTTTTGGCCAAATACGTCCTCGAATTATGCGATTATAAATTGGTTCCGAAGGTTTTCGCGTATAAATCGAAAAATCGCCTATGTCGAGGAAAGCGCAAAATTTAGCATTTTTGGCAAAAAATATGTTTTAGCTTCCAAGGATTTGGACGGTTAGTTTTTGCACTTTTAGTCTTCTGGGGGCACACTGATTATGTACTATACAATATTTGGTTGAGTTTGCTACAAAGGCCTAGATTTTAGGGAGTATATTTTCATTTTTTGACCTTCCCCCATTTTGGGCTGTTAATTTTTGCATTTTTAAACTTCTGGAGAGCCCACTGATTATGTACTATACAAAATTTGTTTGAGTTTGGTCCAAGGGCCTAGATTTTAATTTTTGGACCCCCCAGAAAAAAATAATAATCTTTTCGTTATTATAAGTTCGTTTTATAGTATATTTCAATTTTTTTTGTTTGAAAATCTTATAATTTTAATTTTTAACCTCCCCTCTTCCCCCTTAATTTTGGGTTCGATTTCAACTAAAATCTAATCAACTCTTAATCTCAATGGACCAAAACTACATGTAGAACTTTCATTTTGATATTCACACAAGTTTTTGAGCTAGTGCGTCCACAAAAATTTGGTAACGCGCGTACTAACGTACTTACAGACAATTTGACATAACAGTTAAATATCTCGAAAAATATAATTTTTTCGATGTTTACTCATAAGGGCTTTTTTGTAGATCGAAATGCTATGGTTTCGCTCAATTTTTTTAATCAAAATATTTTCTGTCATTTTTTAGATATTTCGAAAAAACGAAGCCCCCTAGTTTTTGCATTTTTAGACTTATGAGGGTCCACTGATTATGAATACAAAATTTGGTTGATTTTACTCAAACGGCCTATATTTTTAATTTTACCCCTCCCGTTTTGGGCGGTTAGTTTTTCCATTTTTAGTCTTCTGGGGTTCCTCTGCCTATGTATACAAAATTTGGCTGAGTTTGGTCAAATGGCCTAGATATTATTTTTTTGTCCCAGCACCCCCCCCCCCATTTCGGACGGTTAGTTTTTGTATTTTTAGACTTCTGGGGTCCCACTGATTATGTATACAAAATTTGGTTGAGTTTGGTCAAATGGCCAAGGTTTTTTATTTTTAACCTCCCTTAATTTTGGGTCGATATGCACCAAAATCTAATCAGCTCTTAATCGGCCTATAATTTTTTCGATCTTTACTTATTAAAGCTTTTTTGTAGAGCTTCGCTCAATTTTTTTAATCAAAATAGTTTTAGCCGTTTTTGAGATATTTCGAAAAAAAGAAGGAAAAAAACCACATTTTGCATGCACAATTACAATACTTGACCATACCCTGTATGGTAAAGTAAAAAATTGAATTATAGTAGAACAAATAAAAATGAATGTTTTTGCAATTTATTAAGAAAGTGGGAAAATTTCTCTAAACGTTTAGTTCATCACAGATCGTCTATTAGCAATTTGTCCGTGTCGTATTTTTCTGAATTCTTCTCTGTGAATTCTTGACCGGGATGATCCTCATGCCTTGCGAGCTCTGCTTTGTCAGTGCACGGTCCGTTAACTTTGGAATGCAGTGCATATAAGCCCCGGGAGGCAGGCCCTCATCACGGTTGACACTTGTCAAACCATTAACATAGTATCATTTGCGTGGCCTCAACAAAACAACCCATGTCTAAAATAAATCTCCCAGGAAATAATTATACGAATGACAATTTAATTGCTTGTATGAAGAATTTCCACACAGCGGACAATTTAGCTAGACGTAACTAGAAACTGGACTGATAAATTATACTCACTCACTCTCTCTGGGAAAAAAAATGATAATTAACAGCGCAGGTAGGCGAAATTTTTTTGTACAAAATATTCTACTATCATTTATTTCCACTATTCTTTTAAAATTAATGCGATTGGCTTGAGCCGATATGGCGCTATGCTTCCTAAATCTGAAATCGAATTCGTATTCATTTTCTAGTATAAATAAAAAACCAAACTAAAAATAAAACATAAGTCTTTACGTTTATATATTAACTTAACTAAAATTTAGATTTTTAAAAAATTATAAAAAAGTGGCAAAATTATTAAAATATAATTCAAATAAGATGTGATTAATTTCTTCTTCTGTGCGCAAAGAAAAGCGAATTGAATATTTAATTTTTGAGTGGTGAAGGGGGTGGGAGGAATAATTATCAATATATTTAATGTTTCTTAATTTAAAATCAATTGGAGTCTTTCATTTCAAAATTCGTGCTCAAATTACAATTATATTTCAAATTTGCCGCAAATATACCAACGGCATCAGCGCTCCCTGTCGGCAGCATTACGTTGGCGTTGCTGCAAATTAATCTAGACTATTATATATAGTATTTGTTGCATTTAATTTTTTTGAAGTCGGTTTTTATTTTTTTTATATAAAAATTATTTTTATTTTTCACGAGCAGGAGCCTTTGAGAGGGGTCCCTACTTGGAATCCTCTCGGAAATACTATGTTTATGCGTAAACTAAAAAAAAATAACGATTCCTTTTTTTGTAAGATCGCTTGACTGTGTTTTACTCTTTGATTAAGATTTTTTCTTTCACGTGTCTCTTTAAAGAAAGGTTAAAATATAAATAGGTGAGCATAAATCATCGCTCCCCCGCACCACTAGGAAGCAGTAAAAGGGATAAAAATAAACGAAAATTAACAACCTTCTCCTTGGTTTACTGACGAAAGCCTGTTGTTATTATCTACTCACATAAAAGAAAACTAACTATAGTATGAAACACACTACTTTTATCTCTGAAGAAATCAATGATCCATTCAGATTTATTCCTCTCCCCTCCATCTAATCTAATAAGAATATATTTATGGATCAATTTTATATGTTGTTCTTGAGATCTTTGTTTTCTAAAATAACATATTCTCTTGTAAATAATTATGTTTTGAATTCAATATCAACTTTTAAAATAAATAATTTATGAATATATAATTAGATGTTTTTTTCGTTAGTGTGTTAAATATCTAATAAGTCAAATTGAAAGTTTTGTGCCGAGAGTAGCAGAATTTTTATATATTGAAGGAGACAATAAAAGAGTGTGTCTTCTGCTGGAATTATAAATTTTATTTATAACGTGACTATAGTTTCGTTATAAATAAATAAAATTTATAATTCCAGCAGAAGCACACTCTTTTATTGTCTCCTTCAATCTATTAAGTCATTTGATTTTAATGACCAAATGGGCCAAGTAATTAAAACTAAAGAGGATGATGATGATCAAAAATCATCCAACACAGAAGCGACTTACCAACAACCTAACAAATAATTGAAGAACTAGAAAGATATTTCTCTATTTCTGAACTAGATCTATCTATACATACAGCGTGTCCCGTATACATCGATAAACCGTTAACAGGGGATAGGTCAGAGTTTATGGTCCAGAATCTAATTTTTTTTCAATAAAAGACTCATAATTTTCGCGCTATAGACATTTTTTTGAAAATGGTGAAAATATGGTAGCTACCCTGCCCCTTTTTTTAATGCAATCGAATGCAAGAAGGGGTGTACCAGTAAAGATGCAACCCCTATGGATCTCGAAAGACCCTTGCATTACCGAAGAGAAGGGAAAGTTGATTAAGTGAGAGGGTGTAGACGTAGGTGTCTATGCACTCCGGTTTTGAAGGTTTGAAGATTATAAGTGCTGGGAAAGATGGAGGCTGGGAGAGAGTTCCAGTTCCTTGAAGTCATGGGGATATATGAATTGGCGAATGAAGTGGTCCGGCATTTTTCTAATTTGACCGCGAAAGAGTGTTGGGAGTCGGCAAAGCATGCTTTGGGGGGAATTATTGATTTTATCTCATCAGAGCACCTGCCGTGATAGTATCTATAGAAAAGGGAAAGGGCAGAGACATTTCTTCGATGAGCCAGCGAGTCGAGGGAGTCGGTGAGGGTAGAATCGTCAATTAGCCTGACTCCTCGTTTCTGAATTGCATCCAGGGTAGCAAGAGAATATTTTGAGGCTCCTCTCCATAGATGAGAGCCGTATTCGAGACAGGGGCGGATTTGGGCCTTGTAGATGGTGAGAAGTTGTGGGGGTTTGTAAAATCGCTTGGACCTGAATAAGAGGCCAATCTTCCTTGCTGCAGATTTGGCCACAGAGGAGATGTGTTCATTCCAAGACAGGTCAGATGCGACAGAGACGCCCAACATGGATAGGCTGTCACACATTTTCAGGGTATTCGAATCGAAATGAATATCAGGGAAATCTTTATTTTCGCGCCTAGAAATTAGACAGCATTGAGTCTTGTTTGAATTAAAGTTAACTAAATTTTGAGAGCCCCATTTATTCAGTTTGTCTAGGTCGAGAGTAATTGAGGAGGCAACATTGATTCGATTATTCGGGAGTGCGGGTTTGCCGTGTAGAGTGCTATCGTCGGCGTAGCAATGAGTGGGGTTTGACGTTTGATCAATAAGGTCGTTTATGTAAATTAGGAAGAGTGTGGAGGAGATTACGGAGCCTTGGGGAACACCAGAGTTTGTGGAGAACGATTCAGATGATGTTCCATCCACCACAACTTTTATACTTCGGTTTGTCAGAAAGCTTGCTATCCATTTGCGAAGTGTTGGTGTGAATCCAAAGGCTGGCAGTTTGGCAAGAAGATTTTTGTGCCAAACCTGGTCAAAGAGCTTTGGAGATATCAAGGGCTACAGCGAGGGTTTCTTTTCCGGCCTCTAGGGAAATGTTCCAGGTGTGGGTGACATAGCTTAGGATGTCGCCTGTAGAACGATTTTGTCTGAATCCATATTGCCTATCGTGAATTAATTTATTGTTTTCTAAGTGATGAAGGACGTGTTGGTTTATGACTAATTCCATTATTTTGGAAAGAACAGAGGTGATCGCCCTAAATAATGAGATGCTGTGTTCAGTAGCAGTTATATACCTATAAATAAACATTTTCGTAAAATGCCAAAAATAATGTTTTGACAATTTCAGAATTAAGTAATTTAATTTAATATTATTCATATATCAAAGTTTTGTCTTTAAATGATTAACATTCGAAATTCTCAAAACTTTATTTTTGGCATTTTACGAAAATGTTCTCATTTTTGTTTTTGTTATAGGCTTCAATTTATTACTGTAACCTTCGCAAACATCAAACAGTGGAAAAAAAAGCAAAATTTACTAGGTTTTCATAAAAAAAAAGACAATCTCAAATCAAATTACTGGACAAAATAATATATCTTTATTTTTTTTTTTATTATCAATCGATTAATAAAGACTCCAGTCTCTTAACAAATAGTTATTCTATAGAAAAGAAACAGTCTCCCTTCTCCAACATTTAAAGAAAATAGAATCCTTTTTTTGGCTTAATTTATAGTAAAAAATTTAGTCAAAATATTTTTTTTCATTTGTTTATTTTTTCATTTTTTACTTTTACTTTCATTTTTTCCTTGTCCTGGAGGGGTGGGCAAATTGACATATTTTATTATCCTAATTTTTGAATAATCCTGCTATTGACCAGAATTCAAAATAAAACAATAAGTACCTACTATACTTTTGGAGAAAAATATATTTTTGCCGGACTTAGTTTTAAAAAATTTTGATCATCTAACTTTGAATCATCTTTAATGTAAATAAAAAGTCTAGTAGACTAGCATGTCAAGTTATTTAAAAAATTGGCCCATTTAGTCAAGATTTCAAAATGGTACAGTACTTTGTACTCCTTCTTTAGAAAAAAATATTTGTATTTTTTTGACAAAATTAGCTAATTAAAAAACATATTTTGATAGTTTTATTTCATTTAATATGTTAATCAATTATGTCGCATCTTAATTGGTCTAATCTTTGGCTATTATAGACATTAATGCCGTCATAAACTGGTCTATCCCCTATTCACTGATTATCGTTGTGATACTGGACACCCTGTATAATAAAAATGTAACTTACGTCTGTTACGGGAACATCACGTGAAAACTACAAACAGATTTTGATGTATGTATAGATTCTCTAGAATTCAGAGCAGGTTCATTCATTCATTTAATCAAAATCAGTTAATTAGAGGAAAAGATATACTTATTTAATGTTCTAATTAGGATGGAACGCGTCGTTCACTTACTCACCACTTGGTGGCACTGAGGTCAATTAATTAACAAATTAACATTTTGGTAGCCGAATTAGGTGAAGTAAAAAGTTCTGAGCGTTTTTTCTATTTATTTAGACGATAAAATTAACCAAGTTAGGATTTTCTGATTTAGATCAAATATGTGCCGTTTTGTTCGATAACTTTTGTCCTTTTTGAAGGCAATCTTATAATTGCGCGATTGAAGAAGTCCTCGTCTGTAGTGGTGAAAAACTTGACTAGCTCATTTTCACAAGCCTCTTTTGAGGCGAGTTTTGTACCATCAAGGAAATTTCGCAAATGCTTGAAAATGTGATAATCGCTTGGTGTCAGGTCTGGGCTATACGGTGGGTGCGATATGACCTCCCATCCCTGAGCTTCTGGCGTGTCGTTAACGATGTGTGCGGCCTGGCGTCCACTTGATGGAACACAACACCCTTCCTATTGGCCAATTGTGGCCGCTTCTCGTCGATCGCCTGCTTCAATCTGGTTAGTTTTTGACAGTATAGGTCCGAATTGAGTGATTGGCCCGATGGGAACAGCTCATAGTGGATGATTCCCTTCCAATCCCACCAAACACACAGTGAAACCAACTTGGCCGTTAATTCAGGCTTGGCGATCGTTTGGGCCGGCTCACCGCGCTTGAACCACCATCTTTTTTGCCTGTTGTTCTCGTATGTGACCCATTTGTCATCCCCAGTCATCATTCCCATCGCCATCGTTTCAGCAAAAATCGCAGGCTTCAATTCGGTCCAAAAGTTTCTTTTGCATCAATTCGTGTGGGATCCATACATCGAGCTTCTTCTTGATGCAAATGGTTCCAAAAGGTTTCCTGGCTAATCTACAGTTCCTTGTCAATGGAATAAGTGCTCGCATGCCGGTCCGACTTGACAATTTCCATGATTTTATAAACATTTTCGAGGATTGGCCTACCAGAGCGTGTCCCATCTTCGACGTCCATATTACCAGAACGGAATCGCTGGAACCATCGCTTTGCTGTTGCATTTTATACTGTATTGGGTCTATAAAAAGCACAAATTTTTTTGGCCGCTTGCTCCGCTTTTTCGCCTTGGTCATAGTGGTACCGAAGAATGTATCGAATTTTCTCTTTTTTTACCTCCATTTTGGAACGCTCTAACACACAACTTGCTTCACCAAACACAAAACTGTCAAAGCACTTTTTTTAAAGCGTTATGTCACCTTTAAATCGCAAAAAAGAATGATCAGATACGACGTATACATCGTGAGATATGGCTCATTAAAGCCATCTAACGAAAAAGGCTCAGAACTTTTTACTTCATCCATTATAATATATTTTTCTTAAAATGCTGAGGTAAATTCGTATGAACGAGACGCTCTCCGCCAGGGGCTAGGTAACTCCAGTCCGAAGGCCCGGTCGTCAGCTAGTAATAATTAAAAGTAAATTACTCGTAATGGAGTATGAAATTGAGGCAGCAGCTGTGAAGTCTATTGTCTTTATCGGCCTCTCATTAGTAAACACTTGTTTCAATAAATCTGTCAGCTTAGCTCACTTTCTACCAAAGAGTGTAATGTTTCTTAATTAGATTTATCATTTAATAATAAAGTAGGAGTGTCAATTTAATTAGGTTTTTTACAAAGGATTGCACGAACAGCAACATATTTTATACATAATAGGATGTGAGATGGGACTAAAAATGATATATCTTTCTTTTCTCTGTCTTAGAGAGCCTTTAAAGATCTCATTGTGAGCTTTTTAGAAAGGTCTTTAGATATAATAAATATGTAAAATTTCAAGGTAGGTTTCACAAATAATTATTATTTGTGAAACCTACCTTGAAATTTTACTTATTATTTAAAAATGTTTCACCTTGAATCGACACCTAACTCTTTAAAAAGCCTTTAAATATCTTACATTTTTCCATTATGATCAAGCACCTATATAATTGGAAGAATTATTTTATTTTATTATTTTTCAAAAAAGATCAAATATGTACATTCTTTCCTAGATAGGAAATGTTTAATTATTATTTTTTTCATCAATGGTAATCTTAAAAAAAAAATTACTGTATTTCTATTCACAATTACATCTATGCTTTGGGATCGTCTATAAATTACGTCATACCAATTTCAAGATTTTTAGACCCCCTCCCGCTTCTGTCACATTTTCAATGAGCCCCCTATATTGTGACGTCACACTATTACTTCTATACCCTATTATTTAAAAAAGAATTTAATTTGACTTTTGTGACATCACAATTTTTAAGATCCCCGGCCCCCCTGTCACAAATCTGAAATTCTCCACCCCCCCCCCCCTTACTGTATAATTTATGGACGGACCCTTTCTAAACGAAAGAGATTCACAAAATAATAATATCAGATATGATGTGACAATATTTTTATATAAATAGATAATTATTAAATGTATTTATATTTAGGATTTCTATTATTTCACTCCAGATATTTCACAAATAGCGTATTCTCCTTAATACACTCGCACCGCACTCGTGCTTACTGAGCATGAACACTTGACATTTCTGCTGAGAATTCAATTGATCATTCTATTACATGAAGTTTCTATGAAGTTTCTATTCAGAGAGTCCTTGTAATTCACTATAAGATCTCATCATGAGGGAGGATTAATCTATATCAATTAAAACAGGGAACTTTGAAAACTACTTAACCGTTTTTTAAACAGGTTACAATTTGTGACTTTGAATGAGGTTCCGTATTATTTATATGAGGACACTTTGACCGATCCAACATTTTATCTGCTTTGTATGGATCAAGTTAAAATGGAGAAATGGCTTGAGCCTTTTTTTGGAGGGTAATCATACTCTTAACTGATCTGCCAATTCAGTTGTCTATATATCAGGGGATCTCATTATACGAGGTGTAGCTATGAAATGCCTGGTACTGGCAAACAAGGAGCCTGCCGGGACAGGTTTGAACATGATTGTGTCTGGTGATGCTCCCTCCACCCCTATATGAGGTATGAAGAAATGTTGTACCGACCATTAAAAAGTTTTTTTTTTAATTTTTTATTTATAATTTTCGAAATATCTCAAAAACGGCTATTATTCGCCCTATTAGTTCTTTTTGTAGAAAAACCTTGAAACGTGAAAAAATGTGGCCGCAGCAATTTGGGCTCAGCCCATATAAAGGCGCCAATCAGTATTTCGCACGACTGCGCAAAAGGAACTTGGAGCGTCCCTGATTAAAAGGAGATATTATTAATTGCTAATGGGCCCAAAATTAAGAGAGGGAGGTACTTTCCTAAATGAATATAAATTATTTTATTAAAAATTAAATTTAAGAGAAGAGGCAGGTGTATGGTTAGTAAACTCATGTAGATGGCCACATCAGTTTATTTATTTTTATTTTTTTTTATTTCGTTCAGAAGGAAGAGATTCCTGAGTAAAGAAGGAATAAGGGCGAAACCTGCCTAATCAGCGAAGTTTCGGAGAATGGGAGTTGCGTCCCCGAACCTAGCCCCCTGGTCAGCAAAAAAGCCGCTGGAAGCTGGCTTCGCAGGTGGTTAATTAATATTTTAGAAAGTGAATTAAGGAATTATAATATACTACACATATATGTCTCAAATTGGGAAAACCTGTCTGGAATTAAAGTTAATATTAAATTAACAGCTATTTAAAGAAATGAGGTGACAGAGAATATAGATACATCTATATCTAACAGGTCATTCAATAAGTCCGTAGGATAAGTAAGAAATAAACAAAATTTTGACAAAACTCGATTTTATTATTCAACATAGTTGCCTTCGAGGGCGATACAACGAGTATAGCGATTTTCCAACTTTTCGATACCACTTTTATTGTACGATTTCTCTTTCTCGTCAAAATAGGCCTCAGTTTCTTCATCATTGGACTTCTTTTGGATTCTGGTGTGTAATAGTGAAGCCATGTCTCATCCATTGTCACATATCGACGATAGAATTCCATTTTATTGCGGTTTAACAGCGCCAAACACTCATCTGAAGCATCGATTCGTTGTTGTTTTTGGTCGACTGTGAGCTCACGCGGCACCCACTTTGCACAGAGCTTTCGCATACACAAATGTTAGCGTAAAATGGTAAAAACACTACTATCTGATATCTTTACAATGTCAGCTAGCTCGTGCACCTTCAATTTGAGATCGTTCATAACAAATTTGTGGATTTTTTTTTTATGTTTTCTGGAATAACAGCCTCTTTTGGGCGTTCACTGCGCTCTGCATCATTTGTGCTGGTACGACCACGTTTAAATTCAGCAATCCTCTTCTCTACCATTTGTCTCGATGGAGCAGAGTTCGGATAATGTTTATTAAGCCAGTGTTTGGTTTCCACTGTATTTTTTTTCATCAAAAAGCAATGCTTTATTAAAACTCGAAATTCACTTTTTTTTCAATAACAAAAGTTGATTCACACAAAATGCTATAACTCACGAATCAATAGTCAGATTGCTGTCAAATTTATACATGTTTCGTTTGAAGGTTAGTACTAAATAAAAATCATATGGAAAAATTCTAGTAACGCCATCTATGTGTCATCCTACCTACTTATTGAATGACCTAATATCTATCTATTTAATTATCTATAATAATAATCGGATTACGATGGCGACGTGATCTCTATGATCTATGGGTTTAAGAGATCGAATGGAGGTCAGAGATTGGCCGTGCTTAAACAATGCGTTAAATAAATAAATGGGAGTTTAAAGATTATTTAAAATTTAAATTTTTCTAACACACCCCTAGCGAACAAGATGCCCGTCGAAAGCGGGCTTCGCAGCTGGTATATTAATTATATTAATTAATTAATATTTACTTTGAATTGAAAACAAAAGCCTGAATCGCAAAATTGATAGATGATGAAGTGTAATGAATTATTTTTGTTCAAATTCAAAATCATTGATTGTTTATTAGTGGCTATCTATGGTAGAAAAAACAATTGGCCTAACTAACGAAATAATTTTATTATTTCCCTCTATTCAACAGTTTATAGAATTATTATATTTTCCACGTGTCACAAAATATTTGATCTTTCTTTCTAATAAACATTTTGCAAACGGGGAAAACTTAAAAAAGAATGTCCCATAGTCTATAGTTAGCTATTTTTGGCTTATGTAACGTTCACCTTGACCCTCTGCGCCACGTAATGCATATATTACTATTTTTAATTGAATAATTTACAACTAAACTTTCAGATGAGTAGATTTTCAAGATATTTCCATGAAAGAAAGAAAAGAAAAGAGATTTATCATTTAAAGGGGCGAACCAAAATAAATTGTTTATCTATATATCTATTCCGAAACTGTGACTTATTTTACGTGTTGGTGTAACCTGTAACATCAATAAAGAATATTACATTTCTATGCATTTCTCTTAATATATAGTACCTGAAACACCGAGCGTTGCTCGATAATTTTTTGCTTAAGTTAAAATAGATATATTAATATTATTTTTAATTTTAAATTCAGGTTAAAGAGGTCGATTTTTATTGGTAGCCTAAATGAAATAAAATTGAAATAAAATTAAATTTAGTTGTTGTCAACGTTTTGACCCGCTATGGCCATCAAAAAGACATAGGTATATCACTGGGAACAAAGTTTTGAATATAATTGCAATTAAAAATAATATTAATATATACCATAGATGGAGGTTCTTTCATTGACCATTTTATATTCTGAAGAAGAAAATGAAATTGATATTTGAAAAAATTATTTTATAGAAAATAGAAAAATACCCTTAAATTTTATAATTTTAATATATAATAATATTTGTATTGATCTATTAGTGGGATTTAAAATTAAAGAATCAATTAATTTTATTAAAAGGAAATTAATACAGAAGAAGAAATTAATCACATCTTATTTGATTTATATTTTATATATTATTTGTTTATTTTTTAATAATTTGCCACTTTTTTATAATTTTTTAAAAATCTAAATTTTGTTATTCTTATTTTTTGATTTTTACAAAATTGAACGACTTAAGACACGCATGCCCGAGTTTCTCATGGCAATACTGGAGGGAGCAGCCTGTCATACAAACAACACCTGATCTCTTTTAAATATTTGGAGCCTTATATCGATTATCGATCCCAAATTTAAAAAAAAATGATATAATATAATTCTCCTCCTCACACGATCCCACTTATTCAAATAAATCTATTTCCACACAAAAAATATCACAATGCTGTAGATTATAGAAAAAAAAATACTTCCAGATTCATATCTAAAGCCTCATTTCTGTAGCTGTGTCAGGACGATAATGAGGCGAAACTCTTAAGAGACTGTGTATTTTCGGGAGTTTACAGGTATACATTTGGAGTGTGGTTTTTTAAGAGGAATACAATTTTTGGACCGAGACGGTGCCCGCCAGGGCACCAGTCCGGAGGGCCGAGCTTCGAGGGCGTGCCGAAGGCACGCACGAAAAGCTCATAAGAAAAGATATGCCTATATTTGTTCTTTTTTAACCCATGGTGATAATCTCAATTCCAGGGATAAATTTTAAATTAATATCATCTCACAAAATCATCTATTCATTGGCGAGAAGTGTTTCAAGAGAAGATTATCGTCTCTGGCCTAATAGAATCCTTCGTCGTTCTCTCTCTTTCTTTTGCATAAAAGATGATAAACTGAATAAATAAAAAGGAACATTTCAAAGACGAGATTCGAACCCACTGATCCATAATCTATTGTTTCTCTTTCTGTGTGGACTCGTAAAGTGTATAGAGTGAGACACGGAACATAAATAAATAAAATGAACTTGCCTATTTTCCGATTTGAAAACCTTCCTTCAAAGAATCAGCGCTATTTCAAGGAAAATGGAGCAGAGGGGTAGCCAGACAATTTTCATTGGGGGGGGGGGGGGGGCAATCCCCAAAGCAAAATATTTAGTGGGGATTTTTACTTTACCATACAGGGTATGTTCAAGTATTGTAATCGTGCATGAAAAAAAAGGTGTTTTTGCTTCTTTTTTTCGATATATCTAAAAAACGACTGAAACTATTTTGATCAAAAAAATTGAACGAAACCATCGCATTTCGCTCTACAAAAAAGCTCTATTAAGTGAACATCGAAAAAATTATATTTTTCGAGATAATAATTGTTTTGTCAAAATGTCTGTTAGTCTGGTTGTCTGTTAGTTAATCTGTGCGTTGCCAAATTTTTGTGGACGAGCTAGCTTAAAAACTAGTTTGAATATCGAAACCAAATTTCACACGTAGTTCTGGACCATTGAGATTAAGAGCTGATTAGATTTTGGTGCATATCGACCCAAAATTAAGGGGGGTGGAGGGGAGGGGGTGGGGGTTAAAAATTAAAAATCTAGGTCTTTTGAGCAACCTCAACCAAATTTTCTATACATATTCAGTGGGTCCCCAGAAGTCTAAAAATGCAAAATTAACCGCCCAAAATGTGTGTGTGGGGGGGGGGGGGGTCAAAAAATGAAAATCTTGGCCATTTACCAAACTCAACCAAATTTTGTATACATAATCATTTGACCCCCAGAAGTATAAAAATCCAAAAACTAACCCCCCTCGCCTACGTGATTATAAATAATTTTATTAATTATTAATGTAAGGGAGGGGCCAGGTTGTATGGTAAAGTCAAGTGGATGGCCACATCAGGACACGTTAGCTTATTTTTATTAAAACAAATAGTCCATTTAAATTGTGTTTTACCCGGAAAGTTTTGGGGTAGTTTTAATTTCTTCGACCCTTTATGTTTTTTGGTGTGCTGAATCCGAATCTGAGGTTTTCTAACAAAATATCGTGACGGAACATTGTCAAAAATGCAAAAAAAAAATGGTAAAAAAATCTCATTTTTTAGCTGTTTTTTGCTTTTAACTGGAAAACTATCACCCTTTTCGTAAATAATCTTCCTATTCAAAATGAAAGTTAATAAAATTTTCTACAAATTTCATCATTTAGGTTTTTTTTTCTCCTACCAACCCTTCGGGCTCAAGCGCTAGTTGAAAATTGGAATATTGTTTTTGTTTCCGCAAATCCCAAAAACTCGCACTTTTTCGATTTTTTCCCATTTTGACCATGAAAGAGCAACAAAGACAACTCTATACATTTTTAAATTAAATTTTCTACAATTTAAACAATGTTTTATCTTAATTGGATAATGGTAACCCCTGCCGCAATGAGGATGAAGTTTTGAAAAACTGCAATTTTTTCCAAAAGATCGTAGTTTTTCCTTCATAAAATGAAAACTACTCATCCTAGAAACTTGATTCTTATCTCATTTTCTAAGAAATTTTGGTGACTTGAACGTTTACTTGGACCACTTTTTTTGTTAAAACTCTTAGATTTATAGATATCCAGCATTTTCCATGACACTTTTGAGAATTCGGATCAAATTATCTCCGGAAATTTTATGAACTTTATTTTAAAAGGGTATGTTATTTACGAAAAGTTGATACTTTTCGAGTTATAAGCAAAAAACGGCCAAAAAATGAGAAATTTTACCTTTTTTTTTGTGCATTTTTGACACTCTTCCGTCACGAAATTTTGTTAGCAAACCTCACAGATTCGGATTCAGCACACTAAAAAACATAAAGGATCAAGAACTCAAAACTACCCCAAAACTTTCCCGCGAGGGGCCCTTTAGATAACACTTCAACTGGACTCAAAAGGTACTTCAAGAAATTAATAAACTGCAACGGATCGTTGCTAACTTGATCCAAAGTCATTTGAAATATTAATATGTTTATTCCTTTATTATTAATCAGATATCACTTGCAATTTGCAGTCCATGTTGAATTAAATTCAAAAATAGTGATCGATTCTCATTTAATACTCGAGGAATAATCTACATTGGATTTTTGACGTTTCGGTTATTATTGGTGACCATTGCTGAAGACATGGAGGAATCGACTTAAAATCAAAATTAACAATCTATTCTTACCTAATACTAGAGGAATAACAATTTAACATTGAATTTTTGACGTTTCGATTATTATTGGTAACCATTGCTGATGACATGGAGGAATCGACTTAAAATCAAAAATAACAATCGATTCTTATCTAATACTAGAGGATTAACCTTATTGTATTCCATTTTTGATGTTTTGACTAATAATAGCAACCTCTACTGAAAACATAGAAGAATCGACTTAAAATCGATAATATACATCATCCATCCATCCATCAATCCGCACGCACTTCCTGAAAAAACGCACTTTTTGGCCTCTCGACGAGACCCCATGTAATTTATGGTAAAACCGCCACGTGTTAAAATTCAACCTAATTGAATACTACAATTTGTGACTTTAATTGAGTCTATGGGTTCCATAGTCTTTATCTCAGGACCCTTTGAAATCGCACTTGCCGCGAGACCGATTACAATACTGTACCCATGCTACGCATCGGACAAAGTAAAAAAGAATATAATTCTTGATTAAACATATGATATGTTTAATTAGGGTTAGTTTTCCATAAGAAACGGTTTGTCGTTGCCGTTACTCAAACCAGGTTCTGACCCCTCCCCCGTCGCTATGCCTCTGAAAGGGAGCAATCTCTTTTTTTATAGCAACCTCTCTGTTAATATTGCATTAGTTGGGGGGTTGATTCTCGTGTGATTTGGCATGTTCGGCGACGGTTTGCGTGCCCGTGGCCCGGGACGGGCTGCCGAAGACTCCTCCCCTGGGGGCCTTATTCCGAGTACACGCGCGCGCCCTCTCTCGCTCCATTATCGATTGGCCCTGCTGCCTTTCGGATTGTTTTCCTCACAAAAAGGTCAAACCAAGGTTTCTCTGACCAACTTCTCTTCCTCTCTACCTCTTTTTTTAGGTTGAAAAAGACGAGAGGGAACGCATTCCAAGCCGGCTCCAATGAAGAGCGCAAGAAATCAACCCCCTTGCCTCGTTTCTACTTTCAAATTTTATTAACGTTTTTATTTCACAAGTGATTCATTTTAAAGTTTATTCGACTTTTTTTTACTAGATAATAAACCTAACTAGTAGTGCTCTAGTGGACCGAGTTTTTTTCTAAGACCACAATTTATTAAACAGTCTATTACATATAAAGGGCGACTATCTTAATTTTCTGATCGAACAACCCCTCTATATTTAAACATGTTTCTACTTTTACAAGGAATAAGATGAAAACTTTTTATTTCATAATCTAATATCATTCCATTAATGTCAATTTTTAACCTCTACATTGAGGGCTTCTATCTCAGAGATTTGCCGCCTCCCTGGTGTACTGGTCAGAATGTCTGGCTGGCAACCAGGAGGTCTCGGGTTCGATACCCAGAAATTTTTTCTGTAAATATAGGGTCTGGTAATAAAAATTAAGTGGGAGATAAATTTAACCTAATTTATCGCGCGGAGAATTTACCACTGCTCGAAGCCCTTAAAAAAGTTAGTAAATTGGATTGTATCTAACTTTCTGAGATTTGGCTCGTGATCCCGGCTTCTTTCCTTCTACTCTGTTCTTTTCACGATGGAGGGGCCATCCCACACAGGCTTTTAGGGGATGCACCTTCTCGCATCAATATCATTAAAAAAAAGTTAATTTCACTTTGTGACTTCTAGTTAGAAGCAATCGATGCCCTTAATTGTTAGAAACCAGATTTAGGACATAAAACCGGATATTGTGGTCCTCAGTGGGCCAAAAAGTGACCAATAATCCATAAGTCAGTGCAAATGTATGTACCCTCCCCCTGCTTTTCGAAGTGTAGTTGATGGTAAGGGGGGACCCTGATCAACTTTATTGAAAATTTCTAGGGAAAAAATATTAATTTTCAAAAAACTAACATTTTTAACCGACTTCAAAAAAGGAGGAGGTTCTCAATTAGACTGATTTTTTTTTGTGTCTATGTTACCTGATATCTTCGCCAATTGTGAACCGATTTTGATGATTTATTTGTATTGGGTTATTGTAAGCATTTTATTTTATTTGTTGCATTTAATTTTTTTGAAGTCTGTTTTTTTTATCAAGATATGTTTTTGACATACGTCAAAGACCTCATTGTTTTTACTTATCTTCAATAAATAAATAAATAAATAAATAAAGCAGGATTGTAACAAGCGTATTTGTTCTAGAGCGGCCAAGGCGTGGACATCATGTCTCTCTCTCTAAAAAACAACAACTAAAAACAAAAAAAAACACACGGATGGTCTACCTAAGGGGGACGGGGGTCGGATTCGAGGGTGGCACGTGTGCGAGGGGCTCCTCGACAGGCCACTTGATCCGAAGCTCATTCCTCCTCGAATGTAATTTTCTGCTAGATAAACCTTGTCCTAGCAGAAGGGCAATTGTCGTATTTTAGCGGCCGAGGCAAACATTGTCGCAGGAGATGAGGCTAGTAGGGTGCGGGGGTGGAGAAAGGCTTCAGAACAGGATGCCCGGATCGACATGGATTTCCGGGGGAGGTTCCAGCTGCTACCTCCACTGAACTTGATGGATACCGACAGTAACACTCGACATACATTGCATTGTCTATAGTTAGTTTATTTGGATAGTGGATTGCACTTCGGAAAATACTTATTACAGATACAAGCTCTAAAAGGACAATACATTAGACACCATTTGAACATCTTAGATTTTTTCTTTGGTCAAATTAGAAAAGTTATTGTTTCGTTTTAACTTCTTGGCACATTGCTACATTGAAATAAACTATTAAATAAACTAAGTCCCGGTATTTCTATGGTCGTTTATTCTCGAGATTAGCCTTAATCTTTGGTTTAGTATTCTTAGGTGTATTTCAATGTCCATTTTAGAGTTGATTCGAAGAATACCATATTCTCTGAAATCTTAAGGAGGTTCTTTCGCGACAATCCACACAAGAAGTTTTAGCCTCGTAACCACTCTATAAATATGAACGGTGTTAAAATTTTAGGTTATGTTTTTTTAACGTGACTGTACTATTTACACTACTATATTTTATTTATGAATGGATCGTTTCCAAGCCATTGATATTTTATCCCCTCCACTAAAAATAATCGCCCAAATATGTTTTTTTTATCAAAACTACGAGGTAAATAATTTCAATTTTTTTTTTTTAAGTTACTCGGAATATATTATTCTAACAAATATTAGTTTTTCATCAAGATGATGAAAGTCCTTCAATGAAAAAAAATAAAATAAAGATCGTTTTCTCAACCTTTCTCAATCTACCATATGTAATTTTTAATTGCAATTAATTCATGTTTGGTCTGGTAAATCGTCTTCAAATTTTAACAGTGTGTTTATTATGCTTTTAATGACTTATATGCCAAGTTTCGAAGACTTCTTGAATTTTTGCATTTGTGAAAGAACTACCTTAACGGACAAAATGTCCAATACAGAAAAAGAAAACGTATACAAGATACAACATTAAAACAATACAATGACACTGAATGGGTAATACTATAAGAAAAGAGATTAGCAAATCATGCGCTTTGGTTCTCTTAAGCTGTCAAGTGACATGATAGCCCTCAGATGAAAGCTGATGACGTCATATAGAGCCCAAATATTCAACTATGGTTTCTTCAGTATATAAAGAAAACAATTTCGGCTACGTGTGACATAAAATCACATTTCCAAGTGATTTATTTTAATTAAAAAAATATTATCTTTTGATATTATTTTTTCATGATAAACTTTATTTCTTTTTAGTTTACCATACAGGGTATTGTAAAAAAGTGTTTTTTTTTTTTGAAATATCTCAAAAACGGCTAAAACTATTTTGATTAAAAAAAATTAAGCCCAACCATGGCATTTCGGTCTACAAAAAAGCTTTAAAAAGTGAACATCGAAAAAATTATATTTTTCCAGATAATAATTGTTTTGTCAAAATATCTATTAGTTAGTCTGGTTGTTAGTCTGTCAGTCTGTTACCAAATTTTTGTGGACGAGGTAGCTCAAAAACTAGTGTGAATATCAAAACCAAATTTCACACGTAGTTTTGGTTCATTGAGATTAAATTGAGATTAAGAGTTGATTAGATTTTGGTGCATATCGACCCAAAACTATGGGTGGGGTTAAAAATTAAAAATCTAGGCTATTTGAGCAAACTCAACCAAATTTAGTATACATAATCAGTGGACCCCCAGAAGTCTAAAAATGCAAAAACTAATCACCCCTACATGATTATAAATAATTTTATCAAATATAAAATATAAGAGGGTTGTATTGTATAGTCAAGTGGATGGCCACATCAGAACACGTCAGCTTATTTTAATTTTCAAAAAATAAAACAGAGTCAATGATTACTTACACTGTTCGAGAAAAATTAAACAAAAATTTGTATCTGTAAACCTACCAATGGATTCCAGTAGAGTTTTATACGCTGATTATTATGCAGTTTCCTGATTTTTTACAACATGTCAGAGTTTTGAGATGTTATCAGTCAAAACGACGAAAAAGCCCATTTTGACCTTATTTTCGAGTCCCATTAGATATTAAACAGCAATATTTGAAATCAAAATATTTTGTTGACGTAATAGAAAACAGCTTCCTCTTTGATTTTCAAATTACCACTTTTTTGTAGCTCAATTAGAACTCGAGGTATAACTAAAAAACTAAAACTATGTGATTATAAAGGATAATAAACATAGATAAAAACACAAGGTCTTAGTTTTATAGTTATAACTCGAGTTCTAATTTACTAAAAACAATTGATAATTTGAAAATCAAAGAGAAATCTTTTTCTATTAGGTCAACAAAATATTTTGATTTCAAATATTGCTGTTTAATATCTAATGGGACTCGAAAATAAGGTCAAAATGGGCTTTTTCGTAGTTTTAACCGACAATATCTCAAAATTCTGACCTGTTTTAAAAAAACTAGGAAATTGCATAGTAATGAGCGTATAAAACTCTACTGGAATCCATTGTTAGGTTTTCGCAAACACATTTTTGTTGAGCAGTGATTATCTCACTACATAAATATCGCTTAAAAAATAAATGAGTTGTTATATAATAAATCTTTGGCATACCTTTCAAATCTTTAAACGAATCTTTTTTATGATTGCTTTAGTAAAAGAGATAGGGACAGAGAAAGGAATATAGGTACAGTTAAATTACTCAGTTTAAATGAATACCTAATATATTTTTTTGTATAGGATTTTTCTATTCTGAAATAAATGAATTAAATTTCGATTTTTTTCTCTCTTATAGGCAATTATATTTTCAATTTAAATTTTGATTTCTTTTTTTTATCAGTTGCATAATAGGCTGCCTGATCTCCCCTTCGATTGCTTTTTGTTTTAATATTTTTAGCAATATTCTATTCCAAAAGGGTTGAATCTTTAATCTCCGTTTTGCGAGTCGTTCCTGCCCTTTTTAAGGGTTGTATTACAGAAAGAAATGACTAGAGAGAGACGGAGACGAGGAGCACCTGGTCTCTCCTCAGCAACGACGCCCACGCAAATCTAACGCATCCATTCGCTAAAGCACAGGGATATGCGATATACGCGTATACCTATAGAAATGGAACAGGCTATTTATAAAAGGAGATATACATCAAATGCAGAAATGTTGGTGCCAAGTAGAAAGGAATGAATTAAGGGCTGTAGGAAAGAAAACCCTTTTTCTTTTTCTCTTTAAAAGAAGGGATCCAAATGATACGGTGATTCAAGTTTTAATCAATTAATATACGAAAAACATTGTTTCGTTGGATGTGACGCATCCCAAATGAATGGCCTTGTGGGTAGATGCCATTATTCGAGAGGAATAAATGATGTCACAATTAATTTAGACCAAATTCGGTAGCCCTCTTTCATCACTTTGGAAAAGACAATTGAGCTTTTAAGAGTAGTCTATCATCATCGAGAATACAGCCCCAAGACTGGTTTGACTCAACCACCAGCCTCCACTTAACTCTATCCCATGCCAATATATTACTTTACCTTACAGGGTTCGTTAAAGTATTGTAATTAGTAAGTTGATCTTGCCACTACGCAATCTCATGGTCAAAAATATAACTAAAACAAACGGGTAAGGCGCACAGTTATCAATCATGCCGAGGATAAATTTTTAAAATTGAGATGCCGAAGAATATTTAAATAAAGCACTCAATATTGCTTAAACAACAAACTAATAATAACTTATGAGGAGAATTTTCTAGGTTAGGTTTCACAAAAAGAAAATATTAAAACAAATGTATGTTTATTTGAGTTTGATTCACTCGATATATATTTCGGGTTATTATCCCATCTTCAGGAGTTCAAATAAAAACTGAATACAAATTTGTAAAAAAATAATTTTTAAGAAAAAAATAAAAACCGACTTCAAAAAATTAAATGCAACAAATAAAATACACTAAAAGGTATAAAATAATTATTATCTTATTTAGTTACAACTAAACGACGAAATATTAACATGAAATTACTTTTTGAAGTCGGTACCAAACAAACTATACCTATAAGCGAGCTTACCCGCCAAACGTACTAAGTAAGATCCGTCGAGTGTGATTCATAAAAGGTATATGTTTGGCACCAACTTCAAAAAGTAATTTCGTGTTAATATTTCGTCGTTTAGTTGTAACTAAATAAGATAATAATTATTTTATACCTTTTAGTGTATTTTATTTGTTGCATTTAATTTTTTGAAGTCTGTTTTTATTTTTTCTTACAAATTATTTTTATTTTTCTCTTTTTAGTGATGTTATTAATAGTGATCATATCATCAGAACTTGACCAAATTAATATGACACCATCCCTAAGACACCCCCTTTCGGATAAAAAAAGAACCATCGAAATCGGTTCATAAACAAAGAGGTTAGATCTAAACAAACCTAATAAAAAAGGTCTAATACCTATGAAAAAAAAACGAAAAAAAAAAATGGGACCAATCGGAAGCTAGACTGGACCCAATGCAAAAAAAATTTCAAAATCGGTTGACATAGGCAGAAAAAAAAAAAATTCAGTCGAATAGAGAACCTCCTCCTTTTTTGAAGTCTGTTAAAAACGTTTAACAAGTAAAATTTTGAGAGAGAAGAGTATATTCAGAAAGTTTCATCAACAACCAGAAGTTAAAGTACGTTCAGAAAATACTTTAACTTCTGGTTGTTGATGAAACTTTCTGAATATACTCTTCTCTCTCAAAATTTTACTTGTTAAACGTTTTTACAAATTTGTATTCAGTTTTTATTTGAACTCCTGAAGATGGGCTAATAACCCGAAATATATATCGAGTGAATCAAACTCAAATAAACATACATTTGTTTTAATATTTTCTTTTTGTGAAACCTAACCTAGAAAATTCTCCTCATAAGTTATTTATAATGTTTCACCTAGAACCGACACCAAAATCCTTAAAAATTAACAAACTAATATTCTATCTTCTTTGTTTTGTTTTTGTTTTTTTAATAAATTTCTTTATACAATAAAAATAAATATCACCCAATTGAGCTGTTTACCAACGGACAGATTCCAATAGTGCATGAAAAAATGTGTTTTTTGCTTCGTTTTTTCGAAATATCTCAAAAACGGGTGAAACTATTTTGATTAAAAAAATTGAGTAAAATCATGGCGTTTTGGTCTACAAAAAAGCCCTAATGAGTGAACATCGAAAAAATAATATTTTTCGAAATACAGTAGAGTCCAGAAAACTCGGCACTCGATAACTCTGCCACACACTGATAGGGCGAAAAAACCCCTATTTGATGTAGTAAAGGCTCTATTCCTTCATAAAGTACTTTTCCTTTGTTTAAAGGGCATTTGGGCCGTTTATTCTCAGTTGTTGGCTTTTAAAAGTTGAACGCTATTTAAATAATCAAAGAAATAATAAATAATTATTACTTATTTTGAGAAATTCATAATAATCTGTTTTCCAATTCTGAAAAAATCATAATAAATTTTCTAAAAATTTCATGATTTGTGGTAGATATATATATATAATATTTTTCTTTTATGAAATTATTTATAGTTATTTTCATAAAGAATCTTTTCCAGCCCTAACGAAAGACCCTCCAGGGTCCCCTTTGGTCACGAGGTGCTTATCATTCTTTTTTTTTTACTTTTTGTGTCTTACCTCCACTCTCGTTTCATATTACCTACTTCAATATCCTGAAGTCTCACTCTTTATTCATTTTTTTTCAAAGTTCGAATTCTTTTTAGGTTCATTATTAAGTTTGTATATGAATCTCTAATAAAATTTTATTTTCTAACAATTTGTATGTTGAACAATTTGAGAACTTTTAAAATTATACTAGCTATACTATCAAAATGACCAATAATATAGTATTTCTGTTCAGTGGCCTCGCCCCGCCTCTGGAATAGATTCTTGTTTTACATTGATATTTTACTATTTACAAAATTAAATATTAAAATTTGTATTGTTTTACTAGCTGAGACGCTCGCTTTCGGCTTTAACAATTTTGCTGATACTAACTTTAATAAGAAGTTCCGAGAATGAAAAAACGTTCTGAATAGGTCTGTCTCTACCTTGGCAAAATTCATTTTAATTGATTTTTTTCTTAATTAAAGTAATTATTTACACCAAGGTGTCTTAATGCAAATTCTTAATTACATTTTTTTTAATTTGCTTTTATTAATTATTATTTTTTTATTTTATTTTAAAACTTACTAATTTATGATGACAAATATTATTATATATTAAAACTAGCTGCGACGCCCGCCTTCTGCGGCCCTCTTGCTAGCCATTGGGCTATGACCCCTGGACCCCCCCAAACCCCACCTCAACCCCATTCCACCTCCACACCTACCATGCACCCCACTAAGAACCCTTCCCATCCCCATCCCCACTCCGGCCCCCCTGCATTCCACCTCCGCACCCTCCCCTGCACTACATCCCCGCACCCAGGTTTTGCATTTCTAGCCTTCTTGTGGCCCACAGATTATGTATACAAAATTTGGTTGAGTTTGGTCCAAGGGCAAGAATCTTCATTATTTGACCCCCCCCCCCATTTTGGGTTGTTAGTTTTTACATTTCTACTCTTCTAGTGGCTATATATACAACATTTGGTTGAGTTTGGTCCAAGGACAAGAAAGATACGAGCCCTTTTGTGTTTTAGACCACAAAATCAAAAATCCCCCATTTTTCAGTTGAGGGGTCAAATTTCAAAATAAATTAAAAAACTTTCCCGAGATTTAGCATTAATAAACCTATGTTCCAAATTTTAATGCTAAAACTTAAAAAATCGAGGAGATAGAACACTTTAAAAATTTCAAAAATTTACCCAAAAATGACTATATCTCCCTTTCGGGGACAAATAGAGCAAAATACTCAAATATGTTTTTTGTGTTTCAATGCTTCACCTTTCTTCACCCATATCGATATCTTTTCTGGTTTAAGAGATCTTAAAAACTCTGAAAACACATTTTGGGGCAGTTTCCCCCATTTAGGTTCGAATTTCAAAAAACCCCTTCACACCACACCCATAAATCGTTCAAAGAATATACACTCCAAATTTCAACTTTCTAGATCAAGCGGTTTAGGCTGTGCGTTGATAGATGGAACATCACCTTCTCTTTTTATATATATATATTAAGATTAAGATTAAGATTAGGAAATTTAAATTTATTGTTCATTTTCTATTGAAGACCAAGTAGTATAACTAGAGAATAATAATAGAATAATAGAAATTATTATTTTTAATTCTAATTAAGTTCAAAACTTTGTGCAGAGCGATGCTTTGATTATGACCGAAGCGAGCCAAATTCTTATATCTATATCTATACATAATAATAATCGGCGACGACGTCGACGTGATTTCTTTAATTTTAAAACCCACTAATAGTTCATGACAAATAAAATTTATTAAAATTAGAAAATTTAAATTATTATTTTAAAACCCACCAGGCCAGCAAGATGCCCGACGAAGCAGCTGTTTATACCATATATATGTGGGAACTGAACTCTTCACTAATCCCTGCGAGTGGGTTCCGTGTGGCTTGTTGTGTTATTTGTGTCTAGGGGTTTATCAAATAAAAGATTCACTTAAGATAAAATATTTATTAGCAAGTATAATATTCTATATACAGGTGAATGCCAACTTTCATTCGAAGGGCGTTAAATATAAAGGCGTAATTGTATTATCGTAATTCGTTTGAGAGAGTAAAGGGGTTGAATCTATGGTGTATAGTAATGCGTGTTCGTGTGACTGCTATCCGTTGCTAGTCGGATTGGAAATGTGTTCTGGTAGCAAGCCAGTTTGCAAGTGCAGCTATGGCTCCCGTAGACATCATCTCGTAAGTGGGAGAAATAACATCACGTGACAAATATTATCATTTAAGGGTGGAATTGAAAAAGTCACGTAGTGGGATTTTCCCTTGTTCGTTAAAAACATTTATTTGAAGGGTAATTTCTCACACTGTCATTATACTACTAAATTTAAGACCTATTTCAGAGAATGGTCCTTGAGTGCTATAAAGGATGAAAAACCTTTGCAAGGGTTCGTTTGTCGGCGAAAAGGGCTGTCAGTTGACCATCACATTGTGTGGCAGATGAGCGCAATTAAAAATTTCTATAATAATATTTCAACTCTGCATATATTTAAGATTTTCGGAAAACATCAAATATATATATATATATATATATATATATATATATATATATATATATATATATATATATAATAATAGTTGATTTATTGGAAAATATAACTTTTGATAAATTCATAGATACCTATACGCTCCAAGCAAGAGCTTTAATAATCATAAATAGGATGTAAAGACAGAGTGACAGGCAGAACGAATCTCTAACCTGCTGTGTTTATGAGTGTCGAGAAGAAATAAAATTAATTCTTTAGGATAGAAATAAATCATTATAATTATTTTAAATTACATGCAAAGAATGTGATTTAGAAAATACTAAACCATCACTACCTTTTAACTAAAGCCACGTATGAAGGTAGATTGACCAAAACTGTCCGCCTCCGTGGTGTAATGGTCAGAATAACTGACTGGCAACCCGGAGGTCTCGGGTTCGATTCCCGGTTATACCCAGACATTTTTTCTGTAAGTATAGGGTCTGGTAATAAAAATTAAGTGGGAGATAAATTTAACCGAATTTATCGCGCGGAGAATTTACCACTGCTCGAAGCCCCTAAAACCTTAGTAAATTGGATATTGAATTGTATCTAAGTTTCTGAGATTGGCTCGTGATCCCGGCTTCTTTTCCTTCTACTCTTTTCATTTCACGATGGAGGGGCTGCCCATACAGGCCTTTAGGGGATCCACCTTCTGGTGTTCTCCTTCTCACATCAATATCATTAAAAAAAAAATGCCTTGGTTAAGAATATTTTAGCTCTTTCTCGTTAGTTTTCAATGGTTTATTTGCAAAAGGGATTGATGGCTGGCCTCTCAATAGCATCATTAAAATCAGAATTTTTTTCATGGAATATACTTTCCAGTGAAAGTTTTAGAGAAAATAATTTTTAGAAAAAATAAACCGACTTCAAAAAAATTCAATGCAACAAATAAAATAATAAGTACTCAAAAATCAAATAAAATGCACTAAAAGGTATAAAATAATTATCTAATTTAGTTACAACTAAACAATGAAATTGTTACATGAAATCACTTTTTGAAGTCGGTGCCAAACATATACATTTTATGAATCGAACTCGACGGATTTTACTTAGGGTTGTATGTCGGAAAATAAATGCTAACAAAGGAGTAGATGGTAAATGGAGGTACTGGGATGACTTCAATGCCTGTCATCTGATTGGCTATCCCAGTCCCTCCATTTACCATCTATCCTTTGTTAGTTGTATAAAGCATTTACTTTGCGACATTCAACCGGCCCTAAGTACCTACGTTTGGCGGTTAATGAAGACAACATCGCGTAAGCTCGCTTATATAGTTTGTTTAGCACCGACTTCAAAAGTGATTTCATGTTAATATTTCGTAGTGTAGTTGTAACTAAATTAGATAATTATTTTATACCTTTTAATGCCTTTTATTTGATTTTTGAGTTCTAATTATTTTATTTGTTGGATTCAATTTTTTTGAAGTCGGTATGTTTTTCTAAAAATAATTTTTATTTTTCTCTTTTTAGTGATGTTATTAGAACTGTGACTTATGATAATTCCTTATTGCATGCATCTCGTAAGAGAAAGATTCGGGCTAAGGAATCAGAAATTGATAATAAAATTCAATTCATAAATAGAGAAATTATCTCGAAACGTTAGCGGGTTTGAAATGAATTTTTTAAGATTGTTTTTTTTTTATAAAAGATTTATTAATATAATTTCGATTATTTGCTCATATGAATTGAAGATTTCTGCTATTTTGTTATTGATCATATCATCAGAACTTGACCAAATTAATGTGGTACCAATCGGAAACTATACTGAACCCAATGCAAAAAAAATCAAAATCGCATTTGGCGAAGAAATCGAGTAACATGGACACACACACAAAAAAAAATCAGTCGAATTGAGAACTTCCTCCTTACCCAAAGTAAAAATTAAACCTAATTCTTCTTAAAAATATATTTTCAATGATACCTCACACTCTATTTTAAAAAATAATTTTTTAATTTGACTTATCAATAATGAAAAAGGAAACCGTTTGTTTCATCAATGGCTTATGAAAAATAATGGTGCTTCAAAGAAGCCCGAAACTTTTGAAAAAAATATCATTATTCCATGATTTTTTATTAAAGATATTTTACGCAAAATTGACAAACGTAATAATTAATGCCACTAAAGGAGAGATGCATTCTTTTATTTACGAGGAAAAAAGTTGCGCCAGTAAGAAAGCCATGTTTAATAATTGACAGGAGAATCAAAAAGTTTATTTGGAGATTAAATAGTAAATTCCTTCAAAAGGTGGTACTTAAAAAAAGGAGATAAACGATATGGAATTTTTATTAGGAGATTAGTTCTCAACGACAACCTAAAAATGACATAATCCTTTCGCCAAATAAGCTTTCTTCAATGGAATCGTAACAGTTTAGTTCGTTTATGGGCTGGAAAACGGTTTTTCGAGTTGTTCCAGAAAATAAATCTATATCTGGAAGACTTTCACTTTTCGCACAGGATCAAATAAAAAAAAAAAAAATAGATTTGAAACATTACGATAGATTATAAAATAAATAATATTTATTTCCTCACTCAGCTTTTTATGCTTTTATGAGCTTTTCGTGCGAGCCTTCGGCACGCCCTCGAAGCTCGGACCTCCGGGATGGTGCCCTGGCGGGCGGCGTCTCGGTCCAAAAACTTTATTCCTCTTAAAAAACCACACTCCAAATACCTGTAAACTCCCGAAAATACCTGTAAACTCCCGAAAATACATAGTCTCTTAAAGTTTCGCCCTCATTTTCGTCCTGACACAGCTACAAAAATGAGGCTCTAGATATGAATCTGAAAGTATTTTTTTTCTATAATCTACAGCATTGTGATATTTTTTGTGTGGAAATAGATTTATTTAAATAAGTGGGATCGTGTGAGGAGGAGAATTATATTATATCATTTTTTAAAATTTGGGATCGATAATCGATATAAGGCTCCAAATATTTAAAAGAGATCAGGTGTTGTTTGTATGACAGGCTCCTCCCTCCAGTATTGCAATGAGAAACTCGGGCATGCGTGTCTTAAGACGTTCAATTTTGTAAAAATCAAAAAATAAGAATAACAAATTTAGATTTTTAAAAAATTATAAAAAAGTGGCAAATTATTAAAAAATAAACAAATAAGATGTGATTAATTTCTTTTTCTGTCCGCAAAGAAAAGCGAATTGAATATTTAATTTTTGAGTGGTGAGGGGGGGGGGAGGAATAATTATCAATATATTTAATGTTTCTTAATTTGAAATCAATTGGAGTCTTTCATTTCAAAATTCGATTTCAAATTACAATTATATTTCAAATTTGCCTCGTTAATGAAAATCGATTCGAGTCCTTCAGTTTAAAATCCGAAATGACAATTATATTTCAAATTTGCCTCCTTAATATATTTAATGTTTCTCAATTTAAAATCAATTGGTGTTTTTCATTTCAAAATTCGAGTTCAAATTACAATTATATTTCAAATTTGCCTCCTTAATATATTTAATGTTTCTTAAATTAAAATCAATTGGTGTTTTTATTTTCATTTGAGTTCAAATGAATACCTACAATATTATCTCGACATAAAGTCTAAATCAAAAATATATAGTTTTTAGTAATGAAGCTGTTGAAGCTTTTATTTTTGTGATTAATTTGATTAAAGTTTGAATTTTTATTTAAATCACACATGATTAATTATAATTATTCATGGAAACAATAAATATAAATAAATACAACGTTTCGATCGACTTATTCTGCGATCGTTCTCAAGTATGAGCACCCACTCTGATTATAGGTTAACTGAGCCAATCACGTGTACTTCATGTTTATCTCGACTCAAAACACAAATATACCGACGGCATCAGCGGCCCCTGTCGGCAGCATTACATTAGCCTTGCTGCAAATTAATCTGGGCTATTATATATATAATAGATATAATATTAACTTTTGATGATTAGCGGATGTTTCTTTTTTCAAATATTTAATACGAAGAATGTATTAAATTTAAGTATGCATTTTTCACTCAATGACCCCTTTAAACCCTGAAGAAGGAGGGAAAATTATAGTAGGTAATTGTGTTTTACTTTTGGAAGGAAATAGAATAAGACTTTGGTGATTCGCTACTTTTTTTCAAAGTATTTTGCCCAGCTCTGACTAAAATATTCAGGCATTGTGGCCACACTAATAGGTTTCCAATTTTACTTGTTAAACAGAACCCTAAAAATGAGGAATGAGAGTACATAAAAACATTTTAAGATCCGTCATTGGTTGAAATAATTTATAAAAAAGTAAAATTTTCTAAAATATATAATCAAGTCATAAGTATTTTCTGCTTCCATTTAACCCGAATTCTATAACTAGGGGGCCATTCTTAAAATTTCGCCTTTTTGGACACCGCTTCGTCACACTGCATCAAATTTGTGAGACCCCCCTAGCAAAAATAACGTCTTTAAAGCTAGATTCCCCACCACCACCTATAATCGATTAGTTTCTGACAAGTTAAGAAAAAAATTAAAATAAATTTGTGCAAACGTCACGTTACCCCTTCCCCCCATTGTTACAATCATTACGATAAGCAATATTCCCCCCCCCCGCTGCGAACATATTTTATGAATGGCACCTAGTACAAAATTCAAGTAATTTGATTTTAAAGGATTAAAATAATTTTTTATCGTTAAAGGATAAATAAATTGAATTGCTTCTTTCCAGTAATTTATTTTATTATTCAAATGGTTAATCCAAATATTTCGAGACCGCTTTCGGCATCTCTTCCTCACTGGAAACTGTGGGACCACACAATAGGCAAGTCAGTGAGTTATTATTAATTAATTACAGATGTCAAAAGGTACTCCCCCACCAATGTGCCGACCTATCAGTTTGTACAGAACATTGATAAAAGCTTGATTATACAACACACACATACATATATATATATATACAAATTCAAAATGAGATAACATACGAGTATATACA
Source organism: Forficula auricularia (assembly GCA_024734495.1). Classification (NCBI taxonomy): domain Eukaryota; kingdom Metazoa; phylum Arthropoda; class Insecta; order Dermaptera; family Forficulidae; genus Forficula; species Forficula auricularia. The sequence continues at coordinate 6,658,827 of JALMQS010000092.1, read as the reverse complement.
ATTATTTACATCTCTTTACAATGAAGTCCGAATGAAATTTAAAAAATCAAAAAATAATCAGTACTCGAGCTGGTTTAAATTTAACACGAACTAATTAATGTTAATGACCAGTCAAGGGAAGGTCAACGACCACAATATTGTCTACGTTTTTTGGCACGCGGAATTAATTAATAAAAAAAGCATAAATGTTTAATTTTTTGTCATTTCTCCACTGAGGAAGAGATGCCGAAAGCTCTCTCGAAATATTTGGATTAACCATTTGAATAATAAAATAAATTGCTGGAAGGAGGTAATTCAGTTTATTTATCCTTTAACAATAAAAAATTAATATTTCCAGTACACACCAAGCCAGCAAAATTCTTATGAAGATTGAAATAATATTTTAAGAATTGAGAAAGTTTCTAAAATGCTAGAGAGGAGTTTGTTTCTAAAAATCAGTAGCCGAATTGGTGAATTTATCTATACGATTTGTATATTTTCAATTCCTTCCATTCAAAAGCCCTTCTGGATAATTTATTTATTGCGACGAAGGCGTATCTCCACTTTTTTTTCAAATGATTTCCATTAATCTAGGATTTATTCAAGAATCATTTGATAAGAACATTTCAACACGATTTTTTTTGTAAACTATATTACCTCGAAACGTCAATAAATTTTGGCTTTTAGTTTAACAAATAACTATACTATACGCTGAAAAGTTTTTTCAAAAATTCACATTCACTCGTTTTATTCCCTTATTTCTTATTTCATTCAACTTTATAATATCACTAGGTAATATTGATAGTCATTTCCTAATTTTTACTTTCATATATATATATATATATATCCGAGGGGTGAACCGCGACTTAAAATCGAGTACACCTACTTCCACTTCTACTTTCATTTCAAGTAGAAGACAATAGATGAAGGGGCATTATCTAATAAATTCCAAAATAATTTCACATAATTCTAAATCCAATCGCGGTTCACCCCTCGATATATCTATATATATAAAATAAGGTTTTGTCTGTACATTGCTCCAAATCACGCCAAATTTTGGTTGCACATTTTTCACGCAAAGTTATGAACGAAAACACCCTCAAAAAAGTCCGAAAAGTTGGGGGGGTTGAGGGCTGGGGGTCCTGGGGCGTGCCCCTGGCTAGCAAGAGGGCCGCCGTAGGCGGGCCTTGCAGCTAGTTCTATATCATATAATTATATAGGATATAATGTGAAGTATTTCGATCGCCTGCCGGCTTCTATTTGCGAGATGAAAAAAGTTAATTTCACTTTGTGAAATCAAAGTGCAAGGAATCGATGCCCTTAATACTTTGAAACCGGAATTAGAACATAAAACCAGATAGGGTCAGAGGCCAAAAAGGGGCCAAGAATCTATTGGTCAGTGCGTATGTATGTATGTACGTCGTATACCTACATGTGTATGTACCCCCCTGCGTTTCGCAACAGTAAACCTCAGAGCTACTAAATTCGAAACTTAAGGTCTATATAGGGTAGAAGGAGTATAGCAAGCTTTTGGTTGAAATCGGAACAACGGAAGTTGATTTTCGTTTATTGTGAATTTCTCAAATACGGCTCGATTTTTTTTTTATTCGGTGTACTTATCAAGTGCCATAAGTTGTTAGTCGTGTATAAATTTTAATCCGATTGAAATAAAAGAAGACGGTATAAATTAGGAGTGTCGTAAATTAAATATTTTAATCGTTCATATCTTGTTTATGGTAAGTCGCAGAGCTTTGGGATTTGAAACTTAAGCTATCTAGAGGCTAGGAGATATACCTCGAGATTTTGGCTAAATTCGAAGAGTCGGAAGTACATGTTTACTTGAAGATTTTTGGTATTTTTTAATCATCGGTACACTTATCGAATATCTTAAGTTCTCTCAAAGAGAAGGTATAAATTCCGATTGGAATAATGTGAGCAGAGTGAAATAGTCATGTACTTACTTACTTATTTCCTGTGGCCGAGCAACAATTCCAATGTTTTGGCCTCCTCTATACTCCGAATTAGTCATGTCGCGTATAAAAATTAATGCCCTTACCTCGGATACGGTGAGTCTCAGAACTTTGGGATTTAAAACTTAAGCTATCTAGAGACTAGAAAAAGTCCCTCGAGAATTTGATTAAAATCAAAAGACCAGAAGTTGATATTTACTTGAGGATTTTTGGTATTTTGCAATTTCGTCTTTTTTTTCAGTTTGCTCAAAACGGCTTGGGGAAAATACAAATTGAAATAATTTGAATGGAGAAAATTGGTATGATGATTTCAAATTAGGGTGAAATTAATGTGAAAGTCGTGTTCTACCCCACCAGTTGATTTATTTTTCAAGTATGTTGAATTAAGAAGATACAAAATTATTTTAATTTATGTACAAATTAAACTCAAAATGAAATTCAAGCTTTTCCATTTGATTCCCTTTGATATGATTTAAGTATCATGTGAGTTTACTTTTGATATTCAAAATCAGATTGATGGAAACATTTCCTTTGAACTTATTCAAGTATGCATAACAAGATCTCCTATACATTCAGTTTACTATATATATTTCATACTTAATATAACATCAAAAGAAAATCTTATATATATATATGTTCTATACTATATTAAATCAGTTATATGATAGTAAGCAAGCACTAGTAATAATTGTAAAAAATATCTAAATTAAATAATTTATTCAATTCGATGCTTAAAACTAATTTACCTATTCTGAAATTTTATTTCCAAAAAGTAAACTTATGAAGAATTATTTAAATCAGGGCTGCCCAACCCATATGCGGCCCATCACTACAATGAGTGTGGCCCAAGATAAAATCATTAACTTCCTTAAAACATTGAACTATACAGGGTGGTGACTTGGCCGACGCAGCATAGCGATTACAATGTTAATTTTTGAATGTGCATTTATTTGCTCCCCTAATTATTTTAGAGTTAAAGTTCTTATAGGTTTTTTGTAGAGAAAAAATACTCAATCCGAACATATTTTTGTTTTCAAATTTTGAAATTTCAGAACCATTTTCAACCAACGTTTTCCGCAATTTGCCTTAAACTTGTATTAGGATCTTCCGTTACTGCAGCCAAAACATTGAAGGTGTTCTCATTTTCCTCGTTTTCACGTAAATTCTGTGCGTCTTTATTACACTTACAATTATTTAGTACAGTGCCTGTAGTTTCAAATTTTTGAACTATTCTGTCAACCGTTGTACCAGCTGGAATTGGCCGATTTGAATATTTAACGCTAAACAAGGAACTCACTTGCCGAGCACTATTTCCAGCATAAAAATACTTAATTATTTCAACTTTTTCTTGTAATGAATACATTGTAATAAGAACTGACTTTAAAAAGTTAAGTTTTGTTTTATAATCATAGATTTGTTCACCAATATGAATCCATTTTGAGACTAGTATAAACAATAAAACTTAAACAATCGACAACAATAAAAGTTTTGAATTTAAATTTTTTAAATAAATATCTACATTTTTAAAATCGTTTTTTTGGACTTTTAAATTATGAATTAGACAAAATCTGATGTAATTATCTTTTAGAATTTTAATTCTGCTCAGTTTTTTGTATTCTAATTATGCTCTAAAATAATCACTAAAGACATCACTATTAAACGTCAAATAGAAACAACAAATGAAAATGCCTTGTTTGTTTTAATAATTCCATGGCCTCAGTGATTTTTGTAAAAATACAATTATTTATAATGTTGATTATTACGGTTCTGAAATTTCAAAATTTGAAAACAAAAATATGTTCGGATTCAGTATTTTTTCTCTACAAAAAACCTATAAGAACTTTAACTCTAAAATAATTAGGGGAGCAAATAAATGCACATTCAAAAATTAACATTGTAATCGCTATGCTGCGTCGGCCAAGTCACCACCCTGTTTAAGATAAAAAAAAATAATGTAGTTTCGAAATATTTAAAAATTCTTCTTCTTCTCATATTTTCATTTTCTAAAATATTTATTTCAGTAATTAATATGCTACGACACTAACCAAGTTTATTGTTATATCATTCTAGTACAAGGAGACAAGGAATTGGGGTTTTCTAGAACAATCACAATTAATTGATAATTTCTCTCCTGGACTAAAACTTGTCAGGACTTGTCTTTTAGATCTTTGCACGTTCTTACATGTCAATAGATAATGGATAGACAGGGATTATTATATACGTGGTCCTTTTAAAAAACAAATCCTTCTTTAATCCCATTTGATTTAAACCAGGGCTGTCCAACCCGTGGCCCAATATAAAACCATAAAATTTCTTAAACATTCAGATTTATATCTAGATACTGGAAAACACACAACAATTTAATAATTTTTTCTCTAAAATAAGAATTCTGAAAATCTACTGTCAAGTTTTCGAAAAATGAAAGTGTTAATTTTAAATTTGGAACTAGATTTCAAGATTTCCGAAAAAATAATAATCATTTTGGTCTATTTTTGACTCCATTTTCATTAGAAACAAATTTTCTACTTGCAAACTTTCTGATTGAATGTTCTAGAACAACAATTAGATACCGATTTGAAAAGAAAAATGGAATATTGTCTCGTTATTAGAATTTTATATTTATCTAGATAGGAAAAAATATAAACAAATACTCTAATACATAATAACTTTTAACACTCAAGACGAACTAACACTCAAAAAGGGAAATATGAATCCTCTTCTTATTAGTAGTTTTCCTCTTTGCGGAAACGTTTAAATTTGCGAAGAGTTCGGTTTGTCATAGATAGCCTTGGGCCTAGATTTTCATTTTTTGACCTCCACCCCTATTTCGGCCGCAGAAAAAAAAATACGTCATTATAAGTTCATTTTATAGTATTTTTCATTTTTCTTGTTTTTATCTTTTTTTTTTTTAGTTTGAAAATCTTATAATTTTAATTTTTTAAACCCCCTTAATTTTGGATTCAATTTCAACCAAAATCTAATCAGCTCTTAATCTCAATGCACCAAAACCACATATGAAATTTTCTTTTTGATATTCACACTAGCTTTTAAGCTAGGGCGTACAAAACATTTTTGTAACGTAAGTACTAACAGATATTTTGACAAAGCAGTTAATATTTCGAAAAATATAATTTTTTCGATGTTCACTTATTAGAGCTTTTTTTGTAGACCGAAACGCCATGATTTTGCTCAATTTTTTAAATCAAAATAGTTTCAGCCTTTTTTGAGATATTTCGAAAAAACGAAGCAAAAAACACTTATTTCATGCACGTTTAATAGGGTTCGGATCGATATGCTCTACAAAACAGCAAAATATACATTTAAAAAGGCCGAAACATGCACTTAAAATATGCATTATAAACCCCCAATATCTAGTACTCAGGAAAAGTAAAAAAAAAATTAACTACACTAGTTATGGGTTAAGATCACATAGAAATATTTCATAAAGACCTACCACTTTTTCGCATATTTGGCGAAATATTATTTTACCATCAGTCGTGAATGATGCATCGTCCATAACCATAACCCAGTTACGAAACGTAGCACTTTTAGAGGAATTATGTTTTGGCATTTTCAGTTTCAAGAAAAACAATTTAAAATTAATGTTAACGAAAATAAATTTAAAGAAATTCGGATTTTTTTATATTTTTTTAGCATAATAGAACAACTGCGTGATTTATTTCTCTTTAAAAATTTAAGAAAATTTTAAGAAACAACTGCAAATTATTATTTAATATAAAATTAATGTTTTCAAAGTTTATTTTTAGAAGAAATTTAATATTTATTTTTTTAGAATAATTTTCATAAAAAATATTATTTTAATTTAAATATATTTTAATTATTTCCTTAAATTTTCTCGATTTGTTGGACAGGGAGAGGAGGTGGTGACGGGCGGTAAAAAAAAAGGTTTGAAACCTGTGGTCTACCCTCTCTGTCTCTAAAATTTTCTTCAATTATTTTTCTGATTTGCCAACAAATGAGGGACAAAAATCACACAAATATGCAAAAATATGTACTTAAATTCCAAAATATGCATTTATAGTATATACAAAATAAGATTTCACTGGGTGGGTCCTGATACCTTAAAATGCCCAGATACTAAAGATTAGAAGGATAGCAATCAAGGAAAAAACATGCATTATATGCAAAATCCTAACCCTAACGATTACATTACTTGAACCATAACTTGAATGGTAAAGTAATAAATTGACACGTTCTGATGTGGCCATCCACTTGACTTTACCATGCCTTTCTGGTTGAGTTTGGTCCAAGGGCCTAAATTTTCATTTTTTGACCCCCCCTCCCCCAATTTGGGGCGTTTTTAATGTTCTGGGGGCCCACTGATTATGTATACAAACTTTGGTTAAGTTTGCTCAAAGGCCTATATTTCATTTTTCTTGTTGTTTTTTTTTTTTTTTTAATTTGAAAATATTATAATCTTAAATTTTAATCCCCCCCCCCTTAATTTTGGGTCGATATGCACCAAAATTTAATCAGCTCTTACTCTCAATGAACCAAAACTATGTGTGAAATTTGGTTTTGATATTCACACTAGTTTTTGAGCTAGCTCGTCCACAAAAATTGGTTACGCACAAACTAACTAACGGACAGACTAACTAACGGATATTTTGACAAAACAGTTATTATCTCGAAAAATATTTTTTTGATATTCCCTTATTAGAGCTTTTTTGTAGACCGAAAGGCCATGGATTCGCCCAATTTTTTAAATCAAAATAGTTTCAGCCGTTTTTGAGATATTTCGAAAAAAAAGAAGCAAAAAACCACTTTTTTCATGCACGATTACAGTACTTGACCATACCCGGTATGGTAAAGTAAAAATTACTTTTATTAAATCAAAGGAATCTTTTAAAATAATAATATTCCATTCCATTCAATTGATTTTTAATTTTATACAAGGATGTAATTTCATCTTCCCCTGCCTCTTCATCTAATATCATCGTAATAACCAGGGTTAACCAAACTTGTTAAATTAAATTCTAAAGATGTTATCCCTATCGAGATTTCTGCCCCTTAAATGCTTTCAGATAATTAATATCTGGTATCAACTTGATCCTCTCTAACAGAGATCCTTAAGGATGCTAAGATGCTCGTTTATTAAATAACAGCTTCATGATAGGGCCATGTCAAGTCAATTTTTGCTTAATCTTTAGATGATGTTTACAAACCTAAATTTGCTAATTAAATTTGTAATGTTACATAAGCATGGCTATTCACTTAAAGCATATTTAATCGAAAAGCAAATGTAAAGGAAAACTACATTTGCTTGATCTTTTTGAGAGATCTTCGTTAATATCATTTTCAATTAAACAAATCCAATTTTAATTATCCGTAACGGAAAATGAATTTAGAAATGGAATCCGACACTACCGCGAAGGGTCTATGAAAATTTCATCCTTCTTAATAAAAAAAATAAAAAGTATAAAATAGCCCAGTAAATAGGTGTGTTTCAGCTTACAGTAAATGCGGGAAAATATTTTTTTCTAGGATCGCTTGGTATGGTGTGGGTATGCCAAATCTAAGTTTGCGACCTCGAAAGTGTGGGGGGACAAATTTTGGTGACCGAAAAACCTCGAAATTTTCGGACTTTTTCCAGTTTTTCACTTATAACTCGAAAACAGTTCATATTTTATAAATAGCCGTTCTATAGTAAATTAAAGAAGACGAAATTCGCGTCGATTAAAAAAAAATAAATGCAAAATTGGTGCAGTAGTTCGATTTTTAATGGGGATCCAAAAATCAGCCCCCGGGATCACTTTTGAATATCCCTAAAACTCGTACTTTTTTCAATTTTTCCCATTTTTTTTTAATTTATTTATTTTTTATTTATTTATTTATTTAAAACAATGCTCTGAGGTGGCTACCTCGTAGAGCAGAAACAGAAAGAATATATATACAAATAGTAACATTTAAGTAAGCAAACATAACATATATAACATTTAAATGAGCAAACAGAAAGAATTTTGACCATGAAGGAGCACGTTTTCGACAAAAACTACTCTATACCTTTTTAAACTAGATTAAGTTTGCTACAATTTAAACAAAGTTTCATTTTAATTGGATAATGATAACCCGTGCCGTAAAAAATAGCAGTTTTTCCTTCATACTATAAAATGAAAACCACTCATCATAGAAACTTGATTCCTGTCTCATTCTCTAAAAACTTTTATTTACTATGCAGGACATCTATAAATCTAAGAGTTTTATCAGAAAAATGGTCCAAGCAAATGTTCAAGTCAACAAAATTTCCTAGAGAATGAGACAAAAATCAAGTTTCTAGGATGAGTGGTTTTCATTTTATGCAGGAAAAACTGCGATTTTTTGAAACAATGGATGTTCTGTCATGGAAAATGCTGGATATCTATAAAAATCTAAGAGTTTTAACAAAAAAGTGCTCCAAGTAAACGTTCAAGTCAACAAAGCTTCCTTCAGAATGAGATAGGAATCAAGTTTTTAGGATGAGTAATTTTCATTTTATGAGTAAAAAACTGCGTTTTTTGCAAAAAATTCCAGTTTTTCAAAACTTCAACCTCATTGCGACACGGGTTACCATTATCCAATTAAGATGAAACTTTGTTTAAAATGTAGCAATGCCTCCATCTATATTTAATGATAATTTTGTGTAAATGAAATAAACTATTTATTAAATTTATTAAGGGAGTTTTTTATAGCTGTAGTAATTTATTTGTTTAGGTTTAAAAGGAAGATGAAGAAGAAGAAGAAGAAGGTTTAAAATAAGAGCGTGCAGCTTCAATTTTTTCTTTTTATTTATTTCTCAATTCCACTAACGTTTCGGCCATTGGTTATAGCCATCTTCAGAGCGGGAATTAGTCAATATTTATATAAAAAAAATTTTTTGATACACTTGTCATTAGTTAAAATTATATACAAGAAACATAAATAAATAGGATATATACAAAACTTTTTACAGGGTTCGCCAGAAGGCCGACATTTCGTCTTGAAAGAAAAAAGACAATTGAGAAAATTATATCTTTCGGCCTTCTGGCGAATCCTGTAAAAAGTTTTGTATATATCCTATTTATTTATGTTTCTTGTATATAATTTTAACTAATGACAAGTGTATCAAAATTTTTTTTTATATAAATATTGACTAATTCCCGCTCTGAAGATGGCCATAACCAATGGCCGAAACGTTAGTGGGAATTGAGAAATAAATAAAAAGAAAAAATTGAAGCTGCACGCCTCTTATTTTAAACCTTCTTCTTCTTCTTCTTCCTTTTAAACCTAAACAAATAAATTACTACAGCTATAAAAAACTCCCTTAGTAAATTTAATAAATAGTTTATTTCATTTACACAAAATTATCATTAAATATAGATGGAGGCATTGCTACATTTTAAACAAAGTTTCATCTTAATTGGATAATGGTAACCCGTGTCGCAATGAGGTTGAAGTTTTGAAAAACTGGAATTTTTGCAAAAACGCAGTTAGTTAATAATTATTTATTAAATATTAAATTTAGAAAATAACATTTATTGCATTAACTAATAATTTTTTTGTTTTTTTGTTTCAGGTAAGGATTTCTGTTATTCATTCATTGCCTTACTTGTTGAGGTAACAATTCTATAATATAATATATAATAAATAAAATTAAACATTCTTCACAAAACGTTTATTTTAAATCCAAACGTTTCGGGAGAATTTCTCCCTTTATCAATAGAAATTTTTAAATTAAAAATTAAAAAAAAATTGCTTTTTATAATATTTTTTTTTTTTTTAATATTTAATATTCTAAAAAAAGGCATATTAAAGTCTTACTTTTTGAATCTTACAAAAAGCAACTATTTTTTATTTTTTCAATTTAAAAATTTCCATTGATAAAGGGAGAAGTTCTCCCGAAACGCTTGGATTTAAAATAAACATTTTGAAGATTATTTTTTAAAAGATTTGTATTTTTTTCATATACAAAACATATAGTATATATAGCTGCTGCGAAGCCGGCGACTTCCCCTGGACTCCGTAGTGCGTTTTAAAACTTCCTAATTTTAATACATTTTATTTGTCATGAATTATTAGTGGGTTTTAAAATTAAAAAAATCACGTCGCCATCCCTAAAATTTCAAACATTTAGAGTATTTTCATTAATATATATTTTTTTTTTTTTTTTTTAATGATATTGATGTGAGAAGGAGATACACCAGAAGGTGGATCCCCTAAAGGCCTGTATGGGCTGGCCCCTCCATCGTGTAAAGAACAGAGCAGAAGGAAAAAAGCCGGGATCACGAGCCAATCTCAGAAACTTAGATACAATTCAATATCCAATTTACTAATGTTTTAGAGGCTTCGAGCAGTGGTAAATTCTCCGCGCGATAAATTCGGTTAAATTTATCTCCCATTTAATTTTTATTACCAGACCCTATACTTACAGAATAAACTGCAACGGATCGTTGCTAAACTTTATCCAAATTCATTTGAAATATTAATATGTTTGTTCCTTTATTATTAATCAGATATCACTTGCAATTTGTAGTTCATATTGAAATTAATTCAAAAATAATTCTCATTTAAGAGTCGAGGAATAACCATTCTACATTGGATTTTTGACGTTTCGGTTTTTATTGGTAACCATTGCTGAAGACATAGAGGAATCGACTTAAAATCAAAAATAGCCATCGATTCTCATCTAATACTTGAGGAATAACAATTCTACATTAGGTTTTTGACGTTTCGATTATTATTGGTAACCATTGCTGAAGACATGGAGGAAACGACTTAAAATCAAAAATAACGATCGATTCTTATCTAATACTAGAGGAATAACCTTATTGAATTCCATTTTTGATGTTTTGACTATTAATGAAACCTCTACTGAAAATGTAGAAGAATCGACTTAAAATCAAAAAGACTAAATTCTTTTATGGCAAACAACTCAAGCTTGAGTTGTTTACCAAAAAAATTTAGTCTTTTGATTTTAAGTCGATTCTTCTACATTTTTAGTAGAGGTTTCCATTAATAGTCAAAACATCAAAAATGGAATTCAATAAGGTTATTCCTCTAGTATTAGATAAGAATCGATCGTTATTTTTGATTTTAAGTCGATTCCTCCATGTCTTCAGCAATGGTTACCAATAATAATCGAAACGTCAAAAACCTAATGTAGAATTGTTATTCCTCAAGTATTAGATGAGAATCAATCGCTATTTTTGATTTTAAGTCGATTCCTCTATGTCTTCAGCAATGGTTACCAATAAAAACCGAAACGTCAAAAATCCAATATAGAATGGATTATTTCTCAAGTACTAGATGAGAATCAATCGCTATTTTTGGTTTAAAGTTGATTTCTCTATGTCTTCAGCAATGGTTACTAATAAAAACCGAAACGTCAAAAATCCAATATAGAATGGATATTTCTCAAGTATTAGATGAGAATCAATCGCTATTTTTTATTTTAAGTCGATTCCTCCATGTCTTCAGCAATGGTTACTAATAAAAACCGAAACGTCAAAAATCCAATATAGAATGATTATTCCTCAAGTACTAGATGAGAATCAATCGCTATTTTTGGTTTAAAGTCGATTTCTCTATGTCTTCAGCAATGGTTACTAATAAAAACCGAAACGTCAAAAATCCAATATAGAATGATTATTCCTCAAGTACTAGATGAGAATCAATCGCTATTTTTGGTTTAAAGTCGATTTCTCTATGTCTTCAACAATGGTTACTAATAAAAACCGAAACGTCAAAAATCCAATATAGAATGATTATTCCTCAAGAACTAGATGAGAATCAATCGCTATTTTTGGTTTAAAATCGATTTCTCTATGTCTTCAGCAATGGTTACTAATAAAAACCGAAACGTCAAAAATCCAATATAGAATGATTATTCCTCAAGTACTAGATGAGAATCAATCGCTATTTTTGGTTTAAAATCGATTTCTCTGTCTTCAGCAAAGGTAACGGATAAGAAAACAACGCAGTTGCTATGGTTACTCATAAAAATTCCTCCCAAATTTTTAGCATTTCACAGAGAGAAGCCTATCCATTCTTACTTAAGCTAGGTTAAATGAGCTATATTAAAACGATCAAATGAATAAATTTAAAAATTTTTTTAAAAGTACTATCTTACTTTAGAGTAAAGTACTTTAAAATATAATTTTACTAAAAACTTTATTTAACCTTTTTTGTAGTCCCCAAGGTACTTAATTAGGATATTAAATTTCATCAAAATTGGTTAAGTCATTTTCAAAATATTTAGAAAAAATAAAAAAGTACCGAAATAAAGTACTAATGTTTGTGGGCCGATATGTACCAAAAACTAATCAGCGCTTCATTTTGTTAAACTAATGGTAGGTTTTCAATTTCATTTCAATCGGTGCAACGGTGTGGAAAAAATCGTGGGCCAAAAAAGCGATAACATCCATCCATACATACATCCATCCATACGCACGCACTAAATGAAAAAATCGCCCTTTTTGGCCTCTCGACGAGACCCCATGTAATTTTTGACAAAACCGTCACGTGTTAAAATTCAACCTATATGAATACTACAATTTGTGACTTTAATTGAGTCCATGGGTTCCGTAGTCTTTACCTGAGGACCCTTTGAAGCCACGCTTGCCCCGAGAGCGATTACAATACTTTACCCATGCTTTGCATTGGATAAAGTAAAAAATGTCTGGGTATAGCCGGGAATCGAACCCGAGACCTCCGGGTTGCCAGTCAGTTACTTTGACCAGTACACCACGGAGGCGGACGGTATGGTCGACTTCACAATTTCAGGAGCATCTTTAGATTTTCTAATTATTATCCTTTATTTCAAATATTTCTCTATAAAAAACATTTTTTGTTTTGTAAAGTAGTATATTGGTTCTCGAATTGAAATAAAATTGTTGCATAGTTTTAAGGGCCAATTAAAATTAATGATTTTCCCAAAAAGGGCCGTATAGAAGGTTTCAAGTCACTGCCTGGTATATTTTTCAGTTCAAGCATGTCAACGACAAGCCCAGACGAAGTTTTATAGTCAAATAGAAAGAATACAAAAAAGGAATAAATAAAGATGATTTGGGAATCTTTGGAATAATCCATTTCCAAGATCTCTCAATATATAAGATCGGAAATCTATGAGTGCTATAGACAAGTCATAGCTTGCTTATAGCAATAGAATTAGGAGTAATTTAAGATTTTCTTATAGGGTAGGCTGATTCATTGTAGAAGATTGTCGATTTTCATCTCAGGGACTCTGGAGTTTAAGACACAATATTTAATTTCTGACTCCTACCCTCACTCACACAAAGATGTATCCGTTTGGGATGAAGGTCCCAAAATATATTTTTTTTTTAAATCTAATGTTAAATTTGGAAAATAACGAAAATGATTCCGTATTCGATGAAATTTTCAAAAAAAGCGAAGAATAAAATAAAATTTCAAAAAATGAAGGGTACTTTTTTGGACAGCATCGTGGGGTGAACCGCGACCTAATATGCTGTACACCTACTTTCACTTGTACTTCTAAATATTTCCAAGTACTTCCAAAATACTTCCAAAGAGGTGTACACCTATTTCCAATCGCGGTTCACCCCTCGGACAGCATCCTCTGTTGAAAAGTCTCCAACCTCCACTGATATACTATATATAATTTATTTTTTTGAGACTATAGTTTCGAAGTTTGATTTTCATCATCAGTCTTTTTAATTAGGAATATTTCACATGGGGTCACTTACCTGTTTGGATATAGAAAATTCGTTTTGTTGTCATAGCAAGCTAGCTAATCGTTTTTGGGAGCTGAAATTCGGCAAACGTGTTTGTTTTAATACTTATTATTATAAATAGTCTATAATAAATCAGAGCTAAAATAAACGTGAAGATTTATTTACTTTTTCAACAATACAAATAAATAATCAATAAAATATTAAAAAGAAAACAAATTAATGATTGAACAATTTTAATTACAATAATTAGATTTAATTATTTATACTTCACTTATGTTCAATAGCAATTTATTAATTAATGTAATTTATTCATCATACATTGATTGAGCTGAGTAAAAGTTTGGAGTATTTTTAAAATAGACACCCACGCTTGTCAGAAGCTGAGCTGTGTTAAAATCCATGAAAAATCCAATTAAATGAAAACACGTTTTAATTATATTTTTGATTGTAAATTTTATTTATAACGAGACGCTAATTTCGAGAGCTTTGCCCTCTTCATCAGTCTATTACAATTAATTCACAGGAATTAATGTAATACTAATTAATAAATTAATTCCTGTGAATCAATTGTAATATACTGATGAAGAGGGCAAAGCTCTCGAAACCATAGTCTTGTTATAAATACAATTTATAATTCCAGCAGAAGACACACTCTTTTATTATCCCCTTCAATTTACAAAAATTCTGCTACTCTCGGCAAAAACTTTCAACTATACTTTTGATTTTTATCTTTCTTAAAGACACTTTATTCATTTATGTAGAATTGAGATAGGAAATTAGTCAACCAATTTGTAATTACCAGTAGGTATAGGATAATTTTACCAGTATTATATTTTCTTACATTTATAATATTCACCCCCAACTTCTGTACTATCTTGTGATGAATTAAAACAATATCTCGAGGGGGAAAAAAATGAAAACTTTTTCAAGACTCGGTACGCTCTTTTAAACCTAAATTATGAATTGTCAATAAAATTGGAGAAAAAATTATGCTTTCTGCATTTTTACTTTCACATTTATATTCTATAGAATATAATGGGAGATTATTGCGATGGGCAGTCGGGGTCCTGATTCTTTGAGAGCTTGTATCTCAGAGATGATAAAAGTTAATTTCATTTTGTAACTTCTAGTTGGAAAAAATCGTTGCCCTTAATAGTTGGAAACCGGATTTAGGACATAAAACCGGAAATTGCGGCCCCCAGAGGCCAAAAATGGTCAGTGCGTATGTACCTATGTATATACTCTCTGAGTTAGGCAAACCATAGGTCTCAGAGCTAAGAAATTCGAAACTTAAACTCGATATAGGGTAGAAAGAGTACAGCAAGTTTTTGGTTGAAAACGGAAGTCGACATTTATATGAAAATTCTTTCGTATTTTTGTAATTTTCTGTTTTTTTTTTTTTTTTAATTGGTGTACTTATGAATTGTCATGAGTTATTAGTTGTCTATAAATTTTAATCCGATTGAAATAAAGTAAGGGGGTGTAAATTAGGAGTGTCACAATGATTTCAAATAAGTGAGAATGTAAAAGTCGTGTGGTGACTACATCAGTTGATTTTTTATAGTTGTTTTTAGAAATGTCATAAACGTGAAGAAATATTATTTTCTGTCTGTCTTTGGAGCTGTTTCTGTGAAACTGTCTGGATTCTGATATCCATGATAATTCAAGAACAATAAAAAGTTCCTTCTTGGGCCAAAATGTTTGTATTTACACTACGGAGAACTGATGAGTAAAACACCACATGATTTGAAATATTAAAATGAAAGATTTCTCCACTGACAAAATTGGGAAAATGTAGAAGTATTTTCTTCCTCTAGTCTAATTTTGACAAACCCATAACAGGTCAGAGTGAAGGTTAATCACTTTTAATTTTTAGATATGACTTACCGCTTAGTCATATTTAGGCCACAGGGTCATCAGTTTTGGCTAGTTAACATTCCAATTGTTTAAAATTCAACAAATTTAATTTCGGTGCCATTCTCTCTAATTCTGGGTTATATTTCCAAAGGTAGTTAGTTTCTCTCCTGCTTCCATCGAGTTTGGAGTTGAAGGAACAAGTAATCGGCAAAGGTATAGTGATTGTATTCCAGGGGGTGGATTTATCGGAGTATGCAGGTGGTATGGTCGTCGTGCAAGTCCACTAATTCCCCTGGCGAATATTAAGCCGGCTGGTTGAGGCTTATCGAGCCCGAGGGCGGAACCAAGCAAGCAGGGCGCGAATCAATTTCCTGAATGGGATAGGGATGTCCTCTCTTCCCAGTGGATACCCCTGGCCCTGCCGTCACGATTTACGACACACATTAGCCTCTACACTACCTATTCTACGGATAAGTCAAATGTGGACCGAGTCTCTTTCCAGAAATGACATAAATATTCAGGGCTATTCAAAAAGATGGACCCAATTTAATTAATTTGTATGGGACAAGTTTGGCTACCGCTTAGATCAGGGGTGTCCAACCCGCGGCCCGACACAAAATCGCAAACTTCTTAAAAACTATGAAATTTTTTGATATATTATATTAACTAATTCATTCATTCTAATTAGGTTGCCATGACAACAACAATGTATTTATTATTATTGAAATCGAAAATAAAAAAACATGTTCTTCGTTCTAAATAATAGATATGTGTACTATGTAGTTCATGTAATTTATTTATTATATAATATATAATATATTGAATATTACAATTACATTATTTTTATAATACTTTTTATTAAAAAAAATTGTCACAAAATGCAGTTAATATACACATAAACCATAAAGATAAAGATAAGAGTAAATAAATATTATATTTAATATTGATTTACTATGAGTTAAGGATACTAGGTCACTTATTTCACATTAAAATTAAAAAATTAAAAGAAATAAATTTTTTTCTTTTTCAATATATATATTTCGGTTTTACTTATGGAAAGTGGTGTAGGTTTTAGGTGAAACATGATGTTAGTTAATAGAGTAAAGGGTGTGTAGTTTCACAGTGAATGAAATAAAACTCAAAGGAGGTTTATACAAACTCAATATATTTCGGATTATTAGTCCATCATCAGGAGTTTACAAGTTAATACTAGTTGTTATATTGGTACGTATGATTTGAATGTTTATATTTTGTTATATTGGTACGTATGGTTTAGGTGTTAAAATTGGGATCGCACGTTCAAATATTATTAGTTTTAACTTGTAAACTCCTGATGATGTACTAATAATCCGAAATATATTGAGTTTGTACTAAACCTCTTTGAGTTTTATTTCATTCACTGTGAAACTACACACCTTACTCTATTAACTTATATATTTCGAGGTTATCAACCCATCTTCACTAGTTACTTTCTGTACTTCCTGAAGATGGGTTGATAGCCTGAAATATATAGTATATTGAAAAAGAAATTTTTTTTATTTCTTTAAATTTTTTAATTTTAATGTGAAATAAGTGACCTAGTATCCTTAACTCATAGTAAATCAATATTAAATATAATATTTATTTACTCTTATCTTTATTAAAGATGTTTCACCTTGCACCAACACCACAATCTCTACTAATTATTAAACCATAAAGAGTCTTTAAAAATATCCAATTTGTGTGTTTACGAATTTAAATCCATATTCCACGAAGTTTAATCTTTATTTTCGTCAATATTTTATCTATTACCTCTATTATTATTATTAGAAGAGTTGTAAGTAGTTTTAACGTTTTGAATGCGTATGTCGCCGGCGACATGAAAATTCCGAGTTGATTTCTTGATAGGCTTCTCAAAAATAAATACGAGTATAAATGGTTAATTGTTTAATTTATTCTTCCAGAACTTGAGTGATTGTAGATTTAATTCTTGAAATTTCGAGAAACTAATGTGAAAGTCTTGTGGTGCCCACACCAGATGATTATTACTTTAACTGAAATTCATATCCATATTAGAAAATATGTGTATGATAAGGGTCCAAAAAGGTGCAATATGATGGGTCAAAGTAGAGGTATATGTGAAGCCTAATCGTTGAATGTAGGATACAAGAAGTTTTTTTTATGATAATGATGAGAGAAGGAGTTACACCAAAAAGGTGCAACCCCTAAAGGCCTGGGTTGGCCCCTCCATCGTGAAAAGAAGAAGAAAGAATTTTATATGTTGGGAGGGGGTCGAAGGTATCTGTGGATACGGGTCTTAAATAGCTGAAGGTTATAAGTCGCGGGAAAGATGGTGGCAGGGAGCGAGTTCCAGTCTCTGGAGGTCATAGGGATATTGGTGAAAGCGCTTGTTCGACTTTTATCCAATTTGACAGCGAAGGGGTGCTGAGCGTTAGAAAACCGCGTGTTTCTCGTAAAGAGGGCATTAGGGGGGATAATTGATTTCAGCTCGACTAAACAGACACCGTGATAGTATCTATAGTACAGGGAAATGGCAGAAACGGTTCTTCGGTGAGCCAGGGAGTCGAGTGAGTTGGTTAGAGCCGGGTTTCCTATTAGTTTAATTGCTGGCACCCCTCCTCAGATGAGAGCCATATTCGAGACAGGGACGAATTTGAGCCTTATAGTTGGAAGCAGAATGGCAATCGTAGTCTCTAAATTTCTATACAAGTCAGAGGGATTAATTAATTAACAAAAATGCGGCCATCTATTTGTCCTTAAATATTTTAAATAAGTTCTGATCATATCTATATAATAAACTGCTAGAAGTATTAGGATCAATCTAATGACTAAACGGTCAAAGTAGAGAGTTGATGTAAGCTCGTTTTCGTAGAATTAGTGAAGGTTTACTTAATGTTCAAAATAAATGTGCGATGTTCTCATTTTAAAAACAAGTTTTTTTTTAACAATTTCTTTCCTCTTTATTATTAGCCATCAAGAGAAGTCTTAATTTGAAGAAGCTATATATATATAATTCAAAGATCATTTTCGCTTTATTTGAAACATTTATAAAATTGTAACTTAAATATAAAATTTTTACATAATGATCATTATTGTTACGTGTGCCTAAAAACACATCAACATTCAATTATAACTGTTTTTCTAGATTTTTATTGAATATCAAAGTAGATGTAATTAAATATTGCTATGATTTTATGTAGGCATTTGCTTAAAAAAATCACTTTTGAAGATTCATGTCATGTCTTGGAAAATGCTGGATATTTTCAAATCTAAAAGTTTCAACAAAAAAGTGGCGCAAGAAAAATTTTAAGCCAACAAAATTTTCTAGAAAATAAGACAATAATCAAGTTTCTAGGATGAGTGGTTTTCATTTTATGAAGGAAAAACTGCAATTTTCTGCAAAAAATTGAAGTTTTTCAAAAAATCTCATTGCAGCATGGGTTACCGTTATCCAATCAAGATGAAACTTTGCCAATCTCATTTTTTGGCCAATTGGCAACTATTATAGCAAGCAAAAATTCGAAAATCGATTTCTTGTGACCTCCCTAATGAGCATAATTCACTTTTCCGCCAAGTTGATAAAAATTGCCGATCTTTGACGATCGATTGTGGATAAACGGGTGAACCGATTTTAACTTTTAACTACGTTATTAGACGCAAAATTTTATACTCTTTCATTTTAGTAAAAGTAAAATTTTCTTCTGGACACATCGTTTTCTAGTTATGAGTGAAAAAAGTTTTATTGGCCAGCAAAAGTCCAATTTGCCTGTTCTAAAAATATCTTTATAGCATTTTCATTTTCTAAACCAATTTATATTAGTTATGTGACATAAAATTCTTATTAAAAAATCAATTGAAGAGAGAGCCGGGTGGGGCGAATGAGGGAAATATTTGACCCCCCTCCCCGCATTAAAAAACATTCCTTTCGCGTCTGTCTGTGAATTAAGAATCTTTCAAATAAATACTAGCACAAGCTGGAAATAATTTTAATTGACATTAGTCATCCCAAATAAGAGTTATATAATAAAGATAAAAGTAATCCGTATGGAAATAAATAGATTAGTGGGAAATGCATATGTGTTAAAAAATATTTTTGACCCACAATGAAATTATAAAAATTATAATTTATAGTCAATTATAAACATAATATATTCACCCCAGACCATTTGAGTGGTGGAACGTGGAACCAGACCACCCAAAGTGTATTTTTTGCATGTTGTAAAAATACACTTTGGGTGGTCTGGTTCCACGTTCCACCACTCAAATGGTCTGGGGTGAATATATTATGTTTATAATTGACTATAAATTATAATTTTTCGTTAAATTGAATGTTTGGTTTTGTCACAAATATAATAAAACAATAATTTCAATAACTATTTGAATTATTTAATTGATAACTATACAGTTTCGGTCACCACTGGTCGACCATCCTCAGTAGTTCTAAAATTGAAATGAAACATTTTATTTACATTTTTTTCTTTTTATAGAGAATTATATACCACAAAAATTGTATAGTTATCAATTAAATAATTCAAATAGTTATTGAAATTATTGTTTTATTATATTTGTGACAAAACCAACCCTTCAATTTAACGAAAAATTTAAATCAAGTCACTTAAGTTCTGGAAGAATTTTAATATATAAATTATAATTTTTATAATTTCATTGTGGGTCAAAAATATTTTTTAACACATATGTATTTTTTACCGCACTCACACCATGCGCAGTACCTGGTCCACCTGCTTAGACCATCCAGACTGGCCATTCCTTGTACAACTATCATAGACGGTACTATTTACGCATTATTTCTAGTTGGGTCAAATCCGTACTCAAAAATGTGTCACCAGCTCTTGGACTATTATATAAAGTTTATGTTTTCTATATATCTATTTCCAGCTTGAGCATATTCAAAGGCCAGCGCGGCCTTTTTCCGTCTAATTGGGCTATACATAAATTTGTAAAATTTTATTTAACAACTTTAATTATTTTCAATTTTACTTTACCATACAGTGAGTGTATGGTCAAGTATTGTAATCGTGCATGAAAAAAGTGTTTTTTTTCCTTCTTTTTTTTTCGAAATATCTCAAAAACGGCTGAAACTATTTTGATTAAAAAAATTGAGCGAAACCATGGCTTTTCGCTCTACAAAAAAGCCCTACTAAGTGAACATCGAAAAAATTATATT
This sequence comes from Forficula auricularia, assembly GCA_024734495.1. Classification (NCBI taxonomy): domain Eukaryota; kingdom Metazoa; phylum Arthropoda; class Insecta; order Dermaptera; family Forficulidae; genus Forficula; species Forficula auricularia. Next base: position 6,638,149 of record JALMQS010000092.1, on the reverse strand, counting down.
TTTTTAGATAATAATTGTTTTGTCAAAATGTCTGTTAGTTAGTCTGTGCGTTACCAAATTTTTGTGGACGAGCTAGCTCAAAAACTAGTATAAATATAGAAACAAAATTTCACACGTAGTTTTGGTCCATTGAGATTAAGAGCTGATTAAATTTTGGTGCATATCGACCCAAAATTAAGGGGGGCGGGGGGGGGGGGTTAAAAATTAAAAATCTAGGCCATTTGAGCAAACTCAACCAAATTTTGTATACATAATCAGTAGACCCCCAGAAGTCTAAAAATGCAAAACTGATGCGCCCAAAATACGGGGTATAGGGTCAAAAAATGAAAATCCAAGCTCTTGTACCAAACTCAACCAAATTTTGTATACATAATCAGTGGGCCCCCAGGAGTCTAAAAATGCAAAAAACTAATCCCCTCCCCTACATGATTATAAATAATTTTATTAAATATTAAATATAAGTGAGAGGCCAGGTTGTATGGTAAAGTCAAGTGGATGGCCACATCAGAACACGTCAGCTTATTTTCAAATGAAAAGATAATTTCATAAAATCCCTATTAATCCGTCCTATATACCTATATGAGATTTTTTTTTGTATTTTGTATACCTTTAGCCAGAACATATATGAGTTTTCAAACATTGCAATCTCCCCGGGAAATCCTTTTCATTTACACCCTGGGGAGTGATAATTCTTCAACCACGGCAGCTCTTTAAATAAATAAATTATTCCTCCCTCTAAATCTTAATGGCAAGTTTAAGCCTTTTTATCTTAATCTCTCTTGAAAGATAATTAAAGGTGAAAAGTCTGGCGAAAGTTTTCAAAGAGGAGAGAAATCCCTTAGCACACACACATTCTGTTCTTGATCGCATCTAAATTCGGTCTGCAGCTGCCTGGAACTAAGCAGTTTGCCTTTTATTGAGATGTTTTCTGGAAAAGGACTTGTCTAAGTATGTGGCGAGACTGGAGGCAGGCCATTCTCCATCTCCATACATGTCCCAACACAAGAAGAAGGAAGCCACTCTCTTCGTGGTTCCCGTCAATTGCATTCTAGGCTTTAAAAGACCACTCTTCTTTCTCTCTGGAACCCTCCTCTTTCGAGATTGATATTTTCTACAGAAACACTAAAGCGGCTGGACGAAATCACCACAGAAAATATTGAATCTTTTTGGACCGAAATTACGTTTTAAAAGTGAATAGGACTAAGCTATTATGTAGTGATTTACTACACATAAAGGACATTTTCATTCATATATAAATTAATCAAGGATTCCTCTTAGATCTATTATACTAGATTTCTAAAATGAATGTACATTATTATGAAAGATATTAATTTGCCGATGGTAAGTCATTCCATTGCCCTTCGAATTTTGAATTTCTTCAAAATTCGAAACACTCAATCACCTTTATTTAAATTATATGGCATGGCTATATGTTTAAATTTAGAATCACTATATCGCGAAATTTTACAAATTAAGATAACAATCTTTGAGTAAAATATTTTACACGTTTACATATGTCAGACAGGTTCGCATCTCGCAGGTGAGCCAGATGGCCCGGATTGCTGTTACTGGCACTCGGGTTCGATTCCCTAGGGGGTGAAAAACAACCCCTCTGACATATAATTAAAAATATTTCATTCCATCGGATTTAATAGATGACACCATCTTATGATTTTTTGATTTCGATGGTTCTTTTTTTATCCGAAAGGGGGTGTCTTAGGGATGGTGTCATATTAATTTGGTCAAGTTCTGATGATATGATCACTATTAATAACATCACTAAAAAGAGAAAAATCAAAATAATTTTTAAGAAAAAAATAAAAACCGACTTCAAAAAAATTAAATGCAACAAATAAATTACACTAAAAGGTATAAAATAATTATTATCTTATTTAGTTACAACTAAACGACGAAATATTAACATGAAATTACTTTTTGAAGTCGGTGCCAAACATATACCTTTTATGAATCGCACTCGACGGATCTTACTTAGTACGTTTGGTAGGTACCCTCGCTTATAGGTATAGTTTGTTTGGCACCGACTTCAAAAAGTAATTTCATGTTAATATTTCGTAGTTTAGTTGTAACTAAATAAGATAATAACTATTTTATACCTTTCAGTGTATTTTATTTGTTGCATTTAATTTTTTGAAGTCGGTTTTTATTTTTTTCTTAAAAATTATTATTTATTTATTTTTTGTTTATTTCTAATATTATTATTTTTATTTATTATTTTTTTTTCTTTTAATCATATTTATCGCATTGCACAGTTGTGGGGCGCTTTTGGCGCTCCCAACACTCGGGCCTCTGGTCTGAAGTTGTGTCCTAATGGCGCCCATATATACCATACATATATTTTAATTATTAATAGCCACAACATCTGGTGTTTTTATTTGGTCGGCTGATGAGGAATTGTAACATAATTTGTAAAAAAATCTATTTTTCTTTTCTGTAAAGGGATGCTCCCCTCTGCGTGGCTCAATACACCATTAGTCATTGAAATCGGAGCACCAGAAGTGGACATTTACATGAAACATTTTTTTTTTTATTTTCTCAATAACGGCACTAACGATTTTTTTTTAAATTGGTGTACTTATCACTATGTCATGAGTTATTAGTCGAGCATAAATTTTAATCGGATTGAAATAAATGAAGGGGTGTAAATTAAGAGTGTCGGGATTATTTCAAATAAGTGAGAATATGAAAGTCGTATGGTGACCACACAAGTTGATTTTTTTAGAAATAGAAGGTGATTGTTTGCGCGAAACCAAAAAGTAAAAGAAAGAAGTGAATTCTCTACCATCAAAATAAACTGCAACAGATCGTTGCTAAACTTTATTCAAATTCATTTGAAATATTAATATGCTCTTGAGTAAAGTACTTTAAAATATAATTTTACTAAAAACTTTATTTAACCTTTTTTGTGGTCCCCAAGGTACTTAATTAGGATATTAAATTTCATCAAAATTGGTTAAGTCATTTTCAAGATATTTAGAAAAAACTAAAAAAGTACTGAAATAAAGTACTAATGTTTGTGGACCGATATGTACCAAAAACTAATAAGCGCTTCATTTTGTTAAACTAATGGTAGGTTTTAAATTTCATTTCAATCAGCGCAAAGGTGTGGAAAAAATCGTGGACGAAAAAAACGATAACACACATCCATCCATCCATCCATCCATCCATCCCCACGCACTTCCAAAAAAAATGGCACTTTTTGGCCTCTCGACGAGATTCCAGGTAATTTTTGGCAAAACCGTCACGTGCTAAAATTCAATCTCATTGAATACTTCAATTTGTGACCTTAATTGAGTCTATGGGTTCCGTAGTCTTTACCTGAGGACCCTTTGAAGTCGCGCTTGCCTCGAGAGCGATTCCAATACTTTCTCCCATGCTTCGCATTGGATAAAGTAAAAAAAGTTTACTGATCCACAATATCGGAAGTGATTAATAAAATCTAGAAAATGTGTCATTTATTTTTCTTTTAAGAGGTGTCTGTTCTACTAGCGGGATAAATCTTTGGAAATAATTGGTAAAAATAGACAGATTTAACTACCAAGATAAAATAAAATAGTTAAAGCTATATCAAGAAGGACAATAAAGATAGTCTGATTGAGCCATCTTCTTCTTATCGAAATCGTCTCCTCAAAATTTAGTAAATTATGGAAAGTTTTCAAGAAATAATGAGCACCATTCACATTAAATGGATTTAATTGATCCTGATCTAGATTAAAAAAGTGAATAATGTTTATGGGAATGAAAGCATAATGGAGAGAATTCCCTGCCCCCCCCCCCCCCCAGAAGAGATCGACCACACAAAAACAAGATGGGTGATTATCTATCTATCTCTTTTTTGTATGGTATATCTCGGTGGACGACATACTAGTCAGATAGCTGAGAAGAGACCCAACGCGTATACTTATATTTGCAATTGTTAACAAATGAGGGTCTCTTTCTCTGCGTGGAAAGGTCAAGCAAGACATCCGGAAATGCCTTTGGGAAACAGAGATAATAGCAAAACGCATGCGAAAAAGATTATTCTTTTCTGATAATAATCACATGCTACTAAAGGGCATCTGTGCCTGTGTCTCTTTATTTATATATATGTATGTACGCCCCCCCAGGCTTGTATGTATGTTCGTCCCCCTAGAAATAATCAATCAAATAACTCCTAAACTGTTGACACTACAACAAATTCCATTAGGAACAAAATTGTAGTTATTTTTGAAATTTTCCTTTGAAATTTTTTGAAAATAACCACCCAAAATAGGGGGGGGGGGATTAAAAATAAAAATTCTAGCCTTTGGATCAAACTCACCCAAAAGGTATAGCCGGATTTGCATGGGAAATCTGCCCCCGCTGCGATTTCTATTAGCACTTTGGGGATCATTTTGGTACCAAATAAAAATAATTCAGCCAAATTTTCAGCTCATCATAATCTTAAACAGTTTTTTTGAAAAAAAACAAACATTTTTTTTACTCCTTTATACTCAGGAATTTCTTCGATTTTTAACCGACTTCAAAAAAGGAGGAGGTTCTCTATTCGATTGAATTTTTTTTTTTTTTTGTGCCTATGTTACCTCATATCTCCGCCAATTGTCAACCGATTTTGAAAAATTTTTTTGCATTGGGTCCAGTCTAGCTTCCGATTGGTCCCATTTTTTTTTCGATTTTTTTTCATAGGTATTAGACCTTTTTTATTAGGTTTGTTTAGGTTTGTTTAGACCTAACCTCTTTGTTTATGAACCGATTTCGATGGTTCTTTTTTTATCCGAAAGGGGTGTCTTAGGGATGGTGTCATATTAATTTGGTAAAGTTCTGATGATATAATCACTATTAATAACATCACTAAAAAGAAAATAAAAATTTTTAAGAAAAAATAAAAACCGACTTCAAAAATTAAGTGCAACAAATATAAAAATACACTAAAAGGTATAAAATAATTATTATCTTATTTAGTTACAACTAAACGACGAAGATTAACTACGAAATTACTTTTTGAAGTTGGTGCCAAACATATACCTTTTATGAATCGCACTCGACGGATCTTACTTAGTACGTTTGCCGGGTACGCTCGCTTATAGGTATAGTTTGTTTGGCACCGACTTTAAAAAGTAATTTCGTGTTAATATTTCGTCGTTTAGTTGTAACTAAATAAGATAATAATTATTTTATACCTTTTAGTGTATTTTTATATTTGTTGCACTTAATTTTTGAAGTCGGTTTTTATTTTTTCTTAAAAATTTTTATTTTAAAGTGGTGGAACATTATGAAAAAAATTAAAATGTTTTTTTTTTATAACCTTGCGTTTAAACGAACTAATATAATACATACTCTTTTCATAGTAGAAAAATATATAAAAAATAACTTTTTAACCAAGAATACATACCGCACTACAGAAATACTAAGAAAATTAGGAAATACACTACTCCAAAAAATTAAGGGTAACATTTTTTTGAAGAGTCCTTAATTGTTTTTTCATTCAAAAATATCATCATCATCATCATTGAGTATACAGTCCTAAGACTGGTTTGATGCAACAATCCGTCTCCACTCGACTCTGTCCCCCGCCAGCTGTTTGACCTCTCTAAATGTCTGGCATCCCATATCCCCAATTATTTGGTTGAAATATTCTAATCTGGGCCTTCCTCTTCCCCTTTTCTTTCCCACCTCCCCCTTCAAGATATCATCCCCTAAGCAGTCCCCCATGTCTCAGTGTGTGCCCCATCATCTGACCTCTTCTCTTCTTCAGACTCTTCCACAAGGTTCTTCTTTCTCCGATTCTTCAAAGAATTTCTTCATTTGTAATTTTTAATCAAAAATACATTTGAAAGAAATGATATAATTTTTCAATACTATTGGGAATAATTTTTCAGTGTTAATATAATAAAAACAAAAATTCCAATAGTCGGATACCAGCTCGCCCAGTGGTAATTGAATTTTTAAAAACAATAGAAATCAAAATGAGTGATATAAACATTTGAAAAAAAAATGTATTATTACAAAACTGAATAATCCCCAATAGTAAAGAAAAATTATATCATTTTGTTAAAATGTATTTTTGCATGAAAAAATAAGCTGACGTGTTCTGATGTGGCCACTTGACTTTACCATACAACCTGGCCCTTCTCCTTATATTTAATATTTAATAAAATTATTTATAATCATGTAGGGGAGGAGGGTTAGTTTTTGCATTTTTAGATTACTGTGGGTCCATTGATTATGTATACAAAATATGGTTGAGTTTGGTACAAGGGCATAGATTTTCATTTTTTGACCCTACACCCTCCCCCATTTTGGGCGGTTAATTTTTGCATTTGTAGACTTTTGGAGTCCCAGTGATTATGTATACAAAATTTCGTTGAGTTTGGTAAATGGCCAAGATTTTCATTTTTTGACCCTACACCCCACCTCCACCCCATTTTTGGGCGGTTTGTTTTTGCATTTTTAGATTTCTGGGGTCCCATTGATTGTGTATACAAAATTTGGTTGAGTTTGCTACAAGTGGCCTAGATTTTTAATTCTTAACCCCCTCCACCACCCCCCTTAATTTTGGGTCGACATCCACCAAAATATAATCAGCTCTTAATCTCAATGGACCAAAACTACGTGTGAAATTTGGTTACGATATTCAGACTAGTTTTTGAGCTAGCTCGTCCATAAAATTTGGTAACGCACAGACTAACTAACAAACAGACAGACTAAAAGACATTTTGACAAAACAATTATTATCTCGAAAAATATAATTTTTTCGATGTTCACTTATTTGGGCTTTTTTGTAGATCGAAATGCCATGGTTTCACTCAATTTTTTTAATCAAAATAGTTTCAGCCGTTTTTGAGATATTTTGAAAAAAAGAAGGAAAAAACAACACTTTTTTCATTCACGATTACAATACTTGACCTTACCCTGTATGGTAAAGTAAAACCGAGTTTAACGTCTCTTCAAAAAATTTTTACCATCCTTAATTTTTTTGCAGTAGTGTATTCTTAATTTTCTTAGTATTTCTGTAGTGAGGTATGTATTTTCGGTGAAACAATTATTTTTTATATATTTTTCTACTAGGAAAAGAGTACCTACCTATTATATAGTTCGTTTAAACGCAAGGTTATAAAAAAAATTCATTTTCAAATTTTTTAATAATTTTGCTCAAACATGTTCAAAAAAATTGAAAAAATTCCTGAATATAAAGAAGTAAAAAAGGAATTTTCTGACAAAATATGGTGATTGACACTTTTAAAAAATGCGGTCAAAAGTGATTTTAGTTTTATTTCTTTTCTTAAAAATCAGTTTTCCATCTGGGAATCATAACGAAAGTATTGTTTCAAGCCTTTTACTCGCAAATATTGGGAAAAAAATCACCATTTGTTAATTTTCAATTTTACTTAAAAAAAAATTGCGGTTATCAAAAACTTTCTAAAACTGCTTAAGATTAAGAGCTGAAAATTTGCCTGAATTATTATTATTTGGTACCAAAACGATCCAGAAAGTGCTAATAAATATAGCCGCGGGGGCAGATTTCTCATACATGTCCGGCTATACCCTTTTGTATACATATTCTGTGGGCCCCCAAAAGGCTAGAAATACAAAAACTAGCCACCAAAAATGGGGGAGGATCAAAAATTGAAAATTCTTGCTCTTGGACCAAACTCAACCAAATTTTGTTTGGAAAGTGGTTGGAGGTGGCAGAGGGTAGATGGTTTAGGGATTGGGTTAGGGGGTCCGGGAGGAGGCGGACCAAGAGGATGAGTCCCGTTGTCAGGAAGAGGCCCGCCAAAGGCGGGCGTTGTAGCTAGTATTATACTATATCCAATCAGAAAAAGAGGTTTCTTTAATAAATTTTATTGAATTTTTCGAAAAAAAATCGTAGGAATTTAAACAAAAAATCGTAGGAATTTAAACAAAAAATCAAATTAAAAACAGAGTTTGATCATTTAATGTGCCGAACGTTTAGTCAATTTATTTCTGACTTCTTCAGCGGCTTAAATATGATTTCAAGGGCATCACACAATTGAATTGTTTAATGAGGTATTTAAAAACTAACCTATTCTTTGTTAAATAAGCTGACCTGTTCTGATGTGACCATCCACTTGACTTTACCATACAACCTGGCCCCTAAAATTATTTATGATCATGTAGGGGGGTTAGTTTTTGCATTTTTATATTTCTGGGGTCCCACTGATTATGTATACAAAATTTAGTTGGGTTTGGTAAATGGCCTAGATTTTTAATTTTTAACCCCCCCCCCCCTTAATTTTGGGTTGATGTGCACCAAAATCTAATCAGCTTTTAATCTCAATGGACCAAAACTACCTGTGAAATTTGGTTTTGATATTCCCACTAGTTTTTGAGCTAGCTCGTCCACAAAAATTTGGTAATGCACAGACTAACAGACATTTTGACAAAACAATTATTATCTCGAAAAATATAATTTTTTCGATGTTCACTTATTAGAGCTTTTTTGTAGACCGAAATGCCATGGTTTCGCTCAATTTTTTTAATCAAAATAGTTTCAGCCATTTTTGAGATATTTTGAAAAAACGAAATAAACAAAAACCCACTTTTTTCATGCACGATTACAATACTTGACCATCCTCTGTATGGTAAAGTAAAAATGAAACAGTTATTTAATTTTATATTTTCTTTTATTTCCAAACTGAAATCTCGATTTTAATATTATCTCTCTAGGTGTCTTTTATTAGAATAAGTAAAAACAAAGGAGACATTTTTCATTTTAGACAAGCCATTTCCCCCACTCTCCTTCGAGCTCTATCTCATTTTACTAGATTTTTTTAGATGTTTTTTCTCTTTACTTAAAAGTTTATAATCATTCAAACAAAACTCTCCTCCGGGGGGGGGGGGGTTATTGACTTCTACTCCATTGATAGTAGTGTTGCTTTTGAAAACAATTGATAATGGATAAGATATCCAGTGAATAAGGCCTTACACAGTCGTGACGTCGCACCAGTCTATGGGAGGCTTAATATACGAGTACTTGTCTTTATAAAAGGTGAATACTTTAAAAGAACATTATTTTAAACAGAAAGTTTGAAAGTTAAAAGTATCTTGTTTGGAAATAGAAAACAACACTTGTTAGCAGATTTTTTTGACAAGCTATAATCTGATGAAAAATTATTACTTTACCATACAGGGAATGGTCAAGTATTGTAATCGTGCATGAAAAAAGTGTTTTTTTTTTTTTTGCTTTTTTCGAAATATCTCAAAAACGGCTGAAACTATTTTGGTTAAAAAAATTGGGCGAAACCATAGCATTTCGGTCTACAAAAAAGCCTCTAATAAGTGAACATCGAAAAAATTATATTTTTCGAGATAATAAATGTTTTGTCAAAATGTCTGTTAGTCTGTGCGTTACCAAATTTTTGTGGACGAGCTAGCTCAAAAACTAGTGTGAATATCGAAACCAAATTTCACGCGTAGTTTTGGTCCATTGAGATTAAGAGCTGATTAGATTTTGGTGCATATCGACCCAAAATTAAGGGGGCTGGAGGGGGGGGGTTAAACATTAAAAATCTAGGCTATTTGAGGAAACTCGACCAAATTTTGTATACATAATCAGTGGGACCCCAGAAGTCTAAAAATAAAAAACTAACCGCCCAAAATGGGGAGGGGGGTCAAAAAAATGAAAATCTTGGCCATTTACCAAACTCAACCAAATTTTGTATACATAATCAAGTCTAAAAATCAAAAAACTAACCCCCTACATGATTATAAATAATTTTAGGGGCCAGTTTGTATGGTAAAGTCAAGTGGATGGCCACATCAGAACACGTCAGCTTATTTAGTTATAGCTCGAGTTCTAATTGAGCTAATAACAAGTGGTGATTTGAAAATCAAAGAGGAAACTGTTTTCTATTAGTTCAACAAAATATTGTGATCTCAAATATTGCTGTTTAATATCTAATGGAACTCAAAAATATGTCAAAATGGCCTTTTTCGTCGTTTTGACCGATTATATCTCCAAAACAAGAGCTAATCGGTAATTTTTGAATTCAGCAGGTGGAAATACATAAGAATCAGCTATTTTTGAGCCCGAGGCATTTTCATTGTTTAAGTCTCAAGAACGACGTAAAATGCCTAAATTTGTGGTGGGGTCCGCAAAAAATAAATGTTCAAAAGTAGGTCTTCGGACTACATCCTGGTCTAGAATTGAATAGAGCTTCTTAAAGGGGTTTATTATGGTACTATTCAACCGCAAGGCAACAGTTCAAAAACGATCACCCTTCCAAAAGTTAAGCGGACGGCTTCCTATTTGTATTAAATCTGATGCTCTCAACATGCCAAGGACATCAACTATTATACTTTTGCAATTAATAATTATTATTAATACAAGAATTAATCTATCCAAATCTATAACCTTGTAATTCCGATATAATAATAATTTTTATTTATAATTACTTTTTAAATAATTTACGTAATTAAAATCAAATTAGATGATGAATCAATGGAGTAATAAGCAATAATCCCAGGGGCTCGCATCCGGTAAGTCGTGGATTAGCGATTACGGAACCCCGAGTACATTTTTTCACCTTGCATGTTATCGTTTGTCTCAGATTCTACTATTTCAATATTTTATTCAGTTTTCCTTTAACATATTTTTATCCAAATTGTAGATACAACTTAAAATAAACTGATGTGGTCATCCACATGACTTTGCCATACATCTGGCCACTCTCTTATATATATATGACATTGATGTTTGTTTTGTAAGAGAATGCTTTGATTCTATCGCAAATCCACTTCTACATATAATCAATAGTTCTATTTTGGAAGGCATCGTCCCCAATAATCTAAAAATTTCAACTGTTATACCACATCCAAAAATTAAAGGTACAAATAAATGTGAAGAATTCAGACCCATTAACATGCTCCCAATTATAGAAAAAAATTCTTGAGACAACTGTCATACAACCAAATAATGGAATATAGTAAAAAATAACTCAAATTGTTTGCAATAAATCAATCAGGCTTCCGTACCGGACATAACTGTAGAAACAGCACTACAAAATATTGTTCTCTGAATGGAAGAAAAACTTGGACAATGGTAAAATGGTAGTAGCGGTATTTCTGGATTTAACAAGGGCATTCGAGACAGTCAATAGAGACATTCTAATAGGAAAACTTGAGAAATTTGGATTCAAAGGTGTTGCATTAGAATGGTTTCAGAAGCTACCTTAAAGACAGATGGCAAAGGGTGAAATATGGGATAAATAATTCTGAAAATAGAGAAGTTGAAGTTGGGGTCCCTCAAGGTAGTGTTCTTGGTCCAGTACTATTCCTAATATACATAAATGATATTGTTAGAGTGACTAAGCAAAGTGATATTTATCTATTTGCCGATGACACGCTAATAACTATGATGGGTGACGATTATAACAAAATTATTGAAACATTAAATAAAGAATTAGAGGATGTACATGACTGGTTAAATTACAATAAATTAAGCCTAAATGCTGAAAAATCAAAATATATGCTGATCACAAAGAACAATAAACTTAGACATTGCAAAAATAATGCTTTAAAAATTGGAAATAAGAATTTAGAGCAAGTTGACAGAATAAAATATCTCGGCATCATAATTGACGACGGACTAATGTTCAGGGATCATGCAAATTATATAATAAATAAAATAACAAAAAAGTAGGTGTACTCGGCAGAATAGCTATATGTCTTTCCTCTTATACGGCATCACTAGTATATAAAACTACTATCTTGCCCCACTTCATGTACTGCCCTACAATATTATATATGTTCTGTAAAGCAGACATCGAGCGTCTACAGAAACTACAGAACAAAGCCATGAGGAATATATTAAAGTGCAATAAATTTACAAAGGTCAAATCAATGCTTGATACATTGGAGTGGCTTGATGTGAAGAATGGTATAGAAATGCAGGTTATGGTATTTATTTATAAAATTAAAAATCAATTAGCACCGGAATATCTGATGGACATATTAGATGAAACGAATCCCACACATTCATACGGGACAAGACAGAGAAATGATTTCTACTTGAGTAGAGTTAATAAAACAAGTACAATGAATAATGTATTTTATAAGGGCTTAAGAGCATACAATAACTTACCCGAACATATAAAAAAACTTAAGAACCTAGTTGCATTCAAAAGAGATGAGACTATTACTTTTGTCACAACAAGAGTAAAAAATCATCTCGTCAATTAGTATTTATAAACAGTATATTCCTTGTTGCAAGGGTGGATATGTAGGTATATATTTGTGTATTATATATATATTATTGTAAATATATTTATAAATATATATATGTATATGTGTGTGTGCCCATTATTTATTTATTATTTATTTAAATGCAGTAATCCACTCACTTGGTCTTGTCTCATATGTGTATGTGTATAGTCACTTATTGTCATGTATTGTGTATTATATATACTGTATGTTTATTATTATATGTTATATTTTAGAATTATGTCTATCATTTGTTTCTCAAAATTGAATGTATTAGTTAAAGATATATATATGTGTGTGTATATATATATATATATATATATATATATATATATATATATATATATATATGTGTATATATATATATATTTGTTAATTGTATGAATATAGCAGAAAGTGGCTAATAAAGATTATTATTGTTATTTTTGTTATATTCGTTATCTCATAGTATCAAAATTGTGATTTTTGTTTTTTAATTTAGGATTAATTTGAATTTTTGTTATTATTAATATTAGTATTTATGTACATGTGTTCATTTGTTTATTGTCATGTGTGGTGTGTTATACATTTATATGTTTATTATAAATTGTTATAATTTTAGAATGTATTAATTATCTTTATCTTTGTATCGCAAAATTGAATGTATTATTTAAAAACAAATTACATATATTTGTTTAATTGTATGATAGATAGCTAAAATAGCTAATAAAGAATTATTATTATTATTATTATTATTATAATAGCCCAGATTAATTTGCCTCAACGCTAGCGTAATGCTCCCGACAGGGAGCGCTGATGCCGTCAGTATATTTGCGGCAAATTTGAAATATAATTGTAATTGAACTCGAATTTTGAAATGAAAGACTCCAATTGATTTTAAATTAAGAAACATTAAATATATTGATAATTATTCCACCTCCCCCTCCCCCTCACCACTAAAAATTTAAATATTCAATTCGCTTTTCTTTGCACACAGAAGAAGAAATTAATCACATCTTATTTGATATATATTTTATATATTATTTGTATATTTTTCAAAATTTGCCACTTTTTTTATAATTTTTTAAAAATCTAAATTTTGTTATTCTTATTTTTTGATTTTTACAAAATTTAACAACTCAAGACTCGCATGCCCGAGTTTCTCATGGCAATACTGGAGGGAGCAGCCTGTCATACAAACAACACCTGATCTCTTTTAAATATTTGGAGCCTCATATCGATTATCGATCACAAATTTAAAAAAAATGATATAATATAATTCTCCTCCTCACACCATCCCACTTATTTAAATAAATCTATTTCCACACAAAAAATATCACAATGCTGTAGATTATAGAAAAAAAAATACTTTCAGATTCATATCTAGAGCCTCATTTCTGTAGCTGTGTCAGGACAAAAATGAGGCGAAACTTTTAAGAGACTATGTATTTTCGGGAGTTTACAGGTATACATTTGGAGTGTGGTTTTTTAAGAGGAATAAAATTTTTAGACTGAGACGCCGCCCGCCAGGGCACCAGCCTGAGTGCCGAGCTTCGAGGGCGTGCCTTGCCACGCCCTCAAAGCTCGTATTTAACATTGATTTAAAATCATTTCTAATTACAGTGAAACCCCTCAAATTCGAACCCCGGAAATCCGAAATCCCGGGAAATCCGAACGATTTTGTTTTTGGACAAATTTAAGTTTAGGTAGGTGTTTTCTCGAACTCGAGGATAAGCCAAATCTTCTTCCAAGATCTCCGAAATAAATTCCCACTTGTATTTTGCCACGATTCTGCAACCCAGTAAATAACGTCTTTTATTGTATGTACCTTTCTTCAGATTCTCAAGGATAGAAATAGAACCATTTTCTTCAATAAGATATCCAAACCACCAATTTTTTGGCTAATCTGAACAGGCTACAGCACCAATTAGTTCAGATTTGAGGAGTTTCACTGTATTTACGAAAGACCCCCCCCCCCCTCTTAATTTTGAGTCCATTAGCAATTATTAATAATATCTCCTTTTAATTATGATACTATTTTATTAGAAATATCACCTTTCTTAGATTATTGTTTGAAAATATTTTTGACCCCCTCCACCCTCAATTTCACTTAGTGAGGCATTTTAATAAGGACGTATAGGGGTCATATGCAAAATTTCGTCTTCCATTAAAGAAAATTTTTGAAAATGTTTTTAGAAACTTTTTAAAAATTTTAAATATAAAATACTAATTAGGTTTAATATACAAACTTACCTAGTATTTTATATATTTTAAATTTTAAAAAGTTTCTTTTCTTTATTTAAAATGTTTCACCAAGAACCAACACCATTATCCCTTAACAAAATTCCATTATGCCTCTAATTTTTTGACCACCCCAATTTTGGCCCCTGAAAAAAAAATAAGAAATCTTTTTTTTTATTATACGTTCATTTTATGGTATATTTCATTTTTCTCTTTATTTTTAGTTGAAAAAATCTCATAATTTAAATTTTTACCCCCCCCCCCCCCCTTAATTTTGCTTTTGATTTCAACCGAAATCTAATCAGTTAAATCAGCTAAATGTTAAATTTTGATTTAATATTCACAGTAGTTTTCAAGCTAGTGCGTCCACTAAAATTTGGTAACTTATTAACGTAATAACATAAATTTTGACAAAATAATTAATATCTTGAAAAATATAATTTTTTCGATGTTCATTTATTTGCGCTTTTTTGTAGACCTAAGTACCATGGTTTCGTCCAATTTTTTTAATCAAAATAGTTTTTGAGATATTTCGAAAAAATGAAGCAAACAAAAACAACACTTTTTCCGAGGGGTGAACCGCGACCTAAAATCGTGTACACCTACTTCCACTTCGACTTTCATTTCCAAGTAGAAGACAATAGATGACAATAGATTATCTGATCAATTCCAAAGTAATTCCTAATAATTCCAATCGCGGTTCACCCCTAGACTTTTTCCATACACGATTAAAATACTTGACCATACACTGTATGTAAAGTAATAATATTTTCAATAAATTTTTCATTAGTACCGGAAATTTTTTTTTTATAAGCCCATAACTGAAACAATTTGAAATATTTTTTTTAAACTCAACACTAAAATTGGATGAGAATCGAATTATCGTATTCTTTAATAATCTCTTTATCCCTAAAACATATTGAGACTGGAGCTCGCTTTCTGCTACTGTCATTACCGCGACCTACAACTTTCATTTATATAAGCCGAAGGCGGGCGTCGCTGCTTGTTCCCTATAAGTCTAAAACTTAAGATAATGAAGATCATATGGTCCTAGTCGGTTGAGAAGCAGTATGGTAGGGTATCGCTCAGGTACATATGTTTGTTCGATAGGGTCTCTTTTTTTGAGCAGAGTCGGTTGAGAAATGGGTGAGATTCTTGGAAAGAAGTATGGTAGGGTTTCGCTTAGGTACATATGTTTGTTCGATAGGGTTCCTTTTTTTCAGCAGATTCAGTTGAGAAATGGGTGAGATTCTTAGAAAGCAGTATGGTAGGGTTTCGCTTAGGTACATATGTTTGTTCGATGGGGTTTCTTTTTTCAGGAGAGTGTTGAGAAATGGGTGAGATTCTTGGAAAACAGTATGGTAGGGTTTCGCTTAGGTACATATGTTTGTTCGATAGGGTTCTTTTTTTTTCAGCAGATTCAGTTGAGAAATGGGTGAGATTCTTGGAAAGCAGTATGGTAGGGTTTCGCTTAGGTACATATGTTTGTTCGATAGGGTTCCTTTTTTTCAGCAGATTCAGTTGAGAAATGGGTGAGATTCTTGGAAAGCAGTATGGTAGGGTTTCGCTTAGGTACATATGTTTGTTCGATAGGGTTTCTTTTTTCAGGAGAGTGTTGAGAAATGGGTGAGATTCTTGGAAAGCAGTATGGTAGGGTTTCGCTTAGGTACATATGTTTGTTCGATAGGGTTCCTTTTTTCAGCAGAGTCGGTTGAGAAACGGGTGAGATTCTTGGAAAGCAGTATGGTAGGGTTTCGCTTAGGTACATATGTTTGTTCGATAGGGTTCCTTTTTTCAGCAGACTCGGTTGAGAAATGGGTGAGATTCTTGGAAAGCAGTATGGTAGGGTTTCGCTTAGGTACATATGTTTGTTCGATAGGGTTCCTTTTTTCAGCAGAGTCGGTTGAGAAACGGGTGAGATTCTTGGAAAGCAGTATGGTAGGGTTTCGCTTAGGTACATATGTTTGTTCGATAGGGTTCCTTTTTTCAGCTGAGTCGGTTGAGAAACGGGTGAGATTCTTGGAAAGCAGTATGGTAGGGTTTCGCTTAGGTACATATGTTTGTTCGATAGGGTTCCTTTTTTTCAGCAGACTCGGTTGAGAAACGGGTGAGATTCTTGGAAAGCAGTATGGTAGGGTTTCGCTTAGGTACATATGTTTGTTCGATAGGGTTTCTTTTTTCAGGAGAGTGTTGACAAATGGGTGAGATTCTTGGAAAGCAGTATGGTAGGGTTTCGCTTAGGTACATATGTTTGTTCGATAGGGTTCCTTTTTTCAGCTGAGTCGGTTGAGAAACGGGTGAGATTCTTGGAAAGCAGCATGGTAAGGTTTCACTTAGGTACATATGTTTGACGATAGGCTTTTTTTAGCAGACATACCGTGAACCTTGAAACTTACGCTGTTTCTCAAACGACTAGGTATAAAATTAAAAATATTAATAAAATAGCTTCCCTTCTCTTAAAATAAAACTAATCATTATCTAAACATATTAGATAGGATTATCTCAAAAAGTATTGTAGCTACCGTTCTGAATAATTGCTTTCAATAACTAATATTTTATTTTTTTCATTTTCCTGGATAGCGAATCGGATAAATAACGTCTCTTCCTCTTGTATGAAATGATTGTCCATATAGATCTATGCTCCCACTTATGTGTGTGTATCATAAAGAATGATAGGTCATTTGTCTTGGATAAAAAACAACAAATGCGATTCAATTAAGAGGGAATTTATTGCCCCCGGGGGGCTCGGCCCGGCCGGTCGGCCAACAAAACTGATCGGCTCTCCATTGGCTTATTTCGACTTGGGCTTGATTCCCTTAAAATCTTAATGAGCTCCTCGAATGAATTGCTTCGTTATTATTTTTGTTTTTTTCTCATATTAATTGGAAATGAGAAAATAGAACTATTGGTTCTTCCCACTACGCAATCTCGTGGTCAAAAATATAACTAAAACAAACGGGTAAGATGCAATAGTAAACAACAATCTAATAAAAATAAACAGACTAATAGAGGCATTCCACGCCAAATCGGACATTTTGAAAAATTTTAATTTTTGATTTCCTTCATTTTACTTTACCATACAGGGTATGGTCAAGTATTGTAATCGTGCATGAAAAAAGTGTTCTTTTCCTTCTTTTTTTCGAAATGTCTCAAAATGGGCTGAAACTATTTTGATTAGAAAAATTGAGCGAAACCATGGCATTTCGCTCTACAAAAAAGCTCTAATAAGTGAACATCGAAAAAATTATATTAATTGTTTTGTCAAAATGTCTGTTAGTCTGTCCGTCTGCTTGTCTGGTTGTCCGTTAGTCTGTGCGTTATCAAATTTATGTGGACGAGCTGAAACTAGTGTGAATATCGAAACCAAATTTCACACGTAGTTTTGGTCCATTGAGTTTAAGAGCTGATTAGATTTTGGTACATATCGACCCAAAATTAAGGGGGGGGGGGGGGGGGGTTAAAAATTAAAAATATAGGCTCTTGTAGCAAACTCAACCAAATTTTGTATACATAATCAGTGGGCCCCCAGGAGTCTAAAAATGCAAAAACTAACCTCCCTCCCTTACATGATTATAAATATTTTTATTAAATATTGATTATAAGTGGGGGACCAGGTTGTATAGTAAAGTCAAGTGGATGGCCATATCAGAACACGTCAGCTTATTTTGACATTTTTTTAGTACTCATCAAAAAACTCTTCCTGTGGTATTTTATTAATATTTGTTCTTGTACTTTTGTTTTTCAGCACTTGATAAAGTCCGAAACGGACGAAACGTTGTGCAAAAATTAATAAAATATGTTAATAAATTATAAAATTGTCCAAAAACCTATTAATTTTTTATTTAAATAAAAATGGACATGAAACAACTGAATTTATCAACTAATTTTTTATTTTAAACACCTGTTAACGATAAAAATGTATAATAATCAATTCAAAATAACTAAAAAAAGAGAAATCAATACCAAAAACTGGTTTTAATAATGGTTAATAGCTAATAAATTTTTTTCGAAATTTTCAAAAATCGAAAAAACATATTAATTATCATAGGCCTACTATCAACCAGGTCTGAAAATTTATAGAATGAATAGAAGTTTAAAATAAAAAATTATCAAATAAAATCGAATAGTACATATGTTACCTAGAGTTAAAATTTTCAAACTCAAAATTCGCATATAAAAACACTTTAAATAATTTTTTTTTCTAAAAAGTATGTAAAAAAAAAACAAAATTTTTGAATTTGAACCCTTTTTGGAGAAGTTATGAGCGAAAAGCTGAAATTCAATATCTTTTAAACCGGTGATCAAAAAAAATTTCAAAATTTACCACAGGAAGAGTTTTTTGATGAGTACTAAAAAAATGTCAAAATAAGCTGACGTGTTCTGATATGGCCATCCACTTGACTTTACTATACAACCTGGCCCCCCACTTATAATCAATATTTAATAAAAATATTTATAATCACGAAATGTAAAATCGATCGAAATTTCTGTTGGTAATGGATTTAAAAAATGAATCAAACCCCATTCAAAATTGCCTTCTTGGATGAAATGGTAGATTTAAGGTTCCGGGGGGCTGCTAGAAATAAATATTGAACCTTTGAAACGTATATCATCCAATTTTATTTATAAAACGCGATACAGACTTCTTTTTCACTTCGTTTTTTTATTTATTTATGTATTTTTTTATTTTTTAGAAGGAAGGTTATTTTATTTGCCAATTTGCAGGGGCTTTTATTTGGAAACTGATAGAGTGTAGCAAAAAATCTTATTGTCGAAATGTTACAAATTCTATTTATTCTATTTGTCCAGGGGTGTTGGTTTGTTGAGTGATTAGCTCACTATTTTACAACAAAATGAATTTACCTAAATCCAATCGGGTGAATTGAACCCATGAGAGAAATATCAGTTAGAAGAATATTTATAATAATTTGAAAAATGATAATGCATGGACAAAATTAGCGGTACGTGTACCTACCATAATAAAGAAAATTTTATAAAATGTGAAATTTAAGGAAAAATCAATTTTTAAGTGTGTTATTAAAATAAATAAAAGTAAGATTAAAATTAGTATTTTAACAAATTAATAAAGAAACTAAAAGATAATTCATCGCATTAAATCGAATTATAGCTATTTTTTTTGTTTCGCTAATTTAGTCCATGAGTATATTTATTGTTCTTAAGAAAGATTATTTTGAACATTTTTTCTCATCTCGCCTTCCTGAGGTTAACCCGTTGCTCCATTTGACCACTTGGCATTTTTCGGACGATTGCTACAGACAAATCGCAGGCTTGTCTGGCAAGCAGAGGGTGGGGATACATCACCCGACACTATCATGTTCAAACCTGTAGAGTCACACTCGCTGTTTACCAGTAGTAGTCAGCATCAGTCTGTTCAATTAATAGCCGCACCTCGTATCATGGGAGCCCCTGCTAGTCAGACAACTAAATTGGCAGATCAGTTAAGGGTATGAATACCCTGCAGAAAAAGGCGAAAGCCATTTCCCCATTTTTACTTTATCCAATGCGAAGCAGATAAAGTTTTGGACCACACAACCTTGCACATATGGACGCGCACCTGGATACACTCTTGAAATTCACTAGTAAGAAATCGTATTACAATTTTAATCTGATGATTACACTGCTTGACAAAAATTAAACTAAAATTTTCCCCTTAAACCTAACAATGGATTCCAGTAGAGTTTTATACGCTGATTATCTTGCAATTTTCCGAATTTTTACAACACGTCAGAGTTTTAAGATAATATCGGCCAAAATTACGAAAAAGGCCATTTTGACCTATTTTTGAGTCCCATTAAATATTAAACACCAACATTTGAAATCAAAATATTTTGTTGACGAAATAGAAAACCGCTTTCTATTTGATTTTCAAATTATCACTTGAATTTAGCTCAATTAAAACTCGAGTTATAACTAAAAAATTAAGACCTTATGTTTTTATCTATGTTTATTATCCTTTATAATCACGTTGTTTTAGTTTTTTTTTTGCTTTAAATCGAGTTCTAATTGAGCTAAAAACAAGTGGTCAATTGAAAATCAAAGAGAAAGCTGTTTCCTATTACGTCAACAAAATATTTTGATTTCAAATATTGCTGTTTAATATTTAATGGGACTCAAAAATAGGTCAAAATGGCATTTTTCGTAATTTTGACCGATAATATCTGAAAACTTTGACTTGTTTTAAAAATTCGGGAAATTGCATGATAATCAGCGTAGAAAACTCTACTGGAATCCATTATTAGGTTTATGGGGAAAATTTTTTGCCGAACAGTGTTATTTGATCTGAAGAAAAAGTTTATGTGGAATTACAATACTTCTCAATACTATACATTATAAAAAATAGCTCAAAACTCGCTTGAAATAGTCAATTTTTCATAATAATTGTGAGATTAATGTTACAAATAAATAAAATAAATGTGTTTCGAATTTTAATTTAAGAATTTCCTACTTTTAGTGTAATTGAGGCTAGTGACTGATAGTACTACGTATTGCATTTTTACACATATAATCAAATTTTCTGCGATTTTTGTTTGAATTCGCTTTGGATAATCAAAAAGCGATACTGCCGTGTCCCTCGGTGGTCGAGTAATTACCTAAATAAAGACAGAGAAAGAGATCCTACCACCTAACTCGACCCGAGAATGCACGAGATCGAGTTTATGTTAATTATATGGTAAATAAAAAAAAAAAAATTATAGATTTTATTTATATTTTTGAGACTTAAGCTTCCATCGTCAGTTTAATATACCGGATGAGTTTTTTATCTTGAGGCAGTCTTATAACTCAAAAACAGTGCATTATATGAAACAAAGTTTCAAATAAAAGTTTGTTTATATCGAGGGGGAACTAAACTACGCTATTGTTTGTCGACCTAGAACAAGCTTTCATAATAATAATTAATAGTTTAATACTTTTTCGACACTGTTCTGAGACATTCCAGAGTGTATCGCAAGTCTTCTGGATGAATTCCAGTTCCAATTTCGTTATTTTGGCCTGTTCCATTTTCTTCGTAGCCCTTATATTATTTCCTTTTTTTATTTTTGTTTTTTTAACAGATTTACAACACATAAAATGAAGCTTGTGAGGGTGTATTCCTATCAGGAAAACGCTCGGCATCCATTTCAATGACAGCCCCATAACACTTATTCCATATTCACCATAATTAAGACCATTTCAATTCTGTCTTCAACAAAAAATGCTCCATTTTTATTATAGTAATACAATATAACTATCTACTGAATTGACATGAGAAATAAACTTTTTTAAACTCTTCTTCTTCTTCATCTTCTTTTTAGGCTAGGTAGCCTGTTTTCTCCAAGGAAGAGTTCCGTCTTTCAACTTTCTGCCCAACGTTTCTTCGGTCTTCCTCTGTCTCTCTTGCCGTCAGGACGGTTTCTCGTGACGATTTTCGGCAGCCTGCTTTCGTCCATACGTTCCACATGCGCTGCCCATTCTCTTCTGCGCACCCTGACCCAGTCTCACGATGTTCTGAATCCCACATGTTGCTCTAAGGTCTTCGTTTTTCAATTTATCCAACAGTGTTTTCCCTTGTATTGCTCTGATGACCCACATTTCTGCCGTCTGGAGTAGTTGTTGTGTCACTGTTGTGTCCGCTCTCGCTTCAATTCCGTATGTTAAGACAGGTCTCACACACGTCTTGTAGATTTTGGTTTTTACTTTCCACGGACATATGTTTATTCTTCCATATGACATTATTAAGGCATCCGGCTATACGCGTCCCTTTTAATATTTAACTTCTAGATTCAAGTCCCTATTGTTGGATATTTCAACTCCCAGATAATTGAATTTAGGGACTTGCTCAATTAGTGATCCCTGAAGGTTGATATTACAGGTCAGATGTTCTCTATTTACTACTAAGCATTTTGTTTTGGATGTTGATATTTGCATATTGAGGGATTCCGCCATGCAATTGAAGGCATCTAAGAGATCTTGGAGACTTTCTTCATTCTCCGCTACCAGAACTGCGTCGTCGGCATAACACACTAGTGGTATAGATGTTTCGCCCATTTTGTAGCCTAGCCGAGTTGGAATGCCCTCTATAATCCTGTCCATTTTAAACTCAAGAATTTTAAATAGTTCTATTACTAGTAGAAAATAATCTCTTAAATCTGTTTACCTACGTATAATGAAATTTAAGATCATTATAAACACTTATTTTCATTGTTGTGACTTTTCGATTTAATAAATATTTATTTAATAATTAATTATTTGATCATTATTATTTGATAATTAATTAATATGTATGATTGTTAAAAATAGTTATTAGGATTTTTTTTTGAGATTTAATTGATTTAATATTTTTTTTTATTTGAATATTTTTTGTTTCTAATAAAAGTTGTTCAGTTTTTTTTGTAGATTCAGAATATGTACAGAAACATATAAGGTTCCATTTAAAAAACAGAACTTGACCTCGAAATACCCTTGAAAGCTTGTTCTATCTAGGTCGACAAACAATAGCGTAGTTTAGTTTCCTCCTTGATATAAATAAACCTTTATTTGAAACTTTTTTTCATATAATGCACTGTTTTTGAGTTATAAGACTGTCTCAAGATAAAAAAAACTCACTCGGAATAAGGTCTTAGAAAGTATAGTCAAATTAATAAAAAAAATATTTTTAGATATATGGTTAAATATAGAGTGCAAATTCTTATGAATATCAAAAACTACTATCAGAGATTAGGGTGATGTATTTGTATGTATTCAACTCTATTTAATGTTAAAGCAGATTTAAAGAAGAATCAATATTTGAAGTGATAGGAAATGTTAAATTGTTTTCGAAATATATAATATGTACATAATGAATAAAACAGTAAAAACATAATATTAGTCACTCATGTGTTTACTTTTTTACTAAGTAAGTGTTTAAATATTTACCATCCGCAAGTGTAAAGATTTACTGAATTAATAAAACAGTAAAGGATTTAAAAATATTTCCATTATTTTGGAAATATGATATGATTAAATTAAAAATTAATACTCTCTCCGATATAGATCAAATTTTGTAATGTTAGTTTTTAAGACTATATAAAATGTATGCTGTTAAAAATCAATAGCCAAAATGAATGCGTGGGGGCGAAAGAGGGGGCAAAATATTACAAATATATATTACAGACCTAATAATCACATGCCGAGACGCCGCCCGCCAGGGCTACCTGCCCGGAGGGTTAAAAATTTCTATAATTTGCCCCCTCCCCCCCTTCGCCCCATACAGTCAATTTTGATAGTTGATTTTTACAGGAATAGTTTCTTAAAGTATTAAAGAATAACTCTACAAAATTTGATCAAGATCGGAGAGAGTTTTAATTTTTGCCCCCACTCACATTTTGGATAGTTGGGAGTCGAATTTCAAAAAATCTTGAAATTACTTTTTAGATATTTGTATTTAGAATTTTATTAAGTAAAAAGCAAGTAGATATTTTATCGTCCTTAAGAGATATCGCATAATCAGTGAAAACACACTTTGCCCCCTTTGACCACCTTAGGGGTCGGGTCGAATTTCGAAAAATCTTTTCTTAGTGATCCCCTATGTCATAGATGTAATATCCTCTCCAAATTTCATGTTTCTATGTCCAGTGGTTCTGGCTTTTTTGATGATGAGTGAGTGAGTGAGTGAGGGAGTGTATCGGGCAAAGAATATATAGATGTGGAACTATTGCGATGGACAGTTTTGCAAAAAATCACAAATTTTCCTTCATAAAATGAAAACCACTTATCCTAAGAACTTGAGATTCCTGTCTCATTTCTCTAGTAAATTTTGTTGATTTGAACGTTCACTTGGACCACTTTTTTGTTAAAACTCTTAGATTTATAGATATCACAGCATTTTCCATGACAGGATATGATATGAAACCTCAGAAGTGTCATAGAAAATGCTCGATATCTATAAATCTAAGAGTTTTAACAAAAAGGTGGTCCAAGTAAACGTTCAAATCAACAAAATTTCCTTTTTAGGATGAGTGGTTTTCATTTTATCAATGAAAAATTGCGATTTTTTTTTGCAAAAAATTGCAGTTTTTCAAAACTTCAACCTCATTAAGGCACGGATTGCCATTATTCTATTGAGATGAAACTTTGTTTGAATTGTAGCAAATTTAATATAGTTTTAAAATCTATAGAGTGGCCTTTGTCGAAAACGTGCTCCTTCATGGACAAAATAGGAAAATATCGAAAAAAGTGCGATTTTTTGGGTGATCCGAGGGTCGAAAACTTGGATTTTGCGCTTGAGCCCGAACGGTTGGTTGGAGAAAAGACCTAAATAATGAAATTTGTAGGAAATTTTATCAACTTTCATTTTCAATAGGAAGGTTATTTACCAAAATTAATAATGTAAAGGGTGTGTAGTTTCCCAGTGAATGAAATAAAACTCAAAGAAGTTTATACAAACTCAATATATTTCGGATTATTAGTACATCATCAGGAGTTTACAAGTTAAAACTAATAATATTTGAACGTGCGATCACAATTTTAACACCTAAACCATACGTACCAATATAACAAAATATAACATTCAAATCATACGTACCAATATAACACAAGAAAAACATCAACATTTAACAATAAATAAAATTAATATTTACAAAATTTTACAAAATATTTTCTTTTTTAATTATAAAAATATAAATATAAAAAATCTAGGTAAATATGAATATTAATATAAATAAAAAACCTTTAATTACAAGTATAAATATAAAAAAAATTTATATATAATTAAATTAGAAAATAAAATTACAAATTTATGTCAAACACAAAATTAATTATAAATATCAATGTACAAATAAGCATAAATTACTCATAGAGATAAAGATTAAAATAAAACATAATAGAGATAAATTACAATATACAACAATGTTGTGGTTATCTCATATATCAGTATATGTAATTTATTTTAGAAGGCTGAGGGCGCGTGGTTTGAATTTAATTTTGATTGTACTTTGGGAAATAGTATATGGTGGAGAAAGAATGACGTTAAGAGTGTTAGGTTTTTTACTTTTTGTTAATTAACAGATCTATTATTGTGGAATTTCTAATGTCCTACTGGTTGTTGAGAATCATATTATTTACGAAAAGTTAATAGTTTTCGAGTTATAAGCGAATTTGAATTTTTCACCTTTTTCACAATGTTGCGTCACGAAATTTTGGTGTGAGACCTCAGATTTGTATTCAGCTCCCCAAAAAACATATAATATGCAAAAATCAGATCTATCCCCAAAACTTTCCCCATAGGGGTCCATTTGAGCACAATTTGACTGGACTAGTAGGAAAAATATAAAACAAACACGAAAATTAATTTCTGTAATTTTTTTTTTTTTAAATTGCTTGTTGTTGTTATTATAAGGAGCCTGTTTTGCATTGAGAAGTGCCTGTATGTCTCCCGCGGAATGTTTTACCCACAAGCAACCTTGAGTGAGTGGATTTTCCTCTCCCTTCCCTCCACTATTAGGTAATTAACTGGCCATTCAGTGTCGGCATTTATGATTCTCTTGTCCCACCTCACCTGTCTCTTACCAGTTACATTGTCCATCGAGAGTGACGAACAATTAATTTGAGTTGTCAATGGATCAAGAGAACTCATTCTTTTTTCCCCCATTAATGTTGCCAACAGGAAGAGAGGTTCTAAAGAATGCTCGCTTTTATTATTTATTAACAGACCCACTGACTGCTATTGTGAATGCCTTGTTGCATATTAACATTTTATTTGCCTTTTGTTATTCACTCTACATATTACTTCGACCTTTTAACTCGGAATCAAAGCTTTGTTATTAAAATTCACATACATATGTAAAATATCATTTTTATTATAAATCATTCCCCCTATATATAACAATTTCTATTTTCCCTTCAAAAATTGATTTTATTATACACCGATGTTTTAAATAGAGGTTAATCAATAGTTTAATAATGCTTTGCACGCAGCACACGTTTTGCCGACTCCCAACACTCTTTCGCGGTCAAATTGGAAAAGTGCCGGACCACTTCATTCGCGAATACATATATCCCCATGACTTCAAGGAACTGGAACTCTCTCCCAGCCTCTATCTTTCCCAGCACCTATGATCTTCAAACCTTCAAAACCAGGGTGCATAGACACCTACGTCTACACCCTCTCACTTAATCAACTTTCCCTTCTCTTCGGTAATGCAAGGGTCTTTCGAGATCCATAGGGGCTACATCTTTACTGGTGCACCCCTTCTTGCATTCGATGGCATTAAAAAAAAAAAAAAAATAATTACATCTAATAAATAGTACCGTCAAATCTCCTTTTTCACGGTTCCGTTATTCGCGTTTTCAGTATTCGCGGGTTACCTCTTCTTAAATTTGCGGCTGAAAATTTTTTATTCCCGGAGCCAAAACTACACGAAACGTGTTGTATTTTTAACCGACTTCAAAAAAGGAGGAGGTTCTCTATTCGACTGTATTTTTTTTTTTTTTTTTTGTGCCTATGTTACCTCATATCTCCGCCAATTGTGAACCGATTTTGAACATTTTTTTTGCTTTAGGTCCAGTCTATCTTCCGATTGGTCCCATTTTTTTCATAGGTTAGACCTTTTTTATTATGTTTGTACAGGCCTGACTTCTTTGTTTATGAACCGATTTCGATGATTCTTTTTTTATTGGAAAGGGGGTATCTTAGGGATGGTGCAATATTAATTTGGTCAAGTTCTGATGATATGATCACTATTAATAACATCACTAAAAGAGAAAAATAAAAATAATTAAAAAAAAAATAAAACCGACTTCAAAAAAATTAAATGCAACAAATAAAATACACTTAAAGGTATAAAATAATTATTATCTTCTAAAGTACGAAATATTAACATGAAATTACTTTTTGAAGTCGGTGCCAAACATATACCTTTTATGAATCGCACTCGACGGATCTTACTTGGTACGTTTGGAGGGTATGCTCGCTTATAGGTATAGTTTGTTTGGCACCGACTTCAAAAAGTAATTTCATGTTAATATTTCGTCGTTTAGTTGTAACTAAATAAGATAATAATTATTTTATACCTTTTAGTGTATTTTATTTGTTGCATTTAATTTTTTTGAAGTCGGTTTTATTTTTTTCTTAAAAATTATTTTTATTTTTCTCTTTTTACTGATGTTATTAATAGTGATCGTATCATCAGAACTTGAGCAAATTAATATGGCACCATCCCTAAGATACCCCTTTCCAATAAAAAAGAATCATCGAAATCGGTTCATAAACAAAGAAGTTAGGCCTGAACAACCCTAACAAAAAAGGTCTAATACCTATGAAAAAAAATGGGACCAATCGGAAGGTAGACTGGACCCAATGCAAAAAAAATTTCAAAATCGGTTCACAATTGGCGGAGATATGAGGTAGCATAGGCACAAAAAAAAAAAAAAATACAGTCGAATAGAGAACCTCCTCCTTTTTTTGAAGTCGTTTAAAAATACAACACGTTTCGTGTAGTTTTGGATCCGGGAATAAAAAGTTTGAATATGATTTCGGCCATGTAGCTGCCGTGGCTGATGCGTAGATGGCCCAATTTTTGTAAAATTCATTCGATAAAGGCAGAATTTTTCTTTATTTTTCAAATTTAACATTAGATTTTTTATAACACGGTATGAAAATACACTTGAAGTTATGAAATCTTAGGGATGCAGCATTAATGGACCGCACGTACGTCACTGATTCTGATGGATTGTTCATTCAAAACACTTGAATGATGTAAAGATAAATTTTACAAAATTTCTAATAGATAATAATAATAAAACTTTTTTTCTTCTGAACATTTTCTAGCTTAATTTATTTGATTAATATTTATATATGGATATGGCTGAGGGATTTGATATTTTACGGTTTAGCAAACACCGAAACGATGTAAATAGAAAATTAATTGATATTTTTCTATTGAATGCATTCATGGTATTTCATTTTTTTGGCTTTATTCATTTAAAAAATTAAAAAAAAAAAAATGAAATTCAACATTATGTAAATCATATTAAAATTTTCATTTTTCACTAAATCCCCTTTCTAATTGATTGTATTGAATGTTATTTATTTATTAATATTATTTATTAAAAAATAGGATGGAGAAGGGAGAGGAATGGGGAAGAGATGATTGAAACGTGTTGTCTAATTTCTAGGCGCGAAAATAGAGATTTCCCTGATATTCACTTCGATTCGAATACCCTGAAAATGTGTAACAGCCTATCCATGTTGGGCGTCTCTGTCGCATCTGACCTGTCTTGGAATGAACACATCTCCTCTGTGGCGAAATCTGCAGCAAGGAAGATTGGCTTCTTATTCAGGTCCAAGCGATTTTACAAACCCCCACAACTTCTCACCATCTACAAGGCCCAAATCCGCCCCTATCTCGAATACTGCTCTCATCTGTGGAGAGGAGCCTCAAAATATTCTCTTGCTACCCTTGATGCAATTCAGAAACGAGCCGTCAGGCTAATTGACGATTCTACCCTCACCGACTCCCTCGACTCGTTGGCTCATCGAAGAGATGTCTCTGCCCTTTCCCTTTTCTATAGATACTATCACGGCAGGTGCTCTGATGAGATAAAGTCAATAATTCCCCCCAAAGCATACTTTTGCACGCAGCACACGTTTTGCCGACTCCCAACACTCTTTTGCGGTCAAATTGGAAAAGTGCCGGACCACTTCATTCGCGAATACATATATCCCCATGACTTCAAGGAACTGGAACTCTCTCCCAGCCTCTATCTTTCCCAGCACCTATGATCTTCAAACCTTCAAAACCAGGGTGCATAGACACCTACGTCTACACCCTCTCACTTAATCAACTTTCCCTTCTCTTCGGTAATGCAAGGGTCTTTCGAGATCCATAGGGGCTACACCTTTACTGGTGCACCCCTTCTTGCATTCGATTGCATTAAAAAAAAAAAAAAAAAAGAAACCAATCGACTTGATTGGGGAATAATGGAATTGAAATAATTATCGGAAAAGAGGTTTTTTTATCTAATTAGATTTTTCCTCTTATTAAAAACAAGAACTAAATATGAATAAGGACACTCGATGGTGGAGAAGTAATCTCGGAATCGAAGCAAAAATACAATGTATACATTAATTAATGTAAAATAATTGGTTTAATAAAAATTTATTAAAAAATAAATTACTTAATTTTTCAATGCATATATATCTATACTAAATCAAGGAATTTCGAGAGGTGATCCGCGATTGGAAGTAGGTGTACACCTCTTTGGAAGTATTTTGGAACTACTTGGAAATATTTGGAATTTCTTGGAAATATTTGGAAGTACTTGGAAATATTTGGAAGTACTTGGAAATATTTGGAATTACTTGGAAAGTACTTGGAAATATTTGGAAGTACTGGAAATATTTGGAATTACTTGGAAATATTTGGAATTACTTGGAAAGTACTTGGAAATATTTGGAAATATTTGGAAGTACTTGGAAATATTTGGAATTACTTGGAAAGTACTTGGAAATATTTGGAAGTACTTGGAAATATTTGGAATTACTTGGAAATATTTGGAAGTACTTGTAACTATCTAGAAGTACTTGGAAATATTTGGAATTACTTGAAAATATTTGGAATTTCTTGGAAAGTACTTGGAAATATTTGGAATTACTTGGAAATATTTGGAAGTACTTGTAACTATCTAGAAGTACTTGGAAATATTTGGAATTACTTGAAAATATTTGGAATTTCTTGGAAATATTTGGAAGTACTTGAAAATATTTGGAATTTCTTGGAAATATTTGGAAGTACTTGTAAATATTTGGAATTACTTGGAAAGTACTTGGAAATATTTCGAATTTCTTGAAATATTTGGAAGTACTTGTAAATATTTGGAATTACTTGGAAAGTACTTGAAAATATTTGGAATTTCTTGGAAATATTTGGAAGTACTTGGAAGTATTTGACAGTACTTGGAAATATTTGGAAGTACTTGGAAATATTTAGAAGTACTTGGAAGTATTTGAAAGTACTTGGAAATATTTGGAAGTACTTGGAAATATTTAGAAGTACTTGGAAATATTTGGAAGTACAAGTGGAAGTAGGTGTACAGCATATTAGGTTGCGGTTCACCCCTCGAGGAATTTTTATTTGTAATAACTGCTAGTATAGGTACTATAATACTATGTCCACTATCATGAATTTAAATAAAAGTACAATTAATCTCATTTTTACTCAACACAGAGATACTCAATTAATTTTGATTTATTTAAATTAAAATGTACTAGTGGTCAGCATACCTGTTATGGTGATTTCTTACCCGCTTAAAGAAAAACGAAATTAAAAAGCCATGGGTAACAGACGAAATACTGCAACTGTTTGACGAACGAAGAAAATTTAAGAACAGAAAAGACGAAGAAGGGAAAGAAACATATAAAAAATTAAGATGGAAAGTTATAAGAGAATGTAGAAAAGCAAAAGAAAAAATGATTCAAGAAAAATGTAAAGAAGTCAACGAAAATCTAGTATTGGGAAAAGTTGATGTAGCCTATAGGGCAATAAAAAGAAATTTTCAAGAAGACAAGCCAAAAAGCAAGAACATAAGAGATAAAGGAGGCCACATTATTCTAAACGAAAACGAACAGGCAAATAGATGGAAGGAACACCTAGAAGAACTCTATGGAGAAGAAAAAACAATGAACCCAATAGAAGAAGAAGAATCTGTGGACGAAAACGAATTAGGAGACCCCATACTCAGGTCAGAATTCGAGACAGCTTTGAAGGAACTAAAAAATAATAGAGCACCCGGAATAGACAATATACAAGCTGAAATCCTAAAGAACTCTGGGGAAAAGGCACTTGACAAACTCTTTGAACTAATTAGCAAAATCTATAAATTGGGAATCATCCCAAAAGATTTCCAAAAAACAAAATAGTCACACTTCCCAAAAGACAGGCGCGGATAAATGTGAAAATTTCAGGACCATTAGCCTAACCTCACATGCCTCCAAAATCCTAACCAAAATAATCCAGAGAAGAATAGAACAAAGAGTTGAAGAAAATCTGGGGGAAGACCAGTTCGGCTTTAGAAGAAACAGAGGCACCCGAGAAGCAATTCTCTCTCTTAGACTAATAATAGAAAGGGCTTTTATCAGGGAAGAATCTGTCTACATCGGATTCATAGACCTAGAAAAAGCATTCGATAATGTCAATTGGGAAATTATGTTTAAAATATTAAAACAGGCGGGAATAAAATTCAGAGAGAGAAGACTAATCTACAATCTATATCAAAACCAGACGGCAATTATAAATATTGGTGATGAACACAGAGAAGCCAAAATAAAAAAAGGTGTAAGACAAGGATGTGTGCTGTCACCCATGATTTTCAACTTATACATAGAAGAAGCGATTAAAGAATTCAAAGACAAAATTGATACAGGTATAGAAATCCAAGGTCAAAAGATCGCTATGTTAAGATTTGCCGATGACATTGCCCTTCTAGGAAGCAATAAAAAAGAATTAGAGGACGCCTTGAATGGAATTAACCAAATCCTAATAGAAGAAATCAAAATGAAAATAAACAAGAATAAAACCAAGGTCCTAGTATGTACAAAAAAAGAACAAACGAGACAGGAATGCATCAAAATTAACCAAGAAAACCTAGAAGGAGTTAAGGAATTCCGCTACCTAGGAAGTAAAATAACATGGGATGGGAGGAGCAAAAACGAAATTAAATCAAGAATTGCCCAAGCAAAAATGGGGTTTAATACAAAACAAAAACTACTATGCTCCTCCTCAATCAGCTTAGCAAACAGGAAGTTGCTATTGAAGACATATGTATGGAGCATAGCCATGTACGGGTGTGAAACCTGGACAATTAGAGAAGAGGAGAGAAAGAGATTAGAGGCTTTCGAAATGTGGTGCTACAGAAGAATGATGAATATCAAATGGATGGATAAAATTACAAATGAAGAAGTTCTTGGAAGAATCGGAGAAAGAAGAACCTTGTGGAAGAGTCTGAAGAAGAGAAGAGGTCAGATGATGGGGCACACACTGAGACATGGGGGACTGCTTAGGGATATCTTGGAGGGGGAGGTGGGAAAGAAAAGGGGAAGGGAAGAACCAGATTAGAATATTTCAACCAAATAATTGGGGATATGGGATGCCAGACATTTAGAGAGGTTAAACAGCTGGCGGGGGACAGAGTCGAGTGGAGACGGATTGTTGCATCAAACCAGTCTTAGGACTGTATACTCAATGATGATGATAAAGGATAAGTATAATTACTATGAAATTTAAATGGTTTGGTGTGTACTGGATATGTTAATTCAATTGCTTCTCTCCAGTAATTTTTTATTAATTCAAGTGAATCCAAATATTTCGAGAGCACTACGGCATCTCTTCTTCAGTGGGGACTGTACTAGTAGATCAGAATAACAGCAAACACTAAGGGTTCACAAGGCATTAATTGCCTCCTGATTACAGATGTTAAAATTGCAAGGTACTCAAATTTCCACAGAGCTAAAAATTTACACAGACCTTTGAATAGTCATTTTAAATTAAATATGAAAAGTCCACATCGATCCAACATGTGCTAAAATTTTTCTTCAAGGTCAAAGTTCATGAAAATCAGTTTTTCACGAATATCTCTTAAACGGTTAGTTATATTGTAAAAATAGTCATTATCAAATTTATAGAGCATGCGATTTTCTACAAAAAAGGTCTTTACACTTTTTCTGTTACAAATTATCGTTCGCATGTTATGGCAAATTCCGAAAACTGCAAACTGTAAATTATTAGCTCTATGAGAATTTCGGCTATGTTGAATGTTTATTTTTAACCGACTTCAAAAAAAGGAGGAGGTTCTCTATTCGACTGATTTTTTTTTTTTTTTATTTTGTGCCTATGTTACCTCATATCTCCGCCAATTGTGAACCGATTTTGAAAATTTTTTTTGCATTGGGTCCAGTCTACGTTCCGATTGGTGATTTCCTAGATATTAGACCTTTTTTGTTAGGTTTGTTCAGGACTAACTTCTTTGTTTATGAACCGATTTCGATGATTCTTTTTTTTTTATTGGAAAGGGGGTATCTTAGGGATGGTGCAATATTAATTTGGTCAAGTTCTCATGATAGGATCACTATTAATAACATCACTAAAAAGAGAAAAATAAAAATAATTAAAAAAAAATAAAACCGACTTCAAAAAAATTAAATGCAACAAATAAAATACACTAAAAGGTATAAAATAATTATTATCTTATTTAGTTACAACTAAACGATGAAATATTAACATGAAATTACTATTTGAAGTCGGTGCCAAACATATACCTTTTATGAATCGCACTCGACGGATCTTACTTAGTACGTTTGGTGGGTACGCCTGCTTATAGTTTGTTTGTCACCGACTTCAAAAAGTAATTTCATGTTAATATTTCGTCGTTTAGTTGTAACTAAATAAGATAATATTTATTTTATACCTTTTAGTGTATTTTATTTGTTGCATTTAATTTTTGAAGTCGGTTTTATTTTTTCTTAAAATTTTTTATGACTGGACTATTAAATTTTGTTTGTTTCTTCTCTGTCCTATTGTGAGTTAACAGGTTTACACTCTATGGTGACACAATTCTTCTTTGTACAATGTATTTATGCTAAAGAAAAAAATAATTCCAAATTCTATTTTTCTTATTTTCTCGAAGAAATCATTGTAATTAGATTTTAATCGATTTAAGATGTATAAGTGATGTGTGCCAAGGAATCGAGGGATTTGTTTGCTTTCGAGAAGGGGGCTGGAGGTGGGGGGGGGGGGGCTTTCTTTCTCTTTAAAAGATTTCTGAATGGACTGGACGTCTGGCTCTGTCATTAAAGCCGATCGAGCAGCTGGCTGATCACCTTGAACACCTTCAACCACCTACAAACAGACAAGTCGCGTTTACTTCATATCCTCCGTGTCACACATTCCTCCCGTTCAACTAAAAATTCCTTTCATCTTACTATAAATGTTACCATAACAACATAACTTGGATTATATCTATATTGTACATTTTTTACTTTACCATACAGTGTATGGTCAAGTATTATAATGCATGAAAAAGTGTTTTTTTCCTTCTTTTTTCGAAATATCTCAAAAACGACTGAAACTATTTTGATTATAAAAAATTGAGCTAAACCATGGCATTTCGCTCTACAAAAAGGGTCTAATAAGTGAACATCGAAAAAATTATATTTTTCGATATAATAGTGTTTTGTCAAAATGTCTGTTAGTTAGTCTGTGCGTTACCAAATTTGTGGACGAGCTAGCTCAAAAACTAGTGTGAATATCGAAATCAAATTTCACACGTAGTTTTGGTCCATTGAGATTAAGAGCTGATTAGATTTTGGTGCATATTGAGCCAAAATTAAGGGGGGTCGAGGTGGGGTTAAAAATTAAAATACTAGGTCGTTTGAGCAAACTCAACCAAGTTTTGTATACATAATCAGTGGACCCCCAGAAGTCTAAAAATGCAAAATCTAACCGCCCAAAATGGGGGGGGGGGTAAAAAAAATAAAAATCTTGGCCATTTACCAAACTCAACCAAATTTTGTATATATAATCAGTCGGTCCCCAGAAGTCTAAAAATGCAAAAACTAACCGCCCAAAATGTGGGGGGGGGGGAGCGGAGGGTCAAAAAATGAAAATCTTGGCCATTTACCAAACTCAACCAAATTTTGTATACATAATCAGTGTGCCCCTAGGAGTCTAAAAATTCAAAAACTAACCCCCCCTCCCCTACATGATTATAAATAATTTTATTAAATATTAATGTAAGTGAAGGTCCAGGTTGTATGGTAAAGTCAAGTGGATGGCCACATCAGAACACGTCAGCTTATTTAACAATTTCTCAAACTATATAACGAAAATAAATCTAAGAAGACCAACTCATTCATTCATCAATAATAATAACTAGTATAATATTGAAACCTCTGTCATTCTTGAAAGACAAACTGAAACTCTTGAGTCTTGATAAATATATCGCACCCCCCCCCCCCGAGAATAACATCACAACTCAAAAAATTTCATTTTACAATACAGCAAAAATAAAGTTCACTTAAATAGTCCAGTCAAATTGTTTTTATCAGGAAAGTTTTGGAGTAGTTCTGATTTTTTGTATATATATGTTTTTTGGGGCGCTGAATCCAAAACTGTGGTCTCCCACCAAAATTTCGTCACGCATCATTGTAGAAAAGGCAAAAAAAAGGTGAAAATTTCCATTTATTGGCGGTACATAAACAGCAAAAAGTCTTGACCTTATGAATTATGAATCCTTATTGTCTGTACTATATTAACTTTCTACGGTTAATTTTGCTGGTGCAAAGTCCGAATAATGTTTATCAAGCCAAACCTTGGTTTCAACAGTATTTTTTTTCGCCAAAAAACAATGCTTTATTAACACACGAGATTCCTTTTTATCCATTTTTTCAAAGTACTAAAAGTTCTTTCACTAAAAATGCTATAACTCAGATACTAATAGTGCAACAGCTGTCAAATTTATACACGCGTCTTTTGAAGGTTGGGGCTAACTAAAAATCATATGGATTTAATACTAGTGGGGCCATTTATGTGTCAGCCTACGAACTTTTCAGCCCGCCGAGTAGATATAATATAATGTGGAAGTATTGCGATGGACAGTCTGTGTCTTGACTCTTTGAGAGCTTGCATCTCAGAGATGAAAAAGTTAATTTCATTTTGTAACTAAGTTTTATCTTAATTGAATAATGGCAATCCGTGCCGTAATGAGGTTGAAGTTTTGAAAAACTGCAATTTTTTGCAAATTTTCCTTCATAAAATGAAAACCACTTATCCTAGGAGCTTGAGATTCCTGTCTCATTTCTTTAGTAAATTTTATTGACTTGAACGTTTACTCTGGACCACTTTTTGTTAAAACTCTTAGATTTATAGATATCTAGCATTTTCCATGACAGGATATGATCTGAATCCTCAGAAGTGACATAGAAAATGCTGGATATCATAAATCTAAGAGTTCTAACAATAAAGTGGTCCAAGTAAACGTTCAAGTCAACAAAATTTTCTTTTTAGGATGAGTGGTTTTCATTTTACGCTATAGCTGTATTAACTTTTTGCTAGTATTGTCACGAAACAACTACCCCCTTAACTTCGATTTTTATTTCTATATCTTTTACTTATTATTCTAAATTTATAGGTGTGTGTGTTAATTTTAAATACAGAATTATTTGCTAACTTTTTCATTAGGGAATGAAAAGGGATTTAAATATTTGTCATGTGAAGCGAAATGAAAGAAAGGTCGCTCGCTCGCTCCATTGGGATTCACTCTCGAAAATTACACGCAACTCGCTTGTTTGATCTGACTTGGTTGGCTCTCTGCTTTGAGCAATTCAAATCCAGTTTTATTTGATCATTCCTTCCATCGCCTAGCTTTTTCTTTATTTGAAATCTTAACTAGAGACATCAGATACTAGATATTAATTGAAGGGCTTTCTATTATAAAATCAAGAGAAAGGATTCATTTGTAATTATTTTCCTTTTATACTTGATTCAATTGCAAAGAGTGTTAGTAATTAAGCGAACTGGGCGGAGTTGGACCATTAGATGCTCTGGGCTCTGAGACAGGCAGGCAGGGTCTTAATACTCGAATGTCCGGGGTCCGGGCTTGCTTGTTCCATCAGTATAAATTGATCTAATTACCCTGGAGGAGCCTTGAGGGTTTATTCCCTAGTTCCAGAGTTGGTCTCACTCTTCTTGAGTCTTCTTGTATGGCAATTGCCAAACTCACGAGATCTCTACTATCTCTGCCCATTTCGACTAATTATTATTCAATGGCGAAGCGTTCACTATGATAGATATAGATGTCGAGAGAAGGGGCTGAGTTTTGGAAACTTTCTTGTTTGGATGTGCCAGCTGTGGAAAACGAACGATTATGAACTCGCTCGCTATATCCCTTTTCCGATTCTCTAAAGCAGCGGTCGGGGAACCGGGGTAACTTACCCCAAATGGGGTAACAATGAAACTATCAGGGGTAATAAGGACATTTTTTAAAATTTTCCATTTTATAAACTACTAGCTGACGACCGGGCCTTCGGCCCGGCGTCACCTAGCTCCTGGCGGGAGCGTCTCGTTCATACCAATTTAATAATTGAAATTTAAAATCTTACTGTAAGTATCGAAAGAATGTGCTGAATGAAATTGATTCAAAAATAAGGAAGAATAAGGAAAGATTTATTTAACACATTGCCTAAGCACGATCACTATCTGACCAATCAGAATCGTTCTAATAATTTAACGCTTTGGCATTGGCTATGCACTGGCCAATCAGATCGTTTCCACATACATATATATCCACATACTTTTCTATTTTATATATATAGAAGATTATAGTATTGTTGTGCCTCGAGAATTTATTTCCTTAAATATAAATATAATTATTCTTAAGGGTAATATTTTGGCAGCCGGCTCTCCTTTTGATCCTCGAATGTGACCATTTCACAATAGCTAAAGGATTTTACAACTTCCTGGACCTAAATGTCAATGGCTTTTAGTCCCAGATATTGATTTATAAATTCATTGGCTTTTTGGGAAATTTCCAGAGAGGCAGGCTTGAGTCAGTCGAGGCTGAAACCCACTAGGGGTCAGACAGTTCTAATCTGAAGCCCACTTGGGGTAGTCAGTTGTCAATTGGAGTTAAGAGATGAATTCAGCTCTCCAGCCATCAGCTATGGAGACATGTGTATTTATAATTAACCAATAAAAAAACCAATATTAAATAATCTCGTCTTTTAAATACATCCTTCTCTCCTCTCATCAAACCAGCATCAGGGCTTAAACAGGTCGAATCGCTTGGACACGTTACCAGACCATTCCCGGGGAACTTCTTCGAGATAAATCAACAAATCGTCAACCTCTCTCTGGTCAAGAAAAGTTGCAACCAAAACTTAAAGTGTTGTCGTAACAGTATTTTAGTTTGAATTATGTTAATGTTACAATTTTTATTTACTTACAGAGAGTTTTCATGTAAATTCCAATTAATTCAATAAATAATAAATAATATACATTTATAAAACTAAAGATTTGAGCATCTTTTTTTTGAAAATAGTTGGAATGTTTTTCAAAAAGTCAACACGGGTAGAGATTAACCAATGTTTTTTAAAGAGAAATAATTCAATCTTTAGGACAAATTCTAAGATTATTAAATTTCGATATCAGAGGGGATTCATCCCCTCAGGAGTCGAACGTAGGAACTAACATGCTTGCCGGGCAGACAGTCAATCAGCTCACACCCTCGAGATAAAAAACCTCTCGCCGATAGTAATTTTTGATTTCAAGTTTGAATCTTATTTAGTTTACGAGTACAATGCTCTGATAGACTGAAAGACATTGTAGCTACACTGTTAAAAAAATGTAAATTTACTATATGTTTTTACATGTTAGCTCTCAGGTTCGACTCCTGAGGGGATGTATCCCCTGTGAAATCGCAATTTAATGATATTTCTACTAAAATCTTAGAATTTGTCCTAAAAATTGAATTCTTTCTCTTTTAATATACAGTACCTGGAGGCACCGAGCGATGCTCGGTAACTTCTTCCTTCAGTTAAAAGATTTATTTTAATATTATTTTTAATTTAAAATTCTGATAAAAAGGTCGATTTTTATTTGAAAGCCGTTTTCAAATTAAAAAAAAAATACAAATATATATAATGTATTCGACCACTGTGTTATTTTTTCAGAAAATCGAGACCCTCTTATGCGAAAGATATTTTTAAATAAATTCTTGATTATTTTTTATTCTATTAAATAAATAAGGTTCTTTATAAAAACAATTATAAAACGTTTATTAATAATTCTAACGTTTAGGGAGAACAACAATCCACAAACACAATACTTCTTCAAGGCCTTTTAGAACAATGAAATAAGGCAACCCATTGTCTGCCTGGGTACAAAAGGAAAAGGGAAACCTTTTTTAAAACCCTAAGAATGGGATTTGTCTACCTGAGAATAATTAATTTGATTACGAAAAAACCCATCAAAAACAATTTTGTCGAAGATGAGACCGTGACAGATCAAATTGTCCCCCCAAAAACCATCTAACCCGTGAATTTAATCAAAATTGGTAGAGTCGTTTTTAAAATATAACCAAGATACAAATATATAAACAAACAAATAAATATACAAACAAATAAATATACAATTTTTGCTCTTTTAATAAGAGTAGATTTATCTTGCTTTTCAGAATGTAGGGGTAACAGCGACCTACGCAAAAATATTTTGGGATAATGGCTAAAAAAGTTCCCCGACCTCTGCTCTAAAGCAACCCCTAAGCTAAGCAGTCAGCCGTCTCGGCAAATCAATGATAGTGACTTGGCGTTTTCCTACTTATCCCTTGGCTCGTCATAATAATCGAACAAAAACACTAGAAGCTACCATCCTTCCTAAAGAAGGCCCTAAAACAGGGGTGTCCAACCTTTTGGCTTACACGGGCCGGATTTGAAGAAAATACAAATGCCTCGGGCCGCATATATTCTAATAATGTAGAAAAATGTAATTCATGGCATAATAATCTTTGAGTTTTTTCCTTCAAGGTATTGATTTCTATTTTTTTTAGTTATTTTGAATTGATTTTTATCGTTAACAGGAGTTTAAAATAAATAATTAGTATTTTAGTTTTTTGAAAGAAAGTAATAACAAATCCTTCTATTTATTTAGGCCCACTATCAACCCGGTCTTAAAATTTGTAGAACCTACAATAGAAACCATGGTTTTAAATACAGATTTATGCTTCAGCTTTTAAAGCCACTACAATTTTTTCAAAAATGCCGCACTTCTTTTATTTCTATTAAAGTAGTCTTTGCTTTTCACTTTCCACAGCTTTCAGTAATGTCGGTACAAATCTATCAACAGGCCAATTAACTCACCCGAGCGCTCTGGATTGGGAGATTAAATATATAACATCTGAGATTTCAAATTCACTTGGTGATCCATCCGAATGTCTAGCGGGCTATACGCGAAATGACGTTGAATTGTAGCTAAGTGGATCACATCTTTTTCTCTTTTGGTCCAGACTTAAGACTCCGCAGACTCCAATAGCATAATCCGCAGTAGTCTCGCGATAAATATCTTTTTCAAATAAGCGCGGTCAAAAACAATTCTCATTGATATAGCAATTATTCTTTGTTATATTAATTAGAAAAATTATGAAAATCAATTAACTCACGTTCCGAATAGGTTTCGGTGTTGAAAGGTAGCGGAGAGTCCTCCATGGTTGCTGCCGACTGTGTGATTGAAAGAAAGATTGATCAAAACCCTTCTAGATGGTCACGCGCTCTCTTCAATCATTTGAATCAATCACCGTCAATGATTGACTCAAGCGTCAAACGGGTTCCTAGACGGTCAATCGTGCTTGATTCAATCATTTTGATCAAAAGATTGACCATCTAGGGCCTACTTAAGTACATGGTAGTTAACAATTAAAGCAACTCATCTCTTTGTTTTGGGAAATTTTTCCAGAGTATCATTTCCGCCTTTCGAGCATGTCCTTAAAATGCACACCCACTCGCTCAGAAATTCACACATATATTATAATAATCTGATAGAAATAAACTTTTTTAACACTTCACTTAAATTATGAAAAACTCATTTGCATTAATCTTATTAGAAAAAATTGTAAAGTTCACGACTTCTTTGAATAGTAATTGATAAATAATCTCTCTTTGAAAAGTATTTTATATTTATTCGCAATAATTGTATATTTTGTCTTTGAATAAATTCCACAAGCGTTAATATTTTCAGGATAATCTTTATAATCATTTTTCACCTTTAATGAAACCTAACATCGGAGTTGGTGCTCATAATACTTGAGAACGATCCGCAGAATAAGTCGATCGAAACGTCGACTTAGTTGTATTGTATTATTTGTTCTTGTTTCTATAAATAATTATAATTAATTATATGTGATTTAAATAAAAATTCAAATTTTAATGGAACATTGCTTTATTTTTTATTTGAAAATAAATCACCTCAACATTTTAAGTCTATATCAGGTTTGGTTTTACGTCCCTTGCTCATTAAAATAAATATTTTGCAATTATCCTAAAATATATGTATTCTAGAGAAATATTTTTTTACTTTACCACACAGGGTATGGTCAAGTATTGTAAAAAAGGGGTTTTGTTTTTGCTTCAACGGCTCAAACTATTTTAATAAAAAATACAATACTTGACGATACCCTGTATGATAATTGATAAAGTAAAATATTGAGCGAAACCATACCGTTTTGAACTACAAGCCTTTTACGATAAAACATTGAAAAAATATATTATTTTTTAGATATTAATTAGTTTGTCAAAATATCCGTTTTTGTGTACGCACAGGAATGGATTTGGGTCTTGAAGAGGATGAGAATCTGCATGGGCGAGAGAAATCGCCTGGATCTGAATAAGAAGCTAACTTTTCCGTACTGCAGATTTCGTCTCAAAGAAAATGCGATCATTCCAAGAAAGGCCAAATGCGACGCCCAATATGGACAGCTTGCCTTACATCTTCAGATTATTTGAACCAAAGAGGATGTCAGGGAAATTTTTATTTTTGCACCTAGAAATTAGACAACATTAAGTCTTGT
This sequence comes from Forficula auricularia, assembly GCA_024734495.1. Taxonomy (NCBI): domain Eukaryota; kingdom Metazoa; phylum Arthropoda; class Insecta; order Dermaptera; family Forficulidae; genus Forficula; species Forficula auricularia. The sequence continues at coordinate 6,596,122 of JALMQS010000092.1, read as the reverse complement.
TTGTATTAAAGCTACCTAAATTTTGGGAATCCCATTTTTGTAGGGGAAGATGTGGATAATGTTCCATCAACCACAACTTTAATACTACGATTTGAGAGAAAACGTTCTACGATTTTCGTTCTTTTAATGTCGTGAATATTAGAATCCAGACATATATTATGCAGAAAAATAATCATTCCTCGTTTTAGCCATTTTTAACACGCTTTTATTACCTTCACTTGTAACTAAGTCTGTATATAAACAAATCTAGAAAGTGGATTTTTCACCTACTTACTTCTAATTGTATTGATTTGAAACTTTGTAAGTATATGTAATTCGGATGACAATACAATAATTTGCTACCATTGATCTTATCTGATCCATTATGCAATAATAAAATTAATTATTTCTTAATTATCCATTAAATCCTGTGGCATATGCAATCATATTGACGTTGGTGAATTTCAGGAGCCTATCCTACAGGGGTATAATAGCATATAAAGTATGTAAGAAAAATTTATGTTCCCACTCAAGCAAGGTGAGAAACGTGCCGAGGGCTGAAAATATGGTATGAGGGTGGGGTTAAAAATTTCAACAAAAGCGTGTTTTTTTAGTTTTTTTAAACTATATTTGATTTGTATTTAATATGTGTCACTATAAACCACACCGCTTTCCCTAAATGTTATATTTTTATTCTTATTTAAACACAATGGCAAAAAATCCACATGACTTTGCCATACACCTGATAAAATTGAATTAAAATAATTTATAATTATGTACGAAAGAACCCCCCCCTCTTAATTTAGGGTCCATTATCAATTAATAACATCTCCTTTTAATTACGAGACTATTTTATTTAAAAATACTCTGCTTTCTTCGATTTTTGTTTTAAAATATTTTTAATCCCCTCCTTTTTTTGATTACTATCAATTTCACATAGTGATTACAGTGTTTATAGTGATTATATAGGGTGCATATCTGAAATTTCGTACAAATCGATTCAAGGGTCTTCAACTTATATTGATAGTTTTATTTTTTTGAACCCCCACAATTTTGGCCCCCGAAGAAAATAATAACTCTCTTTTTAACAAGGTTTTTATATTATTGGTTCATTTTATAGTATATTTCATTTGTTTCGGTTTTTTAGTTTGAAAATTTTATAATTTAAATTTTTACTCTCCCCCACCCCTTAATTTTTTGTTCGATTTCAACCAAAATCTAATCAGCTCTTAATCCCAATGCACCAAAACTACATGTGAAATTTCGTTTTGATATTCACTCTAGTTTTTGAGATAGTGCGTTCACAAAAATTTTGATACTAACTAACGTACAGACATTTTCACAAAATAATTAATATCTCGAATTTTTTTTATCTTTGGCTTTTCGGCCTTTCTAGCCATAAACCACTTATTATGGCTTTTTGTAGACCGAAATGCCATGGTTTTGTCCAATTTTTTTTTATCAAAATAATTTCAGCCTTTTTTAGAGATATTCCGAAAAAAAGAAGACAAAAAACACTTTTTTCATGCACGATTACAATACTTGACCATACCCTGAATGGTAAAGTAAAAACAGATTTTGAATCAATTCAAGGGAAAAATTATCTTTCATATCACAGTGCAAATATATTTTTTTAAACTTTATTCGTATTTAAAAAAAAAAATTCCTTTTCATTTTAAATTATTCTAAATAATTGTTAGTAAAAAGGGAAAATTATGTATGTATAAAATGTATTTTATTTATTCAAGGGAATTTATAATTTTCATTAAAAATCATTTCTATAAATTAAATTTATATATATATATATATATATATATATATATATATATAAAAAGAGATTAAAATCTTAGATAGGGAAACCCCTAATGTGAGATATCGCATATAATTGAAAATATTTTCAATTTTTTTCTAAAAATTATACTCATTTTAATATCAAAACGAGAGATGTAAAGGCGCTAAGGTAATTGAAACAGTAATAAATAAAAATGATTTCACAATAAAAGTCAAATTTAATATTAAAAATATACAAAGTAGAAGTTTGAAATATAAAATCCAGGTCGAATAGGTGAATGTTGTGTCAAGTCGAATATGCATGATCAAAGCTATTGACAAGCATGCAAGGAACCCGACCCGACGCTAGACCACATGGCCTGGACTTTTTATGATTGTCTGGCATGCTCAGTGAAGACGAGGAGCCCCGCCGGAAATGCAGGGAGCCAGTAGACCCTGGGAGGAATTTCAATTGACAACTAGGAGCACACCTAGTTCAATTACACATGCACATGAATGCAACCCGGAGCTCAAACGCATAGATAAACCGGATTAGCTCTTTAATATTGCAACGCATATATCAATAAGACATTCCCTTCTGAATGTATCAAAATAGATATCAATGATGAATATTTATTTAACACATGAGCATAAAAATAAAATTCTATATCTCTATGTTCACTGATCTCCAGATTCAACGGCTTAACCGATTTGCTTGAAATTTGAAACATAGACTCCTGAGGTGCCAAGTAACCGGCGTGATTCATAAAAAGTGAACTTTTAGTCCCAGGAGGTAGTTTAGTATTTTTTTTGCTATTCTTATTCCAAGTTCTAATAAGAAAACACTCTAATTGAATTTTTTCTATAAATTTAAATTTAATCTTTTTAAAACAGTTTAATATAATATAATTGAAGTGTTTAAGCAAGTTATTTGAAATATCTATCAGATATTGTACAAAATTATATATTTTAAATGAATATGCAATAGAATAAAGATTAAATTGAAAGTTTTTTTGCCGAGAGAGTAGCAGAATTTTTATAAATTGTCAATAAAAGAGTGTGTCTTCTGCTAGAATTATCAATTTTTAATTTATAAAGAGACTATAGTTTCTAGAGCTTTGCCCTCTTCATCAGTCTATTACAATTGATTCACAGGAATTATAGCAGAAGACACACTCTTTTATTGTCCACTACAGAATAAAAATTGCGATATACATCGAAACTAGACAATATTTTTTCATTTGAAAAAAAAAATGTTTTATCAATAGATAAATTTTTATTTTAGACCAAAGTTTTATAATTTATTTAAATAATTGAACCGCGAAAGTTGACATTTTTTTTTTGAAGCTTTGCTTCTTTAAGCGCGCTGGGCAGGGTCTAAATGGGAAAAAGTGACCCCGTAAGATTCCCATTCCTCTACGATTCTGGGCTGCTGGTAGGGGAAGTGAGAGAGGGCGGGTGAAGGGTGAGGCCAGAGGTAAAGCTGCAGTAGCTATTGATGGCACAACCGTTCACACAGCTCTTAGGGCCGGTTGTATGTCGCAAAGTAAATCCTTTTTACCACTAACAAACGGTAGATGGTAAATGGAGCCACTGGGATGGCCAATGAACAAATAAATTTTTATTTTAAAACCAAAGTTTTATAATTTATTTAAATAATTGAACCGCGAAAGTTGAAAATTTTTATTTTTTTTAAAATTAATTTTTGACTGCTAGTTCTGCAGATCTAGAATATTCTATTGTTGGATCAATGCGTGTTTTCATTTCTTATCTAGTCGTAGTATTAATCAGTGTATCGCTGCATTTAAATTAATCTCTTACAATAAAAATTGATAAGTACGAAATTCGGTGTAAAGCCAGATTTCGAAAAAGAAAAAATAAAGTAAAAAAATATTGAACAAATTGTTATTATTTTTATTTAAGTATGTGCGGCCCTCGGACATTTTTAATTCGACAATACGGCCGGCCTTCAGTGCAATTCAGGCCTTCTCTAAGCTATAGGGAATAACAAATTGTCGAATTTATGCTTGCCATGTGTATGTTTATTTGAGTACATAGGGATTATTAAACCCATGTAGCAAACTACTTTGTTCCATGCTGCGTTGTTTTGTTTGTATTATACTGATTAATTAGTCAACCAGGATTAAGATTTAATGAATCGATATCAAAAATATCCATCTAAAAGTTTCGAAAAGTGAAAGTGGATGTTATTCGAACGAATTTTACTTACTTTATTGCATTTGATGTACATATTATCATAAATAACTTCCTTTTGAAAAAAATACTAAAGTTTCATTTTTAATATTATTTTTCTTTGTTTCAGGTAAATACTCCATTCTACACTCTATCACCAGGAATTTACTTTATCTACTGAAGTAAAGGTACTTGTGTATACAATATGAATTAAAGAATAAATATTCATACCATTTTTTTTCTCTTATATCAAGCTACATACTATATAGGTATAAACCCCTATTTTATTTTCTATTTATTACTTAAAGGTACTCACATCTGATAAGTACCTATATAAATTTGGTTCACAAATTTTCAAGTATTGATAATTTCCTATTTATACCAGAGGAGGGGGGTGTCGACCCAAAATAACCTCCTAAACCAGTGCTTCTTAAACTATGGGTCGCGCCCCCATTTTGGGTCGAGAAACTGAATTATATAGGGCAAAAATGACAATGAAACAATGAAATTTTATTTTCATGCGCAGCGGCCAAAAAGTGTAATGAATTCAAGGTATATCTGTAATAGTTATGTATAAATTTTTTAAAATCAAAAATCAGTTTTTTGATAAATATTTTTCGGACACGGAGGGATTTAAATGATCTCAAAAATTTTCTTTTCCTTCTGAGAAAAAAAACTGTAATTAATTGTAAATACTCTCGAGTATGAAGACAATTTATAATTAAAACTCAAACCTAACTTCAACGCGTTCACGGTCCATGGATGCTGTGGATGCGCCGCATCCCTAAAATTTCCAAACATTTAGAGTATTTTCATAAATATATAGGACTTCCAAATTCCAGGGGAATCTTTAAATTTTCAAATTTTTATCCGTTATTTCCAATATTTCCATAAAAATCATTTTTTTGTATATCTATTGGTTCTCGAAATGAAATAAAATTGTTGGATAGTTTCAAGGGGCAATTAAAATGAATGATTTTTCCGAAAAGGGTGCGGATAAAATGTTTGAATGCCCTGCCTGGTATATCTTCCAGTTCAAACAGGTCAAAGACTAGTTCAGACGAGTTTTAGTGGAATAAATATTGTTCTCGCTGAGAAACTATTAAAATAGAAAGAATACAAAAATGGAATAAATAAAGATGATTCGAGAATTTCTGGACTAATCCATTTCTAAGATCAGAAATCACTAGGATGGCAATAGAATTAGGAGAAATTTAAGGTTTTCTTATAGGACAGGCTGATTCATTGTGGAAGATGATCCATTTCCATGAATTAATTTCTGACTCCTACCCTCACTCACACAAAGCAGTATCCTTTGGGGGGGGGGGGGGGGGCGAAGGTCCCAAAATTGTTTCTGATCTCTGATTTTTGTAATTTCTATAATTTTGAAAGGAAAAAAATTATCCTTTTGATTTTTCTTTTTCAAGTTGTTTTACATTATGTTTTTCTGGTTTCTCTGTTTATTTTTAAATTTTTTTTACTAAGTTTAGCCCTCGACTCAAGAGTATTCTTATAGAGGTTGAATTTTATTATTATTTGTGTTATATATGTGTGTGTATGTGATTATTTATATATGCAATATTGTTAATCATTGTTAGATTACTTATACATACCTATATGAAACATTGTTAATTCATAACATGTATATTAATAATTTTAGATTTAATTTTTATTGAATCATGGTTATTTAAAATTGCTAATGAGACTGGATGAATGATAATAAATAAATAAATAAATTAAAAAAAAATCTAATGTTAAATTTTAAAAAATAAAGAAAAGAATGCCATTCAATGAAATTTAAAAAAAAATGATAAAATTATTTGTTTCAGACTACAGTTTCGAAATTTGATCTTCATCATCAGTCTTTTGAATAAGAAATATTTCTCATGGGGTCACTTACCCGATTGGATATAGAAAATTCGTTTTGTTGTTATAGCAAGCTAGCTAATCGTTTTTGGGAGCTGAAATTCGGCAAACGTGTTTGTTTTAATACATATTATTATAAATAATATAGTAAAATAAATAGGAGCTAAAATAAACGTGTAGATTTAGCTTTATTTACTTTTTCAACAATACAAATAAATAATCAATAAAATATTAAAAAGAAAACAAATTAATGATTGAACAATTTTAATTACAATATTTAGATTTAATTATTTATACTTCACTTATGTTGAATAGTAATTTATTAATTAATGTAATTTATTCATCATACATAGATTGAGTTGAGGGAAAGCTTGGATTATTTTTTCAAAACAAACACCCACGCTTGTCAGGAGCTGAGTTAAAATCCATGAAAAATTGAATTAAATGAAAACACATTTTAATTATATTTTTGATTTTTCTTTTTCTTAAAGACACCTTTATAATTTATGTAGTAGTGAGATAGGAAATTAATCAACCAATTTTTAATTATATAATAATTTTACCAGAATTATATCTTCTTACATTTATAATATTCATCCTAATTTATTTATACCATCTTGTATTGAATTAAAACAATATCTGGAGGAAAACTTTTTCAAGACTCCATACGCTCTTTTATACCTTTATTATGACATGGCCTTAAAATTTCAATAAAATCAGTGAAGAAATTAGGCTTTCTGAATGTTTAATTTCACATTTATATTCTATATCATGTAATGATATAGGATATAATGTGAAGAATTGCGATCGCCGGCCTGGGTCCTGAAAGCATCCCCTGGTTGAAAATTCACCAACGGCCACTGATAAATACCTATTTAACGAAATACTTCCTTATTAAATTAGAGTATATAATTTTCGATTCTTATTATATCAACTTAATTAAGCCAAACATTTTTTACTGGTCTTTTTGTCAATCTACTTGTATACAAAACAGTTTCAAGTCCCAACGCTCCCTCCCTACATTTGTTGAGCTATATAAAAGCCCTTTTCTTTTTCGGTGTGACTGAGAGTGATGTATCTAAACAAAAAAAAATTCAAAAATTCAAATGCCTATCATCTTTATTTAAACAGACACAATAGGAGTGTTGTTTTAAATTAAATTAAAAAAATACACTAGAAAAAAAATCATAGCTTATTATATGGAATTAAATTAGAATATATTTTAGACCGGAGCAGGAAATAGTAATTATCAATTAGGTATTTCTCAGAGAGAAAACGGAAAAGCAGATGTTTGGATTGAAGTCCCTAAAAGATGTCAAAATTCCAGGGGATTAGAAGAGGATTTGATAGAAGATATAACACACGTTGTTGAGAGCCGAAAAAGTTATCTAATAGCCATAAGGATCTGTGTTAATTTACTTGAATTACAAATTTGATTAGAAATTTGGTGTTTGATGAGGCTCTTGAAAACCTTGGAAACAGGTGGAATGTCTTCGTTAGGAAAAAGAAATACAAGATTTCTTTATAGTCTAACCATTTATTCTTCAGAAAAACTTTTGAGACGTTTCGGCGGATATTCTCACGCCATCCTCAGTCTACAAGGGAGACATAATCTTGATTACAGTCAAGAAATTTAACAATCACATGTCATTTTCAAGATACAAAGATACAAAATAAGAAAATAATTTTATTTTTAATTTTATTTTCTTGTTTTGTCTCTTTGTGTCTTGAAATGACATGTATTGTTAAATTTCTTGACTGTAATCAAGATTATGTTTCCCTTGTAAACTGAGGATGGCGTGAGAATATCCGCCGAAACGTCTCAAAAATTTTTCTGGAGAATAAATGGTTAGACTATAAGGAAATCTTGTTATTCTTTTCCAACGAAGACATTCCACCTGTTTCCAAGGTTTCAAAGCCTTATCAAACACCAAATTTCTAATTTAAAACATTTATAGTACCCTATCTAATTAAAAATTTGTTATATAATAAATTTGTTACATACAGTGTCTTCTTACAATGGAGAGCGTCCACTTTATAGTAATTTTCCCAAGAAAATTGCTCACAAAGGCGGTGTTTTCACCTGTAATTAGTGACGCGTTTTAATTTTCGTCAGAGGTGAACATTTTTTGACCGTAGAAGATTCACTAATTTGAAACAGGAAGTGAAATATCTCTAATGTTTTGTTTTTGAATTAGAAAACCCTTTTTGACGAGGATGTCAATATATTCTGAGACTGTGATATATGTACCTTTTGGCGAAGAAACTTATATTTGGAAATTGAAAATTGGTCACTTTTATCTGTGGATTTTTAAGTTTTTTTTTTTTATAAAATTGTGGCCACCAGTGTATTTTCGGATGATATAGGTTTTTAACTTCAAATTCGAACTTTTCTATATCAAATTCAATCAAATTCAGAATTTCTATTTATAAAACTATGCATATTTCAAATATTAAATTATAGCTTTTTACCTGAAAACGTTTCCTGAGAGTACAAAATGCTATCTTGAAAGTTTTTTGTTAATGAGCTGAAAATTAATATGGAAATTTATTAGAATTCACACCAAATTTTAGCTTTTTACCCGAAAACTTTTTCTGGAAGTATAAAAAATGCCAATCTTGAAAGGTTTTAGTTAATGAGCTGAATTTTATTTTAAATAGAGGGCGCCTGATGATGCAACCAGCAACACAAAACGTTCTTTTGAATGCATATCCTAACTCTACGGCCAACACGAAAAATAAAAATACTTAATAAGTCCAAAATACTGAGAAAAAAAAACAAGTTATCACAATATCACGGATGCACTGACCCACAAACTAGATACCCAACACATGTTTCCTTTCTCGGACTCAAGGCTTGTCTCTTATTTCACCTCGATTGAGCCATTTTCCCTTTATTGTAACAAAAATATTCAAACAGTTACGTCACTAATTAAATTTCACTTAAAAAAATCATTTTTGGTGTTTTATTTCCTTCCTCTATCTTAATTATTATGTAGAAATTTCCTTTTTTTGTGAATTCGTGAGGTTTATTTAGCCCCAGAGGTGAGTTCCTCAAAAATTTTAAAGAAAAAAATATAGTTCTTTCTTTATTTTAGTCAAATTTATTTAAATAAACCTCACGAATTCCCAAAAAAAGGGAAATTTCTACATAATATACCCATCTGTGTGCATCTACATTTAATTATTAGTACCTGGAGCCACCGAGCGATGCACGGTAACCAAACGCCCCAACCCCGCCCCTGAAACCCCGCACCCAGTTTTTGCATTTCTAGCTTTCTAGTGGTCCACAGATTTTTTTTTAATTTTATTAAGCCAATTATTTTACAAGAATTAGTGTATACTAAGTATACTGTATATTTGAGCATCGACTGTCTTTGATCATCTTTTTAGTCCTTGTTTTTATTAAGATGGAAAAAAACTAATTAAATAAAAAAAACCTCTTTTCTGATAATTATTCCAATTCCATATTCCGATCATCCCCCATTTCTCTGGTCCACAGATTATGTGTTTATAGGTATATAAACGAATTTTGTATAATTTTTTTTTTAATTAAATAACAATTTATTGAGTTTTTTAATCAATTAAATAAATAATAAAAAATTATTTTATTGAAGCAATTTTTTACATGAAATAATGTATACATTGTATTTGAGGCTTCGATTTCGGAGATTACTTCCCCACAATCGACTGTTCTTGATCTTCTAGCTTGCGATAATATTTTTAGTAAGTGTTTTTTAATAAGAGAAATTTTAATCAATTAAATTGGAAAATTATAATATATAACAATTTTTGGTATAAAGTATTAGTAGGTTTTAAAATTATAAAAACCAATTAAAACTAAAAGATAATTGAAAAAAATGTAAACAAACCTTTTTTTTTTTTTTTTTTGGCTTTTCGGCCCTTCTAGCCATAAGCCTAATTACGATACTAGATATATTTTTTAAAATTTGTCTCTACCCCCGGGGTCAGATTTTGGCTGGCTGCCTCGAGTCGGATTCGAACCCGGGTCTCCTGGTTAGCTCGCTGTCACGCTACCGACTAGCCTATCGACCCCCCAACAAGCCTTTTTATTGAGATTTTCATCTATCAATAATTACTTTAATTAAGAAAAGATCAATTAAGATGAAATTTGTCGAGGTCCAGACCTAGCCAGATCGTTTTCTCATCCTCAAAACCTGTTAATAGAGTTTAGTTTCATCAAAATCGGTAGAGCCGTTTTCAAAATAGAACTAAGATACAACATACAAACAAATAAATATATGCAAAATATATACAATTTTTGCTCGTTTAATAAGAGTAGATAGATAATTAAAGTAAACGTTTTTAATTATTATATTAAAGTAAAAATCGAATTAATTAATCTAAAACATTCTTAAACATTTTATAAAATATTCTACCTAAATTCAAGAGTACAAGTTAATTTTTGTTTTTATAGTTCACGAATAAAATAATAATTTAATTTTTAAGAATTAACTAGACGGTATTATGGTGGGGTAACCGTCAGTGTGCTTTGAATAATAGGATTAAATGAGAACTCTGAGCAAGTTTGTCAAGGAACCCCAAGCTAAGATGGAGAGAGTAAATCCCTTTATTCTTGGGCTTTGTCTCTCACGCCATATGATGGCCATATCCGCCCCTGATTCATCATCCTGTGCGAATCCGCTTAATGTTTGATTAGTTTAGGCAATCCATCCTCATCAGCAGACATGCGTCTTCTTACGTACTTTGATGAAAAATTATCCTTCATTTCTCTTATATATTTATCACCCCCCTATTCTATTTCTTTCTTTCCGGTCTCAAAATATTAATTATTATAACAATACAAAAAAAAAAAACTGAGTAAAATATGATTAATAAGTGAAAAAAAATAATAATCTTGTCTTATATTATTAAACGAGCAATTCTTGTATATATACATATAAATATATTTCTCGAAAACAGCTCTAATAATTTGGATGAAATTCACATGTCAGGGGGTTTTTGGATTGACATTTCGATCTCTCATGGTCTCATCTTCGACTAAGTTGTTTTTGATGGGTTTTTTGTTAATTCAAATAATTATTCACAGGTGGTTATTTGAATAAAAATTTATAATTACATTTTTTTCAATTTTCTTTTAATAAAATTAATTGGTCGTTTTATTTAAATTCCACTAATTGATCATTACAAATTTTATTATATATTAGAATTTTACCTAATTTAATTAATTTAACGTATTTTTCTATAAAATAATTTATTAGAATATCAATTTGGTTCTCTTAAAAAATCCGACAATTCGAACGATCGCACCTCCTTCTTCAGGATTTAAAAGGGTCAACGAAAGAACCTCCCTGTATATTAATATTATTTTTAATTGCAATTACATTCAAAACTTTGTGACCAGTGATACCTACGTCTTGTTGATGATCATGGCTGATGTAAGCGTTGGTGAAAATATAAATTACCTTTTATTTCAATTTTATTTTATTTTGGCTGCGATTAAAAATCAACCGTTTTACCTGAATATAAAATTAAAAATAATATTAATATATCGATTTTAACTGAATCAAAAAATTACCGATCATCTCTCGGGGTTCTAGTTACCTACTAATAATAAAGATCTTAACAAGGGTTAATTTCACATATTAATATCACGTCTCTGCCAAGATTTATCTTTTACTATATTCCTGAACCGTACGTTGACAAAAAATTGCCAAATAACCAAAATATGGATACGCCTGCGTACCTAGCCTTAAAAATGTTTTCACTTGTTCCTCTAATTTTATATCATGTTTTCAATCAGTCTCAAAATTAGAGGATTTCGGAGATGGGGGGGGCATGGGATTCCCTTTCTAGAATCTCCCTGATGAATACAATAGATAAATTTATTTAACTATAAATATGTATACAGATAGGCATCTTACAACACAGCACTAATGAAGGGTGGGGCAGAGCACTTTGCTTATTTAGAAATTCCATTAAGAAAAAAGTAACGCAGATATATATTAAATTCTTTGAACAGAATCAAGTACTACATTTAAATTTTATGTTTAAACAGTTGTAAATATGATATCAGGCAGATGGCGTTCATTATTCTCAAAACACTGCGTAAATCGAACTCGGAAGTTTCGTTCAACTCTTTCCAGCATATCGACGGGTTTGTTGACGACAGATTGACGAATGTTGTACTTCAGGTGAACCAGGGTCCTTGTAGACATGTGATTTTACATAGTCCCATAAAAAATAGGGGGCTAAAACAGGCGACCATGCTGGCAAGTGCAGATCGCCCCTCAAGGAGATGACACAGTATATTGAGAATAATGGACACCATCTGCATGATATCATCTTTAAAACTGTGTTAACATAAAATTTAAACGTTGTACTTGATGCTGTTCTAAGAATTAAATATATATCTGCTTTACTTTTTTCTTAACTGAATTTCTAAATGAGTAAAGTGCTCTGCCCCACCCTATATAACATGATTTCTCTACAACACGGTTTAGAAATTGAGAAAACTTCGTATAACACGATAGTAAAGTAAAAACAAATCAAAACAATAAATGTGTGATATTAATAAAGAAATACATTTCAATTGAAACTGCTCGAAATTAATTTTTTTTTTCATAACATTTATTTAGTTCGGAGTGGTATTATTATTATGTTATCGAATGTAAAAAGAGGCGCACCAAGAAGCTGAAATCTCTATAGATTTTGCAAGATTCTTACATTACCGAAGGTAAAGGTGGAGACGTAAGTTTCTGTGCCTCGGTGTCGAAGAATTAAAGGTTTAGAGATTATAAGTGTCGGAAAAGTCGGAGGCCGGGAGAGAGTTCCAGTTCCTTGAAGTCATGACGACAAAATTATCAACGTCGAGATTAATAAATTAATTAATTACTTTAACTAGAGATTCTTCCAAAACTTATGTATAATTTAATTTTATAAATTTGATGGTTTATTTAGTCACACAATTTAAACAAATAAAGTAATTTCAGTTAATTAATACTATTTATTTAATAGATTTACTAAACAGATTCGGTCACCACTGGTAGAACATCTTCAGTAGTACTCATCTTATATTTTAAAATTTCCCATGTTTCTTTGAGGAAAAAGATGTTGAGACATTTTACAATGAAGATGTTCTACCAGTGGTGACCGAGACTGTCTAGTAAATCTATGAAATAAATAGTAGTAATTAACTGAAATTACTTTATTTGTTTGATTTGTGTGACTAAATAAATCCTAAAATTTATAAAATTAACTAGAGATATCTATAGTCAATTAAAAACTGCTTCAAAGTTAGAAGCCGAAACGCTAATAAAAACACTAGAAAATTTTAATTAATTTTCTAATATCACTAGGGAATAGGTATAATCAAAAGGAATTTATCATATTTATTTATTTATTTATTTATTTGGCTCAGTTTACATACACAGTTTACATATATATTAATACATATTGAACCCTAACAATATTTATCAATTAAAATTAGAATCAAAATTCAAATCATGAACCCAACTATATGTATTATATTAAAATGAAATAAAATAAAATTTAACCCTCTGTAAGATTAATCTTGAGTCGAGGGTTAAATTTTAAGAAAAATTAACAGAAAAATTCAAAAACATAAATTTAATAAATTACTTTAAATTAAAGACATAAAAGAACAAAGACAAATTAAAAAGTAAAACAACATAAAATAAAGTAAATCAAAATAAAATAAAATAAAAACGTCATACAAAATCACATTCTTAGAAAGCCAGAATTAATTAAAAAACTCTTTATATGTCTAACATTTCTAAATTGATCATAATTATATCTATACTTTATTGCCATTCTCAGGCCAACAATTTGAGCATGTCTCGAGTATAATTCAGTTTTAATCCTGGGCAAAATTATATTTGTTCTACTAGATATACGTGTGGGGTAATAATGCAAATTGTAATTTGTACAATTTATTCTATATAAATGAATACAAGCATTCAATAGGAATAATCCTACCCTCTTTTTGACTAGCAAAGGACTCAAAAAGAATAAAAAATGAATTTTACTCCAAAACTCTAGCAGGGCGCATGAGAATAGAAATTAGTAAAAATTAAGAGAATAATGGTGTACATTCAAGAATGTTCAAGGAAATTCAAATTGCCCAATAGGCAATACTTTAAGATGCTTCTTTCTCCTCCTGTTCCAAAGGTGTTTAAGTTCTCTGCCATTAAGTATACTTATATTCTCGCCTAAAATACATAAATAGCCTAGCTAATAAAGTGTAAACGCCCTTGCCCTTTCTCTGGATCCATGTGCTTTATTGTCAAGCCATTTGCTAAATTAAAACCAACTCTCATTTGTCAGACAAGACAAGAGATAAAGAGAAAGCCTGCGTATAAAAGTGATGGCTAAAAAATATTTGTGCGCCACGTGCAGCCCCTATTATAATTCATACAAATTTAGAATAGCAATCAAACAACAAGGTAGATAGATACAGGGTGTCCCGTATCACAACGATAAACCGTGAACAAGGGATAGGCCAGTTTATGACGGCCCTGAACCTAATTTTTTTTTAAGTCTCATGGTTTTCGAGTTATAGGTATTTTTTTGAAGATGATGAAAATCGTTATCCTCCCCAAAATAATGAGATTCTGTGGCTACAAATTTAGCCATTGATTCTCATCTAATACTTGAGGAATAACAATTCTACATTGGGTTTTGGAAGTTTCGATTATTATTGATGATCATTTCTGAAGACATGGAGGAATCGACTTAAAATCAAAAATAACAATCAAGCTTGAGTTGTTTACCAAAAAAGACTAAATTCTTTTTGATCTTAAGTCGATTCTTCCACGTTTTCAGTAGAGGTTGCCATTAATAGTCAAAACATCAAAAATGGAATGCAATAAGGTTATTCCTCAAGTATTAGATAAGAATCGATTGTTATTTTTGATTTTAAGCCGATTTCTCCATGTTTTCAGCAATGGTTACCAATAATAATTGAAACCTCAAAAATCCAACGTAGAATTGTTATTTCTCAAGTATTAGATGAGAATCGATTACTATTTTTGAATTTAAGTCAACATGGACTTCAAATAGCAAGTAATATCTGATTAATAATATAGGAATGAACATATTAATATTTCAAATGACTTTGGATAAAGCTTAGAAACGATCCGTTGCAGTTTATTTTATTTAATAATATGTTAATCAATTATGTCGCATCTTAATTGATCTAATCTTTGGCTAATTATAGACATTTTTTTTTGGCTTTTCTAGCCAGAAGCCTAATTACGATACTAGTTATATTTTTAAAATTTGTCTCTACCCCCGGGGTCAGATTTTAGCATTATAGACATTAATAGTATAATAGCTATTAATAATGCCATTAATAGCCAAAGATTAGTTAAATTAAGATGCGACATAATTGATTAACATATTAAATAAATAACCCTTCTCAAAATATGTTTTTTAATTAGCTAATTTTGCCAAAAATACAAATATTTTTTTCGAATGAAGTAGGAAGTGCTGTACCATTTTCAAATCTTAACTAAATGGGCCAATTTTTAAATAACTTGTCATGCTAGTTTACTAGACTGTTTTTTACATTAACGATGATTACCATAAAAGTTAGCTGATCAAAAAATTGTAAAACATTAGTCAGGCTAAAATATTTTTTTTCTCCAAAACTATGGTACTTATCGTTTTATTTTGAATTCTGGTCAATAGCAGGATTATTCAGGATTCCGTAACAAAAATTAGAATAATAAAATATGTAAATTTGTAGCCACCTCATCTCATTATTTAGGACAGGGTAGCGATTTTCATTATCTTCTAAAAAATGCCTATATATAACTCGAAAACTATGTTACTTTTATTAAAACATTTTTTTTAGGTTCCGTCATAAACTGGCCTATCTCCTGTTCACAGTTTATCGTTGTGATGGGGGACACCCTGTTTAGTTTATTTCAACTCGGGGGCTTCCATCTTGTATTATTTTAACCGATTTCTCCTCCGTTCTCCCTTTTGAAATTACATTTTGACTTTGGCGAAGGGTTAGTCGCTCAAATGACATCGTCTAATATTTAATGTCACTCTGCTTATTAAAATCAACAGATTCGATTTGGAACAGATCTTGTTCATTTGATGGAATGCTCTTGTCAACAAGTCGACACACAACGCGCTTTATTTACTCTCGGCTCAATCTTCAAACAAAATTAACTGAGTGGGAGAGAGCCTCCTCGGCGCAAATGAAGATTGCATGGATGTCGTTAATATTTGTATTAGCCCCGCGCCGTTCATATTAAATATAGATTAAGTATAGATTGGAAAGCTTTGTACACACACATTTGGTTTATTTACAATCCCTTTTGACAAATTTTTATCTTGAATTAACTTTATTATTGTTAAAATTAAAAGGTTTTTTTTTCCAGAAAGGAGTAAAAAGAGTGTCTTTTGGTTACATATATTATATATAGCGACCAGCGATTTCTACTGCTTTATTTCGAGCTTAATCAGGAGAATAGGCAATGCGCGGTTCCCGACCTCTGGCTAGTTCCATCGCAGTGCCCGAGTTACCCTCTCTAGGATCCTTTATTCTGGCCATCAAGACGCTGGATTACAGGGACTCGCCAGTGGAAACACATATACAATTGTAGGATTTTATTCTCTACCCCTTTCAATGTGGAATGCTTTTAAAAATGAAGATTTGTTTTCGCCTTGAGAGGGGCGCTTGCTTGTTGTTTGTCCGTCAGGATCTTTCGATCGAATGACGGGTGAACGGCGGAGACACGCCTCTTTTATAATCACACGCAGCGCGCGAACATTTATACTTACGTCATCCTAAAAACCGCGAATAATTAACCAATCAGTTTAATTGATAATTAGGGGGGCGAGGTTTATAAAGGCAGCTAGCCCCTCGACGGAGAGTCAGTTGTCAGTTGCTGTTCAATTGTTGAAGCTCAATGAATGGGACAACTCTCCGAGGTGATTGATCACCTGGGAACGATTTGGTAAAGAGACGGTTTGTGTCTATGTCATGAAGCGAAGAAGTATACACCTTCTGTAATAAAAAGGCAATAAATGCGGGCCTTGTTCCAATATTTTATTTAAAGCATGTTTCTGCGGGCTTTGTGCCATTATTTTATTTAAAGCATATTTTCAACTGCCTCTGGCAAATTCATATTTTAGAAAATCATTTTCTGGCTTTCCGCCGCCAAGAGAGATTCTAATCTCTGAAGATCATCTCCCACCCAAACCCGGCGAATCCTTCTAACTAACCCTTTGAGCTAAAAATAATAAAAATCATCCATCATCTTAATCATTTCCTATACAATTATACATAGGTACACATAGCCAAGACTGGATTTTTATCGGGGGGGGGATTTATTGAGAGCGAAGAACTCAGAATCTCAAATTGTAGCCAAATTTTAAATTCCTCTGACAATTAATTCACTTTGCAAACATTGCAATTACAATCAATCATTTCTTGTACCTATTGATAATTGGCTCTTGGCATTCGTGGCCAAAAATATAACTAAACTACTCGGGTCAGCTGCACAACTATCAATCATGACGAGGATAATTTTTCAAAATTGAGATTCCGAAGAATATTTAATTAAAGCAGTCAATATTGCATAAGATAGTAACAACAAACTAATTGTTTTTTATTTTTATTGATTTTCTTTATACAATAAAAATAAATATTACCCGATTGTGTTAGTTTTTATTTCTACCACCAGTTAGCGCTGTTTGCCAACCGACAGATAACAAAACGATGAGATAAATAAATAGCGAAATTTCTTGATTTGCATAGGCGACGTCGAGAGAGTGGAGCAGGGGACTGGAGCTCGGCTGATTTTAACAAGAATTTAATAAAAAGGGGTCAAGTTGGCTAAGCGTTAATATCTGATAACCTGTTAACCAAGTGGACCCGTGTTCGAATCCGATTCGAGGCATCCGGCTAAAACCTGACCCCGGGATAGAAACAAATAAAAAAAAAAAAAAAAATAGTATCGTAAAGTGGCTTATTGCTAGAAAAGCCTAAAAGCCCCCCAAAAAAGTAGGGGGCCGCTTAATCTCTCGGCAGCCCTGTTAATTTGGATAATTTTTCTTTAGCTATAGGGGCATAACACTCCGATCCCCCTCTCCCCATCACTCAAATTTATATGTATCTATATACAGGGTGTCCTGTGTATCACAACGATAAACCGCTAACAGGAGATAGGGCTGCTTATGACGGTCCAGAACCTAAAAAAATAATAATAAAAGTCTAAAGGCATTTTTTTGAAAATGTTGAAAATCGCTACCCACCTCTAAATAATGAGATACTGTGGCTACAAATTTACATATTATATTTTATTATTCTAATTTTTGTTTCGCAATCCTAAATAATCCTGCTATTGACCAGAATTCAAAATAAAACCATCCTAAAACTTTTCCCGGGGCGACACTGCTTGCAGTTTTGCATTTTATTTCTACTCTGAATTTCCTGATCTGACCAGAGTAAAGGGCTGTCATTCAAACTATATATAAGAAGAAGTATCATTGAAATTAATTACATCCTCATTAAGTATGTATATCAAAAAGATTTTTCAAATGCACATGATCATGAAATGTTTGACTAATCCATTAGCGTTAACAAATATTTTCTTGACAAGTCTCTTTTCCCTGGTGGTAGATCTTCCTCTTATTATTCTCTCGTTCTTCAACTTCAACACACCAATCCCTAATCTTTTATTTATTCAAATTCCCCTACTCCTACTCCTAAGGTGACAAATGCATGTCAAAGTGCCTCTTATCTCTCCCTCTTGTTGTAATCCAGCTCTGAGCTTTGGAAATCATAAAATTTCAGCAAATAATTATTCTTCGTTTGTTAAGAGATGTCTTCGGCGGGAAATAAACATGTCTCCATGCAACATGTCTCTTATATTTTATTCACGACTTAAAAGAACTCGACGATTTTTGATTATTATTCATCAGCTCCTTTTTCCGAGAGTGAACCCCTCTTCTTCTTCTTCTTCTCTCGTTTTATCCATTACTATTCAAGGATTTTACAATTAATGAATTCGGCTTCCCGGTTCAGATACATTTGACATTTATGAGAATTCTTACATTTCTTATATTTTTTGTCTCAAAATGTTTTTTTTTTGTTTTCCCCTTCTCTATTATAATTCAAGATAATTTCCTCTTTTTTATAACTTCCCTGGATGAAGAATCAAACCAAGAAGTGTTCTATATCTATTTTGTTAAGGGATAAAAATAATTTTTAAGAAAAAAATAAAACCGACTTCAAAAAATTAAATGCAACAAATAAAATACACTAAAAGGTATAAAATAATTATTATCTTTAGTTACAACTAAACGACGAAATATTAACATGAAATTACTTTTTGAAGTCGGTGCCAAACAAACTATCCCTATAAGCGAGCGTACCCGCCAAACGTACTAAGTAAGATCCGTCGAGTGCGATTCATAAAAGGTATATGTTTGGCACCGACTTCAAAAAGTAATTTCATGTTAATATTTCGTCGTTTAGTTGTAACTAAATAAGATAATAATTATTTTATACCTTTTGGTGTATTTTGTTTGTTGCATTTAATTTTTTGAAGTCTGTTTTATTTAATTCTTAAAAATTATATTTATTTTTCTCTTTTTAGTGATGTTATTAATAGTGATCATATCATCAGAACTTGACCAAATTAATATGACACCATCCCTAAGATACCTCCTTTCCAATAAAAAAAGAATCATCGAAATCGGTTCATAAACAAAGAAGTTAGGCCTGAACAACCCTAACAGAAAAGGTCTAATACCAATGAAAAAAAACGGGACCAATCGGAAGCTAGACTGGACCCAATACAAATTTTTTTCAAAATCGGTTCATAATTGGCGGAGATATGAGGTAACATAGACAAAAAAAAATTCAGTCGAATAGAGAACCTCCTCCTTTTTTGTAGTCGGTTCAAAATGGTGTGGGTTCTTGGTGAAACATTTTAAACTGTATAGTTATCAATTAAATAATTCAAATAGTTATTAAAATTATTGTTTTATTATATTTGTGACAAAAACAACCCTTCAATTTAACGAAAAATTTAAATCAAGTCACTTAAGTTCTGGAAGAAATTTAATAAATTTTAAATGAAGTAAAGAAAATTTTGAAAAATTTAAGAAACTTTTTAAAATTTAAAATATAAAAAAATACTAGGTAGGTTTCACAAAAAAAGAAACTTTTTAAAATTTTAAATACAAAATACTAGGTAGGTTTCACAAAAAAAGAAACTTTTTAAAATTTACAATATATAATACTAGGTAGGTTTTACAAAAAGAAAAGAAACTTTTTAAAATATAAAATACTAGGTAAGTAGGTTTCACAAAATTTTTGTGAATCCTACCTAGTATTTTATATTTAAAATTTTAAAAAGTTTCTTAAATTTTTCAAAATTTTCCTTACTTTATTTTTTATCAATATCTGACTATTTCTTCAATTAAGAGATCTAATGTGTAGCTTCATCATTTTCAAAGGGAATTTTACCTAATTTTGAAGATTTTAATAATTCTCCCTATGCTTAAATTAAATTGAAAATTAATTTTTTGCCGAGAGTAGCAGAATTATTTTTCCAGCAGAAGACACACTCTTTTATTGTCTCCTTTAATTTATAAATTTTTACTTTTTAAAAGTAATCTTATTTATTATTATATTTTTTTAGTTTTTTAAAATTCCTCACCCACTCATTAATTGATTACAGGGCTCTAAGACTAAGGTGAAAAAAAAAATGAATGTATACTTATAATAATCGGCTTGCGCGACGATGGCGATGCCGACGTTATTTTTTTAATTTTAAAACCCACTAATAGTTCATGACTAATAAAATTTTTGAAAATTAGTTAATTTAAATTATTATTTTAAAAACCACTATTTTTTTTTGGTTGCGTTTGGACTTTTGGGATCACGCAAATCTTTCATCTTTTTGTTTGTTTCTTATTATTTTTTTGTTTTTTTTGTTCTATTTTTCATCTTTGATTCTGGCTCTTCTTAATTTGCTAGAATATCCTCATTTTATCTCCATGAGCCTTTTTCCTTTCTTCAGTCCATTTAGTGCCGGTTTTCTTTTTAACCGACTTCAAAAAAAGGAGGAGGTTCACTATTCGACTGAATTTTTTTTTTTTTTTTTTTTGTGCCTATGTTACCTCATATCTCCGCCAATTGTGAACCGATTTTGAAAAAAAATTTTGCATTGGGTTCAGCCTACCTTCCGATTGGTCCCATTTTTTTTCATAGGTATTAGACCTTTTTTATTAGGTTTTTTTAGACCTAACTTCTTTGTTTATGAACCGATTTCGATATTTCTTTTTTTATCCGATAGGGGGTGTCTTAGGGATGGTGTCATATTAATTTGGTCAAGGTTCTGATGATATGATCACTATTACTAATATCACTAAAAAGAGAAAAATAAAAATAATTTTTAAGAAAAAATAATAACCGACTTCAAAAAATTAAATGCAACAAATAAAATAGCACTAAAAGGTATAAAATAATTATTATCTTATTTAGTTACAACTAAACGACGAAATATTAACATGAAATTACTTTTTGAAGTTGGTGCCAAACATAATACCTTTTATGAATCGCACTCGACGGATCTTACTTAGTACGTTTGGAGGGTATGCTCGCTTATAGGTATAGTTTGTTTGGTACCAACTTCAAAAAGTCATTTCATGTTGATATTTCGTCGTTTAGTTGTAACTAAATAAGATAATAATTATTTTACACCTTTTAGTGTATTTTATTTGTTGCATTTAATTTTTGAATCGGTTTTTTATTTTTTCTTAAAAAATTATTTTTTTGATGTCTCTTTTTGGTTGGACCTTCCACTCCCCTATCTTTTTCCGGAAGGTGTATGTAAAACCCACTATTAGTTTATGACAAATAAAACTTGGTAGCCTGCCGAATGCGGGCTTCGCAGCTGGTCTTAATATATTAAACGACGTACGTTTTTATGTTATATATTGCTACAATAAAACAATAAAAGTATTTTTTCTGTATTTCTCGTGTACGAAATATTCGGTTATAAGTATCGAGCTTGACCGCTATGTTCCCTACTCAATAAAATGCAATTTCTTTCCTCTATTCTCAAAAATATAAATGAGATTTACTTTTTGATGCGTTTACCATATATTGATCAGAATCATTATCTTATTGTGAAACTTGATATACTTCATTACCGAATTTTAACAATTAGCTAAATACATGCGGCCCAAAATGTTTGCCAAATAGTTGATAGAACCTGGAACGCCGAGCGATGCTCGGTAATGCATCCCCTTGTTTTTAATTTAATCAACCATTTGTTTTCTTTTGATTCATCCACCCTGTTAATAATTAGATTAATTAAAAAACTTACCCAAATATTTTTTTCCCAAAAGCGAGACCTGGTATTAAATCGAAATGTCAAAAATTCAATACCAATTCAATTCAATGTAATCGGAATTTCGTAGTTTTCTTGATCTAACAGGGCAGCCTTCATTTTCATCAATTCAGCATTAAATTCTACGTCTCCATCTTCATTTAATCTCTATTTAATTTTTTTTCATTTAAATGACAATTTTTTGAACCAGCTATCTTTGTCTAATTTTAATATATATTAATATTTGTAATAATTTAATTATTAGTGGATTTAAAATTTAAAAACCAATTAATTATTAATAGGAAATTGAATAAAAATGTAATTATACATTCAATTAACAAAAAACCCATCAAAAACAACTTAGCCGAAGATGAGACTAAGGTAGATCGTAGTGTCAACCCATAAACCCCCTAAACCTGTGAATTTCATCCAAATCGTTAGAGCCGTTTTCGAGAAACCGATTCTACATAATATATATTATATATATTTAAGAATTGTTCGTTTATGTGGTTTATCAAATGAATCTTGGATTAGTAATTTAAACATGTTTTTTTATACTTTTATTATAGTTTATAAATTAGACTGAAAAATTTATAACCTGTATATTAAGCTTTATGGTCGTTTTCAATAGGTGTAGGTTGTCCTAGGCTCAGATAAGATCGCTGATTTGACAATTTTTTTCCATGTCCAATTCTGAACTTTTTGCTGAACATAAAAATCCCTAAATAAAATAAACATTTCTAGAGGTAGGTGTACGGACTTTTTCTCGTTTCCCTTAACCAGATGGCGCCGTCAAAAACAAAATTCGAATTAGAATCCAATATCTGGTAGTACTTTCTAATATCACAATTTTATGCCTTCATTTAACATATAATAAAAGTAAACGCTCTAAGTAGCTTATTTACATCACTTATGATTGATTTTCTTCGACGGTATAGGATTAAGCTAATGGAATCTCATCCTCTTCCGTTTCCTTGATGCTGGAATTTCTCAGGGCCCTGGCGTTTCATACTTCCTAATTTATATTAATGACCAATTGAGTTTGTCCTCTGAATATGTTCATTGTTACGCGTCCTACCATATAATCTGCAAGGGATTTAATTATATGGATACGAGCTTTTCGGCACGCCCTCGAAGCTCGGCCCTCCGGGCTGGTGCCCTGGCGGGCAGCGTCTCGGTCCAAAATTTTTATTCCTCTTAAAAAACCACACTCCAAATGTATACCCGTAAACTACAGAAAATACATTGTCTCTTAAAAGTTTCGCCTCTTTAATTTTTGAGTGGAGGGGGGGGGGGAGGAATAATTATGAATATATTTAAATTTCATTTTTCCTTTTCAAAAACAAAAATAATGAAATGATTTATGAACTGCAAAAAATTTGCAGGCTGAATCATGGAAATTATTCAAATTTACGCGGTTCAATTAATTTAATTAATTACAAAAAAAATATTTAATGTTTCTTAATTTAAAATGAATTGGAGTCTTTCATTTCAAAATTACAATTATATCTCAAATTTGCCTGGTTAATGAAAATCGATTGGAGCCATCAGTTTAAAATCCGAGCTGACAATTATATTTCAAATTTGCCTCGTTAATTAATATATATTTAATGTTTCTTAATTTAAAATCTATTGGTGTTTTTTCATTTTCATTCGAGTTCAAATGAATACAATATTAACTCGACACAAAGTATAAATCAAAAATATATAGTTTTAGTAACAGAAATCAAAATATAATTATTAATGTTTCAATGGCGTAATGGCTAGAGCTAATGCCCTTAGTTCAAGAGTTCGTCGGTTCGATTCTAGGCAAGACGGTAATTTTTTAGAGAAATTTCTCTAAGCGTTGTTACAAATTAATCTAGATAAATATATATATATATATATATAGTTTATATATTGTTGCTATAATCACCTTAAATTTAAAATATTTGTTTCACAAAACTTTATTAAATTGAAAGAAAATTCTACACATTGTTTTTCATTGGAATGTTATCTGTTATCTGTCTTTAATCGGGTTTCTTGAAGCTTTATGGTAAATCTTTTAGAGAAAAATTTAAGTGGACTAAAAAGGTAATTCAAGAAATTAAAAAAAACAACATAATTCTTGATTAAACATATGAAATATATTTAATTACTCATAAGTTTCCCCTATTTGATTCAATCTTGAATCGAATGCAGGTGATTTTTGTCAGATATTAAGTAATAATAATATCCGAATTTATCTACTCTTATTAAACGAGCAACAATTGTATATTTTTTGTATATATATTTTTTTTATTTTGAAAACGGCTCTACCGATTTTGATGAAACCAACTCTATTAACAAGTTTTGAGGATCAGAAAACGATCTGGCTAGGTCTGGACCTCATCAAAATTCGTCTTAATTGACATTTTCTTAATTAAAGTAATTATTGATAGATGAAAATCTCAATAAAAAAGTTTGTTTACATTTTTTTTCAATTATCTTTTATTTATTAATTGGTTTTTTAATTTAAAAACCCATTAATAGATTATAGCAAATATTATTCTATATTAAAATTTAACAATTTAATTGATTGATGGCATCAACCAATCGACTTGATTGGGGAATAATGGAATTGAAATAATTATCGGAAAAGAGGTTTTTTTATCTAATTAGATTTTTCCTCTTATTAAAAACAAGGACTAAAGATGAATAAGGACACTCGATGGTGGAGAAGTAATCTCCGGAATCGAAGCAAAAATACAATGAATACATTAATTAATATAAAATAATTGGTTTAATTTATTTAATTGATTATAAATTCGAAAATTTTAAATCCCACAAAGATTTCATAAGAAATATTATTATACCTATATTTGAATTTGACATTTTAATTAATTATAAAACTCGATAAATTGTTATTTAATTAAAAAAAAAAATTACACGGAATTTATTTATATACATATATACACATAATCTGTGGACCACTAAAAAAATTAGAAATTCAAAAACTGGGTGCGGGTGGATGTGGGGGTCCCGAGGGCGTGTACTATATATATTTGTGTTTTTATCAGAATTTTAAATTAAAAATAATATTAATATATAGCTTTTAACTGAAGCAAAAAGTTACCGAGCATCGCTCGGTGGTTCCAGGTACTATATTTCTGTGTAAGAAATAATGAATTTAAATAGTTTTCTAATTAATATATTAAAGAGAATTGTTTTTGATCGCGTTTTTAAACAAGATATATATATATCGGTAGAACACTGCTGGTTGAGGCTATTGGAGTCGGCTGAATCTTAAGCCTGGACCAAGAGAGAATTAAAAAGATATGATCCATCTAGCTATGATCCAGCGATTAGTCCGCATGACGCTTTATACCAAACGACGAATATGTATCACCAAATGGATTTGTATTCTGAGATGTTATATATTCAATTCCCCAGTCCAGCGCGCTCGATCTGTTAACACCTGTGTAAGTCAGATTACAAATCCATTTGGTGATCCATATCAGTGTTTGGTATTAAGCGTCATGCGGGCTAATCGCGAAACGATGCTGGATCATAGCTAGATGGATCACATCTTTTTCATTCTCTCTTGGTCCAGACTTAAGATTCAGCCGACTCCAATAGCCTCAACCAGCATTAGTCTAGCGATATATATATCTTGTTTAAAAACGCGATCAAATACAATTCTCTTTAATATATTAATTAGAAAACTATTTATATTTAATTACGGTTAGTTTGCCATGAGAGGCGACTGTGGGTCAGTGGGTAGAGTGTTGGCCCGCTGACTCGAAGATTGCTGGTTCGAGACCGAGTCTCGGCAGATAGATATTTGCAGTCGCCTCCTCTTGGAAAGTAATGGCAACCTGCCAAGAGTATAATTGCCTAGTAACCTCGCCAAATTAGCCGTTCGGAACCGGCGTTAAAAAGTAGGTCCCGTATATCTGTGTAAAAACAACTAAACACACTCAGCACAGGTATATGTGGAGAGGAGCCGACACCCGTTTCGGGTATGGCACTCGATGAAGAAGAAGAAGTTTGCCATAATAAACCGTTTGTCGGGTTCTGATCCCCCACCCCCGTGGCTACGTCTCTGACCTAGAGTAAAATAATACTTTTAAAATTTATTTATAGTAAGAGTAAGGCCTTTGCGCCGTCGTGCACCGCACGACCTTGCACATATGAAAGGCGCGTCTCTGTCCCTATGACCAAGCAAGCCATGTGTCTTTACCCCTGAATAAAAAAAAACAAACTATGATTTATTTTTATACAACCATTTAAATCTTCTTTAAATGAATTAATATATTATATTTGATTTTTCTATATAATCAGTAAATTGAATAAAAAATGTATTTGAGAATTTATTGAAGAAGGATTTCTTATCGAAAAATTTCGAAGAATATTGGCCAGCGAAATTATCTTATCGAGGTAACGGGATTCTTTCTATTTTTATAATTTCTCTCGCTTTAGTTGATGTCGAGAAAGCATTGAGGCAGCGTCGACCACCCTCTACGCCTCACACAAAAGGTAAACAACCCTCACCTTTTAATATTATCCACCCTCCCCTAATATTTTATTCTTATTGAACAAATTTTATTGTTTCTTTTAAATCTTTTATACGAAACAATCTTATTCAAAATCCAAACATTTCCGGGAGAATTTCTCCCTTTAATCAATGAAATTTAAAAAAAAATAAAAATTGCTTAAAATTTATTTTATATCATGGAATCATATTTTTCAAGTGAAACATCTTTCATGACTTTACCGTAACACTTGTCCCCTCTCTTATATTTAATATTGAATTAAAATAATTTATAATTATTTACGAAATAACCGCCCCCCCTCCCTGAATTTTAAACTTATTAGCAATTTATGAAATCTTCTTATAAATGAAAATCTTATATTGTTAAGATCAGCTTTCATTGATTTTTATTATTTTAAATTATTTTTGAACCCCTCTTTTGGTTCACTATCAATTTCGGATAGTGAGCCATTTTTATAAAGTCGCAAAAATTTTGTACAAATCGATCAAAGGGTATTGATAGATCTATTTTTTGAACTTCCGCCCACAATTTTGGCCTCTTAAAAAAAATAATGCCAAATTGAAAGTTTTTGCCGAGAGTAGCAGAATTTTTATATATTGAAGGAGACAATAAAAGAGTGTGTCTTCTGCTGGAATTATAAATTTTATTTATTTATAACGAGACTATAGTTTTGAGGGCTTCGCCTCTTCATCAGTCTATTACAATGGATTCTACAGGAATTAATTTCCATTGTAATAGACTGATGAAAGAGGCAAATCCCCGAAACTATAGTCTCGTTATAAATAAATAAAATTTATAATTCCAGCAGAGACACATCTCTTATTGTCTCCTTCAAAAATAATGCCTCTATCTTTTTATTATATATCTCTTTTATAGTAAATTTGGGGGTTTTTTTCAGTTTGAAAATTTTATAATTTTAATTTTTTACGAGCCCGCACTCCCTTTAATTTTTGGTTCAATTTCAACCAAAATCTAGTCAGTTCTTAATTTCAATGATAAAGAATCTACACGTAAAATTTATTTTTGATATTCACACTAGTTTTTTAGTTAGAGCGTACACAAAATTTGTCACCTAACGCACTTACAGACATTTCGACAAAATCATTAATATATCTCAAAATATAATTTTTTTCAATGTTCAAGTCATTATGGCTTTTTTGTAGAGCACTTAATTTTTTTTTAAGAAAATAGTTTCAGCCGTTTATGAGATATTTCGAAAAAACGAAGCAAAAATAACACTTTTTCCATGAACGATGCCCGTCGAAGGCGGGCTTCGCAGCTAGTTTCTTACTACTCCCTCTAATTCTTACCACTCCCACCAGTAATCGTATTAATAGAAAACTCACTTCAAAAAATAAATTATAGTTTAAAAAACTAAAAAAAAAAAACACGGTCAAATGCACTAAAAAGTACATAATAATGTAATAATCAAAAAGTGTGTGGCGCAGGAGACATGTGTACTTTTAATTAATTTCGTCAAAATGTCCCACGCTTTTTGATTATTAGATTATTATGTACTTTTTAGTTCAACTTTAGCGTGTTTTTAGATTTTTTTAACTATAAATTTTATTAAACCAATTATTTTACATTAATTAATGTATACATTGTATTTTTGCTTCGATTCCGGAGATTACTTCTCCACCATCGAGTGTCCTTATTCATCTTTAGTCCTTGTTTTTAATAAGAGGAAAAATCTAATTAGATAAAAAAACCTCTTTTCCGATAATTATTTCAATTCCATTATTCCCCAATCAAGTCGATTGGTCTCTCCAATCCTCCCCACTCACCATTTTTAAGTTTTTTTTAACTATAATTTATTTTATAAATTATAAATTGTGGTGTTTTTTGAGGCTCTTGAAAACCTTGAAAACAGATGTAATGTCTTCGTTAGGAAAAAGGAAATAAAATTTCTTTATATTCTAACAAATTTATTTTCATGAAAAACTTATGAGACGTTTCGGCGGATATTCTCACACCATCATCAGTCTACAAGGAAAACATAATCTTAATTACAGTAAATTACTAATTACATGTCATTCTCAAGATAAAGAAGAAAAGAACTCACCCAAGCTTTTCATAATATAGTCTTATACTTTATTTCTTTTTTCCTAACGAAGATATTACATCTGTTTTCAAGGTTTTCAAGAGCCTCAAATAACACCACAATTTATAATTTTAAAACATTATAGTACCATATCTAAGTATAATTTATTTTTTTACTTTTTAGTCTTAATTATTTTTATAGAGAAAAGTTTGCGGAATTTAAGAGAATGAAATGTTTTTTAATTTATATAATTAGAAATTTATTAAACCAATTATTTTACATGAGTTAATGTATACATTGTATTTTAGCTTCGACTCCGGAGATTACTTCTCCACCATCGAGTGTCCTTGATCATCTTTAGTCCTTGTTTTTAATAAGAGGAAAAAACTAATTAAAGAAAAAAAACCTCTTTTCCGATAATTATTCCAATTCCATCATTTAATTCCATCTCTCCTATCCAATTTATATAATTTTTTTTTTTATAAATTTTATTAAACCAATTATTTTACATTAATTAATGTATACATTGTATTTTTGCTTCGATTTCGGAGATTACTTCTCCACTATCGAGTGTCCTTATTCATCTTTAGTCCTTGTTTTTAATAAGAGGAAAAAATCTAATTAGATAAAAAAACCTCTTTTCCGATAATTATTTCAATTCCATTATTCCCCAATCAAGTCGATTGGTAATTTCCGTTCATTCAATTTATATAATTTCATTTAAATTGAGTAAATAATTATTTTTATAGAGAAATGTTTGCGCAATTTAACAGAACAAAAGTCACATTGATACATACATACAAACATACATACAGGTGAAGCTAATAAAAGCGTGTTAAAAACCCTCACTTTAAAGAAATACTCCACTGCTTTTCTCAATCCATAAGTATTTCGAATACTTCTACCCTATTTCGAAATAATTCTTGTTAAGATGGGGTTGAAAATACTTTGCCGGCAATTGATATGAATAAATGTTATGAAAGAAGGTTGGTTCTCCAAGGTGATAAGCGGGAGCGGGGGAGGTGGCGATTTGCGGGCCTTCTTCGTGATCCATCAGAGAGAGAGAGAGAGAGAGAGAGAGCAGGGCCGGCCCTATCGATCCACCTCACTCACCAAGGGCGCTCTCTTTCCCTTGCCCTTGCCAAGCAGCCTTCTTATCTACGTAGAGGAATGAAGGTTCCAGGCCGCATGGATCAGAGCATTCAATTCATTCATCTCCAGTGCTTTCACCTTTGCAACCGACACACACCACTCCCAAAAATAATAATAATTACCATCGTTGCTTCAAATGAGTCTCTAAGGGAAAATTCAATTCAAACGACCACTATTCCGATTTACAAAAGGGACCTATCACTTCCTATGTATTCTCTTTATGATTGAATAAAAGAGGGGCAAAAAAATAAGCGCATGAAACAGAAAAAATTCTTCTATTTTGAAAATTTAATAAAAATTAGTTTTTAATTCCGATTTAATAATTCTGATGCTTCTAGTTACAAGTTTTACACTTCAAATTGAACATTTTAATGTGCTTTGAAAAAAAATCAACTCTAATAATATAGTTTTTAAGGAATTTGGTGTTGGTACTTGGTGAAACATTTTTTAAAATTATTGGATAAAAATACTTGGTAGGTTTCACATTAATGTAATAATATACTTGAGCAAGATGCGAGGTAGGTTTTACACACAAAAATAAGCTGACGTGTTCTGATGTGGTACCTCACTTATATTTAATATTTAATAAAATTATTTATAATCATATAGGGGGAGGGGGTGAGGTTTAGCATTTTTAGACTCCTGGGACCCACTGATTATGTATACAAAATTTGGTTTAGTTTGGTAATTGACAAGATTTTCATTTTTTGACCCCCCCCCCCCCATTTCGGGCGCTTAGTTTTTACATTTTTAGACATCTTGGGTCCCACTGATTATGTATACAAAATTTGGTTTAGTTTGGTAATTGGCCAAGATTTTCATTTTTTGACCCCCCGCCCCCATTTTGGGCTGTTAGATTTTGTATTTTTAGACTTCTGGTAAAGTAAAAAAAAATTCGTAGCTGAGATTTCTGGTTGCGAAACGCAGGGGGTACATAAGTATGCACTGACTAATAGATTTTTGGCCCCTTTTTGGCCTCTGGGGACCACAATATCCGGTTTTATGTCCCAAATCCGTTTTCAAAGTATTAATGGCATCGATTCTTTCCACCTAGAAGTTAGAAAATTACCTTTATTCATATCTGAGATACAAGCCCTCAAAGAGTCAGGACCCAGACAGGGGCATCGCAATACTTCCCATTATATTCTTTAGAATATTAATGTCAAAGTAAAAAATGTTTAGGTTCAGGGCCGTCATAAACTGGGGTATCTCCTGATTATCGTTGGGATACGGGACACCCTGTATATATAGGGGGTGAACAAAAAAATATTGTGTATATGTCAGGTGTTCATATTATTTTGCCCAATCCCTATATTATATACGGTATATATATGGAAAAATATTAGAATCCTTTTTTCACTTTACCATACAGGGTATGGTCAAGTATTGTTATCGTGCATGAAAAAACTGTTTTTTTCCTTCTTTTTTTCGAAATATCTCAAAAACGGCTGAAACTATTTTGATTAAAAAAATTGATAAAATTTAGGGAACGCGGTGTTGGTTTATAGTGAAACATTGTTAAAATTGAGCTAAACCATGGCATTTCGCTTTACGAAAAAGCTCTAATAATTGAACATCGAAAAAATTATATTTTTCAAGATAATAATTGTTTTGTCAAAATGTCTGTTAGTCTGTCTGTTAATTAGTCTGTGCATTACCAAATTTTTATAGACGAGCTAGCTCAAAAACTAGTGTGAATATCGAAACCAAATTTCACACGTAGTTTTGGTCCATGGAGATTAAGAGCTGATTAGATTTTGGTGCATATAGACCCAAAATTAAGGGGGGTTAAAAATTAAAAATCTAGGCCATTTGAGCAAACTCAACCAAATTTTGTATACATAATCCGTGGGACCCCAGAAGTCTAAAAATTGCAAAAACTAATCCCCCTACCCTACATGATTATAAATAATTATATTAAATATTAAATATAAGTGAGGGGCTAGGTTGTATAGTAAAGTCAAGTGGATGGCCACATCAGAACACGTCAGCTTTTTTTGTCTTAATTTATATTTAAAATATTGATTAAAATTTACCAAATATTTTTTTCATTTTCATTTTTGTTTTCACTTTAATGCAATTGGATGTTGATGAAAGCAGTCCACGGTGGTTGTAAAAATAAGACTATAGAGGTTTTATTATTTTACATTTATTTGTTAAACCGACGTTTCGGAGATTTATTCTCTCCTTCTTCAGGGTAACAAAAAGTCAATGAAAGTAGTTCAAAACATAATTACTTTCTGTCTCCTTTGACAATGCCAAAAAAACATTATAAATTTTTTTCATCTCGAATAGAAAATAAAGTAACAAGCAATTGATGATCAATATGTTCATTAACATATTGATCATCAATTGCTTGTTACTTTATTTTCTATTCGAGATGAAAAAAATTTTATAATGTTTTTTTGGCATTGTCAAAGGAGACAGAAAGTAATTATGTTTTGAACTACTTTCATTGACTTTTTGTTACCCTGAAGAAGGAGAGAATAAATCTCCGAAACGTCGGTTTAACAAATAAATGTAAAATAATAAAACCTCTATAGTCTTATTTTTTTACAACCACCGTGGACTGCTTTCATCAACATCCAATTGCATATTTATACCAGTCCGTCTCCTAAAGAAAATCTCTATCAATTTCACTTTAATCTTTTCTTTGTCCTTGGGGGGGGGGTCTTCGTCCCCATTAGCCTCCCCCCGTGGTTGCGCCACTGACCCCACGCATCTAGAATTGAGTTTCTATCCATCATGTGATAATCGATAAGATTCCAATTGTCGAATATATGTTTCCGCATATTTACAAATTTTTCTACCCAAATGAGATTAGATTGAGATCGATAATTTGCTAGTTCCAACCAATTAATATGATTATTATCGAAATCCTGAATATCAAATTAATAAGTTAAGATAATTCTCAATTTTGAATGATTTCTCAATTCTTTTTAATATATTTAAAATTTTTGTGTGAACTGTTGTTTAATAGAATTAAGAATTAGTGGAATAAAAGATTTCACTGTCGATGGTAACAGAATTGTTTTTATTTTAGGTTAAAAAATAAAATGAGAGATGGAGTCTTCTGTTTTTAAATAAAATAATTTTTAATTAATTCCTAGAGACTATAGTTTCGAAGGCATTGCCTTCATCATCAGTCTATCACAAATATTTCAGTATTTAGTTACATTCAAATTAAGATTTATACATTGAAAATTTTAAAAAATATAATGTTTTTTATTTTCTATTTTTTTTCATGTTTCCTCTTGGCAGATTAGAATGTAAATAGAACAATATCAGGGTTACTCATCCCTTGTTTTACTTTACAAAAGCCTAATCAAAAAGAAGACGAGTAACCCTGATATTGCTCTATTTACATTCTAATCTGCCAAGAGAAACATGAAAAAATAAACTGCAACGGATCGTTGCTAAACTTTATCCAAATTCATTTGAAATATTAATATGTTTGTTCCTTTATTATTAATCAGATATCACTTTCAATTTGTAGTTCATGTTGACATTAATTAAAAATAATTCTGATTTAATAGTCGAGGAATAACCATTCTACATTGGATTTTTGACATTTCGGTTATTATTGTAACCATTCCTGAAGACATGGAGGAATCGACTTAAAATCAAAAATAGCCATCGATTCTCATCTAATACTTAAGGAATAACAATTCTACATTAGGTTTTGGACGTTTCAAGCTTGAGTTGTTTACCAAAAAAGAATTTAGTCTTTTTGATTTTAAGTCGATTCTTCCACGTTTTCAGTAAAGGTTACCATTAATAGTCAAAACATCAAAAATGGAATGCAATAAGGTTATTCCTATAGTATTAGATGAAAATCGTTACTTTTGATTTTAAGTCGATTCCTCCATGTCTTCAGCAATGGTTACCAATAATAATCGAAACGTCAAAAACCTAATGTAGAATTGTTATTCCTCAAGTATTAGATGAGAATCGATGACTATTTTTGATTTTAAGTCGATTCCTCCATGTCTTCAGCAATGGTTACCAATAAAAACCGAAATGTCAAAAATCCAATATAGAATGGTTATTCCTCAAGTACTAGATGAGAATCAATCGCTATTTTTGGTTTAAAGTCGATTTCTCTATGTCTTAAGCAAAGGTAACGGATAAGAAAACAACGCAGTTGCTATGGTTACTTATAAAATTTCCTCCCAAATTTTTACCATTTCACAGCGAGAAGCCTAACCATTCTTACTTAAGTTAGGTTAAATGAGCTATCTTAAAACGATCAAATGAATAAATTTTAAAGAATTTAAAATAAAAAATTAAAAAAAGTACTATTTTATTCTAGAGTAAAGTACTTTAAAATATAATTTTACTAAAAACTTTATTTAACCTTTTTTGTGGTCCCCAAGGTACTTAATTAGGATATTAAATTTCATAAAAATTGGTTAAGTCATTTTCAAGATATTTAGAAAAACTAAAAGTACTTAAATAAAGTACTAATGTTTGTGGGCCGATATGTACCAAAAACTAATCAGCGCTTCATTTTGTTAAAAGAATGCTAGGTTTTCAATTTCATTTCAATCGGTGCAACGGTGTGGAAAAAATCGTGGGCCAAAAAAACGATAACATACATCCATACATCCATACATCCATCTATCCATCTATCTATCCGCACGCACTAAATGAAAAAATCGCACTTTTTGGCCTCTCGACGAGACCCCATGTAATTTTTGGCAAAACCGTCACGTGCTAAAATTCAACCTAATTGAATACTACAATTTGTGACTTTAATTGAGTCCATGGGTTCCGTAGTCTTTACCTGAGGACCCTTTGAAGCCACGCTTGCCCCGAGAGCGATTACAATATTTTACCCATGCTTTGCATTGGATAAAGTAAAAAATAGAAAATAAAAAACATATTTTTCAAAATTTTCAATGTATAAATCTTAATTTGAATGTAACTAAATACTGAAATATTTGTGATAGACTGATGATGAATGATTATAAATGATAATAAACATAGACAAAAACATTTGATCTTAGTTTTTTAGTTATAACTCGAGTTCTAATTGAGCTGAAAACAAGTAGTAATTTGAAAATCAAAGAGGAAGCTGTTTTCTATTAAACGAACAAAATATTTTGATTTCATATATTGCTGTTTAATATTTAATGGGACTCAAACATATGTTCGTTTTCGCCATTTTGGCCGATAATATCTCAAAACTCTGACCTGTTGTAAAAAATCGAGAAATTGCATGATAAATAATCAGCGTATAAAACTCTACTGGAATCCATTGTTACATTTACGGTTACAAATTATTGTTTAATTTTTGTTGAGCTGTGTTATGTTATTAGATAAAACACCTTTAGCATATTTCATTTCCATTTCCACTGAAAAATTCAGAATAAAGTAATAATTTGACCTCGAATAATGATTATAATATTCAACCAATTCTCTGTGTTTTATATATTTAAACCTAAAATAAATAAGCTGACGTGTTCTGATGTGGCCACCCACTTGACTTTACCATACAACCTGGCCCATAAAATTATTTATAATCATGTAGGGGGCGGGGTTAGTTTTTACATTTTTATACTTCTGGGGTCCCACTGATTATGTATACAAAATTTGGTTGAGTTTTGTAAATGGCCAAGATTATAATTTTTAACCCCCCTCCACCCCCCTTAATTTTGGGTCGTTATGCATCAAAATCTAATTAGCTCTTAATCTCATTGGACCAAAACTACGTGTGAAATTTGGTTTCGATATTCACACTAGTTTTTGAGCTAGCTCTTCTACAAAATTTGGTAACGCACAGACTAACTAACAGACATTTTGACAAAACAATTATTATCTCAAAAAATATTATTTTTCGATGTTCACTTATTAGGCTTTTTTGTAGTCCGAAATGCCATGGTTTAGCTCAATTTTTTTAATCAAAATAGTTTCAGCCGTTTTTGATATATTTCGAAAAAAAGAAGGAAAAAAAAAACACTTTTTTCATGCACGATTACAATACTTGACCATACCCTGTATGGTAAAGTAAAAAACTTCAATTCAACTACGAAAGTTTCGGTTTTCATCAGAATCAGAGAAAACTTTTCAATTGAACTCTAGGGCTTGTTCTTTTCCCTTTACTTCCGCGTGCATCTCTTGTGAATGATTTCCCAGTGGTTTATTGGCTATGATTTGTTGAATTAGATCTCGGTCAACGGTGCGTAGACGTGCGTAGACAACTAGGCTACCTCTCCCCCCCCCCCCCAGGTCCAGGTCCAGACCACGCCCTTGTTACTCTTCTGTCGTCAGAACATTTATTTTTATTAAATGCGGAAAAAATCATCATTTTCAATATTTAATTTAATATTAAGCCTTTATAGCGAGATAAGAAAAATATTAGAATACATGGTCGTCAAAGTGTTCACAACAGAATTAGTAACTCATCGACTTTATCTAAAATTTATGAAATTTCATATAAACATTATGTACCAGTTGTATGTCGGTTGGTAAACGCTTTTTAAACGTTGACAAAGGGTAAAGCCTTTGAATTCACCTTGTGCCCGGCGTGATGGCCAACCAGATGACAGGCACTTTCATCTGATTGGCCATCCCACCCGGCACAAGGCGAATTTTAAGGTTTTACCCTTTTCCAACGTTTAAAAATAGTTTACCAACCGACATACAACTGGCCCTATGTCGGAGTAATCATGTTTACCACTTGTCTTATCTTAAGATTAAACTAGGTTCATTGTACTAATACCAGCTGCGAGGCCCGCCTTAGGCCTTCTTGCTAGCCTGGGGGCTATAGCCTCTGGATTCCCTATTGAGTTTTAATATAATAATTTTAATAAATTTTATTTGTCATGAGCTATTAGTGGGTTTTAAAATTAAAAAATCACGTCGGCGTCGCCAATTACACTGCTCGACAAAAATTAAACAAAAATTTCTCCCCGTAAACTTAACATTGGCCTCCAGTAGAGTTTTATACGCTGATTATCATACGATTTTCTGATTTTTTACATCACGTAAAAGTTTTGAGATATTACCGGTCAAAATGACGAAAAAGGCCATTTTGATCTATTTTCGCATCCATTAGATATTAAACAGCAATATTTGATATCAAAATATTTTTTTGACGTAATAGAAAAGAGCTTCCTCTTTGATTTTCAAATCACCACTTGTTTGTAGCTCAATTAGAACTCGAGTTATAACTAAAAAACTAAGACCTTATGTTTTTATCTATTTTTATTATCCTTTATAATCACGTAGTTTTAGTTTTTTAGTTATAACTCTAGTTCGAATTGAGCTAAAATCAAGTGGTAATTTGAAAAATCAAAAAGGAAGCCGTTTTCTATTATGTCAACAAAATATTGTGATTTCAAATAATGCTGTTCGAGTTATAACTAAAAAACTAATATCTTTTTTTTTATATGTTATATTCTAATCTCCCAAGAGGAAACATGAAGAAAAAGACATTATATATTTTTCAAAATTTTCAATGTATAAATCTTAATTTGTAACTAATTTGAAATATTTGTGATAGACTGATGATGAAGGCAATGCCTTCGAAACTATAGTCTCTAGAAATAATTAAAAATTATTTTATTTAAAAAACAGAAGACTCTCTCATTTTATTTTTAACCTAAAATAAAAACAATTCTGTTACCATCGACAGTGAAATCTTTTATTCAACTAATAACTAATACCTTATGTTTATTATCCTTTAATCAAGTAGTTTTAGTTATAACTCGAGTTCTAATTGAGCTACAAACAGGTGGTAATTTGAAAATTAAAGAGGACGTTGTCTTCTATTAAGTCAACAAAATATTTTGATTACAAATATTGCTGTTTAATATCTAATCGGACTAAAAAAATAGTCAAAATGGCCTTTTTCCTCGTTTTGACCGATAATATCTCAAAACTCTTTTATAAAAAATCGGGAAATTGCATGATAATCAGCGTATACTGGAATCTATTGTTATGTTTACTGTTACAAATTTTTGTTTAATTTTTGTCGAGCAATGATTCTTAATATGACCGATTTGATTTGAACAGATGGCAGGACTTGATGAACGCCTGTATTTAGACAACCTCAACATACGCTAGCACTGTGCAAGCTCAAAAATATCCTTTTTTTACTTTATCTCCCTGCCCAGCAAGATGCCCATCGAAAGCTATCTTCGCAGTTCGTATTAAATATTTTGAATAATCACGTAGTTTTAGCTTTTAGCTAAAAGGTCAAAATAGCCTTTTACGTCGTTTTCACCGATAATATCTCCAAAACAAGAGCTAATCGGTAATTTTTATGGTGATTTTTGAATTCAGCGGGTGGAAATACATAAGAATCAGCTATTTTGAGCCCAAAACATTTTCATTGTTGGACAGTATTATTTCATGATAGCTTGAAATTAATTTTATGTAAAAGTACCTGGAGCTACCGAGCGATGCACGGTAACCAAATTAAAAAAATAAAAATATATAGTAAACGCTCTCTGCCACCCCCCTCCCCCCGAAACCACGTACCTCGCCCCCACCACTGCATCCAAACCCCGCCCCCAAAACCCCGCACCTCGTCCCACCCACCGGATCCCCCCAAGACTGCACCTCCACATCCATCCCCAGCATCCGGTTTTCCATTTCTAGCTTTCTATTGGTCCATAGATTATGTGTATAAAGGTTATATAAATAAATTCCGTATAATAATTTTTTTAATTAAATAACAATTTATCGAATTTTTTAATCAATTATGTAAGCAATTTTTTACATGAAATAGGCTTCGATTTCGGAGATTACTTCCCCCACCATCGACTGTACTTGATCTTCTAGCTTGCGATAATATTTTTAGTCCGTGTTTTTTAATAAGTGGAATTTTAATCAATTAATTTTTTTTTATAAATTTTATTAAACCAATTATTTTACATTAATTAATGTATACATTGTATTTTTGCTTTTCGATTCCGGAGATTACTTGTCCACCATCGAGTGTCCTTATTCATCTTTAGTCCTTGTTTTTAATAAGAGGAAAAATCTAATTAGATAAAAAAACCTCTTTTCCGATAATTATTTCAATTCCATTATTCCCCAATCAAGTCGATTGGTTGATGATCACTCCCAATTAATCTCCATCCCTCCAATCAATTAAATTGGCAAATTATAATATATAACAATATTTTATATAACCTATTAGTGGGTTTTAAAATTAAAAAACCAATTAAAAATAAAAGATAATTGAAAAAAATGTAAACAAACTATTTTATTGAGATTTTCATCTATCAATAATTACCTTAGTTAAGAAAAGATCAATCAAGATGAAATTTATCGAGTTCAGACCTAGCCAGATTGTTTTCTCATCCTCAAAACTTGTTAATAGATTTTGTTTCATCAAAATCGGTAGATCCGTTTTCAAAATAGAACTATAAGTTACAAATATAAATATAAAAAACAATTTTTGCTCCTTTAATAAGAGTAGATACCGGACTCGAAACGTGATATTTCCATATTTCATCATCCAACTTTCGTATTGGTGTATATTCAGAAAGAGCGTGACAATGGATATATCCATCGATCAATGAAATAAATTTTATTATTTTTGCCATTTGATATTAGTTTAACGCGTTTTCTTCTTTTTTTTTTTTTTTTTTAATGCAATCGAATGCAAGAAGGGGTGCACCAGTAAAGATGCAGCCCCTATGGATCTCGAAAGACCCTTGCATTACCGAAGAGAAGGGAAAGTTGATTAAGTGAGAGGGTGTAGACGTAGGTGTCTATGCACTCCGGTTTTGAAGGTTTGAAGATTATTGGTGGTGGGAAAGATGGAGGCTGGGAGAGAGTTCCAGTTCCTTGAAGTATGTATTTGCGAATGACGTGGTCCGGCACTTTTCTAATTTGACCGCGAGTGTTGGGAGTCGGCAAAACGCGTGCTACGTGCAAAGCATGCTTTGGGGGGAATTATTGATTTTATCTCATCAGAGCACCTGCCGTGATAGTATCTATAGAAAAGGGAAAGGGCAGAGACGTTTCTTCGATGAGCCAGCGAGTCGAGGGAGTCGGTGAGGGTAGAATCGTCAATTAGCCTGACGGCTCGTTTCTGAATTGCATCCAGGGTAGCAAGAGAGTATTTTGAGGCTCCTCTCCATAGATGAGAGCCGTATTCGATACAGGGGCGGATTTGGGCCTTGTAGATGGTGAGAAGATGTGGGGGCTTGTAAAATCGCTTGGACCTGAATAATTAGCCAATCTTCCTTGCTGCAGATTTCGCCACAGAGGAGATGTGTTCATTCCAAGACAGGTCTGATGCGACAGAGACGCCCAGCATGGATAGGTTGTCACACATTTTCAGGTTCTCTATCTATCTTGTTACAAATTTATGAATATTCTTTATTTAGCGAAATCCAATTGACAAATCAAATATCTAATCATATACGATTAAATGTTTACCTATAGCATATTTACACGATGCTCTATATATTCGTAAATAACAATCCACTGGCAATAGGGATTGTTTCTCTATATTTAAAGGTAAATGAATTTAATATTTAATTACCAAATATTCATTTTAATAATAGAAATGAGAATTCTCCGTGAAGCGGGTCGAGGGGGTGGGATGGGGGTAGATTTTTTGTTTTCCTTAAAATAAAGGGAATTAAATATTCAGAACTCACTCAGAAATACGTACAGATTGAAAATGAACAGAATGGAATTTTTATACATTTTCCTCTGTTATTTTTTTTACTTTACCATACAGCGTATGAAAAAAAGTTTCAAATAAAAGTTTATTTATATCGAGGGGAAGCTATAGTACGTTATTGTTGTTTGACGTAGAACAAGCTTTCAAGGGTATTTCAAGGTCAAGTTCTGTTTTTTAAATAGAACCCTATATTATTTGTTACGTCTACTTAATCTACAAAAAAAAAAACTGAACAACTTTCATTAGAACTATTTTTAACCGACTTCAAAAAAGGAGGAGGTTCTCTATTCGATTGAATATTTTTTTTTTTTTTTTTTTGTGCCTATGTTACCTCATATCTCCGCCAATTGTCAACCGATTTTGAAAATTTTTTTTGCATTGGGTCCAGTCTAGCTTCCGATTGGTCCCATTTTTTCGATTTTTTTCATAGGTATTAGACCTTTTTTATTAGGTTTGTTTAGACCTAACCTCTTTGTTTATGAACCGATTTCGATGGTTCTTTTTTTATCCGAAAGGGGGTGTCTTAGGGATGGTGTCATATTAATTTGGTCAAGTTCTGACGATATAATCACTATTAATAACATCACTAATAAGAGAAAAATAAAAATTTTTAAGAAAAAAATAAAAACCGACTTCAAAAAATTAAATGCAACAAATATAAAAATACACTAAAAGGTATAAAATAATTATTATCTTATTTAGTTACAACTAAACGACGAAATATTAACACGAAATTACTTTTTGAAGTTGGTGCCAAACATATACCTTTTATGAATCGCACTCGACGGATCTTACTTAGTACGTTTGGCAGGTACGCTCGCTTATAGGTATAGTTTGTTTGGTACCGACTTCAAAAGTAATTTCATGTTAATATTTCGTCGTTTAGTTGTAACTAAATAAGATAATAATTATTTTATACCTTTTAGTGTCATTTTATTTGTTGCATTTAATTTTTTGAAGTCGGTTTTTATTTTTTCTTAAAAATTATTTTTTATTTAAAAAGAAAAAATATTGGTGGGCCAATTGAGATGGGACGGGGCTCGTATAAGACCTTATAAAAATAACTCACTATGTGAAATTGAGGGTAGGGGCTCAAAAATATTTTCAAACAATATTCAAAGAAATTATATATTCAAATTGTCTTATAATTAAAAGCAGATATTATTAATTGCTAATGGGGCCAAAATTCAAAGGGGATTGAGGGGAGTGGCTTCTTTCGTAAATAATTATAAAATATTTTAATTCAATATTAAATATAAGAGAGAATAGCCAGGTGTTATGGTAAAGTCCACATCGTGATATTTCGCAGAATTGTAAATTACTTGAATTTGTTAAGCATGATAAATACCATACTTAGTTAAACCTGCTCACCATTATTATAATCTGCTCTTCTGTGGATGGAAAATATCCGAAAATCGTAATTAGGCACCACCGATATAAAACAGACCGGCAATTTGGCCTCCTCCTTTTTTGGTCATTATCCAAATGGGTTCTCCTTCAACGGGAGCAGAGATCTATCATAAAAGAATATCGTTGTTGCTTTGTTCAAGGAACTATCATTAGTGGAATATGAAAGCTCCTAGAGAAATTTGAGTTGCATGACTAGTTCACATGCCATTCTCTCTCTCTCTCTAATTACTTCCTTAAACTATTTCGCACGGTCCTCTCTTTACGAACCGAGCCAACTGTGTTTTTGTTTTTCATTTTAAGCCTCCTCTCTCTACTTGGACTGACTTTATAATTCTCTCAGTACTATTATACGAAAAACTAACGTGAGACAAGTGGCCGATTTACGATGAACAGGCAGATTAGATATATGGTGAAGGTATTCAAAAATAAGCTGACATGTTCTGATGTGGCCACCCACTTGACTTTACCATACAACCTGGCCTCTCACTTATACTATATATATTTATCTAGATTAATTTGTAACAACGCTTAGAGAAATTTCTCTAAAAAAATTACCCTCTTGCCTAGAATCGAACCGACGAACTCTTGAACTTTTTTTTTTTTTTTCAATTTAAAATCTTTATTTACAATTATATACATTTTTTATAAATACATTATAATTCAAGTAGTACATACAATTATCTTACAATGTAGTTTATTAATTAATTTTTATTTATATACTTTGTTGTTCCTGCCTTAAAGGCTTACCATTACAATTTTAGTGTACATGCTGTCAGCTTTTGATATTTAATATAATTTTACAGTAAGTATATTTACTACTTGAACTATGGTCATCAGCTCTAACCACTAGACCAATGTCACATTAATATTTATATCTTGATTTCTTTTACTAAAACTATATATTTTTGATTTAGACTTTGTGTCGAGATAATATTGTATTCATTTGAACTCGAATGAAAATGAAAAAACACCAATAGATTTTAAATTAAGAAACATTAAATATATATTAATTAACGAGGCAAATTTGAAATATAATTCTCAGCTCGGATTTTAAACTGATGGCTCCAATCGATTTTCATTAACCAGGCAAATTTGAAATATATATATTCGAATTTTGAAATGAAAGACTCCAATTCATTTTAAATTAAGAAACATTAAAT
Organism: Forficula auricularia; assembly: GCA_024734495.1. NCBI lineage: Eukaryota > Metazoa > Arthropoda > Insecta > Dermaptera > Forficulidae > Forficula > Forficula auricularia. The sequence goes on along the minus strand of JALMQS010000092.1, from coordinate 6,553,016 downwards.
ATATTGATAATTGTTCCTCCCCCCCCCCCCCTCGCCACTCAAAAATTAAAGATGCGAAACTTTTAAGAGACGATGTATTTTCGGTAGTTTACGGGTATACATTTGGAGTGTGGTTTTTTAAGAGGAATAAAATTTTTGGACCGAGACGCTGCCCGCCAGGGCTTCCAGCCCGGAGGGCCGAGCTTCGAGGGCGTGCCGAAGGCACGCACGAAAAGCTCGTATTTAATATTTAATAAAATTATTTATAATCATGTAGGGGAGGGGGTTAGTTTTTGCATTTTTAGATTTCTGAGAGCCCACTGATTATGTATACAAAATTTGGTTGAGTTTGGTAAATGGGAAGATTTTCATTTTTTAATCTTTTAAAAATCTGACATACAGGGCCGCCAACACATGTTTAGTTTGATAGTTTAGTTCTTTATTGTTTGGCAAGCTATGTTGGCTAACCTGAATATTTTTTAGTTTTTCCTGAATTTTCCAATTTTTTTTTACGTATTTACCTGAATTACGAACATTTAAAAAAAAATAGCCAAATCGGTCCAGGCATTTGAGAGATTACAAAGAAAAAGAAATTCATTTTTATTATATACCTAGATATATTTTAATCAATCATCTTAATTGAACTAATCTGTAGCTATTATAGACATTAATATTATAATAGCTATTAATAATGCCACTAATAGCCAAAGATTAGTTAAATCAAGATGGCATATAATTGATTAACATATTAAATAAAAAAACACTATCAAAATAATGTTTTTAAATTTAAAAAATACAAAAATATTTTTTTTTTCTAAAAAATGAAATACCCACAAATTGCTGTACCATTTTGAAATCTCGACTAAATGGGCCAATTTTTTAAATAACTTGCCATGCTAATTTACTAGATTTTTTCGTACATTAAAGATGATTAAAAGTTAGCTGATAATTTTTTTAAAACATATTAAGTCCGGCAAAAATATTTTTTCTCCAAAAGTATAGTACTTATTGTTTTATTTTGAATTCTGGTCAATAACAGGATTATTCAGGATTGCGTGACAAAAATTATAAACCAACATTTCAATATAGTTTATAATTATTTTTTGAATATATAAAGTATTTTAATAAAAAAAAAATTGTTCCCATATTATTGTTTTGAATATTGTATGTTATCTGTACTTATAAATTAATCGAATAATTTGTATTTCAAGGGTAAAAACATCGGTTTTTACATCAACAAAATCAGTTTTTTATTATTTTCAATATGGCATACCTTTTCGATCAATTTGTGGATTTGAGAGGTTATTCTACATCGAAAAAGATATTAAAAAAAAAATTAGTTTCAAATTTGTACGAAAACGTTATCATAGAGAAAAAAAGATAAAAGTAAATAAATATTATGTGAAATATTCATTTACTATGAGTTAAAATTTCTAGGTCACTTGTTTCACATTAAAAATTAAAATAAGCTGACGTGTTATGATGTAGCCATCCACTTGACTTTACCATACAACCTGGCCCCTCACTTACATTAATATTTAATAAAATTATTTATAATCATGTAGGGGAGGGGGGGGTGGTTAGTTTTTGCATTTTTAAACTCCTAGGGGCACACTGATAATGTATACAAAATTTGGTTGAGTTTGGTAAATGGCTAGCATTTTCATTTTTTGACCCTCCACTTCCTCCCCCCCCCATTTTGGGTGGTTAGTTTTTGCATTTTTAGACTTATGGGGACCCACTGATTATGTATACAAAATTTGGTTGAGTTTGGTAAATGGCCAAGATTTTCATTTTTTGACCCTCCACCCCCCCCCCCCAATTTCGGGCGGTTAGTTTTTGCATTTTTAGACTTCTGGGGGGCCACTGATTATGTATACAAAATTTGGTTGAATTTGCTCAAACGACCTAGATTTATAATTTTTAACTCCCCCTCCATCCCCCTTAATTTTGGGTCAATATGCACCAAAATCTAATCAGCTCTTAATCTCAATGGACCAAAACTACGTGTCAAATTTGGTTTCGATATTCTCACTAGTTTTTAAGCTAGCTCGTCCACAAATTTGGTAACGCACAGACTAACTAACAGACATTTTGACAAAACAATTATTATCTCGAAAAATATAATTTTTTCTATGTTCACTTATTAGAGCTTTTTTGTAGAGCGAAATGCCATGGTTTCGCTCAATTTTTTTAATCGAAATAGTTTAAGCCGTTTTTTAGATATTTTGAAAAAAAGAAGGAAAAAAAAACACTTTTTTCATGCACGATTACAATACTTGACCATACTCTGTATGGTAAAGTAAAAATAAAAGAGGTAAATTTACCTTTTCAATTTTTAATGTGAAACAAGTGACCTAGAAATCTTAACTCATAGTAAATGAATATTACATATAATATTTATTTACTTTTACCTTTATTAAAGATGTTTCACCTTGCACCAACACCAAAATCTCTATTAATTATAGAGAACAAAAATAATTTCGAAAAAATAGCCTGTTTCAAATGGTTATTATAAAGATTATGAGTTGTTATTTTTCCTGCTTATAGCCTTTATACAGGGTGCATAGGAAAGTCCCTTTAACCTGAAAATACTTGCGAACGGAGAGTGCTACAGCCACGCAAGTGAGGTAACGGTATAGTAAAGCGACTATGCCCGACCTAATGCAAACGACACCAGCGCCCCTAGTGGAAGTTAACCATTACAAATCGAAAACGAAAAGAGATAGAGCAAAATTTCCAATTATAAAGTTTTAAAGCATCAATTAATTAGTACGAAACGATATTTAGTTTACACGGAAAGGATAAATTACTGCCTGTATCCAAAAATGTCCGTAATCTATGCGCGACTGTTCTACTCTACATATTTACATTTCGGAAATGTATCAGTGTGCAAATGCAGTTTGTGACTTTGTACTGTACTGTAATGTCTGAAAACTTTAATTTCCAATGCATTTAAAATTTTAGTTTAAAAGGTGTTGGCGCTCGCTTGATACAAACAACATAATCTCATAGCATAATAATAGGCGCCAATTTATCTTATCCGTGTAAACCAAATATCGTTTCGTACTAATTAATTGATGTTCTAAAACTTTATAATTGGAAATTTTGCTCTATCTCTTTTCGTTTTCGATTTGCAATGGTTAACTTCCACATTTCGCCACTAGGGGCGCTGGTGTCGTTTGCATTAGGTCGGGCATAGTCGCTTTACTATACCGTTACCTCACTTGCGTGGCTGTAGCACTCTCCGTTCGCAAGTATTTTTCAGGTTAAAGGACTTTCCTATGCACCCTGTATAGCTCTATGATGTAACCGAATTTCAATCAAATTGGTCAAGACGTTATTGAGAAAAAAATTATTTTCAGATTTTTTCGATGTATTCAAAAACCAAAGTAGATAAATATCTGAAACTTGCAGGATCAACGTATCTTATTAATACCAACATACCCTCAAATGATGATCCAGATATCCTTCTGGGGCCGATTCACTATGCTTGTCGTCCTATGTATGGGCTTATAAATATTAAATAATAAAAAGTTCTGTTGTTCAGCATATTTTTTAGTTTCTCAGGTTTATACATAAAGGGTTCTTTTGTTTCCAGCAACCAACCCTATTGGACCATAATTGATTAGGATATCAGAAAGCGTGTTCGATGGAGATGCGTTTCGGCCCCTAATGCATGTCTGTTTTGATTTGGACTTTGTGGGGGCAAAGGTTGCTTGCCTGCGTGATCTGATGCCTTTAAGCCGTTGCCCAGAGAGGCTTAAAGCTTACTGAGCCTATGGTCAGACGAATGCTTTTAGGACATTAAGAGAGCCAGCTGAGATTGAACCACAGGGCCATCCAGCCGCTAAGAGGGCTTCCAAATCTCACCCACCACACGACATGCTTTTGAACTTGCTTCAAAAAAATCACCCGACTAATTTTCTTTTAGAAAATGTTCTTTCCACTCTTTATCTTGGTTCTTGTTATTGATTTCTAAGAGAAGAGCTTTTGTTTTCTCTAAAGAAATTTTAATTATTATATCTTCATTAAAAATTGCTTTTTGTAATATATTAGAAAAAATGAGATCATCAAAAATTTAACATTAAACTAATTTATATTTTTAAAGTTGGAATATTAGCATTAGCATAGATATTACATTTTCACATTGTTCCCAATTCCCTGAAAAATCCTATCTAAATTAATTTACTGTGGATAATCGTTCTTAAGTTGATGTCGTCGAACACCTTTTATATATTGAAGGAGACAATAAAAGAGTGTGTCTTCTGCTGGAATTATAAATTTTTAATTTATTTATAACGAGACTATCGTATGAATCTCACTTACATACATTGATTCCTGTGAATCAATTGTAATAGACTGATGAAGAGGGCAAAGCTCTCGAAACTATAGTCTCCTTATAAATAAATTAAAAATTTATAATTTCAACAGAAGACAAACTCTTTTATTGTCTCCTTCAATATATAAAAAATATAAAAAAATAAACTTTCAATTTAACTCTTATAAACTTTATCTAATATTTATTACCGATAACCGACAAGGTATAAAATGAAGACAGTGTATTTAAAAGCCAAAAAAATCTTTGTACTCTTTTAGACATAGCATGAAGTGTATTACTTAGAGAAAGTGGTGTAGGTTTTAGGTGGAACATGATATTAATAAAGTAAAGGGTGTGTAGTTTCACAGTGAACTACACACCCTTTACTTTTATTAATTGAAGTGTATTAGATGAAGAAGTAGGTATCAGCCAAAGTTGGATTCGCTGGGTTCTTTAAAACACCATGAATTAAACGTTTCGGCCTGAATTTATTTGGCCATCAACACTCAATTAACTGAAGATGGCCATATAAATTCAGGCCGAAACGTTTAATTCATGGTGTTTTATAGAACTCAGCGAATCCAACTTTGGCTGATACCTTCTCCTTCATCTAATACTGTTTTTTTCACAGCCACAAACTTTAACAACATTAATAGCGTGAAATTTCTGTAATTTCATTTATTATATACTTTCCCTAGGCGTTGTATATAATACCTAGACATTATGAATACGGTTTCAAAATTATAAACCGAAACCTGAAATAATAATCTTCCGTTCATATAAATATTTTAGAAGTAGGTACAATAGAGTCTTGAAAACGATTCCTCGACATTTCAGCTCCCGACAAAACATCCCCCCACAAAATATCCCAAGGACAAAATATCTCATGACAAAATAACCCTTCCCCTCGTGAATCTTATGAGTAAAGCAAATCGACTCCGGTTCGGTTAATATACATATAGTATATTCAGTTCGGCTCGGTTGGGTTCCTATAGCTCTTTTTTGGGCTGGCATTTAGAGGCTGACGCCAACCGAACCGTCTAAAAACCAGCCCGAAAAGGAGCTATACGAACCCAACTGAGCCGAACTGAATATATATTAACCGAACCTCCGAAAGTTTAGTCCAGGCGGGGTGTGTTTCGGGCTCCCATTATTTTTTCTAATCAAACACACATTGAAAACCGAACCGGTCAATCGTCGGGCGGGGTGTGTTTGGGCGCTATATTTTTGGCCAATATTATAATAATAATTAATAACACTTTTAACAAAAAATCAATAATTGTGTAATGCAAACATAGACGATAAATAAGTAAATATAGATGATAAATACTATATTATAGATAGTAAAAATAATAAATTGTTAGCTAGAAAATCTAACGACAGACAGCAGCACTTTCAAACGGCTAATTAGCCGCCAAAATATGAAAGTCTGTTTATATTTTTCAAAACTATGATTATAAGCTTCTCACTTAATCTCTTTTGTATTCTCCCTTATACTGGGGAATATTTTGTCAGAAGATATTATGTCGGGGGATATTTTGTCCTTGTGATATTATATCGGGGGATGTTTTGTCGTGGATATTTTGTCGGGGGCTGACATGTCGCGGTACCCTTGAAAACTCGGCACTTGATAATCCGGCAGTCCGGATAACCCTGGCAGGCATTTTCATTATAGACAGCTTTATGCCTTCATAAAGTATTTTTCTAAGGTCTGTTTTATAAGGTAAAATACTGTACATTGTGTATTCATTAATTTTCATTTTCATGTAGTAAAGGTTCTATGCCTTCATAAAGTACGTACTTTTCCTTCGTTTAAGAGTATTTGGGGGTTTTATTTTTTGTTATAAATTTTTTTCTCTTTTTAGTGATGTTATTAATAGTGACTTAATATAATACCTTGCATGCATCTCGTAAGAGAAAGCGTCGGGCGAATGAATCAGAAAATGATAATAAAATTCAATTAATAAATATAGAAATTCTATCGGGTTTTAAATGAATGTTTTAAGATTTTTTTTATAAAAGATTTTATTTATTATAATTTCGATAATTTGCTCATAAGAGTTGGGGATTTACGTTATTTCGTCATTGATCATATCATCAGAACTTGACCAAATTAATATGCAACCACCCCTAAGGTATCACCTTTCCAATAAAAAAAGAATCATCGAAATCGGTCCACGTGGCAAAAAGTTATCGCTGAACATACATAAAATAAATAAATAAATAAATAATAAAATAAAGAGAGGGGTCGGTAGCGCAATCGGTTAAATCACCAACTTTTCTAATCCGATTAGGAGAACATCAACCTAGACTTCATCAGTTCGATCCCAGCAAGAAGCAAAGTGAATTTATTTGAAAATAATAAAAAAAACCTCGGCTCCAGAAACTGACAATCTCTGGTTCTACAAAACCTTGAGCATGCGCAGGACAAAATTTCGTAACAAGCAACCATGAATCGTGAGAGGCAAAACAAGAATACCACAGGTGGTAACCAATCCACCCACCCTCGAGTGGCAACCGGGCATTCAGATTCTGGGGGACCCTGACCATCACGAAATCAAGGAAGAAACAATGGAAGAATAACGCCTAAAATCTATACATACCTGGCTGGGCGCCTTTATTAACATCAACACACTCATCCGGCCAGGAAAATTACATAGCCTGACCATGGAACTCGATAATACGTTTGGAAAAAAGATAGAGGTGTGGAAGGTCCAACCAGAAAGAAACATCAAGCTTTGCGTGATCCCAAGGGTCCAAACGCAAAAAAATAAATAAAATAAAGCTATACTGATCCAAACACAGAAAGAATAATCAAAATCGGTTGGTAAACAAAGAAGTTATGCGTGAACAAACGTAAGAAAAAAGGTCCAATACAAATGAAAAAAAAAAAAAACGGGACCAATCGAAAACTAGACTGAACCCAATGCAAAAAAAAATCAGTTGAATTGAGAACCTCCTCCTTTTTTGAAGTCGGTTAAAAAGAAAAACAGTTTTTTGTTATTTTCCGAAAATTAGTAAAATGTGACAGAAGCCCCCCTCCTGTTTAGTTATATTATTTTGTATTTTCTATTTCCCACTAACAAACCCATTTGTATTTATGTCCAGTTTTATATTAATTCTCGTTGGCTTTTGTTTGGTCGATAATTTAAAAATGTTCGATTAATCGATAGTGATTTGTATGATTTGAATACACTCGAGGTTCCAAGTGTTATTATTCAACATACAACAGTTGAGAGAAGGGCGAGTTGTCTGCCTGCTAAACTCAACGCACATTATAGGCCATTACCGAGCCTCTTTATTTCACCTGCCCCTATATTTGCCTATGAGCTCGGATTTATATTTTAGCATGATCGAGACTCGAGGGTTTTTCTTTATCTCAAGACCGCGCCCTTCGAGATCCATATTTCTCGTTGTTCATCCCCTCCGCCGGGGCAGGTTAGTTCGATACATCAATTTTATTCGTGAAAAAGAGAATGGAGCTATATAGAGAGGTGGAGGAAAATCAGGGGACATCTGCGACCCCTTGCGATCTTTTTCGCGTCCCTGCTCCCTAAGCTTTACATATAAAATAGTCCTTAGAGAGGCGGGGGGGGGGGGAGCAGCCTGGATTGGCTTGTTTATGCGAAATACACCCCCCCCCCCCATTCGCGGAGCTGAAACATGTGAAATACCGGCGGCAGTTAATCTGAAATCTGCATAGAAATATCCTTGTGGGATAAGTTATCTTGTGCTTTTTCTTGTTCCGCCCTAGCCACTGGCTCGTGGTGGTGGTCCCCCCTGAACAGCTGCCGAGATGAACCTCCACTCCGGATAATATTTATAGGTGTTATTCCATCGCGGTACAAAAACTCCATTTCTTTTTAATTGGAATTTTTTTTTTTTTCATTAAACAACCTCGATTTACTACCACGTGACAATAAATTGTTACAAATTTTAACACTCGCCAAGTTAATTAAATTCAAAATAAATTTCCCTTATTTTTATAAAACTATTTTTATCTGTCAAGCACAATTTCGGGTAAAATACAGGATGGGGCATAAAGATCTACCACATTTTGAAGAGGTATAAAAAAATGAAAAAATTTAACTAGAAAAAAACTAAATATATTTTTGAAAAGAACACAAAATAAATTTTTTTTATATGTGTTTTAAACATTAGTACCTGGAGGCACCGAGCGATGCTCGGTAACCCCTGATCCCCCACTCCGCCCCACCCCCGACCCAGTTTTTGCATTTCTATCTTTCTAATGGTCCACATATTATGTGTATATTTGTTTACTCGTAGACCAATTTGCCCACATTCGTTCATATTGATAAACATTATAAAAAATACATAAGAGAATAATAATTAAAAAAATAATCGTATAGGATCTGAAATAAAAACATAAAATTAAAAAAATCTGTGCCTCTCGGGACGTGCGACAGAAGTGATAACTTTCACCAATCAAGTATTTTTTTAGGAAGACAATTTCAAGGATAATTGCCCGGAGAAAAAAGAATTGAAATTTTAATTTTAATTAGAAGAGTGGGGAGGGGGGGGAAAGGAATAATTATTAATATATTTAATGTTTCTGGATTTAAAATTATTGTTGTCTTTCTTTCTGCTTAATTCAATTATACATATTTCAAATTTGCCTCCCCGCAATATATCAAATAAATTATATTTATTAAATACATACCTATATATAATTTATAAATTATTTCCACACTTATAATAAAGTCTAATTCAAAATTATTCATTTTACTAAAAGTAAAAAGCAAGGGTTTTTAAAATAGTTCTTTGGTCCAATGGTAGAGTGACTGCCTCAAATGGAAGAGGTCGCAGGTTCTAATACGACATCCGCCGAATAATTTTTTTTTATTGAGATTTTCATCTATCAATAATTACTTTAATTAAGAAAAAATCAATTAAGATGAATTTTGATGAGGTCCAGGCCTAGCCAGATCGTTTTTTCATCCTCAAAACTTGGTAATAGATTTTGTTTCATCAAAATCGGTAGGGCCGTTTTCAAAATAGAACCAAGATACAAATATATAAACAAATAAATAAATATACAATTTTTGCTCGTTTAATAAGAGTAGATATCAGAGGAAAAAGGGGGGTGGGGGTCAAAAATGAAAATTATAGCCCTTTCGGCCAAACTCAACCAAATTTAGTATACAGACCCCAAAAAGGCTAGATATACGAAAACTAACCGCCCAAAATGGGGGGGGGTCAAAATTGAAAATTCTAGCCATTTTGACCAATCCATGTATACAAAATTTGGTTAATTTTTGCATTTCTAGCCTTCTGGGGGTCCACAGAATATGTATACAAAATTTGGTTGAGTTTGGCCGAAAGGTGTTAAATTTTCATTATTGACCCCCCCTTTTTTTGGGCTTTTCAAAAATATATTCAGTTTTTTTTCTAGATAAATTTTTTCTATTTTTATACCTCTTCGAAATGTGGTAGATCTTTATGCCCAATCCTATATTTGACGATCCCTTTTCAAAGTTGGCTTTTATTTAAAGAACCGGTAATCATTTTAAGAAAAAATAAACTGATGTGGCCATTCAGCAAGTGTATGGTCGGTAATCGATTGAAAGTAATCATAATCTGTAATCGATTAACGAAATTAAAAATAATGAAATCTGATTCCTATTTTACTGTAATCGATTTCTTGATCAGATTACTGATTAAATATTACAATCCAATATTTTTGTTTCTGTATAATACACGTGTTAATATTTTTGAGTAAATAGAGAAATAAATAAATTAATTAATTTTTTGAAAATTCTAATAATAAATTTAAGAATTTTTACTTAATTATCGAGCTTTAAAACTTACTCAACTATTTCGGTTTTTAAAGATAGGGTTCCTGGACTATTATTCGTTTTGGAATTTTGACAAAGATTGGAGCAAATACTTAAATGTCTTTTTCTTTTATAGATTATTTTTCCAATACAATACTACGATTTGCTCATCTGCTCCTGTAGAATGTTTATTTTGATTCTCAGGATTCATTCATGCACTCATGAGAGACGAAAGAAACTATGGTCAAACTATTTGTCCTCCTCCCTGGTGTAATGGTCAGCATGTCTGGCTGCCAACCCGGAGGTCTCGGGTTCGATTCCCGGCTATCATAATCATTGAGTATACAGTCCTAAGACTGGTTTGATGCAACAATCCGTCTCCCCTCGACTCTGTCCCCCGCCAGCTGTTTGACCAATCTAAATGTCTCGCATCCCATATTCCCAATTATTTGGTTGAAATATTCTAATCTGGGTCTTCCCCTTTTCTTTCCCACCTCCCCCTCCAATATATTCCCAAGCAGTCCCCCATGTCTCGGTGTGTACCCCATCATCTGACCTCTTCTCTTCCACAGAGTTCTTCTTTCTCCGATTCTTCCAAGAACTTTTTCATTTGTAATTTTATCCATCCATTTGATATTCATCATTCTTCTGTAGCACCACATTTCGAAAGCCTCTAATCTCTTTCTCTTCTCTTCTCTAATTGTCCAGGTTTCCCACCCGTACATGGCTATGCTCCATACATATGTCTTCGATAGCATTTTCCTGTTTTCAAAGCTGATCAGTAATCAGGAGACTTCTGAACGCTCTTCTTCTGAGACGCCTCCTGAAAGTAATCATTAATCTGTAATCTAATTAGGCAAACCCCATGTAATCTGTAATCATTAATCGATTACTGAAGGTTTGTAATCTGAACACCTCTGACACCTGCCCCTCTCTTATATTTAAAATAATAATTTATAATCATTTACGAAAGAGTCCCTCCCCCCTCTGAATTTCGGACTTATTAGCAATTTATGATATCTCCTGATAAATCAGAATCTTCGATTGTTAATATCAGCTTTCTTCGATTTTTGTTTGGAAATTTTATTATTTTAAATTATTTTTGAACCCCCCCCCCTCTTTTGGGTCACTATCAATTTCAGATAATGAGTCATTTTTATAAAGTCATATAGTAGGGTACATATGCTCAATTTTGTACAAATCGATCAAAGGTCTTGGAGTTATATTAATAGTTCTATTTTTTGAACCCTCCCGCCCACAATTTTGCCCCCCCTCGAAAAAATGCCTCTTTTATATTATAAATTTCTTTTAGGGGGTCGGTAGCGCAATCGGTTAAATCACCAACTTTTCTAATCCGATTAGGAGAACATCAACCTAGACTTCATAAGTTCGATCCCAACAAGAAGCAAAGTGAATTTATTTGAAAATAATAAATAACCGGTCCCTCGGCTCCAGAAACTGACAATCTTTGGTTCTACAAAACCTCGCGCATGTACAGGACAAAATTTCGTAACAACCAAACATGAATCGGGAGAGGCAAAAACAAGATTACCCCAGGTGGTAACCAATCCACCCACCCTCGATTGGCAACCGGGCATTCAGATTCTGGGGGATCCGGACCATCACGAAGTCAAGGAAGAAACAATGTAAGAATAATACCAAAAATCCATACATACCTGGGCACCTTTAACATCAACACACTCATCCGGCCAGGAAAAATTACCTGACCATGGAACTAGATAACACGTTCCGGAAAAAGATAGAGGCGTGGAAAGTCCAACCAGAAAGAATCATCAAGCTTTGCGTGATCCCAAGGGTCCAAACGCAATAAATAAATAAATAAATAAATCTCTTTTATATTATATTTAATAAAATTAATATATCCCTTTTAACCGAAGCAAAAAATTCCCGATAATTGCTCGGTGTTCCAGGTACTTTTTAATTAAACTAGATCGATTAATACTCTACATATTGTCATAAATAGCAATAGATAAAACTTCCTTTTGAAAAAAATACTAAAGCTTCATTTTTAATATTATTTTTCTTTGTTTCAGGTAAATACTCCATTCTACACTCTATCATCAGGAATTTACTTTATCTACTGAAGTAAAGGTACTTGTGTATTCATCAATAATATACAATATCAATTAAAGAATAAATATTCATACCATTTTTTGTTCTCTTATATCAAGCTACATTCTATATATTAACCTCTATTTTATTTTTTATTTATCACTTAAAGGTACTCACATCTGATAAGTACCTATATAAATTTGGTTCACGAATTTTCAAGTATTGATAATTTCCTATTTATACCACAGGAGGGGGGGGGGGTGTCGACCCAAAATAACCTCCTAGACCAGTTTTTTCACTGCTAGCCTATGAACTTTTCAGGCCACTTGTTATTAACATTTTTACGTATATACTTACCCTCTTGCTTATTTTGCATTTGCATATAGTGATCGAATGATTACAATATTTATTATCCATTTATTATTTAGACAATATAGGTTTTACATAATTTTATATACTCAAATACTCATATATTGGTTTGTTTCACTAAAACACTGATTAACACCAGATATTCAATTGAATGATGATGGGTTTTCAATTACGAACATCAAATTAAATATTTTGATATATATTATTCAAACTGCTTATCAAATTGATGAACTAGAGACTATTTTCAAGTCGGGATTAGGATACAATTTTCTAGTTTTTACTTTACCATACAGAGTATGGTCAAGTATTGTAATCGTTCATGAAAAAAGTGTTTTTTTTTTAAATATCTCAAAAACGGTTAGAAGTATTTTGATTAAAAAAATTGAGCGAAACCATGGCATTTCGGTCTGCAAAAAAGCACTTAGAGGTGAACATTGAAAAAATTATATTTTTCGAGATAATAATTGTTTTGTCAAAATGTCTGTTAGTTAGTTAGTTAGTCTGTGCTTTACCAAATTTTTGTGGACGAGCTAGCTCAAAAACTAGTGTGAATATCAAAACCAAATTTCACACGTAGTTTTGGCGGAGTGAGATTAAGAGCTGATTAGATCTCGACCCAAAATTAAAGGGGGTGGAAGGGGGGATTAAAAATTAAACATCTAGGCTATTTGAGCAAACTCAAGGTAGGGTCAAAAAATGAAAATCTTGCCCATTTACCAAACTCAACCAAATTTTGTATACATAATCAGTGGGACCCCAGAAGTATAAAAATGCAAAAACTAACCCCTCCCTACATGATTATAAATAATTTTAGGAGCCAGGTTGTATGGTAAAGTCAAGTGTATGGCCACATCAGAACACGTCAGCTTATTTAACGACATTTTACTTTGTAATTATCAAATCGTTTTCAAGTCAGATAATTATGATAATTCAGTCGATCGATTTGTTAGCAAATCGATATGTTCTCCTTCGATTCCCTATTAGTTTGCTCTTATGAAATTGACAGAGTAAAAAGACTCAAACTACTAACACTTGAAAATAGCTCAATAATTCAGAATATATCGTCACCCCATTGCAAGGACAAGGTAACTCCCAAAAAAAAATTTTGAGATACCTTGCTATTTCATAATTTTAATTTATAAAAATTCTGTAAGTCTCGGCAAAAAGAACCTTTCAATTTATGAAATTGTTTTCGAGTGACATAACACTGCCCAACAATGAAAACGCCTCGGGCTCAAAAATAGCCGATTCTTATGGTATTTACACCTGCTGAATTAAAAAAATCACCATAAAAATTATCGATTAGCTCTTCTTTTGGAGATATCTACTCTTATTAAACGAGCAAAAATTGTTTGTATATGTATATATATATATATCTATTTGTATCTTGGTTCTATTTTGAAAACTACTCTACGGATTTTGATGAAACAAATTCTATTAACAAGTTTTGAGGATGAGAAAGCGATCTGGCCAGGTCTGGACCTTGGCAAATTTAATCTTAATTGATCTTTTCTTAATTAAAGCAAATATTATTAGATGAAAATCTCAATAAAAAAGTTTGTTTACATTTTTTTCAATTAACTTTAATTTTTAATTGGTTTTTTAATTTTAAAACCCACTAATAGGTTATAGCAAATATTAATATATATATTAAAATTAGGAATTTTTTGATTGTTTTTAATTAACAGGTATCCAAATCATAACAAAACAGGTGTGTTTACAAATAAAGTGGTTGAAGTGGCTTTTTTTTATATAACTTGGGAAGAAATCCTATTTTTTTTTCTACCCCTTGGCCTCGGGAACTTGATGCCCATTTAGCCAGTCGTCACAAATCTTATTTAATTTTGTGTTTTTATTTCAGATCCTATACGATTATTTTTTTTATTATTGTTTTCCTATTTATTTTTTTAAAATGTTTATCAATATGAACGAATGTGGGCAAATTGGTGTACGAGTAAATAAATATACACATACTCTAATATGTAGACCATTGGAAAGCTAGAAATGCAAAAACTGGGTGTGGAGTGGGATGGATGTGGGAGTCCAAATACTTCCACATATTTCCAAGTACTTTCAAATATTTCCAGACACCTCCAAATCTTTCCAAATACTTCCAAATATTTCCAAAGAGGTGTACACCAATTTCCAATCGCGGATCACCCCCCGAATTATGATAATTCAGTCGATAGATTTGTTGTGTTTCCCTTGGATTCCCTATTAGAAATTGACCGAGTGTAATGACTCAAAAGACTAACACTTGAAAATAACTTCATAATTCAAAATACATTAAAATATTCTAAGCAATTTTCTAATTTCACCATGGGAGGTTCAATCATCATTTATAAATCAATTAGAGATGATAGCTTTCGTTAGGTCACTACACTTGTTCCACGAACTTTATTTCATATAGTAAGAAAACATGTTTTGGATGGGCCTGTTGAGCCATCCACGATTCTTTGACCTCCTCATCATTACCAGATCTTCATTCTCTCTCAATGCGTCCTTCAGAAGTCTAAACACATGGTAATCAGAGGGAGCAAGGTCAGTTCTCTCTGGGGGATGCTCTTAGAGCCTAAAATCTCAATCTTAACAGCAGCCGTGTGAGGGCGTGCGTATCATTCAAGAGAAAACGCCTTTGGACTAAAGACCTCGGCTGCGTATTGATGGTTTCAGCTAGGGATGATCACCGATGTTATCAAAACATCGATGTTTTCATGTCGATGCATGACCCCCACATGAGACCCAAAATCTGAACTAATCTTTGGCTATTAATGGCATTATTATAGTATTAATGTCTATAATAGCTAAAGATTAGTTCAATTAAGATGCGACATAATTGATTGACATGTTAAATATTTAAATTAGCTAATTTTGACAAAAAAATACAAACAATTTTTTTTTTGTTTTAAAAAAGGAAGTACAAAGTGCTGTACCATTTTGAAATCTTGACTAAATGGGCTAATTTTTTATATAGATTTGATAGAGTTATTGCCAACGAATCAACTTGTCTGGGTTCAAGCCAGGCTCCCTACATAAATTTGACCGGCTATAATCTGATCCATACACTAATATATGTCACACGAGTTTTTAAAAGGTTATAGTGGTGTTTCACAAGTAAAAATAAAAATTAAAAAAAAAATTAATTATATTTTTGGATTTTTATTTTAAATACTAGTTATGATTAAAGTTAAGTTGTCCGCCTCCGTGGTGTAATGGTCAGAACAACTGACTGGCAACCCGGAGGTCTCGGGTTCGATTCCCGGCTATACCCAGACATTTTTTCTGTAAGTATAGGGTGTGCTAATAAAAATTAATTGGGAGATAAATTTAACCGAATTTATCGCGCGGAGAATTTACCACTGCTCGAAGCCCCTAAAACCTTAGTAAATTGGATTTTGAATTGTATCTAAGTTTCTGAGATTGGCTCGTGATCCCGGCTTCTTTTCCTTCTACTCTGTTCTTTTCACGATGGAGGGGCCAGCCCATACAGGCCTTTAGGGGATCCACCTTCTGGTGTATCTCCTTCTCACATCAATATCATAAAAAAAAAGTTATACTATAAGGTCAGGTGGGGTAACTGGGGGCGGGGGCGACTGGGCCAGGGCTCCTGTAACCTCAGAGCTTTTTAATTTTACCGCAATTTACTTTTTCATATTGGTGGGAAATTTTCAGTGTTCCTGAATTAGAGAAATTTCTTTAAGTTTATTTTATACTTAAGTACTTAGTTAAGTTAATTACTTATTTACTTATTTACCTAGTTATGTGCTTACTTCTTACCTAGTTGCCTTACCCAGTTCCTTGAAAATATTGAGACTTGAGTAAGTACTTAATTAAGGCTTTCTTAAGCATAAGGAACTTATTTAACTTTATTTCAATGGGTAAAATGAAATTATTTTGTTTAGTTGTTTGATTTATGATACTTTTTTTGAATTTTCTGTAATAAAAATCGATTTTAAAAATTATACTTGGCGTTTAAACTTATCTACCTTAAAAAATTCAATAGAATAAAAAAATAGAGGTCTTGGTGCAACTGGGCCAGCCTAGTCAGGGCCCAATTACCCCGAATCGCTTACGTCTTTGATTATTTTTAATCCATATACAAATGAGACTAATTCTACCTACGGCCAGGTCCTTGAGGGATAGGGGAACATGTCCAACTGCTCAAAAGATGTTAAAAATTAAAAAAACAGCAAATAGGCTGGGCTGGTCCAATTACCCCACAACGCATTTAACTGGGCCAACCGCAAAACTTTACATCCAACTTAAGATAATTCCAAAATTTGGAATAATCAAAAGTTGAAAGTATCATGATTATTTGAAGAAAATTTAATCTTTCAATTAATATAGTCACGAGATCTATAAATTGTGAGGAAGCTTAGTTATAGCCAAAAATATGGAGTACTATCCTTGGGAAAACAAAAGAAGCTGGGCCAGTTACCCCACCTGACCTTATTTAAAATAAAACTCAAAAATATAATAAAAAAAAATAATATTTTTTAAAATTTTTATTTTTATATGTGAAACACCACTATAACCTTTTAAAAACTCCTCTGTTTAATGTTTTACTATAAACCAACACCGCTTTCCCTAAATGTTACTAATATATAGTATGTATACACAAAATACATAAACAAATTTTACATGTATGTGTTTGAGTTTGTTTGTGGAAGTGTGTATACAGAGTGTCCCGTATCACAATGATAAACCGTGAACAGGACATGAGCCAGTTTCAGACAGTCCAGAACCTACATTTTTTACTTTTTTTTTTTTTTTTAATAAAAGTCTCATAGTTTTCGAGTTTTATGTCCCATCTTGATTAAACTAATTTTTGGCTATTATAGACATTAATATTATAATAGCTATTAATAATGTCATTAATTGTCAAAGATTAGTTCAATTAAGATGCGACATGATTGATTAACATATTAAATAAAAAAACACTATCAAAATATGTTTTTAACCGACTTCAAAAAAAGGAGGAGGTTCTCTAATCGACTGAATTTTTTTTTTGTGCCTATGTTACCTCATATCTCCGCCAATTGTGAACCGATTTTGAAATTTTTTTTTGCATTGGGTCCAGTCTACGTTCCGATTGGTTCCATTTTTTTTCGTAGGTATTAGTCCTTTTTTGTTAGGTTTGTTCAGGCCTAACTTCTTTGTTTATGAACCGATTTTTTATTTTTTCTTAAAAATTTTTAAATTAGCTAATTTTTCCAAAAAAATACAAATCTTTTTTTTCTAAAGAAGTAAGTACAAAGTGCTGTACGATTTTAAAATCTCGACTAAATGGGCCAATTTTTTAAATAACTTTCCATTCTAGTTTACTAGACCTTTTTTACATTAAAGATGATTAAAACTTACCTGTTCAAACTTTTTTAAAACATAAAAAAAAATTTCTCCAAAAGTATAGTAATTATAGTTTTATTTTGAAATCTGGTCAATAGCAGGTTTATTCAGGATTGCGTAACAAAAATTAGAATAATAAAATATGTAAATTTGTAGCCACAGCATCTCGATATTTAGTGCAGGGTAGCGATTGCCACCATTTTCAAAAAAATGCCTATTACTCGAAAACTATAAAAAAATAGTTTCTGGAACGTCATAAACTGGCCTATCTCCTGTTTACGGTTTATAGTTGTGATACGACACCCTGTATATGAAAGATAATTTTCCTTGGATTCAAAATCTGTTTTTTTGTCATTGTTTTTAAATAAGCTGCCAAGAATATTGATTGCAATTTTCATATATATTGAATGGGAAAGAATCATCCAAATAATCAACCTATAATCACTAAAACTTGAACATGAAAACATTTAAAAATAGATAATCTATCAATAAAATAAAATAAGAAAAAATATAAAACACTCTCAAAATGGTACAGCACTTTGTAGTTCATTCTTTAGAAAAAAAATATTTGTATTTTTTTGGCAAAATTAACTAATTTAAAATCATATTTTGGTTGTGTTTTTTTTATTTAATATCTTAATCAATTATGTCCCATCTTGATTGAACTAATCTTTGGCTATTATAGACTTTAATACTATATTAGCTATTAATCTACTCTTATTAAAAAAAATTGTTTGCATCTATATATATATACCGTATATATATATATATATTTGTATCTTGGTTCTATTTTGAAAACGGCTCTACCGATTTTGATGAAACAAATTCTATTAACAAGTTTTGAGGATGAGAAAGCGATCTGGCTAGGTCTGGACCTCGACAAATTTAATCTTAATTGATCTTTTCTTAATTAAAGTAATTATTGATAGATGAAAATCTCAATAAAAAAGTTTGTTTACATTTTTTTCAATTATGTTTTATTTTTAATTGGTTTTTTAATTTTAAAACCCATTAATAGGTTATAGCACATATTAATATATATATTAAAATTAGGAATTTTTTGTTTGTTTTTAATTAACAGCTGTCTAAATCATAACAAAACAGGTTTGTTTACAAATAAAGTGGTTGAAGTGGCTTTTTTTTATATAACTTGAAACAAATCTTATTTAATTTTATGTTTTTATTTCAGATCCTATACGATTATTTTTTTTATTATTATTTTCCTATTTATTTTTTATAATGTTTATCAATATGTGGGCAAATTGGTGTACGAGTAAACAAATATACACGTATAATGTGGACCATTAGAAAGCTAGAAATGCAAAATTGGGTGCGGGGTGGGGTGGATGTGGGAGTTGCAGGAGGTGGGGTGCAGTTGTCGGGGATCCGGGGTGGGAGGCGCGGTTGGGGCGGGGTGGCGTGGGGTGCAGTGGTGGGGTCGAGGTGCGTGGTTTCAAGGGGGGGGGGTCAGGGGTCACCATGCATCGCTCGCTGGCTCCGGGTACTAATGCCATTAATAGCCAAAGATTAGTTCAATCAAGATGGGACATAATTAATTAAGATATTAAATAAAAAAAAACACTACCAAAATATGATTTTAAATTAGTTAATTTTGCCAAAAAATACAAATAATTTTTTTCTTCAAAAGTATAGTAGTTATGGATTTATTTTGAATTCTGATTAATTTGTAGCCACAGTATCTCGATACTTAGGGCATTAATTTTTTTTTCTACTTAAACTGGCCTATCCCCTGTTCACGGTTTATCGTTGTAATAGGGGGCACCCTGTATAAAGTTTAAATTTCTACTTGTATCCATTGGAGTTATAGTCACATGATCACGTAGATCTAAAAAAAAAACTACTGAATTATATTACAAAGACCATTTTATTACGTTTTTTATTAACTCGATTTCTTGTCTGTCTGTCTGTCTGTTGGTTACAAATTTTGAAATCGATTTTAAACTAACTTACCGATGGGCTAGAGACTTGAAACTTTAAACATAGCTCATAACTGGCTGAGATGGCAATATAAACTAGTTTTCTTGTCTATCTGTTTGTTTGTTTGTCTGTCCTATACAAATTTTGCAATCAATTCAACAACTCCCTTCAGATAGTTTACATATCAATCCTAAAATCATACCACTTGCATACCCTACAGGCGTTGCCATATTTGAAATATTATTTTCCCGCTAGTTTTCGAAATATTAATATCCGGGTGAGTTTTTTTTATCTTGAGAGAGTCTTCTAATTCAAAAACAGTGCATTATATGGAAAAAAGTTTCAAATAAAAGCTTATTTATATCGATGGGGAAACTAAACTACGCTATTGTTTGTTTACCTAGAACAGGCTTTCAAGGGTATTTTAAGGTCAAGTTCTGTTTTTTAAATAGAAACCTATATATTTGTTTACATACTCTCAATCTACGGAAAAAACTGAACAACTTTCATAAGAACTATTTTTTATTTGACATCAAATAAACAAAATATTAAATCAATTAGATCTAAAAATAAATCCAAATAATAATTATTTTTAACAATTATTAAATAATAATGATCAAATATTTAATTACTAAATAAATAATTTAATAATAATCAATAATTTAATCATTTTCCGACACTTTTCTGTGATATTCCAGAGTGTTATCGCAAGTTTTCTGAATGAATTCCAGTTTCAATTTCGTTATTTTGGCATGTTTCAGCTTCTTTGTACCCTTTACATTTCCTGATGTTTTTTAACAGATTTACAACACGATAAAATGAAGCTCTTGAGGGTGTATACCTGTCAGGAAATGCTCGGCATCCATTTCAATGTCAGCCCCATAACACTTCTTCCATATTCACCATAAATTAAGACCATTTCTATTCTGTCTTCAACAAAAAATGATGCATTTTTATTATGGTAATACAATATAACTATCTACTGGATTGACACGAGAAATAAAACTATTTTAAGCTCAAGAATTTTAAGTAGTTCTAATAAGTAGAAAATAATCTCTTAAATCTGTGTATAATGAAGTTTTCATATCATTACAAAGACTTATTTTCATTGTTTTCGACTTTTTGATTTAATAATTATTTATTTAATAATTAATTATTTAATCATTATTATTTGATAATTAAGCTGAATAATTGTTAAAAATAATTATTAGGGTTTTTTTTCTGAGATCTAATTGAATTAATATTTTGTTTATTTGATGCCAAATAAAAAAAAATAGTTCTTATGAATGTTATTCAGTTTTTTTTTGTAGATTCAGAATATGTAAACAAATATATAGGTTTCCATTTAAAAAACAGAACTTGACCTTGAAATACCCTTGAAAGCTTGTTCTAGGTAAACAAACAATAGCGTAGTTTAGTTTCCCCATCGATATAAATAAGCTTTTATTTGAAACTTTTTTTCATATAATGCACTGCTTTTGAGTTATAAGACTGTCTCAAGATAAAAAAACTCACCCGGTATATGCGGAGTATTGTTTTCGCTCAGATTTTTATTTACATGTCGTAATTTGAAACGTATGAATCATGGAGTATAGTTACCATGTTTTTATTAACTCGCTTTCTTGTCTGTCTGCTCGGTACAAATTTTGCAATCGATTTTATATGTAGTTGGGGTTGATTGGTTTTATCGCCTGTTAAACAATAATTTTTTACATTTTTGTATGATTTAGATGTTAAAATTGTGATCGCACGTTCAATTATTATTAGTTTTAACTTGTAAACTCCTGATGATGGACTAATAATCCGAAATATATTGAGTTTGTATAAACCTCTTTGAGTTTTATTTCATTCACTGTGAAACTACACACCCTTTACTTTATTAATCAATTTTTTAGTTCACAAATATTTTTCAAAGTTTTTTTTCCTAGCATACCCCCTTAAAAAAATGTTACTCCCGGGGCCCCGCGGGTGCACTTGGTCCCCCCCCTTTTTGGGGGCCATGTGTCATGATCGATGTTTTCAACATTAATGGAAAACAACAAACCAATATACTTTTCAAACTAAAAAAATGTTTTTTTTTTGGAACGAAGTGAACTTATGGGACGCCTCGGGGTGGTACCCTAGTCTGTGAAAAGTGTCCGTAACGTTAAATAAAAACAAGCGAGCCAATGCTCATGCGCGCGCATCCACTCAGCCACTCTGGGGGCGGGGCCTCTGGCTTGCGCTCTGGTCGGGAATCGATGCTGTTCGATGTTGAATCTTTCGATTCAACAGGTATTATTTCATTACCCTCCTCTACCTCTCTGCTTCTATTTATCGAAATAATCCTCTTTAAAAATTTTATTAATTTAATAGACAGAATAATAGAATTCAATAAAATGGCATCGAATTCAGAGACAGAACATTCAGAACATTTCGTTATTCAGCAACAAATAACAAAGGTGTGCTTACTTAATTAATAAATAAATGAAATGAAATGAAAATAAATAAAAGAATATTGCAATAATTCTACTAATTTATTTATTATATTTCCAGCTAATAGAAGAAAATAATCAATTAAAAAAAATCTACTAAAGGTAAGCGTTATATATTAATCGTGGGTGTATGTGTAAAATCCCCGTGAATCCCTAATTGATTTCATAACTAATTCCTATAATTTATTTATTTATTTAATTAATTGAATTTTATTATTTATTTATTCTATTTAAGGAAATAAAAATTAAAGAAGAAGAAAAAATTCCTTGGAATTTGATTTCCAACGAGGATTTGATGAATTATTATTAAAATATCTAAGATTATTTATTTATTTATTATTAGAGTATCTATTAGTTAGATATTTATATAATATACTGAGTAAAACATTGTATAAATTCATATACTGTTTTTTCTCAAATTCAAAAATATTTCCAAACAAGTTTGTTCAGTACCCACCTCTCCATCCCCTCCCTCGATTAGCACTCATGGATTTAATTTTAACATTTTTTTATTTTATTTTCTTTGAAGGAAAGAAATACGAAAAAAAAGCCGAGTACCAAAAAAGGTATCGGGAGCGTGAAAAAAAAAACAAGGTACGGTATATAATTTATATACCGTATATTATATATATTATAATATTTTGCAGTGTAATTTTAAATACGACTGTAAAGTTAGTAGACATCAGACGAGAAATTAATGATTTTATAATCAATTTCAGTATCGGAGAAAAATATAAAAAAAAAAAACAAGTAGGCAATATCAACAAGAGTATCGACAAAGAATAAAAGAAAAAAATACAAAAGATCCAAGGTATGGTATGAAAATTATATACATTTTTAATAAATTTATTATTACCATTAATAACTGTAATTAATTTTAGTACTTACTACTATCGATGCTGTTTTCTCGAGATATTTGGCAAAAATCGAATCACAAATATATATATCTTATTTTAGTTACCATAAAGCTATAGTTTCTATGATAGAACATAATTAGGCTTAATTATTATTATTCATATAAATACCTGTTTCTTTTTGTATATTATTATTATTATATATTATATATTTTTATAAATCATTGTAAATAAAATAAAGGTGTTAAGATAATTTTATAAAGTAGTTTCTTTGCTTTTTATCGATAAAAAAATCATAATAAAAAATGTATACCCGAATAATTATTTTTCTTTATACCTAGAATAGAACTTAAAATTAATATTTTTATAATAAGGAACTTCGTTCCTATCCGGTGTCCTACGACAAAAATGTTTTTTTTTTTATACAAATATCTGAAATAACGGATAATAATTTGAAAATTTAAAGATCCTCCTGAAATTTTGAAGTCGACCTTATATATTTATGAAAATACTCTAAATGTTTGAACTTTAAGCGATGCGACGCCGTATCCACAGCATTCATGAACGGCACGCCACTGATATATAATATCGTGTATTATTATTTGAAATAATGGAATCCTTTTTGCATGTTCCATTGCTTTTAAAAGTTCATTTACATATAAATTGAAATGATCATTTTGCTGTTTGTGTTAATCGAATATATGGTACATATTCGGATAACGACCTAATAATCCAATCAGAACCTTCACCAAATTGGATATTCTTTTTTTCGTATTTAAAAAAATAATTAAATGTAACAAATCAGAGGAAAAAAGGAACAATTAAACACCTTGTTAAAAAGAATTGAATAACTGTTTTAAAAGTTTGATCAAGGTAATTAACTATATCTATATTATATATAAAATTCTTTGCCCGATACACTCACTCACTCACTTACTCACTCACTCACTCACTCATCATCAAAACAGCCAGAACCACTGGACATAGAAGCATGAAATTTGGAGAGGATATTACATCTATGACATAGGGGCTCACTAAGAAAGGATTTTTCGAAATTAGACCCCTAAGGGGCTCAAAGGGGGCAAAGTGTGTTTTCACTGATTATGCGATATCTCTTAAGGACAATAAAATATCTACTTGCTTTTTACTTATAAAAATACTAAATTAAAATATCTAAAAACTACTTTCAGGATTTTTTGAAATTCGACCCCTAAAGGGGTCAAAAGGGGCAAAATATCTTTGCAATGTATTTACACTAATTATGCATTTTCAATTAAGAACGATAAGATATCTACTTGATTTTTACTTAATAAAATTCTAAATACAAATATATAAAAAGTAATTTCAGGATTTTTTGTAATTCGACTCCCAACTATCCAAAATGTGAGTGGGGGCAAAAATTAAAACTCTCTCCTATCTTGATCAAATTTTGTAGACTTATTCTCTATTACTTTAAGAAACTATTCCTGTAAAAATCTACTATCAAAATTGACTGTATGGGGGCGAGGGGGGGAGGGGGGGATTATAGAAATTTTTAGCTTTTTAGTACATTTACTCTTTAGAAAACTGTGGATTATTTATTTGCAAATATCTAAATATTTTTAAATATCTAAAAAATAATTTCAACCTCCCAAAATGTGAGTGGGGGCAAAAAATTGATACTCGCTCCGATATAGATCAAATTTTGTAATCTTAGTTTTTAAGACTATATAAAATATATGCTGTAAAAATCAATAACCAAAATGAGTGCGTGGGGGCGAAAGAGGGGGCAAAATAATACAAATATATATTACTGACCTAATAATCACATGTCGAGACGCCGTCCGCCAGGGCCGAGCTGTAGAGGGCGTGCCGAAGGGACGCCTGGAGCAGCTCGTTATATTGATATTGATGATTGTGAATGATTCATTTTTATTTATACTTTTTGTATAGAGCCTGATGAAGCCACAATAAATTGACGAAACATTTCAATTGGTGGTATGTTTTAACACGGTGTTTAATTGTTCCTTTTGTCATCTAATACTGATAATGAAACTGAATAATAATAATAAAGAAATAATGCCTCATTTTTTTTTATTATACATAGATCATCTCTTTTATAATAAATTTCATTTTTCTTGATCTTTACTTTACCATACAGGGTATGTCCAAGTATTGTAATCGCGCATGAAAAAAGTGTTTTTTTTTTTTCTGCTTCTTTTGCATCTAAATATCTCAAAAACAACTGAAACTATTTTTGTTAAAAAAATTAGGCGAATCCATGACATTTCGGTCTACAAAAAAGCTCTATTAAGTGAACATCGAAAAAATTATATTTTTTGAGATAATACATGTTTTGTCAAAATGTCTGTCAGTCTGTTAGTCTGAGCGTTACCAAATTTTGTGGACGAGGTAGCTCAACCTTGAATATCGAAACCAAATTTCACACGTAGTTTTGGTCCATTGAGATTAAGAGCTGATTAGATTTTGGTGCACATCGACCCAATATTAAGGGAGGTAGGGGGGGGGGTTAAAATTTAAAATTATAATATTTTCAAACTAAAAAACAAGAAAAATGAAATATACTATAAAATAAACCTATAATAACGAAAATATTTTTATTCTGGAGCCAAAATAAAGGGGTGGTGGTGTCATAAAATAAAAATCTAGGCCATTCGAGCAAACTCAACCAAATTTGTACACATTATCAGTGGACCCTCAGTAGTCTAAAATGCAAAAACTAATCGCCCAAAGGTGGGGGAGGGGGTGTAGGATCATAAAATGAAAATCTATGCCCTTGAACCAAATTCAACCAAATTTTGTATACATAATCACTGGGCCTCCATTAGTCTAAAAACTAACCCCCCCTACATGATTATAAATAATTTTATTAAATGTTAAATATAAGAGAGGGGCCCTGGTGTATGGTAAAATCAGGTAGATGGGCACATCAGAACGCGTCAATTTATTTATTTTTTAGTTTGAGAATATTATAATTTTAATTTTTTAAGAGCCTACACCCCCTTAATTTTGGGTTCGATTTCAACAAAAATCTAATCAGCTATTAAACTCAATGTACCATTGGTACTACATGTGAAATTTCATTTTGAAATTCACACTAGTTCTTGAGATAGAGCGTACACAAAATTTGTTACTAACTAACGTACTAACAGACATTTTGATAAAATCATTAATAAATCGTAAAATATAATTTTTTCGAAGTTTAC
Source organism: Forficula auricularia (assembly GCA_024734495.1). Taxonomy (NCBI): domain Eukaryota; kingdom Metazoa; phylum Arthropoda; class Insecta; order Dermaptera; family Forficulidae; genus Forficula; species Forficula auricularia. Next base: position 6,526,661 of record JALMQS010000092.1, on the reverse strand, counting down.
TTTTTTGTAGAGCAAAACGCCATAGTTTCGCTCAATTTTTTTTATCAAAATAATTTCATCCGTTTTTGAGATATTTCGAAAAAAAAAACAACACTTTTTTCAGGCACGATTACAATACTTGACCATACACCCCTGTATGGTAAAATAAGCTGACGTGTTCTGATGTGGCCATCCACTTGACTTTACCATACAACCTGGCCCCTCACTTACATTAATATTTAATAAAATTATTTATAATCATGTAGGGGAGGGGGGTTAGTTTTTCCATCTTTAGACTTCTGGGGATCCACTGATTATGTATACAAAATTTGGTTGAGTTTGGTAAATGGCCAAGATTTTCATTTTTGCCCCCCCCCCCACACACACTTTGGGCCGTTAGATTTTGCATTTTTAGACTTCTGGGGGTCCACCGATTATGTATACAAAATTTGGTTGAGTTTGCTCAAATGACCTAGATTTTTAATTTTTAACCCCCCCCCCACTCCACCCCCTTAATTTTTGGTCGATATGCATGCACCAAAATCTAATCAGCTCTTAATCTCAATGCATCAAAACTACGTGTAAAATTGTGCTAATTAGTCCACAAAAATTTGGTAACTGACAACGTTTCGCATCGTTTAAATTTAGCAAACCACTTTTCTACGGTTGATTTTGCTGGTGCAAAGTCTGAATAATGTTTATCAAACCAAACCTTGGTTTCAACAGTATTTTTTTCGCCAAAAAGCAATGCTTTATTAACACACGAGATTCCTTTTTTATCCATTTTTTCAAAGTACTAAAAGTTCTTTCACTAAAAATGCTATAACTCAGATACTAATAGTGCAACAGCTGTCAAATTTATACACGCGTCTTTTGAAGGTTGGGGCTAACTAAAAATCATATGGATTTGATACTAGTGGCGCCATTTATGTGCCAGCCTACGAACTTTTCAGCCCGCCGAGTAACTAACAGACAGACTAACAGACATTTTGACAAAACAATTATTATCTCGAAAAATATAATTTTTTCGATGTTCACCTATAAGAGCTTTTTTGTAGACCGAAATGCCATGGTTTCGCTCAATTTTTTTTAATCGAAATAGTTTTAGCCATTTTTGAGATATTTTGAAAAAAAGAAGGAAAAAAACTACTTTTTTCATGCACGATTACAATATTTGACCATACCCTGTATGGTAAAGTAAAATACCAATCACACTTGGAATGTTTAAAGTAATTACTTTTCTTAACTATTTCTAAATCTTAAATCAAATTTCAAAATGTTTTGATTTATTATAATAGACTTTGTCATGCTTCTGCTGACTTGTTTATTTCTATCCTCCCCCCCCCCTGCATATTTGTCTCCCACTAGTCACGTGAAAATAATTGTTTTAGATCATTCTATTAACGCTAAGTGAATTTGTAGCTATTTAAACAACCATCATGCCATATCGATTTCTCTAATTATACATTCCATAACAATTATTTAAATACTTGCTTAATTTTCATGTATAATACAACTATAAACCACTTTAGATATATATTATTATTCTCATATCTATATAAATCAGAGAACAATGATTATTTACCATTTAGATGTTGTTTTTTCGGTTTATGCTTTCTAGGTACATTATCCAGTCAAATTGTGCTCAAATGAGCCCCTATGGGGAAAGTTTTGGGGTAAGTTCTGATTTTTTGCATATATATATATATATATATATATATATATATATATATATATATATGAGGTCTCCCATCAAAATTTCGTGACGCAACATTATAGAAAATGCAAAAAAAGGTGAAAATATCCATTTTTTGGCGATTTTTTGCTTATAACTCAAAAACTATAAACTTTTCATAAATAATCTTTTTATTCCCAATGAAAAGTCATAAAATTTCCTACAAATATCATTATTTAGTAGATTAAAAATTCAGTTTATTGGACAAAGTTTTTTTATTGAAGTTCTTCTTCAATTTTTGTACAACGTTTCGTCTCTCTCGAGACTGAAATAAAAAAACTTTGTCCAATAAACTGAATTTTTAATCTACTAATTATAATGGACATTAATCAACATAATAATTATTTAGGTTTTATTTCGACCAACTGTTCAGGTTCAAGAGCTAGTTGAAAATCGGCCTATTTTTTCTGTTTCGGCAAATACCAAAAACTCGCAGTTTTTTTGATATTTTCCCATTTTGACCATGAAGGAGCACGTTTTCGACAAAGATCACACTATACATTATTAAAATAAATTAAATTTTCTATAATTCAAACAATGTTTTATCTTAATTTGATAAATGGTAATCCGTGCCGCAATAAGGTAAAAGTTTTAAAAAACTGCAATTTTTTGCAAAAAAAATCGTAGTTTTTTCTTGATAAAATGAAAACCACTCATCCTAGAAACTTGATTCTCGTCTCATTCTTCTTAGGAAATTTTATTGCTTTGAACATTTACTTTGATCACTTTTTTGAAAAAAAATCTTAAATTTATAGATATTTAGCATTTTCCATGACAAGATATGATCAGAATCCTCAGAAGTGTCATGGAAAATGCTGGATGTCTATCTATCTAAGACTTTTATCAAAAAAATAGTTCAAGTAAACGTTCAAGTCAATAAAATTTTCTAGGAATGATGAAATTTACGGGTTAGGGGGTTTTTGGGGTGACAATTCGATCTGTCACGGTCTCATCTTCGTCAAAATTGTTTTTGATGGGTTTTTTCGTAATCAAATTAATTATTCTCGGGTAGACAAATCCCATTCTTAGGGTTTTAAAAAATGTTTCCCTTTTCCTTTTGTACTCAGGCAGACAATGGGTTGCATTAATTCATTGTTCTAAAAGGCCTTGAATAAGTATTGTGATTGTGGATTTTAATAAATAAATAATAAATAAAATCTTTATTCCTCGACCTGCTTAGAGTCCTCGGTGGCTAGGTCCTCCAAACATCAATACAATCTAGCTACAATACATTAACAAACATCAATACAAATTAATTACAACAATTTAACAAATAATAAACAAGTAAAAAAAAAATAGAAATGTATGCTCATTAACAAATAGCATGACCATAGATTTCCATCAAAAGACAAAAAGGAATTTAAAAATTCCGCGCAAAAACCCGATACCAGGAGCAAGCGACGCATTAGCCATCCCGCCATTTGCATTAAGATGTTAAGGAAACCTGGTCAAAACCTTAACAAGGATGGTATGACCTCTCTCTACCTCACCTAATCTCTGCTTGTGAGAACTAAATAAAATTTTTTACAATTCTAGGACTTTAGGACTTGATAAAATTTATAATTGATTTAATCATAGGGGGCAGAAGACTATAATCCCAAGTAGTAATAAATAGACAGACTTGCCACAAATCAATGCCAGATCCTACAAATGAATGTAAACCGATATTTTTCAAGAATCTTGGCTTACGAATCTTTTTTCTATGATCAGCTCTACCTAAATAATTTGGTTCCTGAAATCTATTCGTTATTTCCTCCCAACTCCTAAAACCCTTATAGGCTTTGAAAATCACTTTCAATTTAGCCCATTCCCTTCTCTCCAATAAGCTAGACCATCCTAATTCATTAATCATTGAAGTGACACTATAAACATATTTTGTTCTCCATAAACGTTAGAAATATTAATAAACATTTTATAATTGTTTTTATAAAGAACTGTATTTATTTAATAGAATAAAAAATAATCAAGAATTTATTTAAAAATATATTTCGCATAAGCAGGTCTCAATTTTCTGAAAAACAACACATTTTGATAGGTTTTATTTATTAACAATTGGATGAATAAAAATGAATCATATGGTTGAATCAAAACAGGTGCAGGAGGTGGGGTGCAGTGGTGGGTGATCCGGGGTAGGGCGAGGTTTCGGGGGTGGGGTCAAGCGGGGTGGGCGAATACTATATATATATTTGTATATTTTTTTAATTTGAAAACGGCTCCCAAATAAAAATCGACCTTTTTTATCAGAATTTTAAATTAAAAATAATATTAACATAAAGCTTTTAACTAAAGGAAGAAGTTACCGAGCATCGCTCGGTGCCTCCAGGTATACATATGTTTAACTTGTAAAATAATACATTTTTAAACCAGCTTCTACTGTGAATAAACCTTTTTTAAAACCATTCTTTTGATTTTTGTCCTTTTTTGACTATCCGCTGAATTGTCTGTTCCGCGATTGTCGCGCCACCCAATTCCACGGATAAATTTGAATTTACTATATTTTAATTTACTTCTTAGTAGTTAATCTAAAGATTACTAAAAACATTTAATATTGAACCGCAATAAGACAAGAATTTGTTGATTCGTGAACATTATTTTCCCACTACCCTCAACGAGAATGGTAATTAATTGTCTCCAAAGTGGAGTCAAGAAGCGGTCGGAAATCGTAAATTTAATTGTCCCTTCGCCTCTTCCCGATTAACCCGTAAAGGGTGGGCCAGAGGGTGCATTAATTAGAGAATTGAATTTTTTTTTATATATAAACAGCGGAGGCATTGTTTTCGAAACCAAACCAACGCTCGCTGCTTTTGAATATAAAATGAAACAGAGGAGGGGGGGGACTAATTAAATTACATTGAAACTTGGCCCGAAAATGTATTTTTATTGACAGAAAAAAAATTGGTCTTTTAATCTTTCAAAATTACATTCAGTATGGATTTGAATAAAAAAAAATGTGTGAACATCATCCACATGAGCTCACGGTGGAAGTGAAACTTTAATTTTAAAACCCACTAAAAGTTCATGACAAATAAAATTTATTAAAATTAGGAAATTTAAATTATTCTTTTAAAACCCACTAATTGTTTATGATAAAATTTATTAAAATTGGGAAAATTTAAACTATTATTTTGGACTGATGAAAAGATTGAATTGGAACCAATCGACTTGATTGGGGAATAATGGAATTGAAATAATTATCGGAAAAGAGGTTTTTTTATCTAATTAGATTTTTCCTCTTATTAAAAACAAGGACTAAAGATGAATAAGGACACTCTATGGTGGAGAAGTAGTCTCCGGAATCGAAGCAAAAATACAATGTAAAATAATTGGTTTAATAATATTTATAAAAAAAAAAAAAAAAAAAAACTATTATTTTGATGAATGGGATTGGGGAGGATGGATCGAAATAAAATGGTATTGGAATAATTATCGGAAAAGAGGTTTTTTTATTTAATTAGTTTTTTCCTCTTATTAAAAACAAGGACTAAAAGATGATCAAGGACAGTCGATGGTGGAGAAGTAATCTCCGGAATCGAAGTTCAAAAACAATGTATGCATAAATTCATGTAAAATAATTGGTTTAATAAAATTTATAAAAAAAAAAAAAAAAAAAACTATTATTTTGATTGATTGATTGATTGGATTGGAGAGAGAGAATAATGGAATTGAAATAATTATCGGAAAAGAGTTTTTTTTATTTAATTACTTTTTTCCTCTTATTAAAAACAAGGACTAAAAGATGATCAAGGACACTCGATGGTGGAGAAGTAATCTCCGGAATCGAAGCTCAAAATACAATGTATGCATAAATTCATGTAAAATAATTGGTTTAATAAAATTTATAAAAAAAAAACTATTATTTTGATTGATTGATTGATTGGATTGGAGAGAGAGAATAATGGAATTGAAATAATTATCGGAAAAGAGTTTTTTTTATTTAATTACTTTTTTCCTCTTATTAAAAACAAGGACTAAAAGATGATCAAGGACACTCGATGGTGGAGAAGTAATCTCCGGAATCGAAGCTCAAAAATACAATGTATGCATAAATTCATGTAAAATAATTGGTTTAATAAAATTTATAAAAAAAAACTATTATTTTGATTGATTGATTGATTGGATTGGAGAGAGAGAATAATGGAATTGAAATAATTATCGGAAAAGAGTTTTTTTTATTTAATTACTTTTTTTCCTCTTATTAAAAACAAGGACTAAAAGATGATCAAGGACACTCGATGGTGGAGAAGTAATCTCCGGAATCGAAGCTCAAAATACAATGTATGCATAAATTCATGTAAAATAATTGGTTTAATAAAATTTATAAAAAAAAACTATTATTTTGATTGATTGATTGATTGGATTGGAGAGAGAATAATGGAATTGAAATAATTATCGGAAAAGAGTTTTTTTTATTTAATTACTTTTTTTCCTCTTATTAAAAACAAGGACTAAAAGATGATCAAGGACACTCGATGGTGGATAAGTAATCTCCGGAATCGAAGCTCAAAATACAATGTATGCATAAATTCATGTAAAATAATTGGTTTAATAAAATTTATAAAAAAAAACTATTATTTTGATTGATTGATTGATTGGATTGAGAGAGAGAATAATGGAATTGAAATAATTATCGAAAAAGAGTTTTTTTTATTTAATTAGTTTTTTCCTCTTATTAAAAACAAGGACTAAAAAGATGATCAAGGACACTCGATGGTGGAGAAGTAATCTCCGGAATCGAAGCTCAAAAATACAATGTATGCATAAATTGATGTAAAATAATTGGTTTAATAAAATTTATAAAAAAAAATTATTATTTTGATTGATTGATTGATTGGATTGGAGAGAGAGAATAATGGAATTGAAATAATTATCGAAAAAGAGTTTTTTTTATTTAATTAGTTTTTTCCTCTTATTAAAAACAAGGACTAAAAGATGATCAAGGACACTCGATGGTGGAGAAGTAATCTCCGGAATCGAAGCTCAAAATACAATGTAAGCATAAATTCATGTAAATAATTGGTTTAACTATTATTTTAATGTAAAGGCTTGTCTTTTATTTCACCTCTATTAGGTCATTTCCCTTTATTGTAACAATCAAATTCAAACAGTTACATTCTAATCTCCCAAGAGGAAACATGAAGAAAAAAGACATTATATATTTTTCAAAATTTTCAATGTATAAATCTTAATTTGTAACTAATTTGAAATATTTGTGATAGACTGATGATGAAGGCAATGCCTTCGAAACTATAGTCTCTAGAAATAATTTAAAATTATTTTATTTAAAAAAGAGAAGACTCTCTCATTTTATTTTTAACCTCAAACAGATACGTCTCTAAAGAAGTTTCACTTCAAAAATAAAACAGCTTTAATAAAAAATTTGCAACGGATCGTTGCTAGACTATATCCATAGTCGTTTGAAATATTAATATGTTTATTTATTAATTATTAAACATATATCACTGGCTATTTGAAGTCCATGTTGACTTAAAATCAAAAATAACGATCGATTCTTATCTAATACTAGAGTAATAACCTTACCATATTACATTGTTAATGTTTTGACCATGAACTAACTACTTAACTAACTTTATATTAAACCAATCAAATTAAAGTATATATTTTCTTACTCTAGGGCATCGCTTTTTAAACTTTTCTCATTCATTTCCCCCTTTTTATCGACATGATTTTTTCGTTACCCAAGATTTTAAATATAAAATAAATGTTGCATCATTCGTATCCATAGTAAAATTTGTAACAAGAATAGTAGGGAATTGGCTAAAATTAAAAATACAGAGTTTTTTTTATTAAACAGACCAGATGTTTCGTCAATTTATTTTGACTTCTCAGTGCCTCATTTTATCAATCTTTATCAAAAGCAATTTCACTATAATGATGTTTTGTCTTATAGTGAAATTGCTTATAACAAAGAGTGATAAAATGAGCCATTGAGGAAGTCAAAATAATGTGGGAGCCTTATCCACATAAGCCCACGATGGAATTGAAACTTTAATTTTAAAACCCACTAATATTTCATGACAAGTAAAATTTATTAAAATTAGGAAATTTAAATTATTATTTTAAATCCCACTAATTGTTCATGAAAAATTTAAATTTCTTAAAATTAGAAAATTTAAATTATTATTTTTCTCTTATTTCCCCTCTATTAGGTCGTTTCCCTTTATTGTAACAAAAAAATTCAAACAAATACATCGATAAAGAAGTTTCACTTCAATAAATTGACTAAACGTCTGGACTATTTAATAAAATAAAAAACTTTGTATTTTTAATTTTACCAATTTCCTACTATTCCTGTTATAAAAATAAATTTTCTCCCTTAGATAATTTATTTATTTGTAAACAATATTATGTACATATTAAAAGAGGCAGTTTTTGTATTTGATTCACTTATACAAAGGACGTTATATATTATATTAGTACTTGGAGCACCGAGCGATGCTCGGCAACTTTTTACTTCAGTTAAAAGCTATATATTAATATTATTTTTAATATAAAATTCAGGGAAAAAGGTCGATTTTTTGGATTAAGAATATGTGTGCATGGAATCCACCCTCTAAAAAAGTGGAACTTTTTCTAATGATACCTATAGTATGTACTTTCTAATGGGTGGGGGTCTACAAATTTTAATCCAGGCGTAGAATTAAAATTTGTAGACCTCCACCCATTTTGGTTGGTTGATTTGAATTTCAGGAAGATACGAGCGCCTTTTGTGTTTAAGGTTCTGAAATAAAAAATTCCTCATTTGGGTTTAAGGGTCAAATTTTGAAAAAAAATGAAAAAAAAAAAACAATTTCGATTTACCATCAATTAACGTATATTTCAAAATTGAATGCTAAAACTTAAAAAACCGAGAAGATAGAACAGTATAAAAATTTCACTATATAATAAATAATACCTGGAGGCACCGAGCGATGCTCGGTAACTTCTTCCTTCATTTAAAAGCTTTATTTTAATATTATTTTTAATTTATAATTCTGATAAAAATGTCGATTTTTATTTGAGAGCCGTTTTCAAATTAAAAAAATACAAAAATATATAATATTTGACCACTGTACCCCCCTTCCCCCACCCCGCTCGACCCCACCACCGAAACCTCGACCTACCCCCGGATCCCCCACCACTGCACCCCACCTCCTGCACCTGTTTCGATTCAACCCCATATGATTCATTTTTATTCATCCAAAACCTATCAAAATGTGTTGTTTTTTCAGAAAATTGAGACCTGCTTATGCGAAATATAGGTATTTTTAAATAAATTCTTGATTATTTGTTATTCTATTAAATAAACAAAATTCTTTATAAAATAATAATAATATAATAATAATTAAATTGAAAGTTTTTGCCAGAGTAGCAGAATTTTTATATATTGAAGGAGACAATAAAAGAGTGTGTCTTCTGCTGGAATTATAAATTTTATTTATTTATAACGAGACTATAGTTTCGAGGGCTTTGCCCTCTTCATCAGTCTATTACAATGTATTCACAGGAATTAATTTATGAATGAAAGTATTACATTTTTCATGTGTTCGAAACTATAGTCTCGTTATAAATAAATAAAATTTATAATTCCAACAGAAGACACACTCTTTATTGTCTCCTTCAATATAATAATAATTCTTTATTAGCTATTTTAGCTATACATCATACAATTAAACAAATATATGTAATTTGTTTTTAAATAATACATTCAATTCAGGAGATACAAAAAGATAAAGATAATCAATACATTCTAAAATATAACAATTTATATTAAACATATAAATGTATAACACTCCATACATGACAATAAACAAATGAACACTTGTACATATAAACAATAATAATAATAATAATAATAATAACTAAAGTACAAATTAATCCTACATAAAAAAACAAAAATCACAATCTTGGTATTATGGGAAAAGGAATATAACAAAAATAATAATAACAGTAACAACATATATATAAAACATATCACAAGTAATTATTGCTCTGATATTAGCAATAGCCTCACTTCTCTTTTAAATGCCGATAAAGTTTTAGATTTTTTGATGTATTCGGGTAAGTTATTATATAATCTTAACCCTTTATAGAATACGCTGTTCATGGTGCTTGCAAAACAATTATAAAACGTTTATTAATATTTCTAACGTTTAGGTTGAACAAAATATGTTTTAAACCACAATCAGAATACTTCTTCAAGGCCTTTGAGAACAATGTATTAAGGCAACCCATTGTCAACATGTTGTTTCCTATATAATAAATAATACCTGGAGGCACCGAGCGATGCTCGGTAACTTCTTCCTTCAGTTAAAAGCTTTATTTTAATATTATTTTTAATTTATAATTCTGATAAAAATGTCGATTTTTATTTGAGAGACGTTTTCAAATTAAAAAAAATACAAAAATATATAATATTTGACCACTGTACCTGTAATGTAAACAAACTTTTTTTATTGAGATTTTCATCTATCAATAAATACTTCAATTAAGAAAAGATCAATTAAGATGAAATTTGTTGATCGCTTTCTCATTCTCAAAACTTGTTAATAGAATTTGTTTCATCAAAATCGGTAGAGCCATTTTCAAAATAGAACTAAGATACAAACAAATATATATACAATTTTTGCTCGTTTAATAAGATTAGATAGATACATCAATGCCTCGATAGTAAAAATTTGAGAATTTTCTTATAAAAACTATAAACAGTCCCGAACCCCCTTAAAAATGACTAAATGAAAAAATCGCACTTTTGGGCCTCTGGACGAGACCCCATATAATTTTTGGCAAAACCGCCACGTGGTAAAATTCAACCTAAATGAATACTACAATTTGTGACTTTAATTGAGATCATGGGTTCCGTAGTCTTTACCTAAGAACCCTTTGAAGTCGCGCTTGGCGCAAGATAGATTACAATATTTTACCCATGTTTCGCATTGGATAAAGTAAAAAAATAATTAAAACAACCCCTCTTTCACTGAATGAAATTATTATTTTTTTGCTTTTTATTCAAAGAATAATAATTAAAAGAATAACAAACCTTGTGCTTGATTATATATAAGGTAGCGAATTCACCGCAATGGAAACAGAGGGAGCGTTAGCTTCTCACCCTCGGGCTATTTCTTTTTCCAAGATAAAATAAGTGTTGATATAATTAATACTTAGAAAAAAAGGAGAAAAGAGAATAAAAAAAAAAACAAGGCGAGATGGGAAAATCATTTTGCGTCGGGTTAAGAGAAAGAACTTTGCCTTTAGATTTCGATCTTATCTCGATGTGAGAAAAACTCGAGACAAAAAATTAAAACCCGCATTGTTCGAAATTGTTCACTTATATAAATAAATAAATAGATAATCAACTATAATAATATATTATTGTAATTTGATCATTAACAAGTGTCCGTAGTTTCCTCTCTCTCTCTCTCTCTCATTTACACCTAAATTCTTGTCTATTATATAGAATACCCAATTATATTTTTTTTCTTAATCTCATTATTCTAGTTTATTTATTTATTTTTCTTCGTGGGATTATTTTTTTATTTTCTATACTAGTACATTCAGAAATTCAATATCAAAGCGCACAGTGTGCCCAGGCCAAGTTCGAGCATTGCCTTGGCCATCCATATACGCTAAAGGGACCGTGCGTTACGACATTAGCGACAACTGGCGACCAAAATGAAAATCTAATAGGGGTTTTTACTTAGACCATGAAATATATAGACACGCCCTCTGTTACTCTCCACACAGAGTGAAGTGAGGCCAACATCGCCTACAGATGACGTCACGTTATCGCATAAATATTTTGGTTATATTAATTTAAAATTAATTTGCGATTATTGGAATCCAACAAGGCGATTCACTAAGTCTATTTTTATTCAACCTTGTGATGAATGAATTAATAAAAGACCTAAAAAATGTCCAAGGCTACTCAATGGGAGATGAGAATGTCAATATTGTGTGCTACGCAGACGACGCGGCTCTTGTTGCGGAAAGCGAAAACGACCTCCAACGACTCTTACATAAATTTGCACTTTCCTGCGAAAAATTCCAACTCAAGATATCCTCGAAAAAGACGAAAACTCTCACAATAGCGAGAGAACCAGTACGTTGTAAGCTACAACTTTATAACACCATAGTAGAACAAGTGTCATCCTTCAATTATCTCGGCATTCAGATTACCAGCTCCGAAAGCGTTAGCGAGGAAGTCAGGCTCCAATCTATTAAGGCGTCCAAAATATCAGGATGCCTGAATGAAACGGTTTGGTCAAACAAGTTTCTGGGAACGGAAGCAAAGTTCGCATATATAAGACCGTTGTGCGACCAATTTTGACATATGCGGCCGAAACAAGAACTGACACCGAAAAAACAAGAAAAATATTGGAAGTTTGTGAGATGAAAACGCTACGCAGAATTGCTGGTAAAACAAGGATGGACAGGGTCAAAAATGAAGATATTAGGGAAAAGTGCAATATACAAAATGTCAGCGTATGGGTCCAAAGTAGAAGAACAGAATGGAGTGGACACGTATTGCGAATGAATGAAGACCGGCTGGTGAGGAAGTTACATGACAACATCCCTACCGGGAAAAGAAGACGGGGCCGTCCAAGAAAACGATGGAAAGACGCTCTGGAGTAAACAGGCTTTTAGCCTAACAATAAGAAGAAGAAGAAGAAGAAGAAGAAATCCAAAATAAATAATCTAAACTACGATAAATTTATCTCAATGTATAATAATTCCTATAGTGGCCATGCTATTTCTGGGTGTTCCTACCTACAGATGACGTCACGTTCTCTAGTTGATGTTGGCCTCGCCAAATCAACACCAGGGCGTGTCTATATATTTCATGGTCTAAGGGTTTTTATTAAATGTTATTATTGTTAATTATTATTATTATTATTACCGTTACTTCCAATCATTCCAGCATCATGAAATTTCGCAGGCTAGTAGTATTTGGGACACAAATAAAGGAAAAATTCCCAAAACCCAGACTTATTTCCTTCTTTCAACCCCTAAAATGGAGGGGTGAAGTTTGTAGTATAAATTTGCATCTATTTAATATACAATGATCCTAGGATGCTAAAATTTGGAATTTTGGTAGAGTTTCAGACATTAATTAAGGTGAAAATATTTGCACAAAAACTTTACTACCATTAATCCCTAAAACGGAGGGATCAAGAATATATCTATTAAATATGAAATGAATTTGGTATAATAGTAGAGGCTGGAGTAATAATCTTAAGTTTGCTACTGTCGGCATTTTAAACTTAAAAAAAAAAAAATTGATTTTCAATCAATATGAGTGAGGATCAGACCAATCATGAATTTTATGATTTTATTCTTCAATCGGAGCGTTTTGTAGGTTTAATAAAAGAATCCAAGAAGCCTGAGGATGTCCGAATAAACGGACCAAACGTGGTGATTGGAAAATTAAATCATAAAATTCATGATTTTTTGGTCCTATATCCTTTTAATCCATGTTAATCATGGACTTGAACCAAGATAAATTAATTTTCAATCAAAGTGAATAGCGAAGTTTCAAAATGACGTTTTATCTGTGCAAACTCGTATTTTCCTAGGACTTCTAGAGAGTGGAACTCGGTTCCTTCGTCCGTCTTTCCAGATACATATCTAACAGGTCATTCAATAAGTCCACAGGATAAGTATGAAAAATTTTTTTTGACAAAACTCGATTTTATGATTCAACATAGTTGCCTTCGAGGGCGATGCAACGATTATAGCGATTCTCCACCTTTTCGATAACACTTTTATAGTACGATTTCTCTTTCTCGTCAAAATAGGCCTCAGTTTCAGCGATTACTTCATCATTGGACTTCTTTTGGATTCTAGTGTGTAATAGTGAAGCCATGTCTCATCCATTGTCACATATCGACGTTAGAATTCTATTTTATTGCGGTTTAACATCACTAAACACTCCTCTGAAGCATCGATTCGTTGTTGTTTTTGGTCGACTGTGGCCTCAAACGGCACCCACGTATTCGCATACCCAAATGTTCGTGTAAAATGGTAAAAACACTACCATCTGATATCTTTACAATATCAGCTAGCTCGTGCACCTTCAATTTGCGATCGTTCAGAACCAATTTGTGGATTTTTTTATGTTTTCTGGAATAACAGCCTCATTTGGGAGTTCACTGCGCTCTGCATCATTTGTGCTGGTACGACCACGTTTAAATTTAGCAATCCACTTCTCTACCATTTGTCTCGATGAAGCAGAGTTCGGATAATGTTTATCAAGCCATTGTTTGGTTTCCACTGTATTTTTTATACTTCAGTCATTCAACAAGTACCTTAAATTTCGATCTAATCCCTGAAATTTTCATGGTGGAAGCAAGGGCCCATCCAGAACTATATAGAGGTTGTATTGATTAATAGTATTGTCTTAAGTAACTTAATTATTCTTAATTTAACTTGGCTGCATCCTAGATTTCACTACTTTTTCGAACTTATACAGAAACACTTTGGGAGGGATTTATTTTTCAGAATCTTAACAATCTTTAAAACTACAAACTTTTTCAATTCAATCGCATTCGAATAATTTCCAAATCATTTTCATTAGTTAAATTCGAAGGGTACGTACATTTGACAATAGAAATCTAATTCTTTAGTTAAATTTCGCTTTTTATCGAAATGTTTCCTATTTTTGAAATGATTTCTATTTTATTTATTAAAGAATAAATCAAGATTGAATTTTCTGTTTTTATATTTTTTTTGTTAATATTCATATAAAGCGTACAACAAAAGAGCTATATAATTTTATAGTAGTCGTTATTTAACAACCACGTTTGTAGATTCCGTGTATTGAATAATAAATATTATTTAAAAATTATTGTGATAAGGGATCTCTGATAGGAAATTCGTGATTCTCTATATAAAGCAAGGACAAAAAGCGTGATATCAAATACACAGTAGGTTCGATTATGGTATGATTTATAGGGTCGTATACTTAAATAATCAACAATTACTTTGATAGTAATTTAAGAGAAGAAGCAGTTAATTTATGAGAATAGTTTCAATATTATCTTCCAGTAAATTATATTGAAAATAAGAGATAAGTAGATAATAATATTTTATTTGATGATAAAAAAAAAAAGGAAAAAATGGTTTTTATAGTAGGAACATAAAGTTTTATGAACGAATTCATTGAGGTTTAAGCGCCATTAATTATAATTTTAGATAATCAGGAAAAATGGGCTAAAGAAGGGTATTTGGGGAGAGATTAGAAACCCTAACTGAAATATAAAAAAAATAAAAATAATAATCATCAATTAAAGATTAGCGTGCAGGGGGGAGGGGGAGTTATATACGTATATTATCTCTCTCTTGCTCTCTTTTTATATATACAAGCTTTAGCTTATTGCGTACAATATTATTTAGCAGTGATATTTTTAAAGTAGGTAATAGATATCCAACAATTTCATATGTGTATAATATAATATATTTTATTTGTTATTTTATAATTTTTGTGGGTTTTAAAAAAGATGAAATTTAAATTTTTAGAAAAAATTCGATTAGAGTATTTTTATTAGAACTTGGAATAAGAATAGAAAAGATATGCTAAAATTCCTCCTGGGACTAAAAGTTCACTTTTTATGATTCATGCTGATTACTTGACACCTCAGAGGTTTATGTATCAAATTTCAAATCAATCGGTTAAGCCGTTTAATCTGCAGGACGGTGAACATAGAGATATAGAATCACAAAACTATTATATTGATATATATAGATGTTGCTGTAAAAACCTTTTTGTAGTAAGAACGGGTTCTTATTAGTTAAAACGCGTTTCACTGAATACCTTTGTGGCAGCTAGAATTTACTGATGTTGGTTGAGTTTGGTCCGAGGGTCTAGAATCTTCATTTTTGACCTTCTGCCTCATTTTAAGTGTTTATTTTTAAAAAATTTTAAACGAAGATGTTAAAAATTAACTTTGCTTCTAATAAAGATGTAATTTTTGACATTTCGTTTAAAAATTTTTGAAAATAAACACCCAAAATGAAGCGGAAAGTCAAAAATGAAGATTCTAGACCTTTGAACCAAACACAACCAACATAGTTGCCACAAAGGTATTCAGTGAAACTCGCTTTAACTAGTAAGAACCATTCTTACTAAAAACGGGTTTTTACTCTAACATCTATATACATTTGGAATTTCATTTTTATTTAATCTTTAATATCTTCTTTATTCATTTTCATGGCTCTGTAGTGGTCTGACATAATAATTAAACTACCGTATATTCAAACGCCTTCCCAATCGATCACAAACCCAATTTAAATTTGTGGGAAAAAATTCAATTCTTATTAGAACTTGGAATAAGAATAGAAAAAAAATTGCTAAAGTTCCTCCTGTGACTAAAAGTTAAATTTTTATGAATCACACACGTTACTTGACCCCTCAGGAGTCTATCTTTCAAATTTCAATTCAATCGATTAAACCATTTAATCTGCAGGTCAGTGAACATAGCGATATAGAAAAAGGAAAGTATATTTTAAGAAAACGATTATTTCCAGTAAATTTCTTTAATTTTAAATGTCGAGATTTTCATTTTATTTTATCTTTCCCTTTAATTATTCAATTATTACTAAATGTTCCTTTAATTTCGTATTAATTATACCCCAGCGCGTTATACCTGAGTGATTTTATGACGGACTGGGCGAAAAATCATTTCCCCCTCCTTTAACATTAGCAGTTGTGCGCCTATAAACCTCGACATCGGCAACCCGCTTGCCTCGCCTGCCATTTCGGTTGACGTTCCTGAAACGGCAGGCGCGCCAATCAGATTCGTTGTTTACGTTGGAATTCTTGTACTTTTATAACAATATTTTAATTGGAGATTTTATTGTGCGAAACGCTATCGTTTATTTTGTAACTTATATTATGATATCTCCTTAATTAAATGCTACACCCCCCCCCTTCAGACAGGCGTGCTTGACGTTTCAAATACATAAACTAGAGTAGTGAAAGCAATCCATCATGCACGCACTACCAGACAGACAGCCCCTCAGTTGATATGTATAATATAACGTTTGTGCGGGGGCGGGTCAACTAAAAAGCTTTGGCACGTGGCATTCGTGCTGCTTCATTTGTCCTGCGATTCCAGCTTCTTTAGTCAAGCGTTTTCGCCTATTTTGATTGATGAATGTCATCTGCTATTAGCAGCGTCCGCTCTAGGGGCGGGCGACCCGGACATTTGCCCTGGGCAACAAAATTTGGGGGGCGACATTTTGGCTGTAAGTGTGAGAAAAATATTGATCTGTTGAATATCCAATTATTAGAAAATTTTAGATTCTTGTGCGGGGGTGGGTCAAAAAGTTCGCTAAAAATTTACAGTGCGTATCTACTGTTTATCTCTAATTCTTAATTCTAAAGAAAACAATAACCGTAATTTAACATGATTTGACTTTTATTTAAAATAAAAAAATAGAATCTACTAAGATTGAAGTAATTTTTGGAGACGGACTGATAAGTGAATTGAGTGGATATTGAAGAGGCAGTGCAAAGAAAGAAGATATTTATACTATCTTTTTATACATAAACCGACGTTTGGGGAGACTATTCCTTCCTTCTTCAGGGTCTATAATCAATTAAAATGAGATTTGGCCATCATTACAATAAAGATCATCACACAATTTTTACTTTATCCAATGCGAAGCATGGGAGAAAGTATTGTAATGGAGTCTCGCGGCAAGCGCGACTTCAAACGGTCCTCAGGTAAAGACTACGGAACCCATGGACTCAATTAAGGTCACAAATTGAAGTATTCAATGAGATTGAATTTTAGCACGTGACGGTTTTGCCAAAAATTACCTGGGATCTCGCCGAGAGGCCAAAAAGTGCCATTTTTTTGGAAGTGCGTGCGGATGGATGGATGGATGGATGTGTGTGTTATCGTTTTTTTCGTCCACGAATTTTTCCACACCGTTGCACCGAATGAATTGAAATTGAAAACCTACCAGTATTTTAACAAAATGAAGCGCTGATTAGTTTTTGGTACATATCGGTCCACAAACATTAGTACTTTATTTCAGTACTTTTTTAGTTTTTCTAAATATCTTGAAAATGACTTAACCAATTTTGATGAAATTTAATATCCTAATTAAGTACCTTGGGAACCACAAAAAAGGTTAAATAAAGTTTTTAGTAAAATTATATTTTTAAAGTACTTTACTCTAGAACATATTAATATTTCAAATGAATTTGGATAGAAGTTTAGCAACGATCCGTTGCAGTTTATTTAATTACAATTAATAGAAAGTTTTTTTAATTGTTGTTCATATTCTTAAAGGTCCCTGATGCCTTTTTCCTGTATAGACGTAAGATTTCATTTTAAGTTAGTTGTGTACTCACGGCCATCTTCAGGAATGTTTTAATAAGATTAAAGTAATTTTTTGGAGACGGACTGATAAGTGAATTGGGTGGATATTGATGAAGCTGTCCAAAAAAAAGAAGATTTATACTATCTTTTTATTCATAAACCCACTGATTACAGGCCCTAAAGAAGGAGGGAATAGCCTCCGAAACTTCGGTTTATAAATAATTAAAAGATTGTATAAATTATCCTCTTTTTTGGACTTCTTCATCTCAATAGAATCTACTCTTTTGTACCCACCTGATTGTCAATTTTATGTTATGTTATATGTTTGCTTTTTTCTTCTAAATATATTTTTAGTAAAATTAAAATTTATTATTTTATAAATAAGAAGAAGACACCAGCACTTTTTGAATGCAGTTTCTATAAGAAATATAAATATATCAAATTCAATAAAATGATTTGAAAATGAAAAATATATACGGAAAGGGTGCTCTGCTCATATACTTGAGAACGATGCGCAGAATAATTCGATCGAAACGTCGTAGTTTTATTGTATTATTTGTTGGTGGTCAATAAATAATTATAATTAATTATGTGTGATTTCACCAAAAATTTAATCAAATTAATCACAAAAATAAAAGCTTCAACATCTTCATTACTAAAAAATATACCTTTTGCATTGTAAAAAAAGAAAAAAATTTAAAGAATTGGTCATAAGTTTCCTGTATTTGATTCGATCGCGAATCGAATGCAGATGATTTTGTCAAATATTAAGTGAAAATAATATCGAATTTATATATTTCTAACTTGAAATAGTGAAGTTAATTTTCTCATTAATATAGATATTTGACAAAAATCATCTGCATTCGCGATCAATGAAAAGAACTTATGATTAATTAATGGAAACACCTAACACACGTGTTAACAAATGGGGCGCTCTGGACTGGGACATCTCAGATTTCAAATTCATTTGGTGATCCATATCAGTGTTTGATTAAAAAAGCGTCATGCGAGCTAAACGCGAAATGATGCCGGATTATAGTTAAATGGATCATATCTTTTTCATTCTCTCTTTGTCCAGACTCAGCAGACTCCAATAGCTTCAACCAGCAGTAGTCTCGCGATATATATCTTGTTTAAAAAGCGCGATCAAAACAATTCTCGTTAATGTGTTAATTATTCTTTGATATATTAATGAGAAAATTATAAAATTATTGTTGACAAAAACTACTATGCTCCTCCTCAATCAGCTTAGCAAACAGGAAGTTGCTATTGAAGACATATGTATGGAGCATAGCCATGTACGGGTGTGAAACCTGGACAATTGGAAAAGCGGAGAGAAAGAGATTAGAGGGTTTCGAAATGTGGTGCTACAGAAGAATGATGAATATCAAATGGATGGATAAAATTACAAATGAAGAAGTTCTTGGAAGAATCGGAGAAAGAAGAACCTTGTGGAAGAGTCTGAAGAAGAGAAGAGGTCAGATGATGGGGCACACACTGAGACATGGGGGACTGCTTAGGGATATCTTGAGGGGAGGTGGGAAAGAAAAGGGGAAGGGGAAGACCCAGATTAGAATATTTCAACCAAATAATTGGGGATATGGGATGCCAGACATTTAGAGAGGTCAAACAGCTGGCGGGGGAAAGAGTCGAGTGGAGACGGATTGTTGCATCAAACCAGTCTTAGGACTGTATACTCAATGATGATGATGATGATGATGATGTTGAGAAGATGTTAAGTGTTTGGATTGATGATATGGGTTAACGAACGGCGAAGAGAGTTCTAGGTCTCTAGAATTCATAGAGATAAATGAATTGTCCAATTCGTTTGTTTTGTTAGTAGTTAATTTAATCGCTGGATGTTCTGAAAGTATTTCGTCGCGTAAATAAAACAATGGTAGTATCTAATAAAACAAGGAAAAGCGTGGAAACAGTTTACTTTTTAAATTATCGTTTCATTTGAGATCTCTAAATCTAGAAAATTTATATCTCCGGGACGTTTATGGTACATTTTATCGCCTGGCTCTTAGTGAAAATGGACCAACGAAAACTATAGTAGAATTCGAAACTGATTTTTTTTTAACGTAGGATGAAATAATCTCCAATAAAATTCAAGATTTATATCATTCATAAACCTAAGCCTATGAAAAGAGGAAGCTTCACAAAGGGACAAGGGAGACAAAAATAAAAGTCTTATAAAACATGGATTTTATATAATTTTATAGTACCTGGAGCCACCGAGCGATGCACGGTAACCCCTGACCCCCTCCCCCACCCCCACGAAACCACTCACCTCGCTCCCACCAATGCATTCCCACCCCGCCCCACACCACCCGCGCCTCCCACCCTCGGATCCCCCACAACTGCACCCCACCTCCTGCACCTCCCACATCCACCCCACCCCGCACCCAGTTTTTGCATTTCAAGCTTTCTAATGGTCCACATATATATATGTGTATATTTGTTTACTCGTACACCAATTTGCCCACATTCGTTCATATTGATAAACATTATAAAAAAATAAATAGGAAAATAATAATAAAAAAAATAATCGTATAGGATCTGAAATAAAAGCATAAAATTAAATAAGATTTGTTTCCAAGTTATATAAAAAAAGCCACTTGAACCACTTTATTTGTAAACAAACCTGTTTTGTTATGATTTAGACACCTGTTAATTAAAAACAAACAAAAAATTCCTAATTTTAATATAATGTATTAATATTTGCTATAACCTATTAGTGGGTTTTAAAATTAAAAAAACAATTAAAAATAAAACATAATTGAAAAAAATGTAAACAAACTTTTTTATTGAGATTTTCATCTGTCAATAATTACTTTAATTAAGAAAAGATCAATTAAGATGAAATTTGTCG
Source organism: Forficula auricularia (assembly GCA_024734495.1). Classification (NCBI taxonomy): domain Eukaryota; kingdom Metazoa; phylum Arthropoda; class Insecta; order Dermaptera; family Forficulidae; genus Forficula; species Forficula auricularia. Next base: position 6,505,747 of record JALMQS010000092.1, on the reverse strand, counting down.
AGGTCCAGACCTAGCCAAATCGCTTTCTCATCCTCAAAACCTGTTAATAAAATTTGTTTCATCAAATTCGGTAAAGCCGTTTTCAAAATAGAACAATGATACAAATATATATATATATACACAAACAATTTTTGCTCGTTTAATAAGAGTAGATTTCACCATTTTTATTTTTTCGACTGCCGGGGTCCTGACACTTTGAGAGCTTCTATTTCAGAGATGAAAAAAATTAATTTCACTTTATGACTTCTAGGAGGAAAGATTCGATGCCCTTAATAGTTTGAAACTATATTTAGGACAGAAAAACGGATAGTGTGATCCCCAGAGGCCAAAAAGTGACCAAAAATTCATTATCCAGTGCGTAGGTATGTATGTATTTATGTACCCCTCTGTATTTTACAACAATAAGCTATGAAATTCAAAACTTAAGCTATCTAGAGGCTAGAAGAAGTATCACAAGATTTTGGCTTATATCAAAGAACCGGAAGTACGTGTTTACTTGAATATTTATGGTATTTTGCAATTTTTAATGAAGAAAATTGGGTATGATGATTACAAATAAGGAAGAAGCTAATGTGAAAGTCATGTGGTGCCCACACCAGTTTATTTATTAACCGACTTCAAAAAAGGAGGAGGTTTCACAATTCGACTGATTTTTTTTGTCTATGTTACCTCATATTGCCAATTGTGAACCGATTTTGATGATTTTTTTTTGCATTGGGTTCAGTCTAGCTTCCGATTGGTCCCGTTTTTTCATTGCTATTGGACCTTTTTGTTATGTTTGTTCAGGCATAACTTCCTTGTTTATTAACCGATTTTAATGATTCTTTTTTTATTGGAAAGAGGGTACCTTAGGGGTGGTCCCATATTAATTTGGTCAAGTTCTGAAGATATGATCAATGACGAAATAACGTAAATCTCAATTCTTATGACCAAATAATCGAAATTATAATAAATAAAATCTTTTATAAAAAAATCTTAAAACATTCATTTAAAACCCGCAAACGTTTCAAGAGAATTTCTATATTTATGAATTGAATTTTATTATCATTTTCTGATTCATTCGCCCGACGCTTTCTCTTACGAGATGCATGCAAGGTATTATATTAAGTCACTATTAATAACATCACTAAAAAAGAAAAAAATAAAAATAATTTTTATAAAAAAAAAATAAAACCGACTTCAAAAAATTAAATGCAACAAATAAAATAATAATAACTTAAAAATCAAATAAAATACACTAAAAGGTATAAAATAATTATACTTATTTAGTTACAACTAAACGACGAAATATTAGCATGAAATTACTCTTTTGAAGTCGGTGCAAAACATATAGATTTTATGAATCGCACTCGACGGATCTTACTTAGTACGTTTGGCGGGTATTCTCGTTTATAGCTATAGTTTATTTGACACCGACTTCAAAAAGTAATTTCATGTTAATATTTCGTCGTTTAGTTGTAACTAAATAAGATAATAATATTTTATGCCTTTTAGTCCATTTTATTTGATTTTTGAGTTATTATTATTTTATTTGTTGCATTTAATTTTTTTGAAGTCGGTTTGTATTTAGTTCTTACTTAAAAAGTTTAAAATAGCTATAGGATAGGTTGCCCTATTCTGCTTGGGATTTCCCAGCTCTACTTTTGTGTCACCCTATTTCGCCCCTCCTTTTGATGAATGGTCCTTTTTATCTGCCATCGATTTACTTTCTTTTCACCAAATTGTATTTGCATAACAAAAAATAACAACGAAACACAAATCCGTTTGATTCTTGTTCTTTTTTTCATCAAAGGAATTACTCAAAATCGCATTTGGAAAATTTACTTTTAAATTTTCTGAGATTGTATTCAAGTTAATTTTTTTTCGCTTTGCACTTTTCTTTGACTATTTCAAACACTATTGTTTTAAGAGGACCATAAAACTTTAAACTCCAAATGGCAAGCATCTTGCTGGCCAGGGGGCTATAGACGGACCAATTTTTATGAAGAAATCATAAAACTCATTTGCTATCTGTTAACCTTCACTCAGGCTTTTACTTTACCATACAGGGTATGATCAAGTATTGTAATCGTGCATGAAAAAAGTGTTTTTTTTTTCATCTTTTTTCGAAATATCTCAAAAACGGCTGAAACTATTTTGATTAAAAAAATTGAGCGAAACCATGGCATTTTGCTCTACAAAAAAGCTCTAATAAGTGAACATCGAAAAAATTATATTTTTCGAGATAATAATTGTTTTGTCAAAATGTCTGTTAGTTAGTCTGTGCGTTACCAAATTTTGTGAACAAGCTAGCTCAAAAACTAGTGTGAATATCGAAACCAAATTTCACACGTAGTTTTGGTCCATTGAGACTAAGAGCGGATTAGATTTTGGTGCATATCGACCTAAAATTAATTAGGGTGGAGGGCGAGTTAAAAATTAAAAATCTAGGCCATTTGAGCAAACTCAACCAAATTTTGTATACATAATCAGTGGACCCCCAGAAGTCTAAAAATGCAAAAACTAACCGCCCAAAATGGGTGGGGGGGGTTGTGGTGTAGGGTCAAAAAATGAAAATCTTGGGCATTTACCAAACTCAACCAAATTTTGTATACATAATCAGTGGGACCCCAGAAGTATAAAAATTCAAAAACTAACCCCCCTTACATGATTATAAATAATTTTAGAGGCCCAGGTTGTATGGTAAAGTCAAGTGGATGGCCACATCAGAACACGTCAGTTTATTTACTTAGCATACAGGGTATGGTGAAGTATTGTAATCGTACAGTTTCTAGGATGAATGGTTTCATTTGATGGTGCAAATTTTTCAGCTTTCAGAAAATTTAACCTCATTGTGTCATGCATCGTATAGAAAAAATCTTAGGCTTGATACTATGACGCAGGTCTGGGTGTCGCTGAGATTTTGGACTATTGATGGTTTCTAGCGATGGGTGCACCGCGACCTAATATGCAAAGGTACACCTACTTCCACTTGTACTTCCAAATATTTCTAAGTACTTCCTCATTCATCGTCAGGAGAACATTGACTAAAGATAACACTTTGATATTTTGAACAGAATTTATTTTAATTTTAATATGATGGACAGTTATTTATGACTTAGTGTAAATATGAAAGAATTATCAGAAGGATGGGATGGCTTTAGAGCCGAAAGAACAGATGTAGGTGGACAAAGGGCTGGAATAAAGAAAAGATATTTATACTTGGAAGTTGCCGAAAATTATGTATGTGTTATAAAGGAGGTCAATAAACTATGGAATGCAATGAGGGTGCATAGCGAAAATTTCATCTCTCATTTTCTATTTAAAATAAACTGCAACGGATCGTTGCTAAACTTTATCCAATGTATTACTATATTATTCTAGAGTAAAGTACTTTAAAATATTATTTTACTAAAAACTTTATTTAACCTTTTTTGTTGTCCCCAAGATACTTAATTAGGATATTAAATTTCATCAAAATTGGTTAATTCATTTTCAAGATATTTAGAAAAAACTAAAAAGTACTGAAATAAAGTACTAATGTTTGTGGGCCGATATGCACCAAAAACTAATCAGCGCTTCATTTTGTTAAACTAATGGTAGGTTTTCAATTTTATTTCAATCGGTGCAAAGGTGTGGAAAAAATCGTGGACGAAAAAAACGATAACATACATCCATCCCCACGCACTTCCAAAAAATGGCACTTTTTGGCCTCTCGACGAGATCCCTGGTAATTTTTGGCAAAATCGTCACGTGCTAAAATTCAACCTAATTGAATACTACAATTTGTGACATTAATTGAGTCCATGGGTTCCGTAGTCTTTACCTGAGGACCCTTTGAAGTCCCGCTTGGCGCGAGAGCGATTACAATACTTTACCCATGCTTCGCATTGGATAAAAGTAAAAATAAATAAAAATTAAAAATAAACCCACCATACACTCTCATCGCACTCAATTCAAATTAAATATCATTGATTAAGATGTCAATTATTGGTGAATTTTTGATGTCTGTTTGATTGTTCAAGATGTTTTGATTAAGGTGTATGGCCTTTTTAATTTCAGCTGACTCCAATAAATCCAATTTCCTACTTAAATTAAAAAGGCCATACACCTTAATCAAAACATCTTGAACAATCAAACAGACATCAAAACTTCACCAATAATTGACATCTTAATCAATGATATTTAATTTGAATTGGAGTGCGATGAGAGTGTATGGTGGGTTTATTTTTAATTTTTATTTATTTTTTTAAATAGAAAATGAGAGATGAAATTTTCGCTATGCACCCTCATTGCATTCCATAGTTTATTGCCCTCCTTTATAACACATACATAATTTTCGGCAACTTCCAAGTATAAATATCTTTTCTTTATTCCAGCCCTTTGTCCCCCTACATCTGTTCTTTCGGCTCTAAAGCCATCCCATCCTTCTGATAATTCTTTCATATTTACACTAAGTCATAAATAACTGTCCATCATATTAAAATTAAAATAAATTCTGTTCAAAATATCATGTTATCTTTAGTCAATGTTCTCCTGACGATGAGTTAAGAGCTCGAAATATATAGAGTAAACTAAAAAATCTTTGTATTTTAATTTTTCTCCTTGTGAAACACCACCAACTCCAACCTAATTTAATTTTAACAATGTTTCACTATAAACCAACACCGCGTTCCCTAAATTTTATAAATAAAATAAAGAAAAATAAATGATAAAAATGTGTTTTTTTGTCAAAAAAGAATAAAACCAACACCTATTTAAATGACAATTTGTATCCTCAAGAAGTTTAGTTATATTTAGTGAATATTTTCGTTTGTGTTTTAGGTAAATATGTTTTAAAGTGAATACATTTCAAAGTTTATAGTAAGAAAATTAAATTAACATGTCACATAGGGTCGTATAAACTTGAAGCGGTAAATAAAATATAGTGCGAAATTCCACTAGACTTGGATTTCGATTCAAAATTTAAGTGAGAATTAAGGGAAACGAGAAAGAAACAAAAAAATTAGATAAGGATAAATATTTGTGAAAAAAGAAGCGTATCTATGTTTTTATGTTTTCTTTTATAGAATAAGTTGAAAAACATTTTTAATAAAATTCTATGGTGTATTATAAAAGTTCTTTTTGTTGTCTCTCTGTTTTCTTTTAAGTTATTACAGCCATCTCGGGCTATCGGGCTCATCCTCAGAAAGCACACACAATGTCAATATTCTCCCGGGATTTTTTGTTTATCAGCACTTTTTTTTTTTTTTAAGTATAAAAGCTATTGTTTATGCAAGTTGTGAACTTTTTGAACGATGTTCGTGTCTGGGGCTGGATGTATTTTTTGTTACCGGTGGGGGTATTTGTAGCTGAGATATAGGGGGTGGGTTGTTTTGGCAGCTGCGCTTCTCTCTGTTGTTCTTTTAAAACTATTTTTTTCTTTCGGTGGAAACGTTTTGCTTTCGATGCCACCCCCATCCACCCCATCTCCTGAGACAATTACCTCTCTCATTCTCCAGGCATACCCACCAACTTGACGGGCTCTCTTAACACGGCTCGCTGCTTCCGCTCTTGATTGACTTTTTTTTTTTATCTATATTATGGCCATTGGAAATTGGATTTTCGGATCTAACTCCTTGACACATACATGGAAACATTTTCCTTTACAAAAGATTCACAAGTACACGTTTAGAAAACTGAAAGACAAAGTGGAAATCCGACAACATCAATTTGTATGTTATATCCTCTCAATACATGAAATATATCTACTCTTATTAAATGAGCAAAAATTGTATATTTATTTGTTTGTATATTTGTATCTTGGTTATATTTTGAAAACGACTCTACCGATTTTGATGAAATTCACGGGTTAGGGGGTTTTTGGGGTGACAATTCGATCTGTCATGGTCTCATCTTCGACAAAATTGTTTTTGATGGGTTTTTTTCGTAATCAAATTAATTATTCTCAGGTAGACAAATCCCATTCTTAGGGTTTTCAAAAAGGTCTCCCTTTTCGTTTTGTACCCAGGCAGACAATGGGTTGCCTTATTTCATTGTTCTAAAAGACCTTGAAGAAGTATTGTGATTGTAGATTTTAACATATTTTGTTCTCCATAAACGTTAGAAATATTAATAAACGTTTTATAATTGTTTTTATAAAGAACTGTATTTATTTAATAGAATAAAAAATAATCAAGAATTCATTTAAAAATATCTTTCGCATAAGCAGGTCTCAATATTCTGAAAAAATAACACAGTGGTCCAATACATTATATATATTTGTATTTTTTTAATTTGAAAACGGCTTTCAAATAAAAATCGACCTTTTTATCAGAATTTTAAATTAAAAATAATATTAAAATAAAGCTTTTAACTGAAGGAAGAAATTACCGAGCATCGCTCGGTGCCTCCAGGTACTAAAATACAAAAAGGGACCAAAGGGACTTCTTATACCAGCAGAGCTATTTCACGCCAAATGAATCTCACCTATCAATGCGCATCGTTTATAATATAAATGAAAAACATTATTAAATTATAATAGCTAAAAATCTGTAAAAATTCTGAGGGACAGATAAAATAAAAAAAAAATATCCCCCAAGTTTCAAGTCTCTATCTCATTTTTAATCTGTGCCGCACAGCAGATGCAAATTCCCCATCTTTTTGGTGGGTTTTTGGCATTAAACAATCATTTTTTTATTCCGGCCAAAGCAATGCTTTAAAAAATTTAAACTCTTGTAGACTTTATCCTTATAATAGTAGCTATCCTTCAGAATTTTTACAGATCTTTAGCTACTATAATTTTGTAATTACAGCTAGATTCAGCTATATCTTAGTGTTAGTAAGTTATAGACTCCAAAATTATAATAGCTAAAAATCAGTAAATATTCTGAAGGATAGCTACTATTATAAGGATAAAATTCATAGAGTTTTAAATTTGTTGAAGAATTACTTTGCCCGCAATAAAAAATTGATCGTTAAATGCCAAAAAACCCATGTTATTTAGATGGGAACTTGCATCGCTGTGCGGCACAGGTTAGATTTGAACCTTGGGGGGGAGCATTTTTTTATTTATTTCGAACCATATGAGCCTTTGTCAGCTTAAAAATTAGAAAATACCCAAAATAAGGACCACTAGTGTGCCGTGGCAAAGTGATTGAGACCAACTGATCTAGTGAAATGATATCTCAGGGGGTTTCTTGTAAAATTGGTGATCTTAACTTGTGAAAAAAATTATAAAAATACTGACTGGAATAACTAACCTCTGCCATCATAGAAAGTGATGAGATATAATAGTTCGTGCTCTCATTCAGTGACATTGGTACACTTGAATATGTCTTTTAAAATATTATTAAAAGCGTATTATCTTATAATTTTTATTTTAACCCTATTCTTCATCTATATTATACACTGACGGCCCAAAAAAAACGTAACACTTGGATTAAAAAAAAAACTACTAAATGAAATGCATCTTTAATGCAATGAAATTGAATAAACTTTGAATATGATACATTTTTTAACCTTTCTTAATAAGTGTTTAGGACTTGTTGCTGTCGTATACCAAGAAATTAATCAAGTAAAGGGTGTGTAGTTTCACAGTGAATGAAATAAAACTCAAAGAGGTTTATACAAACTCAATAATCCGAAATATATTGAGTTTGTATAAACCTCTTTGAGTTTTATTTCATTCACTGTGAAACTACACACCCTTTATAGTACTTTATTAATTAATATCATGTTTCACCTCAAACCTACTCCACTTTCTCTAAGTATACCAAGAACATTGGCTACGTATCTGTAACTGAGCCCATCCTTGATTAAACGGCTTTCGCAGAATCTATAATGCTAAGCGGCATAATTTTGATCTGTTTAGTCGAAAAGACGATCAAATAATGGATTTCAAGCATTTTATCAAAAAAACAGGGATTGAAAGATTATAATAAGGATATTAGATTTCATCAAAAATCGATAAATATCAAATTATCCGCTTTTATTTCATTTAAATTGTAATTTTTAAATAAAATGTTTTAAATTTATGTTACACTTATTGAGAAAGGTTAACCATATACTTATCATATTAAAAGTTTATTAAATTTCATTGCATTAAAAATACATTTTATTAGCTATTTAAAAAAAATCCAAGTGTTAGGTTTTTTTGGCCGGCAGGGTACTTTTGCAAATAATTTAATTGAAATTTAGCCATTTTAATAATATTTTTTGAAATATGATGGTCATCATTTGTGAGTAGCCTTCCTGTATGTCAACAAGGGCGCAAAAAGGGTTGTCCCCCCATACCTTTTTTTCCGTTTCTCATACAAGCCTGTTTCCTTTTTTCAGAAAATTACTTGCAACCCTCCCTCGCTTGACACCATCGCTCATTCGCTCCTGCTGTCCTTTAGCCCTTAATTCTCAAGAAAAAAACGCCTGCCCCCCCCCCCCATCTATGATTTCCTTGGGCATTTTTCTCATTCCCCATCGTCTCGAGTTTCTAATTTCTCTTATTTCCACACTGCTATTTCTTTCTTTTCTTCTTTCTCCACCCACCCTCTGCACCTTTTACTTGGCGTCCAATCTTATCGCCACAGAGAAACTCGAGAAATTTTAATTAAAAAAAGCCCCCTTTTTCCGAATGACATATAGTGCTTAGTTTACTGTTCGCTTGTTTCCAGCCCTTGCTAATAGAGTGACCACTGAACCAAGGATTTCTACACAAAGCCACTGGCTCAACTCTTTAAAAGGTGTCAAATAACTGTCGATATTTGTTTATTTATTTATTAACGAGCTTTTCGTTCGTGCCTTCGGCACGCCCTCGAAGCTCGGCCCTCCGGGCTGGTGCCCTGGCGGGCAGCGTCTCGGTCCAAAAATTTTATTCCTCTTAAAAAACCACACTCCAAATGTATACCCGTAAACTACCGAAAATACATCGTCTCTTAAAAGTTTCGTATCTTTAATTTTTGAGTGGCGAGGGGGGGGGGGGGAGGAACAATTATCAATATATTTAATGTTTCTTAATTTAAAATGAATTGGAGTCTTTCATTTCAAAATTCGAATATATATATTTCAAATTTGCCTGGTTAATGAAAATCGATTGGAGCCATCAGTTTAAAATCCGAGCTGAGAATTATATTTCAAATTTGCCTCGTTAATTAATATATATTTAATGTTTCTTAATTTAAAATCTATTGGTGTTTTTTCATTTTCATTCGAGTTAAAATGAATACAATATTATCTAGACACAAAGTCTAAATCAAAAATATATAGTTTTAGTAAAAGAAATCAAGATATAAATATTAATGTGACATTGGTCTAGTGGTTAGAGCTGATGACCATAGTTCAAGAGTTCGTCGGTTCGATTCTAGGCAAGAGGGTAATTTTTTTAGAGAAATTTCTCTAAGCGTAAGAGAATTAAATATATACCATATAGTATAAACGTGTTTTTATTTACTATAGGAGTGCTAGTGATTGTCTTTAATTATTATATTTAATTAACAAAAACAAAAGTGATTTAAATTAATTTTAAATATCTTTAAGGGTATTTTCAGCAGTGCCATATATTGGCAAATTATTCAAGCTTGACGTACGGACGTATGGAACAATGTAGGTATTTTATTAACATAGATATTTGTAATGAAACTCCAGCTTAGAGATATTGTGTATTTGAAAATTCCAGGTCGCATAATTCTGTCCACAAAGTGCCCATCGCGAGCTACTAGTAGGGTTATTTTCGATGGCTCTCTGAAGAACCTGGAAGAGATTATATCTGTCTGTAGTGATAAACACTAAATTCTGCTGAGAATGAAATACTGTACATATAATATTGTTACTGTCACTGAGAAAGGAGACGAAGTGGAAAGTCCCATTAGATTTCTTTCACTATACTCAAGAAGAAGGGAATAAACCTCCGAAACGTCGGCTTTGAATAAAAAAGATAAATAAATAATAATTGAGGCGCTCAAAGCTAAAGTTGATTAAGTCCATAAATGATACCATAGTTTCAAGATAATCAAGGTTGAAGTTTATTAACTCTAGATGAATCCTAAAGTGATATAGAGGTTTTTTTTACTTTATCCAATGCGAAGCATGGGTAAAGTATTGTAATCGGTCTCGCGGCAAGCGCGACTTCAAAGGGTCCTCAGGTAATGACTACGGAACCCATGAACTCAATTAAAATCACAAATTGTAGTATTCAATTAGGTTGAATTTTAGCACGTGACGGTTTTGCCAAAAATTACATGGGGTCTCGTCAAGAGGCCAAAAAGTGCGATTTTTACTTAATCCAATGCGAAGCATGGGAGAAAGTATTGGAATCGCTCTCGCGGCAAGCGCGACTTCAAAGGGTCCTCAGGTAAAGACTACGGAACCCATAGACTCAATTAAGGTCACAAATTGAAGTATTCAATGAGATTGAATTTTAGCACGTGACGGTTTTGCCAAAAATTACCTGGAATCTCGTCGAGAGGCCAAAAAGTGCCATTTTTTTTGGAAGTGCGTGGGGATGGATGGATGGATGGATGTGTGTTATCGTTTTTTTCGTCCACGATTTTTTCCACACCTTTGCGCTGATTGAAATGAAATTGAAAACCTACCATTAGTTTAACAAAATGAAGCGCTGATTAGTTTTTGGTACATATCGGTCCACAAACATTAGTACTTCATTTCAGTACTTTTTTAGTTTTTTCTAAATATCTTGAAAATGACTTAACCAATTTTGATGAAATTTAATATCCTAATTAAGTACCTTGGGGACCACAAAAAAGGTTAAAGTTTTTAGTAAAATTATATTTTAAAGTACTTTACTCAAGAACATATTAATATTTCAAATGAATTTGGATAAAGTTTAGCAACGATCCGTTGCAGTTTATTTCATTTAGTGCGTGCGGAGGTATGGATGGATGGATGGATGTTATCGTTTTTTTGGTCCACGATTTTTTCCACACCGTTGCACCAATTGAAATGAAATTGAAAACCTCCCATTCTTTTAACAAAATGAAGCGCTGATTAGTTTTTGATACATATCGGTCCACAAACATTAGTACTTTATTTCAGTACTTTTTTAGTTTTTTCTAAATATTTTTAAAATGACTAAATCAATTTTCATATAATTTAATATTGTAATTAAGTATCTTGAGAACCTCAAAAAAGGTCATATAAAGTTTTTTTGTAAAATTATATTTTAAAGTACTTTACCCTAGAATAAGATAGTAGATTGGATAAAGTTTAGCAACGATCCGTTGCAGTTTATTTATTGTTATTTTTATTGTTACTTTGGCCAAGTGGAGTTTCTTTTCCAATTCAAATTCTCCTCGCCGTTCAGGGTCATTTGTGTCAGCTACTATCTTCAATTGAAGTTCGTCACATCGACTATATCGACATGTATTTTTTGCAAGAAAACTTTAAAATGAAAACAAAATTTAGTAGAAAAAACATGATAGTAAAACTTTGGATTCAAACCTTGCTATCCTTCACTTTGCCATTTCTCATCGTATGTCATACATTTTTCTAATATTTAAATCCGGATGAAGATACCCCTTTTCGGATTTTATTTTTCTAATTTAGTGGTTCTGATTCGCTGGAAAAGATCTGATAGGTGCTACTAAATCGGGATTTTAGACTTGATCCAGTTTAGCGCGGAAATTTTATGAGAGTTTTTCAGGTCCAAAAAAAACTTCTGCCATTTGTTAAAAAATAGCAATAACAGGAACTTAGTTCACTATGTTTCTGAAAATATACACCATTAACAAGTATTAATCAACAAACAATCATCTGAATCGTTCTCCACAAACGCTGGTGTTCCCCAAGGCTCTGTAATCTCCTCCACACTCTTCCTAATTTATATAAACGACGTTATCGATCAAACCTCAAACCCCACTCATTGTTACGCCGACGATAGCACTCTAAACAGCAAACCCTCACTTGCTACCCTGGATGCAATTCGGAAACGAAGCATCAGGCTAATTAACGATTCTACCCTCACCGACTCGCTGGCTCATCGAAGAGATGTCTCTGCCCTTTCCCTTTTCTATAGATACTATCACGGCAGGTGCTCTGATGAGATAAGATCAATAATTCTCCCCAAAGCATGCTTTGCACGTAGCACGCGTTTTGCCGACTCCCAACACTCTTTCGCGGTCAAACTGGAGAAGTGCCGGACCACTTCATTCGCCAATACATATATCCCCATGACTTCAAGGAACTGGAACTCTCTCCCAGCCTCCATCTTTCCCAGCACCTATAATCTTCAAACCTTCAAAACCGGGGTGCATAGACACCTACGTCTACACCCTCTCACTTAATCAACTTTCCCTTCTCTTCGGTAATGCAAGGGTCTTTCGAGATCCATAGGAGCTGCATCTTTACTGGCGCACCCCTTCTTGCATTCGATTGCATTAAAAAAAAAAAAAAAAAAAAAAAAATTATTACAATTTTGGACTTGATCCACTTTAGCTCTCTTTTTTGAACCTTGGGCTGCCTCTTCAAAAACCATTAAATTGGTTGATATGTTTTATCTGATAGTTTCAAAAGCATCAAACAATTGAGTTATTTAATGAGCCGCTGAAGAAGTCAAAAATAAAATGACGAAACGTTTGGCACATTAAAGAATATACAACTCTGTTTATAATTTAATTCTTTATCCAACTCTCTACGATTTCAATTAAAAATTGTAATACTTATTTTGCTTAAAAAAACTTTGTTGATCAGAGTATTTAGTTTTGTATCGTTGCAAATTTATTAAGCGAGATTGAATGGTTCAGGGGGCGGACGTGTGCGTCAACTCTGATTAAAGCCAAGGAGACGATAACCGAGTCTTTAAAGAACATACCAAGGAACTCACTCTCTCGGACGAGCCAAAGACGTCGATAAATGTAAGACACCCGTAGCGACGACCAAGCTTTAATTAAAGATGATGCGCTCACTTTTACGACACTTTACGCCCACCCTTGCTTCCCGGATCGTCTTTTTCCTCCTAAAGAGTTCAGCGTCTCTTGTCGGATATGTTGTCTCTCTGGCCTGCCACCTCTAATTTGATTTCCCGTCGGGCGAACTAACGAGCCGCGACAAACGACTCAATATTTGGATCCAGTGACGATATTTACGGAAGTCTAAAACAGAAAGTAATCTTGTCAAATAAACAATGCCTCAAGGTAAACTCGGTAATCTTTATGTTTGTTTTAAGTTAATCAATTCTCGCTGGAAGAATATTTAACCCTTTTTATAAAATACTTATTAAAATGATAATCATCGTAACTGCCATCAGTTGCTTTATCCCAGGGGTGTCCAACCTTTTGGCATCCTCACAGGGCCTGATTTAGACTGGATAAGGCACTAAGCTATTTGAGATATGGGGGCATTTATAAGCCCAGATATTATATGTCAGTGCCAAATATGATTTTCGGATACCTAGAGGGTTAAACTGAAATACAATTAAGAAGTATATAGATCAGGGGTGGCCACTAACCTTAACCTTGGGAGCCGCAAATTAATAAAACTGTTTCAAAGCGAGCCACATTGCTTGGAGATTAATTAATGGTTTATTAAAAAAAGACACCTTTTTTTATTAACCGACTTCAAAAAAGGAGGAGGTTCTCTATTCGACTGATTTTTTTTTTCTTTTTGTGCCTATGTTACCTCATATCTCCGCCAATTGTCAACCGATTTTGAAAAAAAAAATTGCATTGGGTCCAGTCTAGCTTCCGATTGGTCCCATTTTTTTTTTGTTTTTTTTCATAGGTATTAGACCTTTTTTATTAGGTTTGTTTAGACCTAACCTCTTTGTTTATGAACCGATTTCGATGATTCTTTTTTTATTGGAAAGGGGTATCTTAGGGATGGTGTCATATTAATTTGGTCAAGTTGTGATGATATTATCACTATTAATAACATCACTAAAAAGAGAAAAATAAAAATAATTTTTAAGAAAAAATAAAAACCGACTTCAAAAATTTAAATGCAACAAATAAAATACACTAAAAGGTATAAAATAATTATTATCTTATTTAGTTACAACTAAACGACGAAATATTAACACGAAATTACTTTTTGAAGTTGGTGCCAAACATATACCTTTTATGAATCGCACTCGACGGATCTTACTTAGTACGTTTGGCGGGTACGCTCGCTTATAGGTATAGTTAGTTTGGCACCGACTTCAAAAAGTAATTTCATGTTAATATTTCGTCGTTTAGTTGTAACTAAATAAGATAATAATTATTTTATACCTTTTAGTGTATTTTATTTGTTGCATTTAATTTTTTGAAGTCGGTTTTTATTTTTTTTAAATTATTTTTATTTTATAAAATATAAATGAAGTAATATATATTTTTTACTCTACTTATAATACTACAAATTACAAATTAATTTAATTTTTGTATTATTATTTTTTTAATTTAATTATTATACAGCATAAAGATCTAGCACATTTTGAAGAGATATAAAAAATGAAAAAATTTAACTAGAAACCAACTAAATATATTTTTGAAAAGAAAATAAATTAAATTTTTTTTAATGTATTTTAAACAGTATCAGACAAAAGCGGGTGGGGGTGGGGCGGGTCAAAAAAAAAATTCTAGCCCTTTTGACCAAACTCAACCAAATTTTGCATACATATTCTGTGGGCCCCAAAATGGCTAGAAATGCAAAAACTAACCAAATTTTGTATACATAGTTTGGTCGAAAAGGCTAGAATTTTCATTTTTGAGCCTCCCTCCATTTTGGGTGGTTAGTTTTTGCATTTCTAGCCTTCTGAGGGTCTACAGAATATGTATACAAAATTTGCTTGATTTTGGTCGAAAGGGCTAGAATTTTCATTTTTGACCCTCCCCCCATTTTGGGAGATTAGTTTTTGCATTTACAGCCTTTTTGGGGCCCACAGAATATGTATACAAAATTTGCTTGATTTTGGTCGAAAGGGCTAGAATTTTCATTTTTGACCCTCCCCCCATTTTGGGAGATTAGTTTTTGCATTTTTAGCCTTTTTGGGGCCCACAGAATATGTATACAAAATTTGCTTGATTTTGGTCGAAAGGGCTAGAATTTTCATTTTTGACCCTCCCCCCATTTTGGGAGATTAGTTTTTGCATTTTTAGCCTTTTTGGGGCCCACAGAATATGTATACAAAATTTGGTTGAGTTTGGTCGAAAGGGCTAGAATTTTCATTTTTGACCCCCCCCCCTTTTTTTTTTGTCTGATAATGTTTAAAATACATTAAAAAAAATTATTTTATGTTCTTTTCAAAAATATATTCAGTTTCTTTTAGTTAAATTTTTTCATTTATTTTATACCTTTTTAAAATATGGTAGATCTTTATGCCCCCTGTACTTTTTAAAATCAGTATTATTCAAGAGAGTTCAAGAGCCGCACAAGATTAAATGAAGAGCCGCATGCGGCTCGCGAGCCACGTTGTGGCCACCTCTGATATAGATGATCAAATAATAAATCTATAACTTAAAATCATTTTTATTCATAACAAACTTAAAAATGCAAACTCTGGTAAAAAGAAAGAAAAGTTCTTAATTTTAAAAATTACCGAAAATACCGGCATTTGCTGTCGAAATTTATCAGTAATTTCGGTAGTCATAATTACCGGTAATGCAAACTCTAAGTACAATAGCTCTTTGTTCTTCGAAAGAAGCCGCTAAAAAATTGGGTGAAGAGTATGGGACGTTCCGTATATTTAAGTATATATGACAATTGCTCAATCGGACAATTTTTATGAGGGGCCCCCAAGAAAGTGGGAACCCTAAGCTATAGCTTGTATAGCTTATGCGTAAATCCTGCACTGCATCCTTGGGCCTCATTTGTAGGAAAGAAATTGTTTTGGAACGGATGGACGAAGACCGGCTGCTGAAAATCGAAACGAGAAACCGTCCTGACTGCAAGAGGAGTAGAGGGAGACCAAAAAAGAGATGTTCACAAAGTTGAAGGATGGTCGTATTCTTCCTTGGAAAAATAACAGGCTACTTAGCCTAGAAATAAGAAGAAGAATATGATTTTAACTATATGCTAAATTAAGACAAACAATGATTTTATTTCCATTAAATGTTGGATAAGTGAGACTGTTTATTCAGATCGATTTTTAGTCCAGTTAAATTGTGTTTTGGGGTAGTTTTGATTTCTTCCATCCTATATGTTTTTGGTAGGTATACTGAATCCGAATCTGAGGTTTGCTAACAAAATTTCATGACGCTCGAAAACTATCAACTTTTCGTAAATATACTTCCTATTCAAAATGAAAGTAAATAAAATTTCCTACAAATTTCATCATTTAGTTTTTTTTCTCCGACGAACTGTTCAGGCTCAAGGTTGAAAATTGTCGTATTTTGACTGTTTCCGCAAAAATCCACTTTTTCCACTCCAAAACTTATTATTTATTATAGTTTTCGAGTTATAATCAAAAAACCCCCAAAAAATGAATTTTTTATGCTAAAATTTGTGTAAGCACCATTACTGGCTCTCGTAGACTGAATTTTGAGACCGACATCATTTCCTCTTATTTTTCTAAAAATTTTGTCTTATCTTCTTTATTTTTTATCGGATCTTGAAAAATAAGGTGTCATTTTGTTCAGAATAAAAAGGGTAACATTTTATCTAATATTACTAATTTTAATAAAATTCAAGATTATAAAGTTATTCACAATTAAAAATTTTAAATGACCGCCATTTTGAAAATTTTCAAGATAAAATTTAGGTACTTTTTTAAATAGTAGATAATATAGTTAAGTACATGTGTACCCAATTTCATAAATATATCTATATCTGTTCTCAAGATAGGCGTTTTTCTTAAAAAAAAAAAAAAAAAAAATGCTGGCCAGACAGAAAACGAAACGTTTTTGGAACTATGTTTATTGGAATTTATCATCTAATTTTGATATGGGGAATCACGCCCTGAAGTCTTAGAATCCTTTTTCTAAATACCCTATGTAGCGGCCCGCTCTCGCTCATGGCGACGAGCCTTGAGACACGGCCGCTAGATGACTCAGTCGGATCGTTGCGTCGCTTTTGCATGAGTGAAATATTATCACCCATGCTATAATTAAAGCGACTCGATTTCGACTGAAGAAGCGAACCGATTCGAATGGATTCGGATCTGGAGGGGCCAAACGCCAACCAGCAGCCCCTCCCCTGCACACACCCATGAGGACACGCAACCTACAACCTGCACATGCAAGATTGTTAGGACCCCATCGACTTGATGGGGGGCGCAACACAAAGCGCCACACAGCACTCACCTCAAGAGAGCCCTAACAACACCCTATATTAAAAATAAATTATGAAGTACACATACATATATTATTAGAACGAAGAATATGTTTGTTTATTTTCTATTTCAATAATAAAAAATACATTATTGTTGCTATGGCAACCTAATTGAAATCAATTAATTAGTTAATATATAATTTATATTAAAAAATCTCAAAGTTTTTTAGAAGTTTGGGATTTTGTGCTGGGCCGCATTTATCTTAGAGCTAGGCCGCGGATTGGACACCCCTGCTTTATCCCTTGCGTTACAATTTAACCTAATGACATTATTAAGCTCAGCTACTCTTTATAAATCAGACAAAGATTAAATAAGGGAGAGTTGGGGGGGGGTAATTCCTCCATACATTTAATAAAGTTCTTCATAAGAACTTGGAGATTGTTTAGACAGAGAAAATGCCTTCTTTATAAAGTGAAAATATTAAACCTAATGAGAAATATCATGGCTTTCGCTGTTGGAATTAGAGCCAGCAAGGGATTGAAACATCAATAAAAAATAATATATATTATTATACTTTAGTAAAGAACTTCAAACTTTTAATAGAGAGAATTCATGAGATAGAACCTTATCATTCTAACTTGAGACTAATTTTTCTCATTTATAGAAATAAAAGTAATTGGTATCTATTTGTTTTAAAAGCTTTATTCCAACAATAAAAACTAACTACCTGAGAATATGATGGTATCGCTTTTCATTATGATGCGGAAAAATTCTCATTAAAATATCTATGATCTGAATCGAGATTATATAAATATATATTTAGGTTCTCCTTTATTATATTTTATATAGTTCCTGATTAATCTTATTCTATCCAAACTTGAGAAAATATTTTATTTGACATATACATTACTCTGAATATTCTAATCAAGATACTATTAATAAGTAAGGTAACCAATTATCACTGCTCGACAAAAATTAAACAAAAATTTCTAACCGTAAACGTAGCAATGGATTCCAGTAGAGTTTTATACGCTGTGATTATCATGCGACTTCGCCATTTTTTTATAACAGGTTAAAGTTTTGAGTTATTATCGGTCAAAATGACGAAAATATTCGATTCCCATTAGATATTAAACAGCAATATTTGAAATCAAAATATTTTGTTAACCTAATAGAAAACAACTTCCTCTTTGATTTTCAAATTGTTTTTAGCTCAATTAGAACTCGAGTTATAATTAAAAAACTACGTGATTATAAATGAAAATAAGCATAGATAAAAACATGGTCTAAGTTCTTTAATTATAACTCGAGTTCTAATTAATAATAAGCATAGATAAAACATATGGTCTTAGTTCTTTAATTATAACTCGAGTTCTAATTAATAATAAGCATAGATAAAACATATGGTCTTAGTTCTTTAATTATAACTCGAGTTCTAATTAATAATAAGCATAGATAAAACATATGGTCTTAATTCTTTAATTATAACTCGAGTTCTAATTAATAATAAGCATAGATAAAACATATGGTCTTAGTTCTTTAATTATAACTCGAGTTCTAATTAATAATAAGCTTATAGATAAAACATATGGTCTTAGTTTTTTAATTATAACTCGAGTTCTAATTAATAATAAGCATAGATAAAAACATATGGTCTTAGTTCTTTAATTATAACTCGAGTTAGTTCTAATTGACCTAAAGGAAAATTTGAAAATCAAAGATGAAGCTGTTTCTATTACGTCAACAAAATATTTTAATTTCAAATATTCAAAATAAGGTCAAAATGGCCTTTTTCGTCGTTTTGAACGATACTATCTCAAAACTCTGACGTATTGTAAAAAATCAGGAAATTTCATAATTTTATAATAAACAGCGTATAAAACTCTACTGGAATCCATTGTTAGGTTTAAGGATACACATTTTTTTGGGTAATATATTCTTGTTTAAAACTCGAAAATACTCTACCCATCTTCTGTCCAGGCTTACTTTTTCATTTATCCATTTCTTCAGTCTTTCTTCATTTAAATACATATTTAATCTTCGAATTTTTTCAAAAAGAAAATTATATTTTTAGGAGTACAAAATAATGCAATTGAGCACAAAAGGACTATGGTCGACGAAAAGGAGTACGTTTGGTTGCCTTAGCTTATGGGGAAAAGACTTTTCTAGTGATGAACGCAACTCCAATCCAGGGATTCATGTAACCCAACTGATATTTACATATATATATAGAAGATAGAATAGTTTTGAGCATCATATGGTGATGAATCGGTGTCGAGAGATATTTATTTAGTAGTCTAGGTTTTTGAGCATAGCAAAAAGTGGAAAGAGAAAGAAAATTTCTCAGGCCTTCTCTAAGCTATAGGGAATAACAAATTGTCGAATTTATGCTTGCTATGTGTATGTATGTTTATTTGAGTACACAGAGATTATTAAAACCATGTAGCGAACTACTTTGTTCCATGCTGCGTTGTTTTGTTTGTATTATACTGATTAATTAGTCAACCAGGATTAAGATTTAATGAATCGATATCAAAAATAAAAATAAGAACAACCAAAATATAGTATATTCTAATTAAAACTTTCCAAGTTTAGAAAATTGTAAAAGTGGATGTTATTCGAACTAATTTTACAAACTTTTTTACATGTGATGTATTGTCATAAAAACTTCTTTTTGAAAAAAATACTAAAACTTCATTTTTAATATTGTTTTTCTTTGTTTCAGGTAAATACTCCATTCTACACTCTATCCTCAGGAATTTACTTTATCTACAGTAGTAAAGGTACTTGTGTATTCATCAATAATATACAATATGAATTAAAGAATAAATATTTATACATTTTTTTCTCTTATATTAAGCTACATTCTATATATTTTTCCGATAAACCCTTTTTTTATTCATTTATCACTTCAAGGTACAGTGGAACTTCGATAATCCGGCACACTTGGGGATCTGCCAATGCCGGATTACCGATTTTGTCGGATTATTGAGGTCTTTTAAAGAAAACTTACCTAAACAAGGAAATATGTCAGTAATAACAAGCAAAAACGTGTACTTCATTTAGAAACTAACATAAGTTACAAACACTAAATGTGTATTTCACTTCAAATGAGTCTTTATAGGCATTTTGGCCCAAATTTCAATGTTCAATCGATGTCGTCTGATTAAGTTGCACTGAGCAATCACTAAATCTTTCCAATTTAGTTAAAAAATCGATCTCTCACCCATGCCGAACAATCGAGTCAGCCGGATCGAGTTCCGGATTATCGAGGTTCTACTATACTCACATCTGATAAGTACATATATGGTTGTGATTTCCGAATTTCAACTATTGATAATTTCCTATTTATACCAGTGGATCTAAAATAACCTCCTAAATCAGTGCTTCTTAAGCTATGGATCGAGTAACTGAATTTTGGGGTCGAAAAACATACTTTTTTGTATTAGGTCCATATCTATTATAATATTTGACTTGCCCGACGACGACAGCGTTAAATAAATACGGGAGAATTCAAAAATAATTTAAAATCTAATATTTACAAACAAAAATACTAGAAAAGCTGGAGACGGGGACTGAGGTGATTATAAATTAGTACCTGGAGCCACCGAGCGATGCACGGTAACCCCTGAATCCCCCTCCCAAAAACACACAACTCGCCCCCACCCCCACCCCACTCCAGGATCCCCCACAACAGCACCCCACCTCCTGCACCCCCACATCCACCCTCATCCCGCACCCAGTTTTTGCATTTCCAGCTTTCTAATGGTCCACATATATATTATGTGTATATTTGTTGGGATTCGGATTAGCCGAGAGCTTAAGACACTAGGCCTTCTAAGCAGGAGTCCCGGGTTCGAGTCCGAGTCCCTGCATTGATATTTGACCGGCTATAATCTGATTCCTAGTTACCAATCCGTCTGGCAAGCGTGGTGACTTAATGCCAACCCCCTTCCATTTGATGGAAGAGGCCTATATTCAGCAGTGGATTGTCGATATCGACAGGCTGATGATGATGATGATGATGAATTTGTTTACTCATACACCAATTTGCCCACATTCGTTCATATTGATAAACATTATAAAAAAATAAATAAGAAAATAATAATAAAAAAATAATCGTATAGGATCTGAAATAAAAACATAAAATTAAATAAGATTTGTTTCCAAGTTATATAAAAAAGCCACTTCAACCACTTTATTTGTAAACACACCTGTTTTATTATGATTTAGACACCTGTTAATTAAAAACAAACAAAAATTCCTAATTTTAATATATATATATTAATGTTTGTTATAACCTATTAGTGGGTTTTAAAATTTAAAAAACCAATTAAAAATAAAACATAATTGAAAAAAATGTAAACAAACTTTTTTATTGAGATTTTCATCTATCAATAATTACTTTAATTAAGAAAAGATCAATTAAGATTAAAGTGGTCCAGATCTAGCCAGATCGCTTTCTCATCCTCAAAACTTGTTAATATAATTTGTTTCATCAAAATCGGTAAAGCCGTTTTCAAAATAGAACTAAGATACATATATATATATATATATATAAACGATTTTTGCTCGTTTAATAAGAGTAGATTTGTGCCCGGGGGGGGGGGGGGGTACCGGAGTCTAGGGGGCGTCGAGTAGCCCCCCTGGCCAGCAAGATGCTCGCCGCAGCTGGTTAGATAATATTAGAATTCGCGGAATACTTGTATTTCTAAGAAATGAAATACGAATCCACAAAAAGGGGATGGCTCTGTTTTGAAAATATTTTAATTAAAATTTCTCCGTTTGACCTGGCTTATCTTTCTTGGGAAGCAACATGAAATTAAAAGAATGGGAGGCAAAAGGTAGATAGACGAATGGCCGCTAGAAAACATTATGAAAAAATATACAAATGAGATAAATTCGGAGCTCTTCTTCCTTAGGGAATGTACCCACACCATATATACATAAATATAAAGATATATACTGTGCATGTCGAGTAATCAGATAGTATAATATGCAAATGAATCTAAAATGCAAAAATAAAAATAGGACATTGAATTAAAGAGCATTTCATAAAAACGTCATCCTTGACAACGAATGACAAATAAGAACTAAACAAAAAAGACAGATAAACATTTTCCCTCTTCCGTAAAGTGGTTGTGTGATGTTTTCCTAAACTCCACTGTTGGTAATCAACACACTCGCTTAACATTCGAATTACGTTTCCAATGAATTAGTGTACTAGTGAAAGAAAATAAAAGATTGGAGCAAAAAGTAAACTTTTTTTAAACTCGTGGACTTGCCAATTCATTAAAATTTGCTAGAAAAGGTACCGAGTCTATAAATTTTTTTTCATTTTTTTCTTCCGATTTATATTTTTAATTCCAAAACAGTATCATGGATTTGTGAATTCATATAAATCGTTACATAACGATAAGAGTAAATAACACATGTACATGATCTACTCTTATTAAACGAGCAAAAATTGTTTATATATATATATATATATATATATATATATATATATATATATATATCAGCATCACTGTCCTATTTTGAAAAACAGCTTTACCGATTTGGATGAAAACAAATTCTATTAACAAGTTTTGATGATGAGAAAGCGATCTGGCTAGGTCTGGACCTCGACAAATTTCATCTTAATTGATCTTTTCTTAATTAAAGTAATTATTAATAGATGAAAATCTCAATAAAAAAGTTTGTTTACATTTTTTTCAATTATGTTTTATTTTTTAATTAGTTTTTTAATTTTAAAACCCACTAAATAGGTTATAGCAAATATTAATATATTATATTAAAAATAGGAATTTTTTGTTTGTTTTTAATTAACAGGTGTCTAAATCATAACAAAACAGGTTTGTTTACAAATAAAGTGGTTCAAGTGGCTTTTTTATATAACTTGGAAACAAATCTTATTTAATTTTATGTTTTTATTTCAGATCCTATACGATTATTTTTTTTATTATTTTTTTCCTATTTATTTTTTTATAATGTTTATCAATATGAACGAATGTGGGCAAATTGGTGTACGAGTAAACAAAATAGATAAATATGTGGACCACTAGAAAGCTAGAAATGCAAAAACTGGGTTCTGGGTGGGGGTGAATGTGGGAGTGTGCAGGGAGGGGTAGGGTGGGGTGCGGTTGTGGGGGTCCGGGGGTGGGGGTGCATTAGTGGGGGGTGAGGTGTGTGGTTTTGGGAGGGGGCGGGTCAAGGGTTACCGTGCATCGCTCGGCGGCTCCAGGTACTTAATTTTACCATGAGTCAAGGATTCTTGGTCACTTGCTTCACAATTATAAAAATTAAAAGATGTAAATTTTTTCAATATATATATTTCGGACTTTCAAGCATCTTTCATGAAGTACACAGAAAATAACTAAATAAAATAGTTATTTTCTGTACTTCCTGAAAATGGGTTGATAGTCCGAAATATATATATTGAAAAAAATTTACATCTTTTAATTTTTTTAATTTCATTGTGAAACAAGTGACCAAGACCTTCAACTCATTGTAAATTAATATTACGCTTGTCGCAATATCTATTTACTCTTATCTTTATTAAAGATGTTTCACCTTGCACCAACACCACAATCTCTACTAATTATAAATCGTTACATCCAATTACGAATATAAAATACTAGCTGCGAAGGCCGCCTTTGGGGGCATCTGGCTGACCAGGCAGCGAAGTGGGTCTCTTGCTAGCCTCCTCTAATCGCCGTCCATCGCACCGACCCTATTCTCTCCTAGATCCACCTCCGATCATCATTCACTCCGGCAACCCTATACATGTCCTCTGACTCTCTCCTCTTCCACAAACTCTGATTATCCTCCGAACCCCACGAACCCGGGTTTGTGGACTGGTTGATTGTTCGTTGAGTTTTTAGTTCCTTAGGGTCCACAGATTCTGTATACAAATTTTGGTTGAGTTTGGTCCAAAGGCTTGGAATTTGAATTTTTTGACCCCTCTCCACCATTTTGAGTGGTTAGTTTTTGCATTTCTTGTCTTCTGGGGGTTTACTGAGTATGTATGCAAATTTTGGTTTCATTTGATTGAAGGGGTAGAATTTTCATTTTTTGACTCTCCCCCCTCCCATTAGGTGGGTTTTGGGGGATTTTTTTAAACAAAAGTTGTCATAAACCTGATCCTCTACAACTTTGCTTCTGACAGAATTTGCCGTAGAGTTAATAGTATAGGTGTTATTTTATAATTTCCATTATTGACCCCCCAAAACCAAATATTAAAATATTCTATAGTTTATATTTTAAATTAGAAGACACCTGATCCAAATACAAAATTTCATAAGAATATCTCCAGTCGTTTTTATTCCAAAAAATTCGGACGGGCAGGCAGGGATTTTTTGAAGGTGTTTTCTTTGATAACTTTGCTTGAAATGTGTGCATCCAAAATTTGAGGCGATTTCGACCAATGTACAGACAAAACCTTAATTTTATATTAATATATAGATATTAATGAACATTTGAAAACAATGCCTGATGAAATTCAAATATAAGTGTTTTGTGGCTTGAATTAATAATTAATTTTTAATTTCTCTTTTCTCTCCGGGGTAGATTCAGATTCCAATTTGGGGTTATTCATTATACTTAATGTTCCTTCCTTTATTTCTATTTTAAATAGTAGTCAATTATTTTAGTGTTTTGTTCATGAAAAAATTATGAATTGCTTCCCCCCATTTCTATTAAACCTGCCCCCTCTTCAATTTATTACACTTTAAGACTATTAATAATGTCGGTTTTTATGTAGAACAGTGGAAGGTAGTCGGTTTGCAATTTGTCGTGGTCTCGATTACCCTCCCCCCTATCGCCGCCCTGCTTGTTCATTTCTTTATCTGTGGGCGGGAAGCCTTACGAAAGGAAGCTCAAATTTCTCAACCCGGAAGTATTCGTAAAGGGAAAGACAATCCCTTTGGAAGGTTTTCTTTGATAATCAATAAATTATTTATCAATCCCATACCAAAGAGTGATTCCTTAAATAAATAACAATACCTACTAATCATGACAAATTAATGTTAAAGTTAGTTGTTACAGTTTAACATTCGACCCCGTGGCTGCTGTAACAACTATCCCTATTGGCATTTTTTTACTACCAGGTCTGTAGCTTTAAAATGCGGGGTTTTTTTCCAATAGATGGCCCACATAGCCTATAGATTCTGGCGCCATTAACCTATATGTCGTTTTGTAGCTATGACAGCAAGCTTCAAAACGTCATATTTGTTTAAACGTTTAAGAATTAGTAGCATACTTTTTTCAGTGGTAAACATGTCGAGTTTTGAGGCAAACAAAGAGCATTTGCGACACGTGCTGATTTTCTTATTCAATCAGAAGAAAAAAGCAGTGGAAACACATCGAATACTTGTGGAAACATACGTTTCAGATACTCTCTCGGTCGACACTTGCAAACTGTCGTTTAAACGATTCAGAAGCGGTGATTTTAATGTCAGTGACAAAAAAAACGTGAAAATCTACCGAAAAGTTTTAAGACAGCGAAGTGTTGCTAAAATCTGGCAAAACAGTTAATACGGATCGCTACCGACAACAAATGATTAATTTGAATCATACGTTGATGGAAAAACGACCAGTATGGCCATAGGACACGGATTTCCCTGGATTACAACGCAGTCACGCAGCAAAACTGGTCAAGGACACTTTGACAGCACTTCGATGGGAAATATTACCCCCACCCTCCGTACTCACCAGACCTTGCTCCTTCCGACTACCACTTGTTTTCATCCATGGGTCACGAACTTTCCGAGCACCTCTTATGAAGACGTCCAAAAATGACTCGACGATTGGTTTTGCTCACGCGACTTTCAATTCTTTTGATATGGCATCTATAATTTGCCTACTAGATGTCAAAAATGTGTAGAAAGCGAGGGGGCAAATATATTTTTCCATTTTTCCTAAATTATTGAGTATTTTTATTGAAAATCCCCTATTTTAAAGTTACAGTTGTTAAGTCGACCATAACTACATAACTACACTGATCACACCATACAAGCATAAACATTATTCTACTTCTATCACTCTTTAATCCAGTAAATTTGCGTTATTATTTCTGGGGGTAAAGACACAGGCAGAAATCTGATTTCCTTTCCTTTTCTTCTTAATTTTTATATAATTAAAAGGAATAATCTTTTGGTATGCTTGTAGTTTGTAGAACGCCTCCTTTTTTGCATTTCATGAATTAACATTATCTTTATTCATTAGGCATTTGCTTAACTTAAAAGAACAAACATTATTATATTAAAAGCCTTAATAATTTTCTATTTTTAATTACCATTTTGATAAGATCTCTAGTAGATTTACCTATATAATTTTCAAATTTTTCTGCTGCTTTACTTAAAATCTTAAATTTGACTTAATTAAAAATACATACATATTTAATTATTTATTATTCTGATTTCTAAGTGATAAATTCATTACAAAAATGAATAATTTATAAACATCGAGAAGAATATTAATAGGTACACATATTTAATCAATATATAACCAACCAGAAAAATCTTGATAATGGATCTTCGTTGTCACTCTTGAGTGCAGTGGCGCAACCACGGGTGGGAGGGAGGGGCTAAGAGGGCTGAAGCCCCCACCCCAGTAGAAGGAATAAAATGAACATAAAAGTAAAAGAGTGTGTCTTCTGCTGGAATTATAAGTTTTATTTATTTATAACGAGACTATAGTTTCGAGGGCTTTGCCCTCTTCATCAGTCTATTACATAGGTTTCACAGGAATTTATTTATGAATGAAAGGTTAAAATTTTTCATGTGGTTAGGTTAAGAATTCTTAAGGGTGGCCATGGAAAATTAGTATTTTCGAATCATTAGAAATTTTAAAATCATACAATAATTCACCAAAAAAATTCTTAAATCGAAAAATAGAAATTCCCGAAAGCTTTATTTTAAAAATAGCCGCTCAAATAAAAACCTCATGAACGCCACCTACAGCCAAAATAAAACAATTATAAATTTCGATTCTTAACTTGGCCACCCTGAACAATTCTTAATCTAACCACATGAAAAATTTTAACCTTTCATTCATAAATTAATTCCTATGAATCCTATGTAATAGACTGATGAAAAGGGCAAGGCCCTCGAAACTATAGTCTCGTTATAAATAAATAACATTTATAATTCCAGCAGAAGACAGCTATTTAAGACCCGTATCCACAGATACCATCGACCCCCGCCCAACCCATAAAATTCTTTCTTCTTCTTTTCACGATGGAGGGGCCAACCCAGGCCTTTAGGGGTTGCACCTTTTTGGTGTAACTCCTTCTCTCATCATTATCATTAAAAAAAAAAAAAATAAAAAAAGAAGACACACTCTTTTATTGTCTCCTTCAATATATAAAAATTCTGCTACTTTCGGCAAAAAAACTTTCAATTTAATATAAGTAAAAATTAACAAATGAAAATGAAAAAAATATTTGGTAAATTTTAATCAATATTTTGACTATATGGTAAATTAAGAGAAAACACCGCTAAATATATACAATTATATACATTGAGCCACCAGAGAAGCGCACCTTCGAACTCGGTCCTCAAAACTCATATAGATATATAATATATATTATCTTCACCAACCGTTCTTCACACATCGGGACGTCTACAAGCAAAATACCACGTCGGCGTCAAGTGTTCATAGTGTAGAGCCTACACACACCCACACAGGCCTCTCCACTGCAACTGGGAAACTACAAAGGAAACATTTCTCTATCTCGCCTCTCTTATTTGTAACGATACAAGAATAAACATCTCATTCTCTCTTTTAATTGCTGGTCAGTATTACGATTATTTCTAGAATAAGTACCAGGAAGTCCACATCCTCACATCCTTCACAGTCACATACATATCATTCTTCATTATAGGGACGCCGAACATGGATCAGCACTGAGATACACACCCAAACCCCATAAAAAAGTCGAAGCAGATATAAAATAATAACATAAAAATAAAAACATTATCGTAAAATTAAATAAAGCCCAATCCCCCTTTGAACATAAGATTACATTGCCCCCCCTCTCGTCCCTTTATATATTCCACCCACTTGCGATATATTATATTAAAATTAGGATTTTTTTGTTTGTTTTTAATTAACAGGTGTCTAAATCATAACAAAACAGGTGTGTTTACAAATAAAGTGGTTCAAGTGGCTTTTTTTATATAACTTGGAAACAAATCTTATTTAACGAGCTTTTCGTGCGTGCCTTCGGCACGCCCTCGAAACTCGGCCCTCCGGGCTGGTGCCCTGGCGGGCGGCGTCTCGGTCCAAAAATTTTATTCCTCTTAAAACACCACACTCCAAATGTATACCTGTAAACTCCCGAAAATACTTAGTCTCTTAAAAGTTTCGCCTCATTTTCGTTCTGACACAGCTACAAAAATGAGGCTCTAGATATGAATCTGGAAGTATTTTTCTCTCTCTATAATCTACAGCATTGTGATATTTTTTGTGTGGAAATAGATTTATTTAAATAAGTGGGATTGTGTGAGGAGGAGAATTATATTATATCATTTTTTTAAAATTCGATAATGTATATAAGGCTCCAAATATTTAAAAGAGATCAGGTGTTTGGATGATATGACAGGCTGCTCCCTCCAGTATTGCCATGAGAAACTCGGGCATGCGTGTCTTAATAAGTCGTTCAATTTTGTAAAAATCCAAAAATAAGAATAACAAAATTTAAATTTTTAAAAAATTATAAAATAGTTGCAAATTATTAAAAAATAAACAAATAATATAAAAATATAAATCAACTAAGATGTGATTAATTTATTTTTCTGTGCGCAAAGAAAAGCGAATTGAATATTTAATTTTTGAGTGGTGAGGCGGGGGGGGGGGGGGGAATAATTATCAATATATTTAATGTTTCTTAATTTAAAATCAATTGGAGTCTTTCATTTCAAATTACAATTAAAATTATATTTCAAATTTGCCGCAAATATACCGACGGCATCAGCAGCATTCTCAGAGCGTTGTTACAAATTAATCTAGCCTCTTATCTTATTTAATTTTATGTTTTTATTTCAGATCCTATACGATTATTTTTTTTTATTATTTCCTATTTATTTTTTTATAATGTTTATCAATATGAACGAAAGTGGGCAAATTGGAGTACGAGTAAACAAAAATACACATAATATATGTATATGTGGACCATTATAAAGCTAGAAATGCAAAAACTGGGTGCGCGGAGGGGTGAATATGGGAGGTGCAGGAGGTGGGGTTCAGTTGTGCGGGATCCGGGGGTGGGAGGCGCGGTTGGGATGGGGCGGGGCGGGGTGGGGGTGAGCGAGGTGTGTAGTTTCGGGAGGGGGGGTCAGGGGTTACCGTGCATCGCTCGGTGGCTCCAGGTACTAAATTATCAAATCATTTATTTAATTATTAAATATTTGATCATTATTATTTGATAATTAAGTTGAATGATTGTTAAAAAAATTATTAGGATTTTTTGAGATCTAATTGATTTATATTTCCAAGTACTTCCAAAATACTTTCAAAGAGGTGTACACCTACTTCCAATCGCGGATCACCCCTCTTACAGAAACATATAGGTTTCTATTTAAAAAACAGAACTTGACCTCGAAATACCCTTGCAAGCTTGTTCTAGGTCGACAAACATTAACGTAGTTTAGTCCCCCCCCCCCCCCCGATATAAATAAACTTTTATTTGAAACTTTTTTTCATATAATCCACTGTTTTTGAGTTATAAGACCGTCTCAAGATAAAAAAACTCACCCGGTATATAGTAAATAGGACAAAATCCTGGTTGCGCCACTGCTTAAGTGCACAATTATTTAAATTCCTTTTCACATAGGATAATTGATAACAAATCCCCACCGTCTAATTCGTGAAATAGAGGTATGATTTTATTTTATAAATCAACGCACTGTCTTCGTCCAGGAGCTCAGATTAAGGGCCAATACATCTGTAAAGGCGATTTCGAAAGCGGTAACAGAAAAAGGGGCTCTTCGGCTCCTACGCTTTCATTTATCTTGATCTCTCTTGTTGGACGCGACGATCGATTCCTTCTTCATTCTTTGCCAAGTTGCTTGGAGGTGGTTTCGTTGCGTCTCATCCTTTTTAGGGGCTGGCTTTCTTAATTGATGAACATCCCCCCTGAGTGTCAATCATCTTTATTGATGACGAAAGTTGAAAGCGTTATGTGTTCCCTTCATCCCTTCTTTTAAGACCAAAAACTAACTAAAGGGGGTTAGAACAAAAGCTTATGAATAATAGCATGGATATATGGACACAACCAACTACACAATGGATATAAAACTTTGTTTAACTAGGTTGAGAACACTCTTCATTTCGTTTATAAATTTTAGATATAATTTCCTGCAAACACAAATATTCCTCTACTCTGCGAGTTATCATATATTTTTGAAAATCTTTTGGCTTAGATTGAATAATTTATTTTGCGAATCCAATTAGGAAAAACATCCTACCTTCTAGTTCATACAACCTTTTTGATGTTTTCATTTATTTATTTTATATCTTTATTCAATTAAAGCAAATATTTGAATCTTTCTGGATTTGTTTTAAAGGGTTTAGATGTCCAGAATGGAACATAAATAACATGAATTTCATGTGAAACCTTTGTATATCAAAATGTCTTTCCATGCAATTTTAAATTAAATGTAAACTATATCTTCTAATCCAGGGGTCTCTAAAATGGCTGACATATTTATATTAACTAATTAAAAGTGGCTACACACGTAACTGCAAACATGATCAACAAGTACAGTAAATTTCCACGCGTAACCACACGGTACAAGTGTGCTTGCAAAGCGCCAATTTTCTCTTGGACGATGATGAGTTTGGACTGTGCTAGCGGTGGCTGTTTTTTGCCTTGTCCACTAGAGAAAAACGCAAAAGAAAAAACGTGATTTATGGTGTAAAGAGTGGTTTATGAAAAGAAAAACGTATTCCCATGTTAATTTACTGAGTGAATTGAAGATATATCCGCATGCTTGGCTTCAACTTTTTTACTTTACCATACAGGGTATGGTCAAGTTGTTACGACAACACTAAGTTTTTGGTAGCAACCCTTCTTGACCAGAGAAAGGTTGGCGATTTGTTGATTTAACTCGAAGATAGCTCCCCTGAATGGTCTGGTAACGCGCCCAAGCGATTCGACCTGTTTAAGCTTGATGCTGATTGATGATTTAATTGAAGTAGGAGTGATTGTTCAAAGAAAGAGCATTATTTAATTTTGATTATTTTTATTAGTTAATTATAAACACACTTGTCTCCAGCTGATGGACGGAGAGCTTGAATTCATCTCTTAACTACAAATTAACAACTGCCTCCAAGTGGATTCCAGCTTTGAACTGTCTCCAAGTGGATTTCAAAATCGACTGCCCCAACTGGGCCTCCAATTTGAACTGCCCAACTCTCTGACTGTCTCAAAACCTGCCTGTCTGTCATCTCTGGGAGTTTTCAAGAAAAAGACCCCGATTGGTTAATCTCCTAATGAGTAGGAGTATATTTCAAACACAGAATGCTCCCATTTTTAAGGGCGTGACTTCAAAACCACGTGACCTTTCTTGGGAATATTCCATTTAGAAACTCTTTTTGAAATATCATTTTTTATACAAAGATATAAGAGCAAGTAGATTTATAATTCACTGTCAACTCAGATATATGACTTATTTCCTCTCATCATATTATTTTGACTAAGACCCAGGAAACGGCGAAAAAGAGGGGAAAGGGGATATATAGGGGGTGCTGGTCGGGGGGTGCTAAAAGCATTTGGGTCTGGATCTGGTTGCAGTGACCTTAATTAAAAAAAAGAAAATTCCTTTAAGAATTCAAACAAGATTTACAACAGCATTTCCTGTCGTCGACAAAATTATCGACGGGCACAACAAAGTATTGTAAATCGTGCATGAAAAAAGTGGTTTTTTTTCTTTTTTCGAAATATCTATCTATATCTATACGAATATATAAAGCTGGTGAGTTTGTTGATTTAAAATAGTTAATCTAAGTAAATACTAATCTGATTTGAAAAATTCTTTTTCATTAGATAGTCCGTTTATTCATTAAGGTTTTAAACTATATAACTTTATGTTATGACCCTGAGGTACCCCTTTTCGGTCCCTTCAAGCCTCCTTCTTCCCTTGACCAGCAAGAGAGCCGCCGAAGGCGAGCCTTGCAGCTAGTCTACTATAATGGTACTGACCACAAGACTTTTTTAGAGAGTCTATTCTAATTGTTCTTTTCTATATCATTCTATTGTTGTGCCGTCGAGAATTTTTTCCTTAAATATAAATATAATTATTCTTAAGGGTAATATTTTGGCAGCCGGCTTCCCTTTTGATCCTCCATTGTGACTGTTTTACAATGGGTAAGAGATTTTACAGCTTCCTGAACATAAAATGTCAAATGGCTCTTAACACATGTCGATTGTAAAAGTCATTTGTGCGTGGGAAAATTTCTAGAAATGGGAGGACTTAATGATTTTAAGATACGCCCCGCTAATTAAGAATTTGGCTTATGAGAAGTAATTTTAAAATTTCGACTCTTCAGGCAGGTTTGAGTCAGCCAGAGAGTTGGCAGTTCGAAGCTGAAACCCAGTTGGGGTGGTCAGTTGTCAATTGGAGTTGAGAGACGAGTTTTAAGCTCTCCAGCCATCAGCATGGAGAAATGTAAATTTATAAATAACTAATAAAAAAACCAATATTAAATAATACTATTTTCTTTAAATACATCTATCCTACTTCAATTACCATCAAATCAGCATCAGGCCTGAAACAGGTCGAATCGCTTGGGCGCGTTACCAAGACTTTTCTGCGGAGACCCTTCTTCGAGATAAATCTACAAATCGTCAACCTTTCTCTCGTCAAGAAGGGTTGCAACCAAAACTCTAAAGTGTTGTCGTAACATAATAATTATTATTAAATGTGTTAAGAAAATGTGATTGGTTTATATAACCTATTTGATTATTTTACTATGTTAATATAATGAATTTTTTGCAGTTTTGGTTTTCAATTAGCTTTTAACTTCAAAAGTAATCCAATAAAATGGTGATTTGTTATTTATTTCCAAGGAAGAGAGCGTTGTATGTGTGTGTGTGTTTCGAGGGAATCCTATTTTGGTCGGTCGTCAGATTAAGACACCAGGGGTTGATTATATCCCGCCCGGACTGACTCGTGGTCGTCTTTAGGGAACGCAAACACTTTGCATTTTAAATGCATCAAAAGTGATAAAAATCTAATCGTCCTAGAGGCTGTCGGGCGAACCGCGAGCGCCCTACTCAAACAAAAACCAATTAAATTATAAAAAATAAAGAGTAAAAATATTTTTTCTCAAAAGGAACCCCCCCCCCCCCCTCACCCTTCTGTGATGCTAGCCGAGAGAGATGCCTCGGTTTTTCTGCTTTCTAATTAGATCTTATGTTCCTATTTAAGGGAGAGCATCCTGTTTCCAAGAATAGTCAACAAGGAACCAAAATATTTCTCCCTTGATGCAAACAAAAATGGAAAAAATTAAAAATTCATTAGATATTTATTTTGTAATTTTCATGTTTATTGAATTGATTATTTATTTATTTATTTATTATTATCATTCATCTAGCATCATACAGGCTCATTAACAATTTTAGTTCATCAAAAATTAAATAACCTTTCAATTTACAATTAATACATACATTAAAATTTAAAAATATTTCATATGTAAATACGCACACATTTATAATATAAGTAGTCCTTTTTACAACACGGTTACGCTCTAACACGATAAAAAATACAAATTTGTACATAACAATATAAAAATTTTACTACGAGATTCGGAAAATTTTTCTGAGTAATATAATATAGGTGGGTAGGAGGGCCAAAATGTCACGGGCCCCCTGACCGAGAAGATCCTAATATTTATTATTACAAAATTTAGTAAAATTTTGTAGTTTTGATTTCAATTAATTAATGTTATCTACCTACCTTTGTACAACACTGTACTTCTACAGCACTAGATAACATAATCTTTATTTAACATGTTGACGTAAATGTATTTAAAAATTCCAATAATTGTATTTTTCAAAGAAATTTCTAAAAATTTCAATTTTTTTGTTTAAATAAATGGATTTGCAAAATAGCGGCAATTTTTAATGGGCAAACTAAGTAATTTATGTTATTGAAAACTAAAAAAAAAAAAAAGAATAATTAAAATCCATTCGCTATAACTGGGTTCCGTCATTTTTATTGTCTAATTGAACTGGACTAATCAGACTAATAGACGATTCGACCCATACCTCCTCTCTGGACTGGCTGGCCGATTGAAGAAGCGTTTCCACACTTTCCTATTCAATAATATTTTTTGTTTTATTTCGTTTTGTGTTATACATACATTTATATTTTTAATCTCATTATATTAAACGAGCAAAGTTTGTATATATATATATCCGGTCGGGTTCTCGAAAACGGCTCTAACGATTTGGATGAAATTCACGGGTTAGGAGGGTTTTGTGTTGGACATTCGATCTGTCACGGTCTCATCTTCGGCTAAGTTGTTTTTGATGGGTTTTTTGTTAATTGAAATAATTATTCACAGGTGGTTGTCTCGATAAAAATGTTTATTTACATTTTTATTCAATTTCCTTTTAATAAATAATTGGTTTTTTAATTTTATATCCCACAATAAGATTATTACAATCATTATTATATATTAAAAATTGGCCATTTGAATTGATTAAAAATCGAGTTTTAAATCCCACAAATATTAATTTGACAATTTAATTGATGAACTCTAAAATTGTTATTAAAAAAAAATTTTTATACCGTATTTATTTATATATCTATATACACATAATCTGTGGGCCACTGAAGGCAAGAAATGCAAAAAGCGGGGGCGGGGGCAGAGGTGGGGTGAAGTGGTGGTGGTCCGGGGGGCGAGGTGGGTTTCGGGGATTAATATATATGTATTAACTGAAGCAAAAATTTATCGAGCATCGCTCGGTGGCCAGGTACTAAGAATTAAGTTGCTAATATGGAAAAAAAATGTTTTTTTTTAATAAGTATTCGGAACGTAACCCCCGTTTTTCTACTGGCTCTAGGTCTCATATAACACGGTTTCACATAATGCGGCAATTTCTAGGAACCTATCTACCTTGTTACAGGAGGGTTACCTGCATATAACATCAATAATTATAAAAATTCAACCCTCTATAACACTAATCTTGAGTCGAGGGTTGATTAATGATTCCAAGTCGCAGTTTTAATTAAATTCACTAGATTTTTTATCCTTATTGAGGTGTAGAAAAGCAGGCAACCTGGCAAGTCCGTGTGAGTGTAGGTCTGGATTAAGATAACTTAAAAATAAAAACGCGTATTAAGGGGTCATTTATAAAATACGTCACGCGAAAATTTCCCCTTTTTGGACCCCTCCCCTCTTCTTATCGCTGAGTCACATTATTTGGGACCCTCTAACAAATAACAATATAAAAAATTTACCACAACATTTTTAAATTAAATATATTTAAATTTATTTTAATTTACTTTGAATTTAATTTAATTTACTTTAAATTTAATTTAATTTAAATTTAATCTAATCTGCGTTAAATTTAATTCAATTTGCTTTAAATTTAATTTAATTTGCTTTAAATTTAATTTAATTTACTTTAAATTAATTAATTTAGAAAACATTTTGATTTAACTTTAGAAATTAATTTAATATTCTTTAATTGAAATCCTAGAGAGTTGGATAAAAAAATTAAATTAAAAACATAGTTTTATCCTTTAATGTGCCAAACGTTTCGTCATTTTTTTTTGACTTCTTCAGTGGCTCACTAAATAACTCAATTGTATGATGTTGATTTAATGTTAGATAAATGAATATTGATTTGGTCTTTTATGATATAGTTAATAGAACAAGGGACAATTGTGATTCATTGTTTTGATTAATTTTTAATTTATTGATATGTTTTATTTCATAGTTTCAGCAACATCATACAATTGAGTTATTTAGTGAGCCACTGAAGAAGTCAAAAATAAAACCAAGAAACGTTCGGCACATTAAAGAATAAAACTCTGTTTTTAATTTAATTTTTTTATCCAACTCGTTACGATTTCAATTAGTATTTTTTATTATGGATGCGATTAATGAAATATTCATTTAATATATTTAAATTTAATTTAATTTACTTTGATAAGATGAATAAATTAATTTAGAAAATACTTTGATTTAACTTTAGAAATTAAACTAAAAATTATTACATTTTTAGATTATCTAAAATAATATATAATAATATAATAAACAAATAATAATAATAAAATTCCAATATGCTTGGTGTAACGAAAACTCGTGCTTTGTATGAGGACCGCCTTTTTAAGCTTCCATTCTCTTTTCATTAATTTAAAAAGAAAGCAAAAATTAGACAGAGACCGAGAGATTTTCATATGTTGCAGAGTATTATCTTGTGATTACTTTGGCCATGTTCAAATAAAAGAGCTTTAAATGAGATAAAACGAAATTCTGAGCCCCGGAAACCCCATCTTTAGCCATTGTCCAAATTTAATTCCTCAATATATTTCTCTTTATTAATGCTGAGAAGTTTGGGCTTCCACTGGGAGCCAAAACCGTGCCCGGACTTTCGTTAATAATTAAATCTTTTATTCTGATTGTTCATTTCTCTATAGCGCGATGCAATTACATTCGGATAATGGAATTCATTGCGATTGGTTTTTATTTCTATAGAAAATGGATTTTTTACAATGGAGAGACAGTCTGGTAGTGGAGAGGGGCCGGATAAATCGAATTGTATCCTTTAACTAAAGCATTTTGGTAAGTGAAGTAGCCGGGTGCCCGTTGCGTTGTTTTTGTAACAACTGAGCTCAAATCGAACCGGGATTCGAGAATGCACGTGCCAAACACTCCTTATATCTCTCGAAAGCCTATTTTCCAAATGAACATTTTAGACAGAAGGTTAGCCGGGGTTTTATTGCCAAAAAAATCATACAA
This sequence comes from Forficula auricularia, assembly GCA_024734495.1. NCBI lineage: Eukaryota > Metazoa > Arthropoda > Insecta > Dermaptera > Forficulidae > Forficula > Forficula auricularia. The sequence goes on along the minus strand of JALMQS010000092.1, from coordinate 6,468,618 downwards.
TATAAATCTGATGTTCTTTATTGTTTCTAAGATATAAATTCTATATATTTCGAATCTCCCATTTCAAACATTTATCTGTAAACATTTAGTGTGGGAGAAATTAAATAAACCAGAGATATATATCTTTTTCTCTACTGTAACGCATGTTTTTTATGTGCGTCATTTTTTAATATCCCGTATATATAATAAATCAATTTGTAGTATAAATTATACAAAATTGGTTTTGAATAAATTAAAAAAAAAAAAAATTTGTTTTTTTTGCCGAAAATAGCTCAGTGGTTTTTAAATTTTTTATTAAATTATATATATATATATGTTTACAGGGTGCATAGGAAAGTCCCTTTAACCTGAAAATACTTGCGAACGGAGAGTGCTACAGCCATGCAAGTGAGCTAACGGTATAGTAAAGCGACTATGCCCGACCTAATTCAAACGACACCAGCGCCCCCAGTGGCGAAATGTTGAAGTTAGCCATTGCAAATCGAAAACGAAAAGAGATAGAGCAAAATTTCCAATAATATAGTTTTAGAGCATCAATTAATTAGTACGAAACGATATTTGGTTTACACGGATAAGATAAATTGGCGCCTGTAGTATACCCCAAAAATATCCAAAATCGATGCACTCCATTTTGTGTAAATATTTGAAAGGAATAGCCAGAGGAAAGAAGAAATATGCACAATTTAATTAATAAATACTAGTATGTACTTACATCAATACATTTTGATAACATCACACACAAAAACAAAATAGGTAAACTAAACTCTAAGTCTCATAGTGATAAAAAGTTAATGTAGAGAATGTTAGAAAAGTCTGCCATTGCTTACAATACACGTAAACCAAATATCGTTTCGTACTAATTAATTGATGCTCTAAAAAAGGTCGGGCATAGTCGCTTTACTATACCGTTAGCTCACTTGCGTGGCTGTAGCACTCTCCGTTCGCAAGTATTTTCAGGTTAATGGGACTTTCATATGCACCCTGTATATCTTATTATTATATTAAACGAGCAATGTTTATATATATATCCGGTCGGGTTCTCGGAAACGGCTCTAACGATTTGGATGAAATTCACGGGTTAGGAGGGTTTTGTGTTGGACATTCGATCTGTCACGGTCATATCTTCGGCTAAGTAGTTTTTGATGGATTTTTTGTTAATTGAAATAATTATTCACATGTGGTTGTCTCTATAAAAATGTTTATTTACATTTTTATTCAATTTCCTTTTAATAAATAATTAGTTTTTTAATTTTATATCCCACAATAAGATTATTACAATTATTATTATATATTAAAAATTGGCCATTTTAATTGATTAAAAATCGAGTTTTAAATCCCACAAATATTAATTTGACAATTTAATTGATGAACTCAAAAATTGTTATTTAATTAAAAAAAAAAAAATTATAGCGTATTTATTTATATACCTATATATACATAATCTGTGGGCCACTGAAGGCTAGAAATGTAAACACTGGGTGAGTGGGCGGGGGTGGGGGTAGATGTGGGGGTGCATGAGGTGGGTTGCAGTGGTGGTGGTGGGGGGTCCGGGGGATGTACGTGGTTTCGGGGGCGGGGGGTGTATGTGGGAGGTATGGTGGGAGGGTGCAGGAGGTGGGGTGAAGTGGTGGGTGTCCGGGGGGCGAGGGGGGTTTCGGGGATTAATATATAGCTATTAACTGAATCAAAAAGTTACCGAGCATCGCTCGGTGGTCCAGGTACTGTATAGGTATGTGAGCAAATCCAACATATTATGCATTGTAAAGTCCACTAGGTTTTTTTTTCCAATTTAAGATAAATTTTTCCATTTTTAATAATATAGTCTTTAATTGTATACATTTATTATTGCACTCATAAATTTTTTAACGCCGATTTTACTCAATTTCATATTTTTTCAATTCAAATAATCTACAAAAAGTCAATTCCGTCCCCTGTCCAATTTGGCTGTTTAAATCATCAAACCCGTGTATTTTCTTGAAAAATGTTCAGATATGACTGGATAAAATATCACCTAAGTAAAAAAAAAGATGAATGAAGAAGATATAATTTAATTAAGTTTTTTTAGTTATTAAAATTTTGTTAGAAAAAATTATTAAAATTGTGTCAATTCCGTCCTCAACATTTTTTAGTTTTAGTATTTAACTTGACTCACGCCATCACTGCAGTGGTCAAGAGAGAAACTATTGTCAGTTGGTGAGTTGGCTTGATAATAGCAAATAGTGGTGTTAATTTTATTCATAGAGTAACACAGAAAAATGACTTCATAAATGTAAGTGATAATTATGTCGTTCATAAGTGTCATTTCCGTCTCTGTCATATAAAAATATTAAAAAAACAAACTAATACTTATATTTAAAGAAAAACGAATCAATTTTTTCTTTGCATTCGACATTTATTTTGTAAATAATTTTCTAATTAATATGTTAAAGAATAATTAACATATTAAAGAGAATTGTTTTTGATCGCGCCTTTAAACAAGATATATATCGCTAGACTAGTGCTGATTGAGGCTATTGGAGTCTGCTGAATCTTAAGTCTGGACCAGGAGAGAATGAAAAAGATGTGATCCATTTAGTTATGATCCAGCATCATTTCGCGATTAGCCCGCATGAGGCCTTTATACCAAACACTGATATGGATCACCAAATGGATTTGTAATCTGAGATGTTATATATTCAATTCCCCAGTTCAGCGCGCTCGATCTGTTAACACGTGTGTTAGGTGTTTGCTATTAATTAATCAAATATCGGAAACTTATGATGCATTTATTTTGGTCCAAGTAAATACATGTCAGCTACTTTTCGAATATGATTTGATTCAGGTAATCGCCTTTCGCGATAAAGTGATTGAGAATTCCGAAAAACCAGCCAATTATGTCGTCAGAGCAAAAGGCAATCACCTGAATCAAATCATATTCGAAAAGTAGCTGACATGTATTTAGTTGGACCAAAATAAATGCCTATGTAAAGAAAAAAACGATTCGTTTTTCTTTAAATTTTTATTTCTGAAACAAATGGGTCACATGTAGATAGCCCACCCTCTATAAGATCAATAGTCGTATCTCCCTAAAAAATATTTTCATAAGTGATTTGCTATATATTAATTTAGTTACCCAGTGTTTTCTAATTCTATAACTATCACCTATAAACTATCAAGGCTTCAAAATTCGGCTCAACTTTTGAATATTCCTATATTTCGGTCAAGATCTTTCTTTCATCATCATTGAGAATACAGTCCTAAGACTGGTTTGATGCAACAATCCGTCTCCACTCGACTCTGTCCCCCGCCAGCTGTTTGACCTCTCTAAATGTCTGGCATCCCATATCCCCAATTATTTGGTTGAAATATTCTAATCTGGGTCTTCCCCTTCCCCTTTTCTTTCCTCCTCCCCTCCAAGATATCCCTAAGCAGTCCCCCATGTCTCAGTGTGTGCCCCATCATCTGACCTCTTCTCTTCTTCAGACTCTTCCACAAGGTTCTTCTTTCTCCGATTCTTCCAAGAACTTCTTCATTTGTAATTTTATCCATCCATTTGATATTCATCATTCTTCTGTAGCACCACATTTCGAAAGCCTCTAATCTCTTTCTCTCCGCTTTTCTAATTGTCCAGGTTTCACACCCGTACATGGCTATGCTCCATACATATGTCTTCAATAGCAACTTCCTGTTTTCTAAGCTGATTGAGGAGGAGCATAGTAGTTTTTGTTTTGAATTAAACCCCATTTTTGCTTGGGCAATTCTTGATTTAATTTCGTTTTTCTCTCCTCCCATCCCATGTTATTTTACTTCCTAGGTAGCGGAATTCCTTAATTCCTTCTAGGTTTTCTTGGTTAATTTTGATGCATTCCTGTCTCTTTTGTTCTTTTTTTGTACATACTAGGACCTTGGTTTTATTCTTGTTTGTTTTAATTTTGATTTCTTCTATTAGGATTTGGTTAATTCCATTCAGGGCGTCCTCTAATTCTTTTTTATTGCTTTCTAGAAGGGCAGATAGCCCACCCTGTATAAGATCAATAGTCGTATCTCCCTAAAAAACATTTCCATAAGTGATTATGCTATATATTAATTTAGTTATCCAGTGTTTTCTAATTCTATAACTATCATCTATAAACTATCAAGCCTTCAAAATTCGGCTCAAATTTTGAATATTCCTATATTTCAGTCAAGATCTTTCTTTATAGATTGTATTTCAGAGATTTTGACTAAAATAAAAATATAAACAAAATATGAATATTCTATGAGCTTTATAATTGAAAAGGACCTAGATGCAAAAATACCTTTGTACAATGCACCATTACTATATATCATCCAAGTTTGGAAAGATCCATTTGATCCATTCTTCGAACTATCTGGCATCACCATCAAAATTATAAAATAAATGGCGCTTGAAAGTTTTTACGAGCTTTTAAAAAGTGTTTTAAAGGATGTTATTTCTTCGACATTTTGCATTCGAGACATCTTTCCATGAGGAAGTTTTTTAAGTGTTATGCAATGGGTGGAGGGGGGTGGGTGTTAAGGGAAAGAAAGTAAGAACATTCTGATGGAGTCTCTCTATCTCCCAAGGTATCGGAAAATCCACCCCGTGAGTCCTTCAATTTGGATTAGCATTTTGCTCCCCCTTTCATAATCAATTATGGTATTTCACTTTTAGCAAATGAAATATAATCAATATTAATTTTATGAATATTTTATAATTTCCTCTTTTAAAATTAAAAATAAAATAAAACCAATAAAGTCATTTTTCTGATGAGGGGTGTCCGAACTTTTTCTACTTGACTGAACGAATATTACACCAATTTTAAGTAAATTAGACCAAAAATAGTGGTCTTGTAAACCACCTTCGGGCCATTGCCTCTTAAACTTTTTACTTTATATGAATGTCAAAACAGGCCCCAAATGAAGGATTTAGAGACTGGTTTTAAGCTTCGTAGATGAGTTTCATCACAATGATTTTTTCCGAGAATTTGATAAATAAAGTTAAGTATAAACCTTTAAAAGTATTAGCTACTCCTAAAACGTAAATTGCAAAGTTATGGCAAATGTGTTACAGAAGGGGAAATATTTCTGTTTAAATAATGTATTAAATATTGAGGGTTGGTTTTTGCAAAATATTTCTATCTACTCTTATTAAACGAGCAAAAATTGTTTATATATATATTTATTATTTGGTATCTTAGTTCTATTTTGAAAACGGCTCTACCGATTTTGATGAAACAAAATCTATTAGCAAGTTTTGAGGATAAGAAAACGATCTGGCTTGGTCTGGATATCGACAAATTTCATCTTAATTGATCTTTTCTTAATTAAAGTAATTATTTATAGATAAAATCTCAATAAAAAGTTTTTTGCATTTTTTCAATTATCTTTTAATTCAATTGGTTTTTTAATTTTAAAACCCACTAATAGGTTATAGCAAATATTAATATATATATATATATATATATATATATATTAAAATTAAACGGGAGAGGTGGAGGAGAGGAGATCCAATCGACTTGATTGGGGAATAATGGAAATGAAATAATTATCGGAAAAGAGGTTTTTTTATCTAATTAGATTTTTCCTCTTATTAAAAACAAGGACTAAATATGAATAAGGACACTCGATGGTGGAGAAGCAATCTCCGAAATCGAAGCTAAAATACAATGTATACATTAATTAATGTAAAATAATTGGTTTAATAATATTAAAATTAAACAATTGGAAGGAGATCCAATCGACTTGATTGGGGAATAATGGAATTGAAATAATTATCGGAAAAGAGGTTTTTTTATCTAATTAGATTTTTCCTCTTATTAAAAACAAGGACTAAAGATGAATAAGGACACTCGATGGTGGAGAAGCAATCTCCGGAATCGAAGCTAAAATACAAGGTATACATTAATTAATGTAAAATAATTGGTTTAATAAAATTTATAAAAAAAAAAAAAAATTAAACAATTTAATTGGATTGGATTGGGGATATATATAATAATAATTTAAATTTACTAATTTTAATAAATTTAATTTCTCATGAAAGAGAGAACTACGCCTCCTGAACTCTGTACTGGTTTTTGAAATAATAATTAAATTTCTTAATTTTATTTGTCATGAACTATTAAGTGGGTTTTAATATAGTAATTTAAATTTTCTAATTTTAAATTTAAAGTTTATTTTTGCCGAGACAAGCAGAATTTTTATAAATTGAAGGAGACAATAAAAGAGTGTGTCTTCTGTTGGAATTATAAATTTTTAATTTATTTATAGCGAGACTATAGTTTCAAGACCTTTGCCCTCTTCATCAGTATATTACAATTTGATTCACAGGAATTAATGTATGTTATACATGGGGTAGCCCAACAAATTCCCAATCAAATCCCAGTTGGGATAGCTTTACTGGGCATGACATATCACTACTCAATTGGGTTCCAATAATACATTGGGTCAATTTATAGCCGGGAATTCCTGTGAATCAATTGTAATAGACTGATGAAGAGGGCAAATCTCTCGAAACTATAGTCTCGTTATAAATAAATTAAAAATTTATAATTCCAGCAGAAGACACACTCCTTTATTGTCTTCTTCAATTTCCTAATTTTAATAAATTTTATTTGTCATGAACTATTATTAGTGGGTTTTAAAATAAAAAAAAAATAACGTCTGCGCAAGCTGATTATAATATAAGTATAGATTACTATTTTTTGGATTTTTGCCGCTTTCAACTGCCAGGGCTATAGGTACTACCTATATGTGTCTTTGTATTTCCAATTGTAGGTCTTACATTTTCTTAAATCTTTACTCTAAAAAGTAAACTATTTTTTGTTTTACCTCATTTCAAATTTCGTCAAAGTGTGATAACTTTAAGTAACAAAACCCTTTGTTTTTTTTCCCTATATTGTTTGGGGTAATACACACACATACACACAAAAACAATCGGACGTGAAGCTTCGTCTTCTTTTCTCCTCTTCAAATGTAATCGAAAGGCTAAAGCAAAAAAGGTGTTAGGCGTGGAGGTAGGTGGCTGGTTGGACCATTCCGATGCCAGGCACGTGGGGCGTGAATTGAAAATGATCCGCAACCGTCTCCTCTGGACTAGGCATCGGCCACCAGGCAATTGTTTCGAGCAAACCAGACTTTTTTTTACAAGAGAGTTAGTTCAGTTAAAAGAAGAAAAAAAATATGTGGTGTACACAAATCAAGCGACACCATCCCTTCCTTGGCAGCTTATTAAACAGAGCAAACAACATTTGGTAGAAAGACAATAAATAAATCAATAGAGAAATAACCTTAGCCATCTTCAAGATAGTAATTTTATTTAATAACTCGTCGTCTGATCAATTTGATTAAAAATAAGTAATCGACACAAGATAATTAATTTGTTGTAGCCAGTGTCGCTAGATGGCAGTACCCTAGCTCATTAGAAGAATTAAAACTTAAGTTTATTAGCAAATTAATTAAAAGCATTTGAAATTAAATTAAATTAAATAAATTGAAAATGTGATAAGATTATGTTCAAAAAAAAAAACACATTAACCCTATCATAAAAATAGTTGATAAACAATGTGTTAAATAAAGGAAAAGAATGATTGTAAATACAAGCGAAAATATTAATATTTTATTATAAATAATAATCCTTAAAAATATAAAATTTGTACGTTAAAATGAATAAATGACTTTTGTTAAAATATACAATTCTTTTAATTCATCAGACAAAGTGACTAATTTCTAGGCGCGAAAATAGAGATTTCCCTGATATTCACTTCGATTCGAATACCCTGAAAATGTGTGACAGCCTATCCATGTTGGGCGTCTCTGTCGCATCTGACCTGTCTTGGAATGAACACATCTCCTCTGTGGCGAAATCTGCAGCAAGGAAGATTGGCTTCTTATTCAGGTCCAAGCGATTTTACAAACCCCCACAACTTCTCACCATCTACAAAGCCCAAATCCGCCCCTGTCTCGAATACGGCTCTCATCTATGGAGAGGAGCCTCAAAATATTCTCTTGCTACCCTTGATGCAATTCAGAAACGAGCCGTCAGGCTAATTGACGATTCTACCCTCACCGACTCCCTCGACTCGCTAGCTCATCGAAGAGATGTCTCTGCCCTTTCCTTTTCTATAGATACTATCACGGCAGGTGCTCTGACGAGATAAAATCAATAATTCCCCCCAAAGCATGCTTTGCACGCAGCACACGTTTTGCCGACTCCCAACACTCTTTCGCTGTCAAATTGGAAAAGTGCCGGACCACTTCATTCGCGAATACATATATCCCCATGACTTCAAGGAACTGGAACTCTCTCCCAGCCTCTATCTTTCCCAGCACCTATGATCTTCAAACCTTCAAAACCAGGGTGCATAGACACCTGCGTCTACATCCTCTCTCTTAAACAACTTTCCCTTCTCTTCGGTAATGCAAGGGTCTTTCGAGATCCATAGGGGCTACATCTTTACTGGTGCACCCCTTCTTGCATTCGATTGCATTAAAAAAAAAAAAAGACCAAAGGAAAGTATTGGAGTGCCTTTGACAATATCATAGGTAAATCAGGCTGGTGCAGATCAGTCACTCTTCTTTCCCTGACAATTTCATGTGGACCCAATCAAATGCTTAGACCGCCTTGAAGAATATTCTCGGCAACCCACTCTGATCTAAAATCGGAGGGTCTGACCATTTGAGACAGACTACCACAAATTAACAAATATACAAGTTTTAGCCTGTGTGCCCATATAATAGTTTTGGGATATTACCTTTTCTTGAAGTTATAAGACTTGAACGTTTTTATTTTTAGCATATAATGCTAAAATGAAACAATTTTAAACCCCTCCAATTCCAATGACGCAATCTTCGTCTTAACCTCCCCCCCTGTGGATAGTGCAGGATTTACGTATAAGCTACACAAGCTATAGCTTAGGGCCCCCACTTTCTTGGGGACCCCCCCCCCAAAAAAAAAAAAATGTCATATACTTATACTTAAATATACTGCAGCATTATTTGTCCCAATGCTGTACCTCCAGAACGTCCCATACTCTTCAACCAATATTTTTAGCGCCTACTTTCAATTAACAAAGCTCTATGGTGCCTAGGGTTTGCATTGCAGATAACCGGTTAATTATGATTACCGAAATTATTGATAAATTTCGACAGCAAATTCCGGTGATTTCGATAATCTTTAAAATTATTTCATTATTATATTTATAATAGAAATGGGACGTATATAATTTCTTTTACTATAAACACAGAGTTTGTATTTATAAGTTTGTTATGAAAAAAAAATGATTTTAAGTTTAAGATTTATTATTTCACTATCTATATACTTCTTAATTGTATTTCAGTTTAACCCTCTAGGTATCGAAAAATTATATTTGACACTGACATATAATATCTGGACTTATAAAGGGCTCAAATAGCTTAGGTCCTCATCAAGTATAAATCTGACCCTGCCTGTGGTACTCCTGAAGCTGAAAATAAATATTCAACAAAATTAGTAAATATTTTGGAATAAATTTAATTCATCGGAATTTTGAATTTATTTGTTTGAATTGTATTATAATGTATATTGATGATGTTGGAATTTGTGCCTGTATATTTCATTTGTTCTAATTAGAAATTGTGATTTTATAAATTGTATTATATATAAACTGTTTTTGGATTTTAAAAGTATTAAATTTAAATTTATAGAAAAAATTCAATTAGAGTATTACTATTGGAACTTGAAAAAAGAATAGTTAGAAGAAAAAAGAAGTCGATGAACATATCCTCTTGGGATCAAAAGTTCACTTTTTATTAATCACACCGATTATTTGACACCTCATGAGTCTATGTTTCAAATTTCTAGTCAATCGGTTAAGCCGTTTAATCAGGTGGTCGGTGAACATAGAGGTATATAGAATCCCAAAACTATTATATCGATGAATATGTATAAAATTTAATTTTGGTTTCCTAACTTGTTTTTGAGTTAGAGCGTACATAAAATTTGTTAACCAACACACTAACAACATTTTGACAAAATAATATATATTTCTTAAAACACAAATTTTTTGATGTTAATTATAATATTATAGATCGAAATTTCGTTTCTATCAAAATTTTTTTTTAACCTATTTTGAAATATTTTTTTGCAATAAAATCACAATATTTCATCTTAACCCGTATGGTAAAGTAAAAAAAAAGAGAATTTTATATTTTAGTTTCCATACTAATTGCTGTAGCTGATTTCATACGCTTTATGGTATACGACTTTGGACTTAAATATTTTTATTTTTAGCAAAGGTATGTCTCTCCATTTTTAACCTACTTCAAAAAAGGAGGAGATTCTCTATTCGACTGATTTTTTTTTTGCCTATGTTACCTCATATCTCCGCCAATTGTGAACCGATTTCATAGGTATTAGACCTTTTTTGTTAGGTTTGTTTAGGCCTAACTTCTTTGTTTATGAACCGATTTCGATGATTCTTTTTTTATTCGAAAAGGGGTATCTTAGGGATGGTGTCATATTAATTTGGTCAAGTTTTGATGATATGATCACTATTAATAACATCACTAAAAAGAGAAAAATAAAAATAATTTTTAAGAAAAAAATAAAACCAACTTCAAAAAAATTAAATGCAACAAATAAAATACACTAAAAGGTATAAAATAATTATTATCTTATTTAGTTACAACTAAACGACGAAATATTAACATGAAATTACTTTTTGAAGTCGGTGCCAAACATATACCTTTTATGAATCGCACTCGATGGATCTTACTTAGTACGTTTGGTGGGTATGCTCGCTTATAGGTATAGTTTGTTTGTCACCGAGTTCAAAAAGTAATTTCATGTCAATATTTCGTCGTTTGGTTGTAACTAAATAAGATAATAATTATTTTATACCTTTTAGTGTATTTTATTTGTTGCATTTAATTTTTTTGAAGTCGGTTTTATTTTTTCTTAAAAATTATATTTGATAAAGATACACATAAGGAAGTACCATATATTAGGAAAAATTTCTGATAGTAATCATAAGATTTATTTAATTATCATTATTTTCACTCAATATAGCGTCATTCCTTAAGGATGCGCATTCTCTTCTTCATCGCTTCTGGTTGCCTACCCGACAGGCAAGAACTTAGATTAAAAGAAAACATCAGTCCTTATTTGGAGATGCTCATTACTCCTTATATAATTATGTATGTATAAAACACAAAGGAAATTACAATGAGTGAGTTAATTAAGCGCAGGCTCATCCATAGCATAGAATGATCCATGTTTTTGCAACTGGCCCTTAGTAAAACAACTTTCTAGTTGTAAATGTAAAACGGCTCTACCGATTTTGATGAAATTTACGGGTTAAGGGGTTTTTGGATTGAATATTTGATCTGTCACGGTCTCATCTTCGACAATTTTTTTTTTTTTAATTATAATGATGTGAGAAGGAGAATCACTAGAAGGTGCATTCCCTAAAGTCATGTATGGGATATCGTGAAAAGAACAAAGTAGAAGGAAAGAAGCCGGGATCACGTGCCAAATCTCAGAAACTTAAATTAAAAATAATATTAAAATAAAGCTTTAAACTGAAGGAAAAAGTTACCGATCATCGCTCGGTGCCTTCAGGTACTTTTATTTATACTGTAAATTATACCAATATCTACTATTTGTACTTAAATTATTAACTCGACACCTTTTCTAATATTCCAATAAACCGAAATTGATGATCCATTATAATCTACCTAAACATATGCAAAGTGTTATCAGAATAACAAAACACAAAATCCATTTTCAAGCAAATAATCACCGATACCGATAAATGGATTTTATACGCATTATGTACCCACATTAGTTCATGTTTTGCAAAAGATCAAAAGATATCATTTTTAAATTAAATCTTTATTTCCCTTTTTCCAACATGTTAATTTTTCGTATTTTTACGTCAACACAATCCGATAAAAGTTAATTTTATCCATGAGAACATGTCAAAATAAATTGAAAAATATATTATTTGCCTCCCTTTGTTTTCTTTTTCCTTTGTATAAACATCCACTAAATTATTCATATTCACATTACCAGAACAAGTGGGATTTTTAATATCTATAGCGTCTAATCATAAATCCGATAATTTAACAGTCATTCTCGCTGGTATCTTTTTTGTCATTCTACTAAAAAAATAAAACTCATCGCAAATAATGATTTCAGAAAGTCCATTACCTACCCCTAGATGGAAGGAACCTTATTATTTATAAATATTTATATCCGTAACTTTCTATATTAGTCGCATAGGTAGATGATTATGATTATTATCAATCAGATTGGGTTTAGTTAAGTTATTCTATATAATTTCGAATAAACACAAATAAACCAATATTTTATTTGGTTAAACAATACAATAAATACTTTTTTTACTTTACCTGTATGGTAATACAGGGTATGGTCAAGTGTTGTAATCTCGCATGAAAAAAGTGTTTTTTTTTCGAAATATCTCAAAAACGGCTCAAACTATTTCGATTAAAAAAATTGGGCGAAACCATGGCATTTCGGTCTACAAAAAAGCCCTAATAAGTAAACATCGATAAAATTATATTTTTTGAAATAATAATTGTTTTGTCAAAATGTCTGTTAGTCAGTGTGTTACCAAATTTTTGTGGACGAACTAGCTCAAAAACTAGTATGAATATCTAAACCAAATTTTACACGTAGTTTTGGTGCATTGACATTAAGAGCTGAATAGATTTTGGTGCATATCGACCCAAAATTAAGGGATGGATGGGGAGTGTAGGGTCAAAATATGAAAATCTTAGCCCTTGTACGAAACTCAACCAAATTTTGTATACATAATCAGTGGCCCCTCAGACGTCTAAAAATGCAAAAACTAACCGCCCAAAATGAGGGGGGGGGGTGAAATTCTAGGTTCTTGTACCAAAGTCAACTAAATTTTGTATACATAACACTGCTCAACAAAAATTTGTATCCGTAAACCTAACAATGTATTCCAATAGAGTTTTATACGCTGATTATCAGGCAATTGTCTGATTTTTTACAATAGGTCAGAATTTTTAGAAATTGTCGGTGAAACGACGAAAAAAGCAATTTTGACCTTATTTTCGAGTTCCATTAGATATGAAATAGCAATATTTGAAATCAAAATATTTTGTTGACGTAATAGAAAACAGCTTCCTCTTTGATTTTCAAGTTAACACTTTTTTTAGCTTAATTAGAACTCAAGCTATCACAAAAAATTAAAACTACATTATTATAATGGGTAATAAACATAGATAAAAACATATGGTTTTAGTTTTTTGTTATAATTCGAGATCTAATTGAGCTACCCACAAGTAATAATTTGAAAATCAAAGAGGAAGCTGATTTCTAGTGTGTCAATGAAATATTTTGATTTCTAATATTGCTGTTTAATATCTAATGGGACTTGAAAATAGGTCAAAATGGCCTTTTTCGTCGTTTTGACCAATGAAATCTCAAAACTGTGACCTGTTGTCAAAAATCGGGGAATTGCATGATAATCAGCGTATAAAACTCTACTGGAATCCATTGTTAGGTTTACGGATACAAATTTTTATTTTATTTTTGTCGAGCAGTGTAATCAATGGGCCTCCAGTAGTCTAAAAATGCAAAAATTAACCCTCCTACCTGATTATAAATAATTTTATTAAATATTAAATACAAGAGAAGGGCCAGGGTGTAGGGTAAAGTCAAGTGGATGGCCACATCAGAACTTGTTAATTTTCTTTTTTTTTAATTTGACTATAAAAAAATTCTTACTTTAAAATGGTCTTTTTGGTATAAACGTTCTCAACTTCCTGTAATACACTAACAAATCATGTCATTTTTTCATACACGATTAACTTCATCATACCCCATTTATAGGAAAGTAAAAAATGTAAATAAATATATTATAATAAAATAAAAATTCTAATTTTAATATTAATTTTAAATTGAACATATTTAATGGAAAAATGTTTATGTAATATAAGCATTCTTTATTTTATACACAAAGAATTAAAAAAAAACATCTATACTATTAGGATATAATGCCCTTAATCGCTTGGCTATGCTTAGGAAATGCGTTAAATAAATACGGGGGAGCTCAAAAATACTTTAAAATCTAAAATATTCAAGCAAAAATACTTGCCCTTGAATAATCCCCATATCTAAAAGGAGAGATATGACTAAATGCTAATGTTGGTAACCAGTCCTGACTGGTGGTCAAAATAAAAACTAACACAATCGGGTCATATTCGTTTTTATTGTATAAAGAAAATAATTAAAACAAACAAACAAGATAGATGTTTATTAGTTAGAGATTTACTATATTATGCAAAATTGTGTTCTTTATTTAAATATTCCTCGGCATCTCAATTTTGAAAAATTATCCTCGTCATGATTGATAGATCTGAAGCTGACCCGAGTAGTTTAGTTATGTTTTTGGCCACGAGACTGCGTAGTGCCAAGAAATACTTACAAATACCTATAATATGTTTATTTTGTGTCTTTTATAGTATTTTATATCTGAAAAAGAATAATTAATTTTTTAACTTCAAAAAAGGAGAAGGTTCTCAATTCGACTGAATTTTTTTTTGTGTCTATGTTACCTGATAGGTATCATCGCCAATTCTGAACCGATTTTGATGATTTTTTGCATTGAGTTCATTCTAGTTTCTGATTGGTCCCGTTTTTTTTTCATTGGTATTGGACCTTTTTTACTATGTTTGTTCAGGCATAACTTTTTTGTTTATCAACCGATTTTGATGATTTTTCTTATATTGGAAAGAGGGTACCTTAGGAGTGGTCCCATATTAATTTAGTCAGGTTCTGATGATATGATCAATGACGTATTAACGTAAATCTCCAATTCTTAAGAGCAAATAATCGAAATTATAATAAATCAAATCTTTTATAAAAAAAATCAATCTTCAAACGTTCATTTAAAACCCGCAAACGTTTCTAGAGAATTTCTATATTTATGAATTTAATTTTATTATCATTTTCTGATTCATTCGCCCGACCCTTTCTCTTACGAGATGCATGCAAGGTATTATATTAAGTCACTATTAATAACATCACTAAAAAGAGAAAAATAAAAATAATTTTCATAAAAAAAAATAAAACCGACTTCAAAAAAATTAAATGCAACAAATAAAATAATAATAACTTAAAAATTAAATAAAATACACTAAAAGGTATAAAATAATAATCTAAGTAATTTATTTACAGCTAAACGACCAAATATTTACAAGAAATTCTTTTTTGAAGTCGGTACCAAACAAACTCTACCTATAAGCGAGCGTACCCGCCAAACGTACTAAGTATGATCCGTCGAGTTTGATTCATAAAATGTATATGTTTGGCACCGACTTCAAATATTTTATTTGTTGCATATAATTTTTTTGAAGTCGGTTTTATTATTTTTTTTTTTATAAAAATTATTTTCAGAAAATGCATTTTATTAAGTTCTTTGGAATAATCTGAACCTACTGAAGCTTTCCTTGCAATTTTTTTTCTATGTATCTTTTTTCTCTCTTTTTTTCTTAAGCCTTTTATTTTTCTAAACTGGCTTGCGTGTCTCTTACCTATTTCATCTCTTTTTGCTTTCATTAATCCTGGCTGACCACCACACACACAGTCAGCCAGTCCCTTTAGAATTGCCTGCGGTTTTCTCTCCCCATGTTGCTTATATGTTTGATTTCAACGCAGAGGGCTCTAGCTAGCCCAATGAATGAATTGATTCTATTTCAACTTTCAATGAATTTGCAAATTGGAAATTTCATTATGTCTACATTAGCTTGTCCAATAAGCACAGATTTCCCCTGGGGGGGAACGAGCGAACTCTCCACTTTTACACGGAATGCAGGTCTATTATTGGGTTTATAGTTGAACAGTTTTCCAATTTTAAAGCAAATCTCCACAGTGACTATGATTAAAATCAAATTTATTCTTCTTCTTGGTACGATTTCTATTTAAAAATTAATCTTACATCTATATTGATGATTTTTAATCTATAAATACAAATTTAAAATCAAATACAAGCGCTCGAAATGGATGCGATGAGAAGGAGTTGCAGAGTGTCGAGATTGTAGCATATCCCAAATACAACTATAAGGGACAAAATGAAAATGGAAAACGACATAATAGATAGAAT
This sequence comes from Forficula auricularia, assembly GCA_024734495.1. Classification (NCBI taxonomy): domain Eukaryota; kingdom Metazoa; phylum Arthropoda; class Insecta; order Dermaptera; family Forficulidae; genus Forficula; species Forficula auricularia. The sequence goes on along the minus strand of JALMQS010000092.1, from coordinate 6,452,506 downwards.
AGAAAGGAAGAGATTAATATGGTACGGACACCTCAAAAGAATGCCGGAAGATAGGTGGCCTCATAAAATATGGACCTGGATGCCCACGGAAAGACGGAGGAGAAGAGGAAGACCGAGACGAACGTGGAAGCAGGGAGTAGATGAGGCAATGACCAGTAGGCAACTACAAGAGCAAGACATCCTGGATAGAGAGAATTGGCGTGTTGGATGCGGAAAAAGGCGCATGCTGTAGAACAAACCGCTTTATTATATATAAAATCAAATAAATAAAAAAATTGTTTTTATTTGCTTTTCGATTATTTGTTATACCTCCTGATGAAGGGTTCATAGCCCGAAATATGTTAAATTTAAAAAGCACTTTGTGAAACACCACTATAATCCGTCAAATAATTTCTGTGTTTAATATGTTTCACTATAAACCAACACCGCTTTCCCTAAACGTTAATTTCGATTATTGATTAATAAATTATGGTGGATTGTTTCTATACATATATAAGTATTTACAAATATGTATAAGTTTAAATTGTACCAGGCTCGTTTTGGGCATAGGCCTCTCCAAATATCTTCCATTCTGATCTTTTCTTTGCAGCACTGGCCCACCATAGAAATAATCCACTATAATTATTATCAATGTAATTGAACTACCTTTGTAAATTCACATAAATTTTTTATCATAATTGTACCTCAATAAAGCCTTAATGCTGGGCTCGCTTCAGCATCGTTGTTGACGATGTTCAAGCGGGAAGCCCGGGTTCGAGCCTGGCTAGAATATAAAATTTCTTCCGGCTAAAACTCGGTTCCTTCAGTAACACTACTAACACTTTACCGATGTGCTATCTAAATGGGCTTTGTTCCCGATGACAATAAGTAAAATAAATAAACTGTAACGGATCGTTGCTAAACTTTATCCAAATTCATTTGAAATATTAATATGTTTATTCCTTTATTATTAATCAGATATCACTTGCAATTTGCAGTTCATGTTGACTTTAAGTCAAAAATAATGATCGATTCTCATTTAATAGTAGAGGAATAATAATACTACATTAGATTTTTGACGCTTCGATTATTATTGGTAACCATTGCTGAAGACATGGAGGAATCGGCTTAAAATCAAAAATAACTATCGGTTCTTATCTAATACTAGAGGAATAATCTTATTGCATTCCATTTTTGATGTTTTGACTATTAATGGCAACCTCTACTTAAAACGTGGAAGAATCGACTTAAAATCAAAAAGACTAAATTATTTTTTGGTAAACAACTCAAGCTTGAGTAAAGTACTTTAAAATATACTTTTACTAAAAACTTTATTTAACCTTTTTTGTGGTCCCCAAGGTACTTAATTAGGATATTAAATTTCATCAAAATTGGTTAAGTCATTTTCAAGATATTTAGAAAAAACTAAAAAAGTACTGAAATAAAGTACTAATTAAGAAAAGGAGGAATTTTGTTTTTTTGTTTTTCTATGCCTTTGTTAAAAATGAAGGAAGTTTTTGAACACTACTGTGGAGGAAAGAAGGAAACATTTTATTTGTTTCATTCATTGACCCTTTGAAACCCTGAAGAAGGAGGGAAAAATCCTCCGAAATGTCGGTTTGAAAGGAAAGGAGGAAGGATTCCAATAAATTACACCTTATTTTATATGTGTTAATTTTTTCTTTCCTCACTACCTCTGGGCTGCCTTCCATTACATTCAATTAAAGTACTAATGTTTGTGGGCCGATATGTACCAAAAACTAATGGTAGGTTTTCAATTTCATTTCAATTGGTGCAAAGGTGTGGAAAAAATTGTGGGCCAAAAAAACGATAACATACATCCGCACGCACTAAATGACCCACGATTTTTTCCGCACTTTTTGGCCTCTCGACGAGACCCCATGTAATTTTTAGCAAAACCGTCACGTGCTAAAATTCAACCTAATTGAATACTACAATTTATGACTTTAATTGAGTCCATGGGTTCCGTAGTCTTTACCTGAGGACACTTTGAACTCCCGCTTGCCCCCAGATCGATTACAATACTTTCCCCATGCTTCGCATTGGATAAAGAAAAAATAAAGGCTTAAATAAATAAATAAATATTTTTTAGGTAATTCAAAAAAACAAACAAACATAAAATGATAAACTAAAATTCCATACATGTATATTGGGCTACTTCAGAAACTACAGCCCTGTTTCTAACGAAATAAAGTTAATAATTTCCCATAAAGCATCATTTGTACAAAATATTTAATAAGTTCATTTACGAAAACAACGTTTTTTATTAATAAAATTCTCATAGTTTTCGAGTTATAGGCATTTTTTTGAAAATCGCCACCCTTCCCTAAATAATTAGATTCTGTGGCTAGAAATATACATATTTTATTATTCTCATTTTTGTTGCGCAATCCTGAATAATCCTGCTATTGAGCAGAATGCAAAATAAAACCATAAGTACTATACTTTTGGAGAAAAAAAATATTTTTGCCGGATTTATGCTTTAAAAATTTTGCTGAGCTAACTTTAAATATAAAAAAAAGTCTAGAAGACAAGCATGACAAATTATTTAAAAAAATTGGCCCATTTAGTCGAGATTTCAAAATGTACAGCATTATGTACTTTCTTCTTAAACAAAAAAAAAATATTTATAATTTTTTGGCAAAATTAGCTAATTTAAAAACATATTTTGATAGTATTTTATTATTTAATATGTTAATAAATTATGTCTTATCTTAAGTGAACTAATATTTGGCTATTATAGACATTAATGCTCTAATAGCTATTAATAATGTCACTAATAGGCAAATTAGTTCAATTAAGATGGGACATAATTGATCTAAAAATAATTAAAATCACATTTATATGAATGATTAATTTGTAAGAAATTTGCAAGAGATTTGTTTTCTAACCTATAAAATAATGTTTGTCTAATGTAAATAAACACTGGTTCAAAAGGTGGTTAATGGCCTGACCCGTCAATTTTGAATGGTCAAATATCGAGTGGTTGATTTGAGGTTAACCATCTTTTTTTATAATTTGTCATGAGTTAAATAAATTTATAATTTTCTCATTAATATATTAAAGAATAATTAACATATTAACGATAATTGTTTTGATCGTGTTTTTTTTAAACAAGATATATATCGCGAGACTACTGCTGGATGAAGCTATTGGAGTCTGCTGAGTCTTAAGTCTGGACCAAGATAGAATCAAAAAGATATGATCCATTTAGCTATAAAAATTTTTAAGAAAAAATAAAAACCGACTTCAAAAATTAAATGCAACAAATATAAAAATACACTAAAAGGTATAAAATAATTATTATCTTATTTAGTTACAACTAAACGACGAAATATTAACATGAAATTACTTTTTGAAGTCGGTACCAAACAAACTATACCTATAAGCGAGCGTACCCGCCAAACGTACTAAGTAAGATCCGTCGAGTGCGATTCATAAAAGGTATATGTTTGGCACCGACTTCAAAAAGTAATTTCGTGTTAATATTTCGTCGTTTAGTTGTAACTAAATAAGATAATAATTATTTTATACCTTTTAGTGTATTTTTATATTTGTTGCACTTAATTTTTTGAAGTCGGTTTTTATTTTTTCTTAAAAATTTTTATTTTTCTCTTTTAGTGATGTTATTAATAGTGATCATATCATCAGAACTTGACCAAATTAATATGACACCATCCCTAAGACACCCCCTTTCGGATAAAAAAAGAACCATCGAAATCGGTTCATAAACAAAGAGGTTAGGTCTAAACAAACCTAATAAAAAAGGTCTAATACCTATGAAAAAAAATCGAAAAAAAAATGGGACCAATCGGAAGCTAGACTGGGCCCAATGCAAAAAAATTTTTCAAAATCGGTTGACAATTGGCGGAGATATGAGGTAACATAGGCACAAAAAAAAAAAAAAAAAAAAAAAATTCAATCGAATAGAGAACCTCCTCCTTTTTTGAAGTCGGTTAAAAATCCAACGTCATTTTGCGTTTAGCTCGCATGAAACTTGAATGGATCACCAAATGAATTTGAAATCTGAGATGTTATATATTCAATCTCCCAGTCCAGAGCGCCCGATCTGTTAGCACGTATGTTAGGTGCTTTCTATTAATTAATCGTATGTTTCCTATATTTGATTCAATCGCGAATCGAATGCAGGTGATTTTTGTCAAATATTAAGTGAAAATCTCCTGCATTCTATTCGCGATTGAATCAAATATAGGAAACATACGATTAATTTCATGAGTTGATTACAGGTTCACCAATAGTCAACTACTGGCCCTTAATCTGGGTATTCAAAATTTCATTAATATTTGTTAGTCAAAATTGTTAACGCACATATAAGTACAAAGATTTAAAATCACTTATTTGAAAAAAATACAAAGATCTATACAAATCTTGATAGGAAATTTTTTCACAAATATACACAATTTTACAAGATATGTAAACTGTCGTTCTTTTTAACCGACTTCAAAAAAAGGAGGAGGTTCTCTATTCGACTGATTTTTTTTTTTTGTTGTGTCTATGTTACCTGATATCTCCGCCAATTGTGAACCGATTTTGAATTTTTTTTTGCATTGGGTCCAGTCTATGTTCCGATTGGTCCCATTTTTTTCGTAGGTATTAGACCTTTTTTGTTAGGTTTGTTCAGGACTAACTTCTTTGTTTATGAACCGATTTCGATGATTCTTTTTTTATTGGAAAGGGGGTATCTTAGGGATGGTGTCGTAAATCGTAAATGGCTTATGGCTAGAAAGGCCGAAAAGCCAAAAAAAAAAAATTTTAAGAAAAAATAAAACCGACTTCAAAAAATTAAATGCAAGAAATAAAATACACTAAAAGGTATAAAATAATTATTATCTTATTTAGTTACAACTAAACGACGAAATATTAACATGAAATTACTTTTTGAAGTCGGTGCCAAACATATACCTTTTATGAATCGCACTCGACGGATCTTACTTAGTACGTTTGGCGGGTACGCTCTCTTATAGGTATAGTTTGTTTTGGCACCGACTTTAAAAAGTAATTTCATCTTAATATTTCGTCGTTTAGTTGTAACTAAATAAGATAATTATTATTTTATATCTTTTAGTGTATTTTTATATTTGTTGCATTTAATTTTTTTGAAGTCGGTTTTATTTTTTTCTTTAAAAATTTTTATATTTGTTGTATAAGAAATTATAATTAAATGAACAAGATCCTGGAAATTGGGACGATTGACTCAAGCCTTGGCGCACTAACAATATGTCTCCGTGACATCAGATTAAACAACTGGCTTGGATGAATTATGAGTTCATTAGGCGAATACAAAATTAAATAATGCAGAGCACGCTAGAAAAACGTAAATTATACAGAGAAAAAAATGGTTTTGGATAAAGATAGACTTGATAATAAAGAAATTTATATATTTGGAATTGAAACGTTTTTTTTTTTTTTTTTTAACTTTTCCAGATATCAGAAGAAAACTTAATTTTCAACAAAAAAATGTTGACATGGAAAAAATGAACACAAATTATTATATTAAAAAGATAAGCAGTTGGAAAGAGATTAAAACAAAATAGACTGAACGCATTAGGTAGTAAATTATTATTATTTTTTTTATTCTTATTGTACAACTTTTCATAACGTTTTTTTCATTAATTTTATGGCATAAATTATATTAATGCGAATAACTATAATTTAACCGTAGGACCATAAATAACTTTTGGCTATAAATGGGGCACTCCACGCCAAATTTCCTTCATTTTTTAACATTTTTTAGTACCCATCAAAAAACTCTTCCTGGTAAATTATGAAATTTATTTGTTCACCAGTTTAAAAGATATCGAATTTCGGTTTTTCGCTCATAACTTCTTCAAAAATGGTCCAAATTCAATTTTTTTTTTTAACTTTTTATACTTTATAGAAATAAATACAAAAAAATTATTTAAAGAATTTAAATTTAGGGAACGAAGAAAAGATTATTTTTATTATAGACAAAAGGATCAGCCGGGGCTCGAACCCGGGATCTTTGCATGTGTACTGCAATGCTTTGTCATAAGAGCTTTAGCTCCTATATCCACTAAGCTACTTTTCTTCGTTCCCTAAATTTAAATTTGTTATTAATTGTCTTTACACGGCCTCGTTGTGGTCAAGCCCCGGGTGAAGGGAAAATTATTTTCGATCGATTGGGAGGCGCTGGAATATTTAATTATTTAAAGAGTTTTCATATGGGATTTTTGAGTTTAAAAATTTTAATCTTGTTTTTGAAACTGTATGTACGCTTCGATTTTATTGATAATTTTTTATTATAAACTTCTATTCATTCTAGAAATTTTAAGACCGGGTTGATAGTGGTCCTATGATAATTACTATTTTTTTTTCGATTTTCGATTTTTTGATTTTGATTTTCTTTCAGCAAACTAAAATACTAATTATTTATTTTCAACACCTGTTAAAGATAAAAATCAATTCAAAATAATTAAAAAAAGAGAACTCAATATCAAAAAGTACTTTTAATAATGCTCAATAGCGAATACAATTTTTTCTAAATTTTAAAAAAATAAAAAAAAAATAGTAATTATATTAGGACCTCTATCAACCCGGTCTTAAAATTTTTAGAATGAATAGAGGTTTAAAATGAAAAATTATCAAAAAAAATCGAAGAGTATATACAGTTTCAAAAACAAGATTAAAATTTTCCAAACTCAAAAATCGCATATAAAAACACTTTAAATAATTTGTTGTAATTTTTTTTTAAAAAGTATGTAAAAAAACAAATATTAAAAAAATAAATTAATTTTGACCATTGTATTGGTACTAAAAAAATGTCAAAAAATGAAGGAAATCAAAAAATTAAAATTTTTCTAACAGTCCGATTTGGCGTGGAATGCCTCAATGAGATTGACCTCTGCTACTCCTAAAGTTTGAATTTTCAATATTTTGACCCCTCTTTCGCCCCTACACTGGAAAATAATATTTTTCTCTTCTAATTTTGATGCCAATAAATTTTTATACTGATTTCGAGCTTCTAACTAGTTCGCGAAGCACTAAACTAAAAACAGTTTTTCTATCAGACACATTTATATAGATAAATTTTAAAAATGATGAAAACTGGTACATAGGTGCAGGTTGTTAATATAATAGTTAATATAAGTTGTTAATATAAAGTTTTGAAACTAAAAAGCCCAAAATCATATCCGTTTTTGACTATGAAAAAAATACAAAAAATTTAGCACCAGAAAGAACTTTTGAATTTTTTTATTTTTATAGCTATAGTGGGTCGTATCTAGATATATAATCGAGAAAACCATGCTTGAGAGAGGATTCTATTTTTTCTATATTACAGGAACGTATTAATATATTTCATAAAGATTTTAATTCTACCCATATTTTGTATTTACATTTTATTTTAAAATTATAAAGAAAAATCTATTTCTAAATTTTTTTACATTGAATTTCCTTAAAATAAACAAATAAATAAATATAGTAATAATAATTAAATTAATTAATACTTTAGCCATTCCGGCAGGCAGGCTAGTTTTGTTGACTTCTATCGATGAACTCTTAAAAAAAAACTCAAGTACTTTACGATATTGCCTAAATTTTACGCAACCTTGATGAAGAGGTGGCGAATTAATTGCCTATATTTAGGTGTACGGGTCGTACAAGGCTAGAATTTTAACTAAATCTGACACATGGTGGGGGGTGGGGGGGGGGGAGTTATGACAATATTTCATTTAACCCTAAAAACGACTGGATTCGGCTAATAAGAATTTCAATTTCGGAAATAATCGTCTAAAATGTTCACTAGCTCTCGGTCTATTAAAGATTGAGAGAACTTTTTGATTAGAGCATATATATATATATACTTATTTTTCTTCTTTTACAAATTGTTGTTTTAGACTTTAGAGAAACGTTTGAATATTAAAAGAAATAAATATTGAAAAAATTAAGATTGTTCATCTTTTTTATTCTGAGCATCTGTTACAGAGATTGAAAAACATCTCTAAATTATACATAACATGTTATTTGTTCAACGAAAACACTTTTATTTGAAATCCTAACCAAAATAGCTTACATCAATATATGTATTATTATATATTGTATGCGGGTTTCAATAGAAATCATTGTTATTATGCAAATGATTGTACAAAATAAATAAAATATAGATTGATTTCTGCCTAATATACCATATGTGAATATATTTTCATATATTCGATACTATTGTTTCGAAAGCCATCCTCAGATGATACAGGGTGACCACGAGAAACATTTACGTTTTAGAAATAAAAAAACAATATTAATTTTTCAAGATACTATTTATTTAACTTAAGTTACATATTTGTGGTTATACGCCATTTACTTTACATAGAGAAAATGATGTCAGGAAGGTGACGTCCTTCTTCCCTGAGGCAATTTTCTATTCTGTCCAGGAAGCTCCTCCACACTCGTTCCAGTGTATCCTCAGTGATCAACGCCACCTCAGTACGTATCGCCGCTTTTAAGTCATCTAAGTACGGGGTTTATGTCGATAAGCTTGCTCTTTCAAATGTCCCCACAAATAAAAATCACACATGTTAAGGTCCGGAGATCGAGGAGACCAGAGCACATCTCCAAATTTTGAAATCAGGTGACCTGTCAGGACCTGTGGAGGAGCTTCCTGGACAGAATAGAAAATTGCCTCAGGGAAGAAGGACGTCACCTTCCTGACATCATTTTCTCTATGTAAAGTAAATGGCGTATAACCACAACTATGTAACTTAAGTTAAATAAATAGTATCTTGAAAAATTAATATTGTTTTTGGAACGAAGTTCCTTATGGGACGCCTCGGAGGGGTACCCTAGCCGGTGAAAAACGTCCGTAACGTTAAAAAAAAGCGTGCCAATGCTCATGCGCGCGCATCCACTCAGGTCGCCGCTCTGGAGGCGGGGCCTCTGGCTTGTGCTGTGGTCGGGAATTATGACCAACTTCCACTAATTTTGGCAGGTGAGTTCAATATTAACTTCAAAGATAAGCAATCAGAGTCATTTAAAACTTTTCTGAAAAATACATTTGATTTAAATATGAACAATAATGAAGATGAATCCACTACGAGAGACAATACTACTATCGATGCTGTTTTCTCGAGATATTTGGCAGAAATCGAATCACAAATATATATATCTTATTTTAGTTACCATAAAGCTATAGTTTCTTTGATAGAACATAATTAGGCTTAATTATTATTATTCATATAAATACCTGCTTTTTTGTATATTATTATTATTATATATTATATATTTTTATAAATCATTGTAAATAAAATAAAGGTGTTAAGATAATTTTATAAAATAGTTTCTTTTGCTTTTTATCGATAAAAAATCATAATAAAAAATGTATACCCGAATAATTATTTTTCTTTATACCTAGAATAGAACTTAAAATTAATATTTTTATAATAAGAAACTTCGTTCCTATCCGGTGTGTCCTACGACACAGATCTATTTTATTTCTAAAACGTAAATGTTTCTCGTGGTCACCCTATATTTATCTGGATCGAAACTTTAATTTGAGAGATTTCAAGTTGCCGATAGTAATAGATTTAAATTTTCTTAGAAAATTATAAGAAAGTGTCATCTATTAGATCTAATGAATGAATTATTTTTAATTATATGTCAGAAGGGTTGTTTTTCATCGGGGTTTTTCATTTCGAGGGTTCTGACCTCACAGGATTGCCAAATGGCCCGAATTGCTGTTACTGGGACTCGGGCTTGATTCCCGAGGAGGTGAAAAACAACCTTTCTGGCATATACATTAATTAAAATTAATTCATTCCATCGGATCTAATAAATGACACTCTCTTTTGATTTTCTTCGAAACTTTAGTCTGAAATATATCGTATAAAAAAAAAAAATTAAAAAAACACGCTTTTGTGAATAATGCACTGTTTTGCAAGTATCGCTCCTTTTTGTTATGAGGGTTGTAAGGCCTCAAGGAAACTGTTTTTTACTTTATAATATAAGAAATGTTTCGATAGGGGCTATTGTGATTATCTAGTTAATTAATGCTATACATATATGATATCCTGTAAAAGAACAAAAATGGAGGGAAGACAAGGTTAGTTCTCTTCAAAATTGTATGAAATAAAAGATAAAACAATTTAACGTTTATATAAAATTTATTAAGTAATCAACATAGGGGAAGATTTTATATTTGTGGAGTGGTGTAGATGGATCAAGAAGAGTATTTAGGAAAGGTACAGGCCATTTGGAGCCTGGTTCCCGTTCCGCGATGCCTTGCGTAAAATTGAATACGCCGTGTGTGGGCTGAGGGCGCTGCTCAAGATATTGAGCGCCAAAATGCCCTTTCTGTATTTGTCCAGAAAGAAAAGGGTTGGTTTCTTGCCGCTTATTAGGGCAAAGGAGCGTATAGGTTTTGTTGGTCACCAAGCGAGCGGGCGCCAAAAAACATATACATTGCAGAACCTTTCAGGATAAAAGAGAATAATAATTAAAGAAATGAACACGTACAGGATATGAATTTTATCTATCAGAATATTCTTACCTTTCAGGCCCATACAACTAGCGAATAACACACATAGAGTAATTTTAAGAGATGTTTACCCTGTGGTAGTTGTATGAATAAGAATGAGTGGGAGCATAAGCCAGGGCCTCGAGAGCAAAAAGGTGGTGGGGAGTGAAGTTTCAAATGCCGACAATAGGGGTCCGAGTGCGATGACGAAATTACTGATTTAACCAGTGAAAAATTGTGGCAATTTTGAAAATGAACTAAAAAGTATAAACTAATGTACCTAAAAACTTTTTGTTTCCAATAACTAAGTCAAAAAGCATGGGGCGCTTCATTGAGAAGCCTGTAGGTATAGTTTTAATTAATTTCATCCTATGCTTTTTGACTTAATTATTGACCATAAAAAAGTTTTTATTTATTTATTTTATTTATTTATTCATTCATAATTCTTACAATTTAACTTGACACAATGCTCTGAGGCAGTTTGCCTCATATGAGCAGTAAAAAATAATAATTAACATAAAACAAAGAGGAGAAAAATAAAAACAAGCGTGTGCGAAAAAGAAAGAAAGAAAGCTTCAAGGAAAGGAAGTTGAGAGGAAGGTGAGAGAGCCAGCACACTAGGTACATTATTTTATACTTTTTAGTGAATTACTGACAAAAGTGTCTTTTTTTAGTTTTTTTTTAAACTATAATTTATTTTTTTACTTTTTAGTCGTAAAATGTGTACAATTCCACGCTTACATAGCTAAACTAAGACTAAATTTGACAAGAGTCTAGTATATTTTCCCAATTGAGACTTACTTTTGTTAATTTTTTAACCGACTTTTAAAAGGAGGAGGTTCTCTATTCGACTGAATTTTTTTTTTTTTTTTTTTTTTGTGCCTATGTTACCTCATATCTCCGCCAATTGTCAACCGATTTTGAAATTTTTTTTTGCATTGGGTTCAGTCTAGCTTCCGATTGGTCCCATTTTTTTCGATTTTTTTCATAGGTATTAGACCTTTTTTATTAGGTTTGTTTAGACCTAACCTCTTTGTTTATGAACCGATTTCGATGGTTCTTTTTTTATCCGAAAGGGGGTGTCTTAGGGATGGTGTCATATTAATTTGGTCAAGCTCTGATGATATGATCACTATTAATAACATCACTAAAAAGAGAAAAATAAAAATTTTTAAGAAAAAAATAAAAACCGACTTCAAAAAATTAAGTGCAACAAATATAAAAATACACTAAAAGGTATAAAATAATTATTATCTTATTTAGTTACAACTAAACGACGAAATATTAACACGCAATTACTTTTTGAAGTTGGTGCCAAATATATACCTTTTATGAATTGCACTCGACGGATCTTACTTAGTACGTTTGGCGGGTACGCTCGCTTATAGGTATAGTTTGTTTGGCACCGACTTTAAAAAGTAATTTCGTGTTAATATTTCGTCGTTTAGTTGTAACTAAATAAGATAATAATTATTTTATACCTTTTAGTGTATTTTATTTGTTGCATTTAATTTTTTGAAGTCGGTTTTTATTTTTTCTTAAATTTTTTTTGTACTTTTACCCTTCTGGGGGCCTACAGGCGATATATACAACTTTTTGTTGAGTTTGGACCAAAAGGGGCTATAATTTCAAAATCCCCTCCCCCCTCCAGACAATTTTTATATTTTTACTCTTCTGGGGGGCCACATATATTATATACAAATTTTGGTTGAGTTAGTGCCAAAAGGGGTCAAGCTAATAAAACCGTGTTAAAAATTATTTTTTTATTTTTATCGAGAAAAGTTTGAGGAATTTAACAGAATTAAATTTTTTTATTTTTATATAATTTCATTTAAATTAAGTCAACAATTATTTTCATAGAGAAATGCGGACTTTAACAAAATAAATGTTACATTGATACATACATACATACATACATACACGTGTAGCAAATAAAAGCTTAATTAATAGAGAATGTGGTGTTGGTGCAAGGTGAAACATCTATAATAAATATAAAAGTAAATACATATTTTATGAGTTTTTCGTTAAATTGAAGGGTTGGTTTTGTCACAAATATAATAAAACAATAATTTTAATAACTATTTGAATTATTTAATTGATAACTAATAGTTATCAATTAAATAATTCAAATAGTTATTAAAATTATTGTTTTATTATATTTGTGATAAAACCAACCCTTCAATTTAACGAAAAATTTAAATCAAGTCACTTAAGTTCTGGAAGAAATTTAATAAATATTTTATGAGTTATTAATTTACTATGAGTTAGGTTTTCTAGGTAAGTTGTTAAAATTTAAAAATTAAAAAAAAATAAAAGAGGTAAATTTTTTCAATATATGGTATACATTTCGTGCTATCAACCCATCTTTAGGAATTATAGAAAATAAATTTACCTCTTTTATTTTTTACTTTACCATACAGGGTATGGTCAAGTATTGTAATCGTGCATGAAAAAAGTGATTTTTTTCCTTCTTTTTTTTAAAAATATCTAAAAAACGGCTGAAACTATTTCGATTAAAAAAATTGAGCGGAACCATGCCATTTCGCTCTACAAAAAAGCTCTAATAAGTAAACATCTAAAAAATTATATTTTTCGAGATAATAATTGTTTTGTCAAAATGTCTGTTAGTTAGTTAGTCTGTGCGTTACCAAATTTGTGGACGAGCTAGCTCAAAAACTAGTGTGAATATCGAAACCAAATTTCCCACGTAGTTTTGGTCCATTGAGATTAAGAGCTGATTAGATTTTGGTGCATATCGACCCAAAATTAAGGGGGTGGATGGGGGTTAAAAATTAAAAATCTAGGTCGTTTGAGCAAACTCAACCAAATTTTGTATACATAATCAGTTTGTCCCAGGAGTCTAAAAATGCAAAAACTAACCCCCCCCCCTACATGATTATAAATAATTATATTAAATATATAAGTGAGGGGCCAGGTTGTATGGTAAAGTCAAGTGGATGGCCACATCAGAACACGTCAGCTTATTTAATTTTTAATTTGAAATAAGTGACCTAGAAAACCTAACTCATAGTAAATTAATAACTCATAAAATATTTATTTACTTTTATCTTTAATAAAAGCGTGTTAAAAACACCTATTTATTTTAATAAAAACTTTTAAGTTATTCTTTTTCAATTAAAAACTCTGGTATTTTTGGGGAAAATTTCAACCTAACTTTCTTGTTGATATGGAAATTCACAAGCACCCTCTATAATCAGGTGAAGTAACCACAAAAAGTGTCTCTCACACCTCAATGAAAACATTAAATGAAAAATTCTTAAACTCCTTGAAAACTTTCAACCAAAGATATTTGTCCAATTTCTTTCCAAGCTTAATACTCCAAGTTAAATAAAGGCTTCGCTTATTTTTTTTTTGTTAACAGCGAGAAGAGAAATCCAAAGTATCTAGAAACTCATCATCCGAGTTAGAAATGTGGCCAATTACTTCAAAGAACTCGAGTCGTTATATTTTAATGTCCCAATAGCGAGAGACATGACAATTTTCTTGTCAACTAACAAAAGTGCTTTATCTATCTTCTAGTTACGATAATGGAGTCTCGTTTAAGTTCAAGACATTCCAATTAGAACGGAATAGGAAAAGCATCCGCGCGTCAAAGTCGGCAGCTATGCTAGCTGTGAGAGACTTAAGGAATTAAGCCAATTTCGTGGCGTTCGTTTCGATCTAATCAACTGATTATCGGCCGATCAAAGGAGTCTTTCTGATAGGATGAAGAAGAAGATGCACAAGTCAATTTAATCAGCAGAGAAAAGCGAATTAGGCGGGAATTTACTGAAAAAGAGCATTCGCCAAATAGACAAGTTTAATTATTCCTCAAACGGAGACGAATGTCTCCTTTTCTTTCAAGATTAATTTCAAGCTCGAATAAATGAGACACACAGTTTCCATTTCCCTGATCAAAAACTATTAGCATAATCGGCATCCAATGAAACGCAAAATTAAATCGATTGGGGGGAGCAATTGATAGGAAAACGAGTTCAAATTTATAGTAATTGAATTTTGAAAATAAAGAGAATGTCTTTTGGCTAACTCTCGAAGTGATCATTAAGGAAATTTAATTACGATTATAATTCTACGGATATAGGAATGGTTCAAAAAAGAAAGTTATTACTTTTTACAGGGTATGGTCAAGTATTGTAATAGTACATGAAAAAAGTGTTTTTTTTTTCAAAATATGTCAAAAACGACTGAAAATATTTTTATTAAAAAAGTTATTAAGGAAACTAGGCAAGATTAATTTGATATAAAGGGATTTTTTGAGAGTTTAGTATTTACTTGACAGGGTAAGAAAGTGTTAGGATATTTTACAAAGAAGATTCAATTATTATTTATATCTTTCATTCATGGGCAAGAACAAATATTGAAAAAGCAAACACATTTTCCAAACATTTGGAACATACATTCAATCCGTTCCCCCAAACATGCACAAATTTAGTGAATAATAAATTTCTTAGAAACCCCATTTCAATTATCCCCACCTATACCTTTCTTTTCAATAAATGAATTCGAAAAACTACTCAAACATGAACCTAATAAAAAAAAAGTCTCCTGGTTATGATTTAATAACAATCGAACTACTAAAAAAACTTCCAAAAATAGGATTAGTACTACTAACCGCAATTTTTAATGCCAAATTGAGAATTAGATATTTTCCTATTCAATGGAAACACGCTCAGATAATTATGATAATCAAGCCTGGAAAAAATATACATGAAGTTTCCTCTTACAGACCCATTAGTTTACTTCCACAAACATCCAAGCTCTTTGAAAAACTAATATTAAAGAGACTCAAGTCAAGTATAGATTTTGACTAAATAATACCATATCATCAATACGGATTTCGGAAGTGGTCCGTTGATGTCCTGCTAAGCAGAAGTGACATCAGAGACAACGAGTGTGGTCTTCGATTTAGATCGTGGTGACATGTGACATCGGCAATAACGACTTGGGCCAACGCGATGAAATAAATGAGACAGATCTCGGGAGAATCAACTGACATCACGATTTAATATTGCCCGTGGACAAAAAAAAAACCCTCATAGACCAAAACAATACAACAACAAGTTTCAGAAGAGGGTACAAATATCATCCACTCTGAAGAGGAATGGAATGCGAAAGCAAAGCGACATTTATAAAAAACAATCCGAAGAGCTTGCGCTCACGTGGGAAGGATCCAATAAGATCTATTTATTTATTCCGAAACCGAAATTTCTAGAAAGAATGTTTTATATTAAAAATCCAAAAATGAAAATATTTTTATTTTTTTATTTAAATATATACATATTTAAAAAAAAACTAAAAAGTACAAAATTATGTAACCCTAAAGTCAAAAAGTGTGGGGCGCAGATGTACTTTTAATTAATTTCGATCAAAAGTGCCCCACGCATTTTGACTTTATGTTTATTCCATTATTTTGTACTTTTTAGAAGCGTGTTTTTTAGTTTTTTTTTCAAATATAATTATTTTTTTTACTTTTTAGTCTTAATTATTTTTATAGAGAAAAGTTTGCGGAATTTAACAGAATGAAATGTATTTTTATTTATTATTTTTATTTAATTTCATTTAAATTGATTAGGTAAACAATTATTTTTATAGAGAAATATGTTTGCGGAATTTAACAGAACAAATGTCCCATTGATACATTCATAGATACATAGGGTAAGGTGGTGCAAGAGTGCGCAATTTCGCGATTTCCTTATGTGGAAATAAATCACAAGATTTTGGAGATGATATTATATGTGATTTATTATCTTAGGTTACATAGCTATCAAAACAAATAATTTTTACAAAAAAAATAAATAAAACCGACTTCAAAAAACTTAAATGCAACAAATAAAATAATAATAACTTAAAAATCAAATAAAATACACTAAAAGGTATAAAATAATTATCTTATTCGGTTACAACTAAACAACGGAATATTAACATGAAATCACTTTTTGAAGTCGGTGCCAAACAAACTATTCCTATAAGCGAGCGTACCCACCAAATGTACTAAGTAAGATCCGTCGAGTGCGATTCATAAAATGTATATGTTTGGCACCGACTTTAAAAAGTGATTTCATGTTAATATTTCGTCGTTTAGTTGTAACTACATAAGATAATAATTATTTTTATACCTTTTAGTGTATTTTATTTTATTTTTGAGTTTTTAATATTTCATTTGTTGCATTTAATTTTTTTGAAGTCGGTTTTATTTTTTTATAAAAATTATTTTTATTTTTTACGTTTTAAATGAATGTTTTAAGATTTTTATTATAAAAGATTTTATTTATTATAATTTCGATTATTTGGTCATAAGAATTGGAGATTTACGTTATTTCGCCATTGATGATATCTTCAGAACTTGACCAAATTAATATGATACCACCCCTAAGATAAAAAAAGAATCATTAAAATCGGTTCACAAACAAAGAAGTTATGCCTGAACAAACATAACAAAAAAAGGTCCAATATCAATAAAAAAAAAAAAAAAAAACGGGACCAATCGAAAGCTAGACTGAACCCAATGAAAAAAAAATCATCAAAATCGGTTCACAATTGGCGGAGATATGAGGTAACATAGACACAAAAAAAAATCAGTCGAATTGAGAACCTCCTCCTTTTTTGAAGTCGGTTAAAAATATAAAATAATTATCAACTATTTACAAAATAATCAACCTCATAAATACGCACTCTTGCACAACCTATGAGGCCAAGAGTGCGCACTTAGGTGCGCAAGAGGTGCTCAGTGAGGACAAGAATTACAAATGTCACATTTGAAGTGACTATTACCTATATAATAGGCTGAGTATTTCTCGTGCCACCAGTTTTTGCAAGAAATGCACTCGATCCAATCTTCCACGTGTAGTTCTTTATATATTTCTGAGCAACCTGGACATAACCACACTTTTTTCTTTAGTTCACTTTTTGGTTTAGCATTTTTTGGTTTAGTTTATCTACTCTTTTTGGAAAAGGTTTTTGATCCACAAAATCTATGAGTAAATTAATTAAAAGGCGTGAACAACACATGTGTCGGACAAGAAAGCTTGCGCACTCTCTTGCACTATTCTGATTAAAAAACTAAAGTGTCAGCAAGTGTTACAATCATGTCTAAATGTCTCGTACGACAATGATAAGTTAATTACTGATGTAACTTAAATAAACAGGAAAAAATGCCCACCCTTTTAACTTTTATTACAATCCTGTTTTTAAAACTGAAGAATATTACTTCACAGACATTAATATCCTTTTTTGCCATCTAAATTTTTGAAAATTATATCAAAACCATAAATCTTATTCGTCTATACTCTTATCATGTCAGTGGAGAGTGGACAACTGACATTAGTCTCTAAACAACATTATCTGTTTAGATAATGACTCTGCAGTACTCTTGTACCTACACCGTGCACTCTTGCACCACCTTACTATATACTCCCTTGATCAAAAAGTTCCCGGAATTTATTCAGAAAATTAAAAATACAAATTTATTCATCTAAATCTATATTGTTCTCTTCAAAATAATCCCCATCGACTGCAACACACTTATGCCAGCGCTTGATCCAATCCTCGAGACATTTTTTATATTCGGTTTTCGGTATGTCCATCAGTGCTTCCTGCGATTTTTCAATTACTTCCTCTCGACTGCTGAAACGCGTTCCCCATAATGGTTTTTTTAACTTGATTGAACAGAAAGAAGTCACAGGGAGCCAAATCAGATGAATTCGGTCCCTGTTGGATGGTATTTGTTGCATTTTTCGTCAAAAAATTTCTAATAATGATGGCACTGTGCGACGGTGCGTTATCATGGTGCAAAATCCACGAGTTTTCTGACCACAATTCTGGTCTCTTTCGGTGAATTGCTTCACGCAAACGTCTCATAACGCCCAAATAACACTCTTTGTTTATTGTCTGGCCTTCTGACAAAAATTCATGATGCACTACACCGTTGTAATCCATGAAAACCGTGAGCATTGCCTTCTTTTTTTGACTGAAAACGACTTGGTTTTGGTGTGCTTCTCGTGCCACTGGTAAACGACCATTTTCTTTAGAGAATCGTTGCCGAAACACTTTTCCAACGTTCGCGCACCATTAAATCCGTTTTTTAAGCAAAATTTAATACAAGTTCGTTGTTGCAAATTTAAATCCATTTCTAAAATTGCAAAAAATCGCCAACACACACAGAGATAGATGTACTCTTGGCTACCGTAACTTTTGCAAATGTCAAGCTATGACGCTAAGATTTAGAGGGAATACCAACAACAGATGTACCAACTTAACAAAAAAACAGAACTCAAATCGGAACGATGGAAGCGCCACACGGGGGGCTATTCCGGGAACTTTTTGATCAAGGTAGTATACATATAGTATATACAAGAATTGATCGTTTAATATAAAAGATAAGATATAAAAATTACAATTTAACGAGTAACATTTTTATTCGTGATTGTTTGATGATTATTACAGTTTTATGGAAAATGGGAGAATTTATCCCGAAACGTTCCTAAGATTGTTTTTTAAAGTACCAATTTGTATTTATTTATACTCACTTTTGCTCGTTTAGATAAAATTCGAATTCTCCAAAAAATAACCAGTCGATAAAGTTTTAATATGATTTTTGATTTGTGGAAAAATGAATCCATATAAGACGGACAGACAGATATTGTAGTGACACTGATAAGGCCTCGTCTTCTTTTTAAACGAAAACCTAAAAAGTATGTATATTGAATTAAAAATGTGTGTCAATATAGGATAGTAGTAACTCCATTAATCATGGAGTAAGCTGTTTGTTTTCGGTTTAAATCCATTTTAATCCGAAGTGAAAAGCAGCTTATCCTAATTTATTAAACAAGCCGGAGGGAAATAGAATAAAAACAACGTGAATAATTTAATATTTTTAAAATTATTCTTTGGGCATATAGAAAAAAATACAGACTCACACATATTAAATTGAAAGTTTTTGCCGAGAGTAGCAGAATTTTTATATATTGAAGGAGACAATAAAAGAGTGTGTTTTCTGCTGGAATTATAAATTTTATTTATTTATAACGAGACACATATTTTTTATCGAATTCTCTATTAAAATAAATAAATAAATATATACAAGGCATGTGGATGTTTTAAAACAAAATCGATCTTAATATTTTCGGATATTTATGAGAAAAAACACACCAGAATTTAATAATATAAATATGAGAT
Source organism: Forficula auricularia (assembly GCA_024734495.1). Lineage (NCBI taxonomy): Eukaryota > Metazoa > Arthropoda > Insecta > Dermaptera > Forficulidae > Forficula > Forficula auricularia. The sequence continues at coordinate 6,432,825 of JALMQS010000092.1, read as the reverse complement.
TATATTTCAATATAGGTATAAAGTACATATAATATAATGGAAATGGAAAAAAAATCAGATTAGCTGGTGCTTTTGACAAATCAGCCTTAGATGGATGATGATGGATTGTTTTTTCAATTTCACTTTGGGTAATAAACGAAATAAAATTTTTACATTATTTCTCAAAACATTTGAAAATAAAATCATTATAATAGTTTTTCAATATAGGTATAAAGTACATATAATATAATGGAAATGGAAAAAAAAATCAGATTAGCTGGTGCTTTTGACAAATCAGCCTTAGATGGATGATGATGTGATTGTTTTTTCAATTTCACTTTGGGTAATAAACGAAATAAAATTTTTACATTATTTCTCAAAACATTTGAAAATAAAATCATTATAATAGTTTTTCAATATAGGTATAAAGTACATATAATATAATGGAAATGGAAAAAAAATCAGATTAGCTGGTGCTTTTGACAAATCAGGCCTTTAGATGGATGACTGATGGATTGTTTTTTCAATTTCACTTTGGGTAATAAACGAAATAAAATTTTTACATTATTTCTCAAAACATTTGAAAATAAAATCATTATAATAGTTTTTCAATATAGGTATAAAGTACATATAATATAATGGAAATGGAAAAAAAATCAGATTAGCTGGTTCTTTTGACAAATCAGCCTTAGATGGATGATGATGGATTGTTTTTTCAATTTCACTTTGGGTAATAAACGAAATAAAATTTTTACATTATTTCTCAAAACATTTGAAAATAAAATCATTATAATAGTTTTGGGATTCCATATCTCTATGTTCACCGACCTCCAGGTCAAACGGCTCAACCGGTTTTAAAAAAGTGATGTTCTGGTTCATCCTAGTACAACCCGACACATGCGGTCCGACATAAAATTATAAACTTCCTAAAACAATTGATATTTTAATATATTCACTGGGAAAAATATCGGATACAATTTGACCTGGCAATTTTTTTTTGACGTGACAACGTCTTATAAATCGATGAAGCCGCCTGCACGCTCGAAAAAACATGACTCATCTGAGGCGTTCCATTTAAGGCTTGAAGTGCAAGCGAGAGCGCGGAACGAGCTGTTTCTTTCTATCTTCTCTCTCACTCGCACCCTCCCTAGCCCCAATGCCCAACTCGTATTCCATCTCTTTCCCTCGTGAGCGCTCTACTCTAGTCTGACTGCTTGCTTGCTCACTCATATATATATATATATATATATATATATATATATATATATATATATAAACCCTACTATGTCCTGTCTATTTTCAACTTCCTCTGATTGACATTCAACAAGTGATCTATCCTAAATAATTATAGATTTTTTTAAAAACTAAGAAAACCTAGGGAACGGGGGGGGCCTTTTTTATAAAAGGACAGAGAGAGGGAGAAACTCATGAGCAAGCAAGAAGGAGATAAATGAATGCGCAAGAAGGAGCGCTCGCTTTTAAATTAGATAGAACGAGAGGGAAGGAGATTTTCGATGGAAAGGATAAATACAGCACTCACGACGAAGAGGAAGAAAAAGAACAAAGTTAGCTGCGCAATAGATGGAGATTCATAAGAAAATACCATTCCATCAGTATTTTCTTATGATGTTGTCACGTTCAACATCGTCAGTAAACCGACTTTACAGACAACCGATTTTTTAAGAAGAAATTGGGAAATTTTCCCAAAAGTTGTTCAAGAATTAAGAAAAAATATAGGTATTTTCGAAAAAATAGTCCCAATTTTGGCATATTTTGACTTCATTTTTATTAGATATAAATATTTAATTTGAAAACTATCTAAATATGAAATTGCAATCAGACAGTGAGTCAGTGGTTAGACTGTCGGGCCTGACCTGAAATACACTGGTTCGAGACTGAGTCTCGGCAGATCAGATATTTGCATTTGCCTCCACTTGAAAAGCAATGGCAACCTACCAAGAGTATAATTGCCTAGTAACCTCTCCAAACTAGCCGTTCGGAAAAAATAGGCCCCGTATATCTGTGTAAAAACAGCTAAACTCACTCAGCACTAGGTTTATGTAGAGAGGAGCCGAAACGTCAGGGAGACCTGATATGGCACTTAAAGAAGAAGAATCAGACATTGAACTGAATGAAAAATTTAATGTCTCTTTATTAGAATTTTATAAAAATTATCTACCCATAGAAAAAAATATTCCTGACTTCACAATATTTAAGTAGATATTCATTTTTTGAAAATATGAATTTACATATACGTAAAGCTACATATTTTAAAGAATAAAATTCACTAAAAGCAAAATTAGCTCAACTATCAGCTAAAAAAAAATAAAGAAGTTTCGAATATTTTAAAATTATTTTTTCATCTCATATTTCTATTTTTTAAAATATTTATTATTTCAGTAAATAAAACTTTTTGAAATGCTAAAAATGATTTAAAATGAAAATTCTGAAGGGAAAAACTCAAAGATAATTATCATGTTACAATTTTTCCTCTTTGTCATGGTTGATATCATTATTCAACATTATTAACTATATTTTTTGATTAACAAAATCAATAAAATTATTATATTTTATATGCGGCCCGAGGCATTTGTTTTTTTCTTCAAATGCGGCCCATGTAAGCTAAAAGGTTAGACGATAGGCAACCCTGCCTCAACCAGAATGGTAACGCCTCTAGACCTTCAGAGGATTGCACACAGTGCCCGATCCGAGTTGCTCAAGTGGACTTAGTTAAGGGCAGGTCGGAATGGGCAGTCCTCGGCATCCATTTCTTTATTCTCATTTGCTGATCTGTTTCAGGCTCGTATGTTTTCGGTGTTTCTCGTATTATCCGAACAAATTCTTTGAAGTTATAGCACGCCCAAAAGAAATCTCTTTATATAGGGTGGGGCAAAGCACTTTGCTTATTTAGAAATTCATTTAAGAAAAAAGTATCGCGGATATATATTTAATTCTTTGAACAGCATCAAGTACAACGTTTAAATTTTATGTTTATACAATTTTTAAAATGATAATTTTACATGGCATTGGATATTATTCGAATGAATTTTACTTACTTTTTTACATTTGATGTATTGTCATAAAAAGAGATTGATAAAACTTGTTTATGAAAAAAATATTAAAGCTTAATTTTTAATATTATTTTTCTTTGTTTCAGGTAAATACTTCATTCTACAGGAATACTTCATTCCCCAGGAATTTACTTTATCTACTGAAGTAAAGGTACTTGTGTATTCATCAATAAAATACAATTTGAATTAAAGAATAAATATTTATACATTTTTTGTCTTTTATATTAAGCTACATTCTATAAATCCGGTCCATTATTATCAATACACTATAATAAGATTGAATATTAAAGGAAAGTCAAATTCATAATCGCCAAATCGAGTCGTTTTTATGGGGTAATCGACTCCTGAAGATGTCAATAAATACCGTAAAATCACCTCATTGATTATGACTCCTAAACTGTTTACTCTACAGAGAACGTCCATTATAAGCAAAATTGTACAGGATGTGATTTTAGACAGCTGCGTATAAAAACATTTGAAAATAACCACTGAAATGGGGGGGGTAAAAAATATGAAAATTCTAGCTCTTTGGACCAAACTCAATCAAATTTTGTATAGATATTCTGGGGACCCCCAGAAAGTTATAAATGCAAAAATAACGACCCAAAATAGGGGGGGCGAAAATAAAAAAATAACCCTTGGACCAAACTCAACCAAATTTTGTATACATATTCTGGCGACTCCCAGAAGGATAGAAATGCAAAAACTAATCACCCAAAATAGGAGGGAGGGTCAAAAATGAAGGTCCTAGATTTTGTGAGGGTCTCCAGAATATGTATAGAAAATTTGATTTTGGTTGAAAGGTCTAGAATTTTCATTATTGACCCTACCTATTTTGGGTGGATATTTTCAAATTTTTTTGAATAAAAATGTCAAAAATTACATTCTCTACAATGTTGCTTCTAATATAATAGAATTTGCCGTAGAGTAAAAAGTTTGGCCGTTATAATCAATGAGGTGATTTTATGGGAATTTTTGACATCTTCAATGGTCGATTACCCCTAAAAAACGACTCGATTTGGCGAGTAAGAATATGACTTTCGGGATGTGTGTTGATCACACTATGGGATATGTTATTTGAGTTTTGAAATCAGCTTCCGAAATGGTCACTAGCTCTTAGACTATTAGACTTAATGATTTCCAATAAAGAAATTTTTGTCTTTCGATTTAAAAGTTGCTTTAAAACCTCTAATGAATATTTTATCAGTGAAGAACTTCATTCTTTAATTATCCTGCCTTTAGTTGCTTAGTTGCTAAACTTCTCCCTTGAATCCGAGAACTTTTTTTTTCAACCAAGTTCTCTCCTCTCAACCACTTATTTCATTCCTCATTCTCTTTTGGAGCTCTTTATTGAATCCATATCCAGAGACGGAGACTTGATACCTACTTACATATATTTGGGATTTAATATTTTCTCGTATTTTTTAAAAATTCGCCCTCCAATTCGCTCTTTGACTTTAGAAATATATAAATAAATTCAACTCCCCTTTCTTTGACTAAGGTTTCTTTGATATTGAAATATTATGCTCTTTTTCTCCCTCTGCTTTATCATTTTTCGCTTGCAAGGACCTATCTATGTCATATATTAATAATCGGAACATTATTTTTTTTTCCAATTTCCTTTAAATACACCTGCGTATATTTTTGCTTACACAAAATAAAATAATCAAATATACCTAATAAAAAATGAAGAATTTTCATATTTGAGAAAAATATTAATATATGTAGAGTTGAAATATTATTATAGAAATTTCTAATTGAGCTTATCTGCCACACAATGTGATGGTCAACTAAAAGCCCTTTCCGCAAACAAACGAACCCTTGCAAAGGTCTTTTCATTCTTTTCGGCAAACAATACCATTGTCTGAAACTTGAGTAAGTGAGGCGTGAATAAGGTGGAATTCCACAATCCCCCTACGTGCCTGTTTGAATTCCATCAGTAATTGATAATATTTGTCACATGATGTATTCTCCCACTACCCTTATGAGAGGATGTCTACGAGAGCTCTAGCTACATCATAGATAAAAGATATATTGATGGTCACTTCGATGGTCAGATCGGAAGTGTACCCCTACGTATTAAGGGCTTCATGTCAGGTCAAAATAACTCAAATTAAAAAAATATATTCAACTCTCATATTTGGTCTTAGGAGCCGGATACAAATTTTAAAAATTTTAAAACTTATCAACTTTTATGAAAGTTTTTAGGAAAAATAAAATATTAATTTTCAAAAAACTAAACTCATTTTAAATACTACAATTTATAGAGTTTAAAATTTATATTTTCGTTTGAATATCTCTGAAAAAATTTACTTTTTGACCCCTCTGTTTGATGACTGATAGGCGATCCTACATTAACTGACACTCTCGACTCCCTAGCCCATCGTAGATCTGTCTCCGCCCTTTTCCTTTTTTTATAGATATTACCATGGCTTTTGTTCTGACGAAATAAAATCGATAATCCCACCAAAGGCCTCATTTGCGCGAAATACACGATTTTCTAAAATTCAACACCCCTACGCGCTTCAACTGGATACTAATCGAACAAACGCATTCGCCAATTCATTTATCCCTATGACATCGAGAGACTGGAATTCTCTTCCCCCGACCGTCTTTCCAGCAAATTATAACCTTCAATCTTTCAAGACCAGCATCCACAGATACCTTCGACTCCTACCCAATCCCTAAATCTCCCCTTATCTTCACGTTACAAGGGTCCACCACGGACTTCAGAGGTTGTACCTTCTTGGTGCAACATCTTCTTGTATCAATATCATTATAAAAAAAGGCTATTTAATACAAAGGGGGGACCCTTATCAACTTTTATTAAAATTTCGAGGGAAAATAAAATATTATTTTTCAAAAATTAAGCTCATTTTAAATAGTACAATTTATAGAGAGTTTAAAATCTATATTTTCGTTTGAATATCTCAAAAAATAAATAAAAAATAAAATATTAATTTTCAAAAAACTATTGAGGGGACTCTTTTTAAACATTGAAGATTTTTTTGAGAGTGTCAAAGTTAAATTTTTTGGCTTTTTATCAAAACTAATATCGTATTTCGTCTCTCTGAGTACCTACTCTTTTAATTGAATCGATAATAATATCTTGGGAATTATTAGTTTATTTTCGCAGCTATGTTTTTCATAATTAATCGCATACACATGTGATTTAATTTTATTATATTTTTTCGTTTCATATACATCATCTCCTATCATTTCATTAAAAGACTTGTTAGCCATTTTGCGTTCCTTGATATGCCCAATAGAGGATGTGTCATTCAGAAAAATTGGTTTCATTTCCAAAATGAAATTCCCCTAAGCCTTAAGGGCGTTGTTGCAATCAAAGGCCAACTCTTAACCAGACCATAAGAAGACAGTAAAAGACGAGATCCTCAAAGTAATAGCTCGCAAGAAAATACGAGAGTCTAGTGAATATTTGAAAAGGGTCGTAAACACATTTTTTCCTCCTCCCTGCGGCGACACTTTGTCCATGACGTCGTCTAATGCTTTCGGTCCTTCGACTGAGGCTCATAGGCCAGTACTTTCTTCATCCGTCTGTCAAATTAGCCGCCCCGAGATGCATACGAACTCAATTAGTGCCTTGGTAGGTGCCAAACTCGAGCCTTTGCTAATAAGCACGTTCTATAGCAAGTACTAAGTAATTGATAGCACTTAAATGAGTTATGTAAGGCGCCGGTCTCTCGCACTTACCACTTACCACTCAGAAGCTAACTTAGATGAAAAGGAAGAGGGAAAATGTCGCCACCCACCCTCTTTGCCCTCATTTCATATTCAAAGTCACGAACTCAAATTTAATACTGAATGCTTAAATAGCGGCTGGCATTTCTGTTACGAGTAAATATCATCATATATGAGGTCTTTTCTTCCATTGCATTCTTGTCTTGAAAGCTGAGGGTGACAGAGTTCCTCCAATTCAAGGGTCAAAGGGGATGAAGCTAAGGAGGGGCCTGGCTTATCCGAATATTTCCTCTCAGAAGCCGGAATCTTCTTTTCTAAACCCCCTTGGGGATTAAGGGGTGCAAATATATATTCGGAATTTTAATTTAAAAAAAAAAATCAGACTAAGCCCTCCTTAATTGATTTTTCCTTAATGAAGCATTTAAAGAATTACCCCCTCTGAACATTCACTTCAATTACACAAAATTAAGTTTCTAGAATACTTCGTGATTTAATCATTTAGATTAGGGCTGTCCAACCCGCTGTCCGCGGGAAGCATGCGGCCCAGCGCTCCAATGAATGTGGCTTGACATGAAATTATAAACTTCCTTAAAACATTGAGATTTTTATTAAGGTTGTTATAGGGAAATAAGGACTATTTATTTTTATGCAGATAATTTATAATATTAAAGTTTCGTCAACTTTGTTGACTTCTTCAGGTGTCAAATAGTTAATTTCCCTGCATATTTGTTATTTTTATAATTAGTACCTGGAAGACCGAGCTTCACTCAGGTTTAATTATTAGTTATTTGAACAACCAATTATTTTGTTTTGATTCAACCACATGATTCATTTTTATTCATCCAATTGTTAATAAATAAAACCTATCAAAATGTGTTATTTTTCAGAAAATTGAGACCTGCTTAGGCGAAAGATATTTTTAAATAAATTCTTGATTATTTTTATTCTATTAAATAAATTTCTTCATAAAAACGTTTATTAATAATTCTAACGTTTAGGGAGAACAAAATATATTAAGTATTAAATACCACAATCACAAAAATTCTTCAAGGCCTTTGAGGACAATGAATTAACCCAACCCATTGTCTGTCTGGGTACAAAAGTAAAGAGAGAAACCTTTTTTAAAACCTTAAGATTGGCATTTTCTACCTGAGAATAATTAATTTGATTAGGAAAAAATCCATCAAAAACAATTTTGTCGAAGATGAGACCGTGACAGATCGAATTGTCAACCCAAAAACCCCTAACCCGTGAATTTCATCAAAATCGTTAGAGGCGTTTTCAAAATAGAAAGAAGATACAAATATATATATACAATTTTTGCTCGTTTAATAAGAGTAGATTCTTTCTTAGTAAACATACCAAGGCAAGTCAACATCAATCAGATTGACTTTTTTTAACTTAAAATAACTTCTTTTAAACAAAAATTTCAATTTGATTGATGTTGACTTGCCTTGGTATGTTTACTAAGATAGAATAATTATAAAAATAACAAATATGCAGGAAAGAATAACTATTTGAGCCCTGAAGAAGTCAACAAAGTTGACGAAACGTTGGCAATAAAATACAAATTATTTGGATAAAAAATACCAGTCCTTATTTCCCTATAACATCTTTAATAATTTAATCGATGAACATCTACTAATCAAAATAATCGAGATTTTTATGTACTTACTGGAAATCATATCTGATACGATTTGACCTGGATATATATATTTTTTTTCTAAAATAAGAAGAAATTGAACCATTTCCCCAAAAATTTTCGAAAATTAAAAATGCAGATTTTAAATTTTGAATGTGAAAAAATATATCAAGATTTCCGAAAAAAATAATCACACAATTTTGTCATATTTTTGACTCCATTTTTTAATTAGAAATAAAATATTTTTAAGTCAATTGAATTAGTATATTTTATTTGCTGCCCGAGGAATTTGTTTTTACTTCAAATGCGGCCCGTGGACACCCTTGATTTAGATGACAAGCAGTGGCGGCGCCAGGATTTGATGAGGTGTGGCGACCGCCCAACTGTCCGCCCAACCTGCCTAAATGAGCAATTGAGCAAAAAAATATCGAAACACCCATTTGATAAAATTATTTAATCCTAGAACTCTTAAGACAGGCATGTCATTTTTCTTATCAAGATCTATCTATTCAGAAAACTGGTCCCATCAATTTCAAGTTTTTAATATTGCTTCATTAATACCTAATAAAAAGATTTTTAAAGGATTTTTCACAAGACATCCCTCTCAGGCCCGGTGGTTTCTGAGTATTTAAACAGTAAAAACAGTTAAAAATTATTGATATACCTATTATTTATTTTCATAAATTCTGATATAAAATTAAAAAAAAAACTTGAATATAAATAATTATAGATAGATAAATAGATTGATTTTATTGTTTTTTTGTACAAGATAAATAAACAAATACATTATGATTTATATAAATCTTAAATACTAAATTACAATTTCATTCAAAATTAGATTTCTAATTGAATCAATTCCCCTGATTATATACCAGTAGAATGTTTGTATCCCCAGTTTCCAAAATATCTAAAATTACTTCTCTGGATACATTCCCCACATTCTTTGTACATCGGACACTTGGTCAGCACGTGGTACAGTTCCTCCTTCACTTTCATTATTGATAAATGTGTTATAAACGAATTAAACATATACTGGCGCCTGACTTTGTGAAAAAGCTTGTGCGTTCTAGAGTTACCACAATGTCTCAATAGAGATCCCACAGATTTAGAAATTTTGTATATTGAAAAAAATATTGTAAAAACATTAAACTTCATGTAGTTGTAAATTCTTTTGCTGCCCCTAAACATAATAATAGAACAATAGCGCTTTTTAATTATTACTTACCGTGTGAATAAAATATACTTTGAAATAAATATTATATCATCATCATCATTGAGTATACAGTCCTAAGACTGGTTTGATGCAACAATCCGTCTCCACTCGACTCTGTCCCCAGCCAGCTGTTTGACCTCTCTAAATATCTGGCATCCCATATCCCCAATTATTTGGTTGAAATATTCTAATCTGGGACTTCCCCTTCCTCTTTCTTTCCCACCTCCCCCTCCAAGATATCCCTAAGCAGTCCCCCATGTCTCAGTGTGTGCCCCATCATCTGACCTCTTCTCTTCTTCAGACTCTTCCACAAGGTTCTTCTTTCTCCGATTCTTCCAAGAACTTCCATCCATTTGACATTCATCATTCTTCTGTAGCACCACATTTCGAAAGCCTCTAATCTCTTTCTCTCCGCTTTTCCAATTGTCCAGTTTCACACCCGTACATGGCTATGCTCCATACATATATCTTCTAATAGCAACTTCCTGTTTTCTAAGCTGATTGAGGAGGAGCATAGTAGTTTTTTTTTTGAATTAAACCCCATTTTTGCTTGGGCAATTCTTGATTTAATTTCGTTTTCGCTTCTCCATCCCATGTTATTTTACTTCCTAGGTAGCGGAATTCCTTAACTCCTTCTAGGTTTTCTTGGTTAATTTTGATGCATTCCTGTCTCGTTTGTTCTTTTTTGTACATACTAGGACCTTGGTTTATTCTTGTTTATTTTCATTTTGATTTCTTCTATTAGGATTTGGTTAATTCCATTCAGGGCGTCCTCTAATTCTTTTTTATTGCTTCCTAGAAGGGCAATGTCATCGGCAAATCTTAACATAGCGATCTTTTGACCTTGGATTTCTATACCTGTATCAATTTTGTCTTTGAATTCTTTAATCGCTTCTTCTATGTATAAGTTGAAAATCATGGGTGACAGCACACATCCTTGTCTTACACCTTTTTTATTTTGGCTTCTCTTTGCTCATCTCCAATATTTATAATTGCCGTCTGGTTTTGATATAGATTGTAGATTAAGTCTTCTCTCCCTGAATTTTATTCCCGCCTGTTTTAATATTTTAAACATAATTTCCCAATTGACGTTATCGAATGCTTTTTCTAGGTCTATGAATCCGATGTAGACGGATTCTTCCCCGATAAAAGCCCTTTCTATTATTAGTCTAAGAGAGAGAATTGCTTCTCGGGTGCCTCTGTTTCTTCTAAAGCCGAACTGGTCTTCCCCCAGATTTTCTTCAACCCTTTGTTCTATTCTTCTTTGGATTATTTTGGTTAGGATTTTGGATTTTTTTGAAATAAATATTACATCTTTTATCTAATTTTTAAACGCTTTATATTAGCTTCACTAACTTTAATGTAGATAAGCTAATCTAGAAAGTCTATTTTATTGTACTTCAATTAGCCGTATCGATTTCAAACTTTGGAAGTATATGTAATTCAGGTGATAATAGAATAATTTTAAACAATCGAGTTGAAAAAATTAACCAGAGAGGAGGGGCGAAATTTTTAAATTATAACCCCCTTTGGTTCATACTCAACTAAAATTTGTATACATAATCTGTGGCTTCCCAGAAGGGTAAAAATATATAAATTAACCGGGGGGAGGGGGCGAAAAATTTTGAAAAATATAGCTCCCTTTGGTCCAAACTCAACCATAATTAAAAACATCATCTATGGGCACCCAGAAGGATAAAAATAAAAAAATTAAGGGGCGGGGAGGGGAAGAAAGACGACGAGATTTTAAAATTATAGTCTTTTTGGTCCAAACTCAGTAAAAATTTTCCACTTCATCTGTGGTCCCCCAGAAAAGTAAAAATACAAAAATAAACCAGGGGAATTGGCGAAATTGTGAAATTATAGCTTGGGCTAAACTCAACCAATTTGTATACATCATCTGTGGGCCCCCAGAAGGGTAAAAATACAAAAATTAATCGGAGAGGGAAGGGCGAAATTGGGAAAAATATACTCAACTCTTGTCAAATTTAGTTTTAGTTTAACGATGTACTCGTATAATTGTATCCATTTTAAGACTAAAAAGTAAAAAAATAAATAAATTATATAGCTTAAAAAAAACTAAAAAGTCAGTAACGCACTAAAAAGTATAAAATAATATAATAAACTTTTTATGTAAATCTGGAGTCAGTAAAAATACTTCTAAACTAAAAGTGCTTCTCGAAATATAATATATATTTGAGTAAAATATACTTTAAAATAAATATAATATCTTTTATCCAATTTTTAATTGTAGTTTGAATTTGATAAATCCAAAGTATCTATAACTTTTAAGGAGTTAGGTATTGTTCTAGGTGAAACATTTTATAATAATAATTAAACTTGAGCAACTTTATTGTGAAACCTACCTTGCCAGCTTGCTCAAGTTTTATTATTATACCAAAGTATCTAATTTATTACCCGAATTAATGCACATTTTTGTTGCCAACCCTCGAAATTTTTCTGCTGAATGTCCCAAAAGAAAAGGCTGGCGCTGATAACAAGCGAACTAAGGATCTATAAAAAAATTCCAAAGGTTTTTTTTAACTCTTCTAGTCTTTTTGAAATTTCCCATAAACTTTTATTCCGAACAAATGTAGACGTCTAGTCGGTGTAAATTGATTTTAAATGATGAATGCGATAATATATGAATCAAATAACCAACAAACTAACCAGAGAACCGCCGCACACATTAATAAATCTTTTCCTAAAATATGATGTCATTTATCTAAGAGAGAAGTTACTAACAGATGTCGGTTTTATTTTTTCCTATGTTAATAAACCAACCAACTTGAAAAACATAAGTTTCATATAGTCATGATAATATGTAAAACATCTGTTTTCGAAATAGAAGCATAATCTGCCGTTAACGATTTCAAATATTTTTTTTTTTTTGATCTTTTAGAAAATTTTTCTTTATTCAAAAATAACTTGGTTCGAAAAAAAAGCTCAGAGCACATTCTAAGTTAGAAAAATATTCATCAACTAGTACAAACAATTGAACAAAGGCAAGATGATCTGGGAGATTGTTTCTGGTTGGACACTTACTGGAAATCACAGTTATTAATTAAATTGAAAATTTTTATTTTGCCGAGAGTAGCAAGTTGTTTGATTCATAAAGAGAAACAAAGAGGTTTGTCCTCTGCTTGATGCAAATAAACATACACACATTACATCAAAAATATATACAGGGTGTCCCAAAAGTCAAGGATCAAACGTGAACACGAGATAGGTGAGTTCAGGATTGTCCAAAATAAAAAATAAAATTTAAATAAAACTCTCTTAGTTTTCGAGTAATGGGCATTTTTTTGAAAACCGTGAAAATCGCTACCCTGCTCTAAATATTTGAATGCTGTGGCTACGAATTTTCATATTTTATAACTCTAATTTTTGTTCCGGAATCCTGAATAATACTGCTATCGATCACAAAACAGAAAATAACTAAGAGTATTATACTTTTTGAGAAAAAAAAATATTTTTGTCAGATTCATGTGTCAAAAAATTTTAATCAGCTAACTTTGACTCTTGATATCTTAAAAAAAAAACTGTGTCAAACAATAATGGCAAATTATCTAAAAAATTGACGCATTTAATCAAGATTTCAAAATGGTATAAAACATTCCACTTTTTTAAAAAACAAAAAATAATATTTGCATTTTTATGCGAAAGAAACTAATTTCAAAACACAATTCGTAATTGGCTAAAGGGTAGAATTTAACATGAAAACAGATATCAAATAATTTTAATTTTAATTTGTAATTTTAAATATTATTAGATATTGAATATAAAAACAATTATTATTTTGAACATTTACTTTAATTGAATAAAAATATTTTAATAAATTAAATTAGTTTTCATGTTAAATTCTACCCTTTAGCCAATTACGAATTGTGTTTTGAAATTAGTTTCTTTCGCATAAAAATGCAAATATTATTTTTTGTTTTTTAAAAAAGTGGAATGTTTTATACCATTTTGAAATCTTGATTAAATGCGTCAGAATTTTTTGGATAATTTGCCATTATTGTTTGACGACAGGTTTTTTTTAAGATATCAAGAGTCAAAGTTAGCTGATTAAAATTTTTTGAAACTTATGAATCTGACAAAAATATTTTTTCTCAAAAGTATAACACTTCCTAGCTGCTTTTCTGTTTTTATGGTCAGATTTATAGGCAGTTTTATTCAGGATTCCTGAACAAAAATTAGAAGTTATAAAATATGAAAATTCGTAGCCACAGCATCCAAATATTTAGTAGACAGGGTAGCGATTTTCACGGTACTCAAAAAAATGCCCCGCTACCTCGAAAAACTAAGAGAGTTTTATTTAAATTTTATATTTTTATTTTGGACAATCCTGAACTCACCTATCTCGTGTTCACGTTTGATCCTTGACTTTGAGATTACCTGTTGTGTATATTTTATTTACTTGCGACTATAGTTTCGAATGCTTGGCCCGCATCACCAGTCTTTTTAAAATTATAAATATTATTTATCATCGGGTCGGTATCAGCGTGAATATTGAAATTTTTTGTTATTTACTTAGTCGAAAAGGTAGAATTAAAAATTTGAGGACAACCTCTTTTGTTTCTCTTTATTAATTAAAATTCCCTATCGTTTTTTTTACTACCTTTTCAATTTATAAGGCCAATTCTAGTCTATGATGAATGCAGTTAACTTAAATCAATTAATTGTTAACATTGATAGGCAGAATAAAATCAATAAATCGATAACTCTTGTCCAAAAAACTTCACTATTAAAAAAAATTGTAAATATACTATATGTGACACAAAATACACAAGATAGGAAATTTACAAGATTGCGTATGGTTGTTGTAATCCTACAATACTATATTGAACTTTCCCACAAAAATATTGTATATCAAGCTAATAATTTTTGTAATTTATTTAAATACAATTGTCGGGGTAAAATTACAAACAAAAATTTGTTTTTTAGATTATCTACTGTAACATGTTTGATTATTTTATAAATATTGGTAACAAATGTCCCTCTATATTTTTTATTGATTTCACATTTTTAGTTGAAATTATTTTCTAAAACTTGGCTTTTACGCATTATTATGTATGTCACGAATTACTAGTTACCATATGAGATCTTAATAAGAGGGAGTGGTGGAGGCCCTATCAAACAATAATAATAATAATTTAATGCGTAAAAGCCAAGTTTTATGAAAATAATTTCAACTAAAAATGTGAAATCAATAAAAAATATAGAGGGACATGTGAAATGAAAAACATGCGTTTTAATTGAAGTTACTAATATATTCTCGACTCATTTAATAAATTGATGATGTTGAACTTGGCAGCATATTAGATCTCACTACTTTTTTTGGCAAACGGATTTTATTAATCGAAATTGGCCTTTTTTTACACAAGTGTTTTTGTTGAGATACACTATTATTGTACCTGAAGTTGTTTTTTTGGCCACGGATGGAGCTAAGCGCGGTTGCGCACAGAGCGAATAATGATTATAAAGTGAAATATATTTATAAGTTTTCACAATAAAAATATTTTGTTTTCTTTGCTATTTCCCTTTCTTGTATATATCAAGTAGGAACTAGTCATTATCAATTTAAACAAAAATAACTAAATTGCTTGGAATATTGCGTTGCAAACCTATTTTTTGACCATTGATTATGGTTCAGCTCTCTATTTGGTTCATTGCAACTCATATGATCCTGTGTCAATCGTTAAATAACACTCACTAGACAAACGAACCTTGGTTCAGTTTATTTATATGCAAATGGAACTAAATGTCATAAAAAATAGTAAACAATTTTAATTAATTTTCTGATTTCAAATCCAACCTAAAATTATCTCACATATCAACCAAAGCCTTATCAAAAATAAAAACATCAATATTTTAATAACTTCTTTTTTTAGTCCTAATCATTAACATCAAGTTCTCTGATTAAATAAATTCACTAATTCCATCAAAAGCATTTTTTTTTTAATGATATTGATGTGAGAAGGAGATACACCAGAAGGTCCATCACCTAAAGGCCTGTATGGGCTGGCCCCTCCACCGTGAAAAGAACAGAGTAGAAGGAAAAGAAGCCGGAATCACGAGCCAAATCTCAGAAAGTTAGATACAGTCCAATATACTAAGTTTTTAGGGGCTTCGAGCAGTGGTAATTCTCAACGCAATAAATTAGGTTAAATTTATCTCCCACTTAATTTTTATTACCAGACCCTATACTTACAGAAAAAATGTCTGGGTATAGCCGGGAATCGAACCCGAGACATCCGGGTTGCCAGCCAGAGATGCTGACCGTAATGGTAATAGAGAAGCGGACTTTTACATGTAGTACATGATTTTGAATCATCCACAACCCCTAAGTGGTCAAATCTGAAACAAGCATTCAACAATTCATTTATTCTTATGACTTCTAGAAAAAAATTTCCTCCCTGCCTTCTTCTTTTCTCGTATTAGCTTCAATCCTTCAATACCTGGGTCAATTCCACCCTTCATCTCTATCCTACGACCTGAATATTTTCTTCATTTCAGGAATTGAAATTCTCTTTTTTTTTTTTTTTTTTTTAATGATATTGATGTGAGAAGGAGATACACCAGAAGGTCCATCACCTAAAAGGCCTGTATGAGCTGGCCCCTCCATCGTGAAAAGAACAGAGTAGAAGGAAAGGAAGCCGGGATCACGAGCCAATCTCAGAAACTTAGACACAATTCAATATCCAATTTACTAAGGTTTTAGGGCTTCGAGCCGTGGTAAATTCTCCGCGCGATAAATTCGGTTAAATTTATCTCCCACTTAATTTTTATTATCAGACCCTATACTTACAGAAAAAATGTCTGGGTATAGCCGGGAATCGAATCCCGAGACCTCCGGGTTGCCAGTCAGTTACTCTGACCATTACACCACGGAGGCGGACGTCTCTATCATGACTTATTGGAAAGTGGTTCTTGCCAATACCCAATCTCATGGTCAAAAATATAACTAAAACAAACTGGTAAGCTGTCCAGTTATCAAACATGCCAAGGATAAATTTTTCAAAATTGAGATCCCGAAGAATATTTTAAATAACTTGATATTGAATAAAATACTAAACAACAATGTATTAAAAATAAACAAACTAATTATATATATTTTTATATTTTTTAAAAGAATTATCTTTATAAAATAAAAATAGATATGACCCGAATGTGTTAGTTTTTATTTTGACCACCAGTCAGCGCTGTTTAACAACTGACAGATACTAATATTAATTAATAATTAGAATACTTATGTCTCCTGACCCTGCGACTTCCGCCTTCTTAATGTAACATGTAACACCTTCTTACGTTTTAAAAATAATATAATTACTACTGAATATTATAATAATATAGTATTTTTTTGATGTAACTCTAAAATTATACACATTTATACAATAATTAACACATGTCTTTTCTTTTATTTTTTGTTCCAGATTGCAACCGATAATCAAAACGAGGGAATTTGTATAATTGTTGAATAAATTAGATAACTTTTAATACACGATTAAAAAAAAAAAAAACCCGTTAAACATACTCTATTTACAATCGTTAAGTTTAGAAATTGATATTATTAATATTGAAAAAAAATGTGATTAAATTTTAACCAAGTTAATAAACATATTGGGCCTTGTTAAGTATTATTCCGAGTACTTAGTACTTATACTGTCCAGAGACACTTGTTATTTGCCGTTCACTGTGTGTTGTATACCGTACTTCCCGCGCCGCGTTTAGTATGATCGGATCCTCGTTTCGTTCACATTGTCCGGTGTTCCGTCTGGCCATGTCCTCGTAGCTCTTGTAGGACTTAAGGCCCCTCTCGATGGCAGACGGCGGTGGCGGAGTTCCGTCTCCGGCGAGGAGGAGACGTCTTTCTCAGCTGCTCGACCCACTTACCAGGCTTGCAGCTGAACTCGAGTACCAGCCGGGGCCGTCCTCCCTGCCAGCCAGTCCCAGGCTCATTAGGTACGTACCTACCTACCGATTAAATATCAACAAATACAACATCGTCAAGAAGAAGATGATTATAAGACCTGGGATATTTTTTTTTTTTTTTTTTTTTTAATGCAATCGAATGCAAGAAGGGGTGCACCAGTAAAGATGTAGCCCCTATGGATCTCGAAAGACCCTTGCATTACCGAAGAGAAGGGAAAGTTGATTAAGTGAGAGGGTGTAGACGTAGGTGTCTATGCACCCTTGTTTTGAAGGTTTGAAGATCATAGGTGCTGGGAAAGATAGAGGCTGGGAGAGAGTTCCAGTTCCTTGAAGTCATGGGGATATATGTATTCGCGAATGAAGTGGTCCGGCACTTTTCCAATTTGACCGCAAAAGAGTGTTGGGAGTCGGCAAAACGTGTGCTGCGTGCAAAGCATGCTTTGGGGGGAATTATTGATTTTATCTCATCAGAGCACCTGCCGTGATAAGACTTATCTACTTTTCACAATTTAGATAGCAATTAAATAAAATTAAAAAGTTCTTGTAGGGAAGTAAGGACAATAGCTTATGCAAATATTTTTTATTTTATGCTTACGTTTCGTCAACTTTGTTGACTTCCGCAGGGTCCAAACAACTTCTTTGCATATTTGTCATTTTATAAATATTCATTCTTACCAAACACATATAGGACTAGATTAAAATATGTCCTATTTAAATCTAACAGAGATTTAAATAGGACATATTTTTAATCTGTGCCTATATGTGTTTGGTAAGAATGAATCTTATCTATATTAAACGAGCAAAAATTGTATATTTATTTGTATATATATTTGTTTGTATATTTGTATCTTGGTTATATTTTGAAAACGACTCTACCGATTTTGATTAAATTCACGGGCTAGTGGGTTTTTGGGGTGACAATTCGATCTGTCACGGTCTCATCTTCGACAAAATTGTTTTTGATGGGTTTTTTCATAATCAAATTAATTATTCTCAGGTAGACAAATCCCATTCTTAGGGTTTTAAAAAAGGTTTCCCTTTTCCTTTTGTACCCAGGCAGACGATGGGTTGCCTTAATTCATTGTTCTAAAAGGCCTTGAAGAAGTATTGTGATTGTGGATTTTAACATATTTTGTTCTCTATAAACGTTAGAAATATTAATAAACGTTTTATAATTGTTTTTATAAAGAACTTTATTAATTTAATAGAATAAAAAATAATCAAGAATTTATTTAAAAATATGTTTCGCATAAGCAGGTCTCAATTTTCTGAAAAAACAACACATTTTGATAGGTTTTATTTATTAACAATTGGATGAATAAAAATGAATCATATGAATCAAAACAGGTGCAGGAGGTGGGGTGCAGTGGTGGGGATCCGGGGTAGGGCGAGGTTTCGGGGGTGGGGTCAAGCGGGGTGGGGGGGGGGGTACAGTGGGCGAATACTATATATATTTGTATTTTTTTTAATTTGAAAACGGCTCTCAAATAAAAAATCGACCTTTTTTATCAGAATTTTAAATTAAAAATAATATTAAAATAAAGGTTTTAACTGAAGGAAGAAGTTACCGAGCATCGCTCGGTGCCTCCAGGTACTCTTATTATATTAAACGAGCAGAATTTTATATATTATATTCTATATCTTTATTTATACACAATTGGTTTCTCAAAACGGCTCTAACGATTTGGATGAAATTCACGGGCTAGGAGGGTTTTATGTTGGACATTCGATCTGTCACGGTCTCATCTTCGGCTAAGTTGTTTTTGATGGGTTTTTTGTTAATTGAAACAATTATTCACAGGTGGTTGCCTCAATAAAAATGTATATTTACATTTTTATTCAATTTCCTTTTAATAAATAATTGGTTTTTTAATTTTATATTCCACAATAAGATTATTACAATTATTATTATATTTTAAAAATTGGTCAATTTAATTGATGAAAGGAAGAGGAGGACCAATCGATTTGATTGGGGAATAATGGAATTAAAATAATTATCGGAAAAGAGGTTTTTTTATCTAATTAGATTTTTCCTCTTACTAAAAACAAGGACTAAAGATTAATAAGGACACTCGATGGTGGAGAAGCAATCTCCGAAATCGAAGCTAAAATACAAGGTATACATTAATTAATGTAAAATAATTGGTTTAATAAAATTTATAAAAAAAAAAAAAATTTAATTGATTCATCTGTAATTATAATTGTAAAATAAAGAATTTCTTATCTATCTTAATTGATTAAAAATCGACTTTTAAATCCCACAAATATTAATTTGACAATTTAATTCTAAAATTCTTATTGTTATTTAATTAAAAATAAATAATTATACCTTATTTATTTATATGGTATACCTATATACACATAATCTGTGGGCCACTGAAGGCTAGAAATGCAAAAACTGGGTGCGTGGGCGTTGGCGGCGGAAGATGTGGAGGTGGGGTGCAGTAGTGGGGGGTCGTGGGTACGGGGTTTCGGGTGCGAAGTGGGGGTGTGGGTGGGGAGAGCATCGCTCGGTGGCCAGGTACTATTTATAAAATGACAAATATGCAAAGAAGTTAATTTGTTTGAGCCCTGAGGAAGTCAACAACGTTGACGAAACGTTGGCATAAATAAAAAATATTTGCATAAGCTATTGTCCTTATTTCCCTACCACAACTTTTTAATTTAATTGATAGACATAAATAATAAAAAAAAAATTAAATAAAATGTAGCCTAGTACCATAAATCAGAGGAACAAAAAAGTGGTTCAGCTTACATTAATTGCGGAAAAATATTTTTTTTTAGGATCGTTTGATATGGTGTGGGTATGCCAAATCTAACTTTGCGACCTCGAAAGTGTGGGGGGACAACTTTTGGTGGTCGAAACACCTCGAAATTTTTACACTTTTTCCAGTTGTTTGCCTATAACTTGAAAACAGTTCATATTTTGTAAATAACCATTCTATAGGAAATTAAAGAGGACGAAATTTTGCACCGATTAAAAAAAATACAAAATTGGTCCAGTAGTTCGATTTTTAATGGGGATCGAAACAACAGCACCCGGGATCACTTTTGAATATCCTAAAAACTCACACTTTTTTCGATTTTTTCCCATTTTGATCATGAAGGAGCACGTTTTCGACAGAGACCACTCTATACATTTTTAAACTAGATTAGAATTTGCTACAATAGAAACAAAGTTTCATCTTTATTGGATAATGGTAACCCTTGCCGCAATGAGGTTGAAGTTTTGAAAAACTGCAATTTTTTGCAAAAAATCGCAGTTTTTCGTTCATAAAATGAAAACCACTCATCCTAGAAACTTTATTCCTATCTCATTCTATAGGAAACTTTGTAGACTTGATCCACTTTTTTGATAAAACTCTTAGATTTATAGATTTCCTGCAATTTACACGACAATTTTTTTTTTTTATATTTTATAAAGAGCCACACGTAGATACACAAATTCAAAAATTTTTACTTAATGTAATTTTCACAAGTCACATATAAGTACATATAAGAACACATATAAAAATGTGTGGTCCTCATTCACATAAGCTCACATGGAAAGTGAAACTTTTAACATTTACCCCTGCTGATGCAACCCACCATCCAGAGCGCTCTATTCGAATGCATATCCTACTACTATGCAGGCGTCGCTTGTCTTTTTTAGCCGACTTCAAAAAAGGAGGAGGTTCTCTATTCGACTGAATTTTTTTTTTTTTTTTTTTTTGTGCCTATGTTACCTCATATCTCCGCCAATTGTCAACCGATTTTGAAATTTTTTTTTGCATTGGATCCAGTCTAGCTTCCGATTGGTCCCATTTTTTTTTCGATTTTTTTCATAGGTATTAGACCTTTTTTATTAGGTTTGTTTAGACCTAACTCTTTGTTTATGAACCGATTTCGATGCTTCTTTTTTATCCGAAAGGGGGTGTCTTAGGGATGGTGTCATATTAATTTGGTCAAGTTCTGATGATACGATCACTATTAATAACATCACTAAAAAGAGAAAAATAAAAATAAAAAAAAATAAAATAAAAACCGACTTTAAAAAATTAAATGCAACAAATAAAATACACTAAAAGGTATAAAATAATTATTATCTTATTTAGTTACAACTAAACGACGAAATATTAACACGAAATTACTTTTTGAATTCGGTACCAAACAAACTATACCTATAAGCGAGCATATCCTCCAAACGTACTAAGTAAGATCCGTCGAGTGCGATTCATAAAAGGTATACCATATGTTTGGCACCGACTTCAAAAAGTAATTTCGTGTTAATATTTCGTCGTTTAGTTGTAACTAAATAAGATAATAATTATTTTATACCTTTTAGTGTATTTTATTTGTTGCATTTAATTTTTTGAAGTCGGTTTTATTTTTTTCTTAAAAATTTTTATAATCAGTCTAGGCTTCTAGGCCAGGGGTTGGACAATCTTTATCGCCTGTCCGTGAAAAGCCGTAGTTCATATAATTCTTTCATATAGTGACAATTAATCTTAGGTTTTTTTGAAAAGCTAGTCTTTTCTTTTCTTACCACAAATCTTTCCATCATTTCTAGAGGCACAAAGTTTAATATTAATTTATAATTATGTAGTGTACAATATATTTATATTAATTTACTTAAGATTGTATATTAATATGCACGATCGAAATTAAATTAATTAATCAAAAATTACAGTAAAATTGTAGAAGTAACGTTATTTTTGTTCGAGGGGTGAACCGAGATTGGAATTAGGTGAAATTATTTTAGTATTTAAAGTACTGAAATTTTTTGATAATATTTGGAAATGAAAGTGCAACTGGAAGCAGGTGTACACGATATTAGGTCGCGGTTCACCCCTCGTTTATTGTTTATATTGCCAAGACCTCACTCATTCTTTGAAATTTTTTTGGAATAATATTTTAGACGGCTTTAATTGAAAAGAATTAAAAAAATAAAAATAAACATTTTTAAAGTAAGGGGCCGTCCATAAATTACGTCACACGAATTTCAAGATTTTTAGAGTCCCTCCCCTTGTATCATACTCTGTCACATTAACATTGAGCTCAGCCCCGATTCTATAACTGGGCAAAATGGCCACATGCTCAGGGGTTTTGGCTCGTAAAGGGGGCTCAAGAGAATAGAGAAGATTGGGGGGGGGGGCAAGAGAATTTATAAGATTGGGGGGCGTACCTGTTTAATTTTCCCCATAGCGCCACGAGGGTTAAAACGAGCCTGATTGAGCCCCCCTGTAGTGTGACGTCACATTATCACTTTTATATCCTATAATTTAATAATTTAATAAAAAATTTTTTTTTTAAATTAAACGCAACTAAAATTTTCAGGTTGGAATAATAATAAGCTGAAATCTAAAAAATATACATTATTTGAAAATTTTTTAAATCTTTTAATTTGACTTTTATGACATCACAATTTTTAAGATTCCAGGACTCCCCTGTCACATTTTGTCACAAATCTGAGATGCCCCCTCCTCCCTTATTATGTGGCGTTATTTATGAACGGCCCCTAAAGCCTAGTCCACACTTGAATACGAAGTCGAGCGATTTCTGTATATAGACAATGTCGAGATACAAATTCACGTCTACACGTTTTTGGAACAAAATCGCAGAACATTCCCCATTTGTCTATATACAATGTCTTTAGACAGTTCCTATACATGTCTAGAGACAATCGCTCGACTTTGTATCCAAGTGTGGACTAGGTTTTACGGAACAGCAGTGTTCCGGGGAACAAAACAATGCCAATCAATTTATATAAATTTTCTAAAATCTCTATCTCAAAGGTCCTTTATCATATTTTATCAATTGTCTAATTCACATCGTTTCCATCCATCATGAAATATGAGCTTTGAATCCTAGGAATGAATCAATGTTGCGAGACATGAAAAAAACAAACGATAGACTCAAAAATTATTTTGTGTAAAATAACAATAAATTATAAAACAGAAGGAAAATATTTATTTCAAATTTTAATGGATTTATTAGAAAGTTTTAATGGAAAATGTCGATTAAAAAAAAATCTCTTGTAGCTGTTCCAAATACCATATATAATATGAAATGATTCTTTACCAATGTTAAATGAATTTGAAAATAGATGAAACGCATGAATAAATACGACCCATATATTCAATTGATTTTTTTAGCATATATCTACATATATTGAAAAATATTTAAACTATATTGAACATTTGATTTTTTGGAGTTTTGAACTCTACCCTCGTCAATAAACATCAGAATAAAACAAATCACGAACACGTTTATCTACTCTTATTAAACGAACAAAAATTGTTTATATATATTTGTATCATTGTTCTATTTTGAAAACGGCTTTACCGATTTTGATGAAACAAATTCTATTAACAAGTTTTGAGGATGAGAAAGCGATCTGGCTAAGTCTGGACCTAGACAAATTTAATCTTAATTGATCTTTTCTTAATTAAAGTAATTATTGATAGATGAAAATCTCAATAAAAAAGTTTGTTTACAATTTTTTTCAATTATGTTTTATTTTTAATTGGTTTTTTAATTTTAAAACCCACTAATAGGTTATAGCAAATATTAATATATTATATTAAAAATAGGAATTTTTTGTTTGTTTTTAATTAACAGGTGTCTAAATCATAACAAAACAGGTGTGTTTACAAATAAAGTGTGCTTTTTTTTATATAACTTGGAAACAAATCTTATTTAATTTTATGTTTTTATTTCAGATTCTATACGATTATTTTTTTTTATTATTATTTTCCTATTTATTTTTTTATAATGTTTATTATATATGAACGAATGTGGGCAAATTGGTGTACGAGTAAACAAATATACACATAATATGTAGACCATTAGAAAGCCAGAAATTCAAAAACTGGGAGGGGTGTGGGGTGAATGTGGGAGGTGCAGGTGGTGGGGTGCAGTTTTGGGGGATCCGGGGGTGGGAGGCGCGGTTGGAGTGGAGTGGGGCGGAGTGGGGAGGTACTGGTGGGGGCGAGGTGTGTGGTTTCGGGAGGGGGCGGGGGTTACCGTGCATCGCTCGGTGGCTCCAGGTACTTCATCTAAATATGCAAATTTATTCAGTTTTGTATTGTTTTGTACTGTGTTAGAAATTATGGCCTATTGAAAGAAAAAGAAGACGGGGATTACAATACGTCATTATATGGTGAATTAAAATATAGGTTCAAATTCGATCATTATTTTATAAAGACAAATTTATATTTTTCTACTTTAGTCCAGTCATATTGTGCTCAAATGGGCACCTAAGGGGAAAGTTTTGAGGTAGTTCTGGTTTTTTGCATATATATGTTTTTTGGGGAGCTGAATCAAAATCTGAGGCCCCCCACCAAAATTTCGTGTTGCAATATTGTAGAAAATGCAAAAAAGGTGAAATTTCCATTTTTTGGCGGTTTTTCTCTTAAAACTCGAAAACTATCAACTTTTCGTAAATAACCTTCCTATTCAAAATGAAAGTGCATAAAATTTCCTACAAATTTTATTATTTAGGTTTTTTCTTCGACCAACCGTTCGGACTCAAGCGGAAAATCCAATTTTTCGACCTCGGCAGCCCACTGGATTACCCAAAAACTCGCACTTTTTTCGATATTTTCCCATTTTGACCATAAAGGAGCACGTTTTAAACAAAGACCACTCTATACATTTTTAAACTAGATTAAATTTGCAATTTTCCTTCATAAAATGAAAACCAGTCATCATAGAAACTTTATTCTTATCTCATTCTCTAGGAAATTTTATTGACTTCAACGATTAATTGAACTACTTTTTTGATAAAACTCTTAGATTTATGATATCCAGCATTTTCCATGACACATTTATGAGGATTGGGATCATATCCTGTGATGGAAAATGCTGGATATCTATAAATCTAAGAGGTTTATCAACAAAGTGGTTCAAATAAACATTCAAGTGAATAAAATTTTCTAGAAAATGAGATAAAAATAAAGTTTTTTAGGATGTGGGGTTTTCATTTTACGAAGGAAAATTGATATTTTTTGCAAAAAATTTCAGTTTTTCAAAACTTCAACATCATTTCGGCACGGATTACCATTTATCCAATTAAGATGAAACTTTATTTATATTGTAGCAAATTTAATCTAGTTTAAAAATGTATAGAGTGGTCTTTGTCCAAAACATGCTCCTTCATGGTCAAAATGGAAAAATATCGAAAAAAGTGGGAGTTTTTGGGTGATCCGTGCAGCCCCTGCTGAGGTCGAAAACTTTGATTTTGCGCTTGAGCCCGAACGGTTGGTCGGAGAATAAAATCTAAATAATAAAAGTTGTAGGAAGTTTTATGAGATTTCATTTTGAATAGGAAGGCTATTTACGAAAAATTGATAGTTTTCGAGTTATAAGCGAAAAACCGCTAAAAAATGGAAATTTTCACCTTTTTTTGCATTTCCTGCAAGTTGCTTCACGAAATTTTGGTGAGAGACTCAGATTTGGATTCAGCGCCCCAAAAAAACATATATATGCAAAAAATCAGAACTACACCAAAACGTTCCTGATAAAAACACAATTTGACTGGACTACTTGCTAAACATCAATTCTTTATCCATTTTTTCTTTATAATACATTTAAGTACCTGGAGGCACCGAGCGATGCTCGGTAACTTCTTCCTTCAGTTAAAACTTTTATTTTAATATTATTTTTAATTTAAAATTCTGATAAAAAGGTCAATTTTTATTTGAGAGCCGTTTTCAAATTAAAAAAAATACAAATATATATAGTATTCGCCCACTGTACCCCACCCCCTAAACCTCGCCCTACCCCCGGATCCCCTACCACTGCACCCCACCTCCTGCACCTGTTTTGATTCAACCATATGATTCATTTTTATTCATCCAATTGTTAATAAATCAAACCTATCAAAATGTGTTGTTTTTTCAGAAAATTCAGACCTGCTTATGCGAAATATATTTTTAAATAAATTCTTGATTATTTTTTATTCTATTAAATAAATAAAGTTATTTATAAAAACAATTATAAAACGTTTATTAATATTTCTAACGTTTAGGTTGAACAAAATATGTTAAAATCCACAATCACAATTCTTCTTCAAGGCTTTTTAGAACAATGAATTAAGGCAACCCATTGTCTGCCTGGGCACAAAAGGAAAAGGGAAACCTTTTTTAAAACCCTAAGAAAGGGATTTGTCTACCTGAGAATAATTAATTTGATTACGAAAAAACCCATCAAAAACAATTTTGTCGAAGGTGAGTCCGTGACAGATCGAATCGTCACCCCAAAAACCCCCTAACCCGTGAATTTCATCAAAATAGGTAGAGTCGTTTTCAAAATAGAACCAAGATACAAATATATAAACAAATAAATATACAATTTTTGCTCGTTTAATAAGAGTAGATAAGAAAAATATTAGGAAAAGAGGCAGAATGGATAATTTACGATATTGTCTGGTGGTAGAGGAGGCTATTGATTTACGAACTCGGCGTAGCTCCTTCATTGAAATTAATGTATAGAGTCTCTGTGAAATGTGACCATGATGACATCTGGGTCCCTTCTACTAATTTAATTTGTCTTTAAATGAATATATTCCAAGCTTTCTTGTTGCTTGTTTCAAATGTCTTCTCTGGTTAGAGAATTCATCTAATATGATTATACGTTTGTTATTCAATTTGCCTAACAATTATTGAACTTAAATAAGAGGTCTTTCAAAGCTCATCTGACATAGCAATCCAATCTATTAACTAACCATAATCACCTTTTACTTTCACATTTATATTCTATAGAATATAATGGGGAAGTATTACGATGGTCAGTCTGGATCCTGACTCTTTGAGAGCTTGTATCTAAGAGATGAAAAAAGTTAATTTCATTTTCTAACTTCTAGGTGGAAGAAATCGATACCCTTAATAGTTGGAAACCAGATATAAATAGGACATACAACCGGAAACTATGGTCCCCAGGAGACAAAAAGGGGTCCAAAATTCATTGCTCAGTGGGTATGTACGTATGTACCCCCCTGCGTTTCGCAACCATAAGTCTCAGAGCTACGAAATTCGAAACTTAATCTCGATATAGGCTAGAAGGAGTACAGCAAGTTTTTCGTTGAAATCGAAACACCGGAAGTTGACATTTACATGAAAGATTTTTGTGATTTTCTCAAAAACTGCCCCAAAGATTTTTTTAAAATTGGTGTTTTTATCAAGCGTCATAAGTTGTGTATAAATTTTAATCCGATTGATATAAGAGAAGAGGATAGATCAGGAGTGTCGCAAAATAAATATTTTAATCCTTCATATCTCGGATATGGTCAGTCGCAGAGCTTTGGGATTTGAATCTTAAGCTAACTAGAGGCTAGAAGAAGTACCTCAAGATTTTGGCTAAAATCGAAGAACCAGAAGTACATGTTTACTAGATGATTTTTGGTATTTTGCAATTTCGTCTTTTTTCCTGTATTCTCAAAAAGGCTTGGGGGGAACAGACATATTGACAAAACAGTAATTATCTCGAAAAATATAATTTTTTTTTAATGATATTGATGTGAGAAGGAGATACACCAGAAGGTCCATCCCCTAAAGGCCTCTATGGGCTGGCCCCTCCATCGTGAAAAGAACAGAGTAGAAGGAAAAGAAGCCGGGATCACGAGCCAAATCTCAGAAAGTTAGATATAGTCCAATTTACTAAGTTTTTAGGGGCTTCGAGCAGTGGTAAATTCTCCGCCCGATGAATTAGGTTAAATTTATCTCCCACTTAATTTTTATTACCAGACCCTATACTTACAGAAAAAATGTCTGGATATAGCCGGGAATCGAACCCGAGACCTCCGGGTTGCCAGCCAGTTATGCTGACCATTACACCAGGTAGGCGGACATCTTCGATGTTCACTTATTAGGGCTTTTTTGTAGACCGAAATGCCATGGTTTCGCCCAATTTATTTAATCAAAATAGTTTCAGACGTTTTTGAGATATTTCGAAAAAACGAAGCAAAAAAACACACTTTTTTCATATCCGATTACAATACTTGACCATACCATGTATGGTAAATAAAAAAAATAAATAAAAACATTTGGTAAGGTTTAAAAGAACACTAGAATATTATTATCGTCTTATTTACGTTTGTACGGAACCTTAAAAACGTAGGGGAAAACCAGCCGTGTGCCAGCCAATCAGAATTTCAAAGTGTTTAGCCTGGCGCCTTCTCTTCTCCTGAGAACTCTCTTTTCATCCCTATTTCATTAAAAAAATGTTGTTGTTTTTAAGAGGACAATTTTTATTTATAATAAAAAATGCAAGTGGCATTTCTGGAAGTGTAACGTTGCGTCTCTTAACTAAACTAAAGAGGGGACCTCTCTCCATTAAGGAGAAGAGCTCCATTCAATTTTCTTTGTAATGAGATAATAAATAATAAATAATTAAAGCGAGGGCCAAGCACCTCTCTCTCGGGCGCAAATGATTGCATCGCCTCCTCCTTTTGATGATGATGATGTTGACTTCTCTCAATTTCGTCCCTGTCTGTGCTTAAAAGCTTAATTAAGCCATTGCAGCAGCCACTCTCCAAATGACAATTTTGTTTATCTCATTATCTTAAAGAGGGAAGGCTGCTGGGTGCTCTGGGTTCTCCAGAAATGATTTTCTTTCGTTTCATAATATAGTACCTGGAGGCACCGAGCGATGCACGGTAACCCCTGACCCCCCCTCCCGAAACCACACACCTCGCTCCCACCACTGCACCCCCACTCCGCCTTACCCCACCCCAACTGCGCCTCCCACCCCCGGATCCCCACAACTGCACCCCACCTCCTGCACCTCTCACATCCACCCCACCCCGCACCCAATTTTTGCATTTCTAGCTTTCTCATGGTCTACATATTATGTGTATATTTGTTAACTCGTACACCAATTTGCCCACATTCGTTCATATTGATAAACATTATAAAAAATAAATAGGAAAAAAAATAATAAAAAAAATAATCGTATAGGATCTGAAATAAAAACATAAAATTAAATAAGATTTGTTTCCAAGTTATATAAAAAAAAGCCACTTGAACCACTTTATTTGTAAACAAACCTGTTTTGTTATGATTTAGACACCTGTTAATTAAAACAAACAAAAAATTCCTATTTTTAATATAATATATTAATATTTGCTATAACCTATTAGTGGGTTTTAAAATTAAAAAACCAATTAAAACTAAAACATAATTGAAAAAAATGTAAATAAACTTTTTTATTGAGATTTTAATCTGTCAATAATTACTTTAATTGAGAAAAGATCAATTAAGATTAAATTTGTTGAGGTCCAGACCTAGACAGATCGCTTTCTCATCCTCAAAACTTGTTAATAGAATTTGTTTCATCAAAATCGGTAGAGCCGTTTTCAAAATAGAACAATGATACAAATCGATATATAAATATACAAACAATTTTTGCTCGTTTAATAAGATTAGATATTATCATTTTATTGTATGCTTTAAAAATTCTAGAATAAAATTATAATAATATTTTTTTGCAACGAAATTTTCTCTGAGAGAGAAGGACTGGCAGAAATTTTAATTGAATGTAATGGAAGGCAGCCCAGGGGTAGTGAGGAAAGAAAAAATTAACACATATCAAATAAGTGGTGTAATTTATTGAAATCTTTCCCCCTTTCCTTTCAAACCGACGTTTCGGAGGATTTTTCCCTCCTTCTTCACGGTCTACAAACCAATATTACAAAATTATAAAAACGGGGTTGGTCATCATTCATTTCAACAATAAAATAATACACAACATGCGCGGACTGAGGGTCATAATTTTGATTTTGAAAATTTTAATATAATTGACTATGAAAAAATAAAACAAAACGTTTTTTCAAGGAATCGTGTTTCATACAACAAAGCCTGAATAACACAGTAAATCACAAGGTAGTCACGGGTTTTTTAATGAGGGAGTACAAAATTTTAATAGAAATGACAAAAAATAAACATTTTGTTTTTTTTATTAATTAATTCCGTGTGTCAAAAAAACGTAGACAATATTGTGGTCGTTAACCTTCCCTTGACTGGTTATTAACTGGTTCATATTAAATTTAAACCAGCTCGAGTACTGATTATTTTTTGATTTTTTAAATTTCATTCGGACTTCATTGTAAAGAGATGTAAATAATTGTATATACTCGTATGTTATCTCATTTTGAATTTATATATATATATATATATATATGTGTTTTGTTTAATCAAGCTTTTATCAATGTTCTGTACAAACTGATGGGGTCGGCACATTGGTGGGGGAATGGGTGAGTACCTTTTGACATCTGTAATTAATAATAACTCACTGACTTGCCTATTGTGTGGTCCCACAGTTTCCACTGAAGAAGAGATGCCGAAAGCGCTCTCGAAATATTTGGATTAACCATTGGAATAATAAAATAAATTACTGGAAAGAAGCAATTCAATTTATTTATCCTTTAACAATAAAAAAAATAATAATAATACAATTATAAATACAATGTAAATAAGCAGATTATCAATAAAAAAAATATATAATTTACTCACTTCAAAGGGTCAATGAATGAAACAAATAAAATGTTTCCTTCTTCTCTCCACAGTAAGTGTTCAAAAACGTACTTCTTTTTTACGCATCTGTCTTGGAAGGGGTATGGTCTATATATGTTAGATTCCAAAGCCATTTATCTATCTAATTAAGAAAATGAGGGAAAAAAATTGTTTTTCTATGCCTTTGCTAAAAAAGAAGAAAGTTTTGAACACTACTCTGGAGAGAAGAAGGAAACATTTTATTTGTTTCATTCATTGACCCCGTTGAAGTGAGTAAATTATATATTTTTTCTATTGATAATCTGGCTGTTTACATTGTATTTATAATTGTATTATTTTATTGTTGAAATGAATGATGACCAACCCCGTTTTTATATTTTTTTAATATTGGTTTGTAGACCCTGAAGAAGGAGGGAAAGATCCTCCGAAACGTCGGTTTGAAAGGAAAGGAGGAAATATTCCAATAAATTACACCTTATTTGATATGATTGAAAAGTTTTTGTTTTGCCGAGAGTAGCAGAGTTGTTGATTCACAAAGAGAAACAAATAGGTTGTCCTTTGCTTGATGCAAATAAACATACACACATATATATCGAGATGATATATCTGTATATATATATTATTTATTTGTTAGTTTCGGAAGACTTGGTCTTCATCATCAGTCTTTTTTAATTATAAATGTTGTTTTTCTATGGAGTCAATATCGTATGCATATTGAAAATGTGATGTTCTTTTACTGGTTGGCAGCTTAGAACTAAAGACATTATTTTTGGTTTCACATTCAAATATAACCATATGTTTCCCTTTCTCCTTGTTTTACAAAGAGATAGGCTGACAATGAAAGGGGGTGGGGTTTGTTTTTCTTTTTTCTTTTATCTTGTGTTAGCAAATATCTTACATCAAATTGCTATTTGATAATTCAATTTGGCTGTTCAAACAAAGTTTTGAATTTTTATTGAATGATTTCAATTTCTAACTGATTCAATTGCGCTAATTAATTTTGGGTTTCTTTCTCCTTTTATTAATCTAATCCCTGTGCCTTCTGGGGAAGAGTGATTGTTTGAATTTAAATGTATAAATCCTTTGTCGAGATATGACCATGATTACACTTCAACTGCTGAAACTTTCTGTCTTGCTTCTGTTACATCTTCCATGATTGCCTCCGATGTTTTTTATTTGTGTACAAGATTAAGTCCAACAAGGTGAATTGTCCTGATCTTAAAGCCTGTTTCAATTCATAACTCAAATTATGTACTTAGAAATAGACTACCTTTTTATCCAGAAGTACCATCCACCCGGCACTCTGAGGCTAATCCAATATTCAGATTAAGTAGTTGTTATAACAATTTATCTAAACAACTAGAAAACCCCTTGGATTTCTCATTGAACATTAATAGAGTCGCAGTCTTGTTCAAAATGTTGACCCTAGTCTACAAGTAACTATTTTATCATTATGTTTCATCACATTTCCTATTATCTTATATTATTTTTATTTCTCCATTGTTATTTAACATATACTCTATCATTATTATATTAATTTAATAATGATTAGCACTGTCTATTATTGTTAATTTTATTTTATTCAATAATTATTGTATATATATTAATGTATAAGGCATTGTAGCAAACTGAAAATAATAAATAATCTAAATAAATAAACTAAATAAATAAAATGTTCCGCAAAAGATTTTTCATTCTTTTTATTTTTAAAATCCCTAATATGTTCATTTAATCGAATTTCCAGATTCCTCTCTGTTTTCCCTACGTAGATCGCTTCGCAATCTTTGCATTTCAAACTATAAACCCCTTCTTTTTCTATATTTGGTAATTTGTCTTTTTTATTTGAACCCTAAATTTTTTCCTAGAGTAATTGGAGTTTTGAATACTGTGTTGAACCCTAATTTTTCCATTTTTTGCTTTTAATTTTTCCGAAATTTGTCCATAATATGGGAGAACTATCTTAGGATTTTCTTTTCTTTTTCATTCTTTTGTGAATATATTGATCCCAGGAATGATTTTTATTTGATGTGTTAATTTTTTCTTTCCCCACTACCCCTGGGCTGCCTTCCATTACAATCAATTATAATAATATTTTTCATGATACCGAATAGATTAGTGATTTTATTAAACTGCTAGCTGCAAAGCCCGCTTTCTGCCGGCATCTTGCTGATCAGGCGCTACGCCCCCTGGTCTCTGTAGTGGGTTTTAAATTCAATATATAATTGAAATTTTTTACACTCAAAATATTCTCGATTGTTCAAATCATTAATATAATATACAGGGTTGGGCATAAGGATCTACCCAATTTTGAAAAGGTATAAAAAAAATGAAAAAATTCAACTAGAAAAAAAATGAATATATTTTTTAAAAGAACATAAAATAGTTATTTTTTTAATGTGTTTTAAACATTATCAGACAAAAAATAGGGGGGGGGTCAAAAATGAAAATTCTAGCCCTTTCGACTAAAATCAACCAAATTTTGTACACATATTCAGTGGGCCCCAAAAAGGCTAGAAATGCAAAAACTAAACACCCAAAATGGGGGGGGAGGTCAAAAATGAAAATTCTAGCCCATTATTATTAATTCATATGGGTCGAGAAATGGCGAATGAAGACATATGAGAGTAAATCTCAACAAATAACCTTCTCTTTAAACAGAAAAATAAGTTTCCCGATCATGATAAATAATAAAACCATTCCTCAAAGTTCCTGCATAAAATACCTAGGACTTCACCTAGACTCAAAGCTCACCTGGAGGGAACACATTAAAAAAAAAAAAAAAAAAAGAAATGGACCTTAAAGTTCGACAAATGCTCATCGGCAGAAAAT
This sequence comes from Forficula auricularia, assembly GCA_024734495.1. Taxonomy (NCBI): domain Eukaryota; kingdom Metazoa; phylum Arthropoda; class Insecta; order Dermaptera; family Forficulidae; genus Forficula; species Forficula auricularia. The sequence continues at coordinate 6,398,964 of JALMQS010000092.1, read as the reverse complement.
CTCCGACTTCACTAGAAAATAAACTTTTAATTTATAAAGCGATTATAAAGCCTATTTGGACCTACGGAATTGAGCTATGGGGCTGCTCATGTAAGTCCAATGTAAATATAATACAGAAATTTCACTCTAAATTCCTTAGAATAATTACTGATGCACCTTTGCTTATCTCAAATAAAATACTCCACAAAGATCTTCGAGTGCCCTTTGTAAAAGAAGTCATCAGAAAAAGAGCCAACATCCACGTTGGAAAATTGGCATCGCATCCTAATCAGACCCTCCACTCATTTGTGCGGATCCCCGAAAGAAGACGTCTGCAAAGAAGATTGCCCAAGGACCTCCACAATCCTGAATAATAACAAATTTATGTAAATTTTTTTTTTATTTTTCATTTTCTTGTCCAAATTTTCTTTGGCCACCGACTCTCTGGCATACGCCGCAGATGACCGTACCATAAGAGACGTTTGGTTTCAATGGTGTCCAATATCGTCCCATCCACCTCCATTATCTCTCTCACTGTTTCGTTCCTGATATGTTGGATTCGCGATATTCCTGCAGACCTCCTCCAGAAGTCCATCTCCAGGGCACACATGTCTTGAAGCATTGCGTTTATTTATTTCCCATATCTCTGATCCATAATTTGCGATGCTCTCTATTATTGTTCTGTATATAGACATCTTATTTTTTTTTGATATTTTGCGGCTCCACAGTACTGGGTTTAGCTGCTTTATTGCTCTCCTACTTTGGTTTATTTTGTTCCTTATGTCTACGTCGCTTCTCCCTGAATCCGGGAATGTCACGCCCAGGTACTTAAAGCTACGACAATTACTAATGATATTATTCTAGAGAATAAGGTCTCTTCCCTGATCTCCAAAGACTAGGTATTCGGATTTCTGGAATTTAATCTCCAGTCCCCACTTCTCATATTCCTCCCTCAGCTTCCTCACCATGTACGAGGAATCTTCCTCATCTGCAGCGATCATCACTTGGTCGTCCGCGAAAAGGATGGTGTAGAGCGGAATCATCCCCTATCTGAATTCCCATATTACTGCATTTGCGCTTCCAGTGTTCTAGTGCGGCCTCGAGATATAGTTTGAAAAGAGTAGGCGCAAGAGAGCAACCCTGGCGCAGGCCCTTCGAAACTTCAAATTCCCCAGCTACTTCCTTCCCCAGCTTGATTGCGCTTGTACATCCCTCGTACAGTCTTCTGGTGGCCCTGATGTAGGCGCTGTTGATACCTTGTGATTTCATGCTGTCCCATAGCTTGCCTAATGGGACGGTATCGTTCGCTTTTTGGAGTTCGATAAACGTTAGGTCGGTAGGTCTGTTGCGAGTCATTCTCTTCTCGGGTCTTCAACACAAATATTCCATCCACGCATGATCTTCCTACTCTAAATCCGTTTTGTTCTTCTGATTTGCGCATTTCCTCTTCGAGCCTACGTTTCAGAAGTCGACCATATAGCCTGGCTAATGAGCTAATTACGCTGATACCTCCGTAATTTTTGCAATTCTGACGATTTCCCTTCTAAAGAGTTAGTGTTATGTAGGCCTTTTTCCAGTCCGCTGGTACATCTTCTCCCCGCAGGCATTTATTAAAAATAGATGTTATAATCTCAAGCACTCTTATGGGGGCGGCCTTAACTAGCTCGATCGAAATACCACCCGGGCCAGGTGCTTTGCCGTTCTTCATGCCTTTAAGGGCTTCCAGTATCTCTTGGACACTTATTTCTCTAGGTGATATCGGTGTTATGCCTTCTTCGTCTGGGTTAGATCCGCTATTTACCACAAATCGGCTCGGGTCCCCGTTAGCAGCGTCTTGTAGTAACTGCTCCATGTTTTAATATCTATGAGGTTCATTCATCTTTATTATGCGTTCTTAGGCTCTTAAGAATCTCCCATGCTTTATTGGCTCTTGTGTTGCCCATACATTTATTTACTTCCGAGCAAGCATTCTCCCATTGTTGGTTTTTGGCTCTGTTTACGAATCTTTGGGCCTCCTTTCGAGAATTGTCGATAATAAATTAAAAAAAAAAAAAAATATTAATTGCTAATGGGCCTAAATTTAAGAGGGGGTTTCTTTTCGTAAATAATTATAAATTATTTTAATTCAATATTAAATATAAGAGATGTGGTCAGGTGTATAGTATGGTAAAGTCATGTGGATGGCTATATCAGTTTATTTCATTAATAAAATAACTCACGTATTGCTATAACAAATTCTAACCGCCCGCTCGATGACTTGAACTAAGTCTAACACCATTTATCTACTTTAGAATTAGAAGTAGAAACCCCTTAAAAAACACTGGTAAATTTTAATTAATTTTTTTATTTTTTCTTTGACTGGTCCAGCCAACAACATTTCTTTCATTTTCATCAGAAGTAATATATTTTTTTCAAAAGTAGAAATATATTCAAAGGATTGATAAGAGAGATTCTACTCTTTATTTTTTTTTTTATTTAGTTTTTAACTTAATTTTTTTTCACTATGTATTTTAACTTTTTCGAGGGTGCACGCTTATAATCAAGGCCATAATTAAGAGAGGGATAAACTCGTTCTTTTGATGGCAACACACTTGATTTATTAGCACCAAAACTTCTATTCATTAAATATGTTTTTTTTTCCGGTAATATAGAGCTCGCTATATTTCAAAACATATCTTGATTTATTTTAGCTGATTATGGATATCCTAATATATATATATATATATATACCCCCCACTTGGCAAAGTTGGCCGGTTTCTAATTTAGCATAAACAATGTTTAATTAAAAACTCATCTTCCTCTTGACTTATCATTAGTCAGTGCATACCGAAATACGATTAAAAAAAAAAGAATTTAATTTCCCTAAAAAATTAAAGGAACACACTTTGTTCTTTCTCTCTCTCGGATTGCATTTAACCAGTATCTTTCGGTGCATTACACCCACTAATTAGAAAATACCTGCCTATTCAAGAATTAATTTGAAAATCCTTTAATTCATAGAATTAGTTCTGCATTTTTTAATTGAATGTTGGTTTTTTTTTTAGTTATTAAGCAACATCGTAATCAATATTCTTAACAGCTTTGAATATTTTTAATCTCTTCATTAATTAAATAAAAAAAGCATAGAAAATTAACAGTTTGTATTTATGCTTTATAGGCCATAATGTGTGTTTTTTTTTCTAATAAATAACATAATATGCAATCTTCAAAGACGTCCTAAGAATAACAAATTTCTTTTCTCGGCTTAATCAAATTCTTCTTCTTAATGTGCCATGTCCGGTTTCCCAAGCCTTATCTGGGGAATATTCTTTTAATTAGTAACGTCCTGAGAAATTATTCATTGAGGTGGTTTTCATAAACCGTTACATTAGCAACTACAATGCTCTGACAAACTGACTGACAGATAAACATTCTATCGACACTAATAGGGACCGTGCGTTAAACATACAGGCAGCACTACTACCGAAGGTAGCGCTCTCTTGTCTTTATTTATTCAAATAATTTGGGGAAATTGGGGCAAATATTCTTTTATAGTATATATCATTGATAAAAGAGTGCACGAAGCCTTCTCTTTGTCTTGGGCGTTAAATAAATCATCCCCCAAAGCTTACATTTTCGTCGCCAGTTGGCGCTAAAGTCCCTATAGAGCAGCCAGCGGTCGGGGAACTGGGGTAAATTACCCCAAATGGGTTAACAATAAAACTATCGGAGGTAATAAGGACATTTTTAAAATTTTCTATTTTGTAAACTATTATAGTATTTTCACTTTGATAGCTTTTCCAGGAATTAAAAATCGTAAAATTAATAAAAGTTAAAAAAAAAATACGAAAACATTAATAAAAGTTAAGCGATTTTTGTCACGATGATTGTTCGCAATTTTTTTTCTTTTAACAAAGTCTAAAAAGCAGTCAGTTGAGCCCGGCAAGAACATGAAATCGGCTGTATTTAAATTGCGCTCACGTCAAAAAGTCCTAATTTTGAAGTCATTTTAGCGAAAATGAAACAACCTCATTTTTTTAAAACGTAAAAGCGTTTGAATTATGTTAATGTTTACAATTTTAATGTACTTACAGATAGTTTTCATGTAAATTCCAATTAATTCAATAAATAATAAATAATATACATTTATATTGCTTTTTTTGCTTTTCAGAATGTAGGGGTAACAGCGACCTAGGAAAAAATATTTTGGGGTAATGGTTAAAAAAAGTTCCCCGACCTCTGCTATAGAGTCATATTTTTCTTTTGAATAGCAGCTCCGGATCGGGGAGATGGGGGGGGGGGGGGGGGGCAGGAGGGGCACGTGCCCCTGCCGGCAAATTTTAAGAAGCGGCACATTTCGGGATGCGGGAAATTTTTTCTAATGTAATTTTAATGGTGGTAAAATTTAAATGATTTATTCTTCACACTATAAATCCATATGGTTGTTTATTATAACTCATTTACTATTTTTTATCATACTTTACTTGTTTAGTACCGTATAGCATTTGGGGACGGGGGCCAGCGGAAAATTCAAGCTTGCCCCCTCTGACAAAATACCTAGATCCGGCTCTGATGAACGGAACTCTAAATGAAAAAACTAAAAAAAAAACACTTTTGTCAGTAATGCACTAAAAAGTACAAATTTATGTTGAGTTTGGACCAAAGAGGGCTATAATTTTCAAATTTCGTCCCCCCCTCCCTTGTTAATTTTTCAGCTCGATTGTTTAAAATTATTGTATTGTCATCGGTTCTTAATAGGTATTAGTACAAGATCCCGACTTAGTTCGACCTTCATCTATCGAGTTTCCTAATGAAATTAATATTTTGATAATATAATGTATTAATAAACAAAACTTTAATAGGGTCAACATCCAATTTCCCTGCATAAGTACAGATAGACAGGATATCAACAGGTAACTTCGAATTAGTATTTTGTAGTTATATAGTTTCCTTTATTGTTATAATATGAAAATGTAGATAATTTTATTGTGACCACGGTATTATTTGGTGATACCTAACTACATTTATGTAATAAAATCAACAGCTTAGATTTTTTATTAAAAATAGCTATGCAGAGAAGTTGGATGTCGACCCTATCAAGTTTTGTTTATTAATACAGTATATTATCAAAATATTAATTTCATTAGGAAACTCGATAGGTGAAATTCGACCTAAGTAGGGATCTTAGACTATATGTAAATATTCGATTTAATCGGACGCCTTGAAGGTGGTGAAAATTACATTGAAAGATTCCTTTACATTGATACATACATATAGGTCAGCCCGAGGGGTAAACCGCGATTGGAATTAGGTGTACACGTCTTTGGAATTATGTGGAATTACTTTGGAATTCATTAGATAATGTCCCTTCATCTATTGTCTTCTACTTGGAAATAAAAGTGGAAGAGGAAGTAGGTGTACACGATATTAGGTCGCGGTTCACCCCTCGGGTCAGTCTAATAAAAGCGTTTTAAAAAGATAAAGTTTGCCGCTCTAGTGTATTGAGATTTGTGGTTTTGTGTTTTTGCAGATCGCGGACTCATGGTGCAGCCCCCCTCGACCTGGAGCTGGCGTTTGGGGGCGGCGGGCCATCCACCTCTGCATGGTACCACCATCATCCACACCATGCAGCCGCCCCGCCCCCGCCCCCGCACAATCCCACGCCGCCTCCGGGCATCTGTCCATCGACTGGCACGAGCGATGTGTCCAATTACAACTGGAATTGCACCGATTTCGACATCAGGCGGGACGCGTGCGCGACATGCTCAACGATAAGGTAAGACACGCACGCAAACAACACCGATCGAGAAAAAAAAAAGGGAACTCAATTCCAAACAAAACTAATTTAGAAAAATACAATTCCAGAAGTTTATTTATTATTGACTTGATTCGGTTTCGTCTGAATCAAAGAAGATTTTAGATTAAAGGGAGGAAACAATTCAAATTGAAATGCGACGTTTTTTATACTACAATAACAAACGGACTTGATTTCTATCACAACATGTCATTCATATTACTTAATTAAACATTAAAAAATAATCATGAATAAAGGCATGTTTATTATATCATCATCATCATTGAGTATACAGTCCTAAGACTGGTTTGATGCAACAATCCGTCTCCACTCGACTCTGTCCCCCGCCAGCTGTTTGACCTCTCTAAATGTCTGGCATCCCATATCCCCAATTATTTGGTTTAAATATTCTAATCTGGGTCTTCTCCTTCCTCTTTTCTTTCCCACCTCCCCCTCCAAAATATATATCCCTAAGCAGTTTCCCATGTCTCAGTGTGTGCCCCATCATCTGACCTCTTCTCTTCTTCAGGCTCTTCCAAAAGGTTCTTCTTTCTCCGATTCTTCCAAGAACTTCTTCATTTGTAATTTTATCCATCCATTTGATATTCATCATTCTTCCGTAACACCACATTTCGAAAGCCTCTAATCTCTTTCTCTCCGCTTTTCTAATTGTCCAGGTTTCACACCCTTACATGGCTATGCTCCATACATATATCTTCAATAGCAACTTCCTGTTTTCTAAGCTGATTCAGAAGGAGCATAGTAGAATTTTGATGCATTCCTGGCTCGTTTGTTCTTTTTTTGTACATACTAGGACCTTGGTTTTATTCTTGTTTATTTTCATTTTGATTTCTTCTATTAGGATTTGGTTAATTCCATTCAGAGCGTCCTCTAATTCTTTTTTATTGCTTCCTAGAAGGGCAATGTCATTGGCAAATCTTAACATAGCGATCTTTTGACCTTGGATTTCGATACCCGTATCAATTTTGTATTTGAATTCTTTGAGTTTATTATATACGATGGTGGAAAAAAGTGGAACATTGATTCGGTGATTGGATGTGAAAAGAGGTCCTGTCGCTGATCTCGTTGACATCAACCCTAATTTCCGGAGACGTCTTCTGCTAGCCCAAACACTTAGGTTGCCTTGTCGAGTTTGTAGAAGGCGCTGTTGAATTTGAGCTGCTGTACAATGCCGATCCCTCAATACCTTCAATAGTATGAATCGGTCATCTCTCTCATTTGAAGCTCTAAATTCGAGCAGATCCCGGTCTCCTGGCATAAGAGTTTGTTTCTCTATATTGTTTTCCAGCTCTGTGGAACTCTGTCCAACCGACGGTAAGTCGTGAAGCGACATGTCGATTCGATCTTCCATCATTTATTAGAGCTACATACAGCTTGAGCTACTCCTCGGTCTTTAGAGCCATTATAAGTTTAGACAATATTTCAAATGAAATGAAATTAAAAGATGAGATATTCAAAGCGAACTGATAAACATTAAAATATTCAATTTAATTCGATATTAGACGATAATCATTTAATACAATTCAATAAAGGGATCAGATTTCAAACCTGAAAATTTATGCTAGTTTAAATAAATTAGATTTTAAAGGGTTTAAATTAAAGTAATACATTGTTTCTCTCTAAAAATGCTTAAAAATATTTGTACAATCACAGAATGTATTAAAGGTTTAAATAAATATGTTTTTTCTGAAATAAAACTAAATTGTGTTCACACTTCTTTTGTACCACAGTGTATAACTCAAGCGTTTGAGCGAGTGAGTAAATAATAACAAAATCAATTAAAACTATTAGTAATTAAATCAGTAATTAAGTTATGCAATTACTAACTGTAATTAAATTCCAGAATTAGTTGATATCGGTACTTCTGCAGTATTTTATCAGATTTTCTCTCCCATTAGGGCACTCTATGAATTTAGATCTTGACACTGTTTCTTCTCCCAGGTATCTCATTCTAAATTCTCAGAATAGAACAAACCGAAACATAATGAAAAACGTCTTCTTCTTCTCCCAGATTACACAATCAGCACTTCTTTATTTTCTTAGAGTAGGAGTACTTATTCAAATAGAGCAGTTCACCCCTCATTTGTAGCAGCCAGTGTTATTATCCAATTAATTATTAGTATCTTCCTTATATTTTGTATCTTGGTAATTGCGGCGTTTTGTTCTACAATAAAACTTTGTATAGTGAACATCGAAAAATTTATATTTGTGAAGGTGTCAGGGAAAAAGGACCATATCTTCACCGGGTCAAAATCGAGCTAATGAGCATTTTCTGTTTCTTGAGAAACGACTGAACAAAACCGCTTTTTCTCCCACCCAAAAATTCCGAATATTAACTCAGTAATGAATTTTTGAATATTTAGAAGGAAAAACGTAATTTTGAGTTATAGCCGTTTAAATTTTGACAATTTTTAAACAGATAAAAATAGGGCATTTCTTTCGGAATGAACGTTTTCTGTGCTGAATTCAAATATGTAAGAAAAAATTCTACCCACATTTAACTCACAATTTTGCGCCATTCCTGAAACTGGTTGGTGAAGATAAGGGCCCTTTGCCCTGACAACTTTACATTTTACGAGATATTAATTATTTTGTCAAAATGGCCTGTTAGCAGTGAGTGCGTGTTTAGCATATTTTGTGTACAGTCTAGCTCAAAAACGGACGAAATTTTATTTCTAGATATTTTATTTTGAGATTAAGAGATTTTTGTTGAAATCTAACCAATTATTAGGTAGGGGGGTTAAAATTTGAACACTTTATCCGATTTTTTCTTATAATACCTAGGGACTGTAACTCGTTTCCCGCGTCTATTTATCCCGCGACATGCGACCTTCATTTTTTCGAGTCTTTCAACCCCGTAGACTGGTCTATTGCAGTTAGACCTTATTGCATAAATGCTTTAAAAAAACAAAAAAACAAACTACTAATATTCTCCCTCAAAATAAATAAATTAACACCCTCACAAGCTTCAATTTATTCTGTTGTAAATCTGTTAAAAAAAATAAGGAAATTGGAATTCATCCAGAAGACTTGCAATACACTCTGGAATGTCACAGAACATAGTCGGAAAATTATTAAATTATTAATTTTTATTAAATTATTTATTTAATAATTTTTTATTAAATTATTTATTTAATAATTAAATATTTGATCATTATTATTTGATAATTAAGTTGAATAATTGTTAAGAATAATTATTATTTGAATTTTTTTGAGATCTAATTGATTTAATATTTTGTTTGTTTGATGTCGTATAAAAAATAGTTCTAATGAAAGTTGTTCAGTTTTTTTTTTTGTAAATTTAGGCAATGTAAAGAAAAATATAGGTATCTATTTAAAAAACAGAAGTTGACCTTGAAATACCCTTGAAACCTTGTTACAATAGCGTAGTTTAGTTTCCCCCTCGATATAAATAAACTTGTATTTTAATTTTTTTTTCATATAATGCACTGTTTTTGAGTTATAAGACTGTCTCAAGATAAAAAACTCACCCGGTATATTACATACTCTACCAGTTACAGTTGCAATTACAGTATTGAAAAATCATTTTCTAAGTTAAAATTGATTAAGAATTATTTCAGGTCAACTATGCCTCAACCAAGACTGAGCAATTTATCCATTATTTCTAAAGAATCTGAAATATTAGAAAATTTAGATACTAGACAAATAGATAATAGCTGATTTCGCAAGTATAAAAGCAAGAAAAGTTCAATTTTTGTAGGTACATACATGCTATCTAAGTTTTATTGTAGGCTTTAAAATAAATTATTTGATTAATAAAGTTTTTTTATACACTCCCATAACTACCTAACCAAATTCAATTCATTTCTACAGGATGGGGCGCGGTCACTTTCTTATTTTAAAAAATCATAACACAAAAAGTATTGGCAGTATCGATTTAATTCTTTTTTCTGTATACAGGGTTATATTTAAAGTTTTATTTCATTATGTTTTAAAAACGACATCTCGAAGGTGGCCACTGTCTTCATCAATGTACTGAGATAGCCGAATTTTGAAATTTCTGTCCACTTTTTCCAGCTTATCTGTGCCTATGTCGGCAATAGCAGCACGAATATTGTTCTTCAGCTGACCAAGGGTCCTTGGACGATTAGTGTAAACCAAAGATTTAAGGTAGCCCCAAAGGAAATAGTCACAGCGGGCTAAATCTGGCGATCGCGCTGGCCACTGCAGATCGCCCCTAAGAGTGATGAGCCGTTCGGGGGAAGTGTTCTCGCAAGAAATTCATGAAAGTTCGCGCAGTGTGAGCCGTGGCGCCATCCTGTTGGAACCACACACCCCCTACATCAATTTCTTCGAGTTTGGTTAGAAAAAACTCCTCATAGAAATTTCAAAATTCGGCTATCTCAGCGTACTGACGAGGACGGTGACTACCTTCGAAATGTCGTTTTTGAAACCTAATGAAATAAAACTTTAAATGTACCCATGTATACAGAAAAAAGATTTAAATCGATACTGCCAATACTTTTCGTTTTATGATTTTTTAAAATAAGGAAGTGACCGCGCCCCACCCGGTAGAAGCCTAGTCAGGGAAAACAGGACAGAGGAGGGGGCGAAATTGTCACAGTTTTGCACGCGGGGGCGCTGAAAAGGCTTACGGCGGTCTTGGGAGAAATCTAGTATATTTTGTCATATGAAATGAAAAATTAAAATTTGTTTTTATTCGAGAAAGATTTTTTATAATTAAAATTCAAAGAGCGACACGGATCAGATTCTGTGAAATATATAATTATCTAGAATGTAATAAGTCAGGAATTGTGATGAACCGGCTTTGTTGGGGTCATCTCTTTGATTAAAAATTTCAAAACCAAAAGTATAATTATCATTTTTTTTATATATACATTTTTTTGACAACCATGGATTATTATTATGCTTTTCCATTAATATTCCATCAGCAGTAGATTCATTCTCTCTTGAAAGTGAAATTAGAATAATAAGAATGCAATAAAAAGGATATATGTGTGGAACATTGAAATGAAACAAAACAGGCGTAAATGAAGTCCATTAATCAAATAAATTCAATCAATTTTCTAAACCTGCTGATAAAAATATACTTTTCGAAAAAAATAATCAGTAGGTGTGAATAAAATTACCTACTTTTCTTAATTATAATTTTTTTAAATCTATATCTATCAATGGCGTGCCGCCCATGGGTGCTGTGGATGCGGCGCATCCCCCAAATTCGAAAATATCAAGAGTAATTTCATCCTTGTTATATTTGAATTAACCAAGGTTCAAATACTCAACCAAAGTTCAAATACTTAACCAGGTCCAAACACTTAGCCATGGTTCAAACACTCAACCAAGGTTCAAATACTTAGCCAAGGTTCAAATACTTAACCACGGTTCAAACACTTAACCATGGTTCAAACACTCAACCAATGTTCAAATACTTAACCAGAGTTCAAATACTCACCCATGGCTCAAATACTTAACCAAGGTTCAAATACTTAACACATTTGAACCATGGTTAGGTGTTTGAACCTTGGTTGAGTATTTGAACTCTGGTTAAGTATTTGAACATATGTTGAGTGTTTGAACCATGGTTAAATGTTTGGACCTGGTTAAGCATTTGAATCGTGGTTAGGTTTGGGGCTTGGTTAGGTGTTTGAACCCTGAAAGTATTTGAACCCTGGAAAGTGTTTTAACCTTGGTTAAGTATTTGAACTCCGGTTAGGCGTTTGAACCATGGTTAGGTGTTTGAACCATGGTTAAGTATTTGAACCTTGGTTAAGTATTTGGACCTTGGGCAAGTATTTGTAATAAAATTACCTACTTTTCTTAATTATAATTTTTTTAAATCTATATCTATCAATGGCGTGCGGCCCATGGATGCTGTGGATGCGGCGCATCTCCCAAATTCGAAAATATCAAGAGTAATTTTAGCCTTGTTATATTTGAAAATTTGTGAAGTTTATAAAAATCTATCAATAAATTGGTACTATACAACTAATTCATTTAAAGATACTGTAGGAATCGATTTTCTGCTTTTTTTTCAATTAGAAATGTAATTTATTTTTCGATGTTAATCGATTCGTGGCTTATGAAAGACTAATTAGCGAAGAAGAAGACCACGCCTTTTTATAATTAATCGAGCGCGATCTAGGGAAAATTATCAACCAATCACCTTAATTACCAATTAAATCGACGGCTATAAAAGAAGCGAAGCCGTAATTAGCGAGTCAGTTGCAATTCAGCCCTCACTGTGTGAAGAGCTGTTTTACGCTCTCCAAGAGTTCGCCTGTCGACTTTGGAACGATTGAAGGAACAAAGCTGTACGAAATCTTGTAACCACGAAGAAGTAATAAATTTCGGGCCTTGTGCCATTTATTTTGTTGAAAGCATTTTTCACTGCCTCAGGGCAACTTCTTATTTTGAAGAAAGCATATTTCACTGCCCCAGGGCAACTTCTTATTTTAAAAAAGCATTTTTCACAAGCCTCCGGGCCAATTCTTATTTTGGGAAAGCAAATTTCACGGCTTTACGCCACCAAGAGAGGTTTTCACCTCTGAAGAAAATCGACGACACCGGCGCTCCTCCGATATCTTTCCATCAAGCCTTTCGAGTCAAAAAATCATCTTCATCCATCATCAGGGTTATTCCCTATAAATTTGGGGGCTCGGCCGCGGATTCGTTAAAGGCTTTATCGGACGGAGCTGGACCATCTCGGTTCGGACCCGAGGAGGTTTGTCTCGACTCGCCTCGAGGCACCGACCGTTTTTGCGCGGGCAAACACATTTACCGCGCGCCCGGCAGCCAAGCGACGAGCGAAGGCAGGCGGCGTGGCAGGCAGCAGCAGCGCCCATCGACTGAAACGATTGAGTGAGGGTTAAGCAACACGACGACGGCAGCGCCACTCGCGGATAACAGCTGAACCAGCCACCCATAGGAGTAGCAGCAGGAATACGACAGAAGAATTAACTAACGAGGTAAGAGCCGACAATCCCACTGCACACCTACACACCTATCCCTCTTATCAGTTATAAGACCACTATACAGTCATGGAACACAGTCCAATCAATTTTAGGGACGTAGAACCACTAATAAAAAAATTCAACGGAACAGACAGTTATTCAATAGAAAGATGGGTGCAGGACATAGAATCCGAAGCAAGTATTCAAAGTTGGAGTAACTTGCAACTATTTACCTTTGGCAGACGGCTAATAACTGGACTAGCTAGGCTATTCGTAGAAAGTGAAAGAAACATTAATACGTGGGATAAATTAAAAGAAGCATTATTAGAAGAATTTTCATTACGAGTAAACAGCGCGGATATTCACAAGCAGCTAGCTAGGGAGAAAATTGCAAAGAGGCGAACACGTATACGAATATTTCCTAATTATGAGAGAGCTAGCAAGCAGAGGGAATTTAGAAGACGAAGCGCTGATAGAATATATACTAGATGGCATACAGGACAACAGCCACAATAAAACGATATTATATGGAGCAAAAACAATAAAAGAACTTAAAGAAAAATTAAAAATTTACTCAGAAATTATTTCTAAAGCACCTAGCATAACCAACAGAACATACAGCAAACAACCAGTTATCAGTGAAACTAGAGGTAGCAATAAAAGGCAAATGCCAGCACGATGTAGCAGTTGTGGGAGTCAAAGCAACACGTATATGACACTTGTCCAACAAAGCATCAAGGATATAAATGCTTCCATTGCAACTTATTCGGACATAAAGCCGCCATCTGTCCGCAGAAACAGGGAACTAAACAAAAAAGACTCCTCAAACCAGAATCACTACGATAACCAAGCAAAAGAAAGAAATTAATTATAAACCTATATCAATGGGTAATGAAACAGTAAACGCCCTAATAGACACAGGCGCTAGTTTATCATTAATAAACGGCAGCACCTATAAGAAAATAGGATCACCTCAGTTAATAAGTTCAAACATAACATTAAATGGATTCGCCAGATCTCGCGCAGAGACTAAGGGGTACTTTAAAACCATTATACGAATAGACGGGGAAGAATTCAATGTAACTTTCTACGTAGTTTCGGACGACCTAATGAAAGAACAAGCCATACTAGGGATAGATTTAACGGAACAAGCAGAAAATCGATCCCTACATTCTCCCTCTCTCAATCAAGTTACGACCCGGAACTTATAACCAATCATCACATAATCAAAGATAATCAAGAATTATTGAAATGCTTAGACGAATGCAGGACGAAATAATAAAAGCAACTCACCAAGAACAGGTGCTGCCTTAAGAGAAAACGGAGGACTTGATTAATGAATATTACATTCATAAAGCAAGAAAAAATTGAACGATTAACAAATTATTGTACCATTTTGTTTAGCAAACCGAAAGCAAAGGGAAAAAGTTTTTACCCATTACATAGAAAGTACCTCTCACACCTATATTGATCATAGGCCCTCTGGAGTCACGAACCACTTCAACATATCTTGTTGTGTATTTATTACAAAATTTGACAACACTACCAAATCATACATTAAAAATGTTAAAAAACTAGATGCACAAGAAAAAAGATTTTGACTAGTATCCTAATTTCAAACAAAAGGCACAGCATTATACAAATTCAAACTACTACCACCACCGAAAATATAAATCATTTTCTAATGCTACAGGTTTACCACATTGAAACGGACAAGTAGAGAGAATTAACGCCATTATTATACATTCTTAATATCCTAGATAACCCAAGCCAATTGATGAACACATAGATACCGTACAACGGACAATAATTCCGCCTAACCTGAAGCATAGGCACCACACCTTTCAAGTTCTTAACGGGAGTTAAATAAAAATGCCCACCGAAATTAAAAATTAAAGAAGCGTCGAAAAATGGTTAAAACCTTCCAAAAGAACGACACAAACTTAGAGAACAAAGCCAAAACAAATTAGTAAAAATTACATGAAAAACAGACAGACTTACGACCCCAAAAGATGTTTTAAAGAATACGTCTTACGATAGGTGGTCTTGTAGCGATTAAGAGGACACAGGTTGGCCCAGGCAGTAAACTTAAACCTAAATTCTTAGCCCTTACCGAATCATCCGAAAGAAGATGGAAGCAACTACAAAACGTCGAAGGAAGCTTTCTTCGAGACCAATCTTCACCTCTACGTGCGCTGAATACATGACCTGGTCACTCGAGTGTAATCAAGATAAGTGAGTGAAGTGTTGTGAAAATAATATGAAAGTGTTTTTAGTGTCATGTGCAAAAGTGAGAAAAAGTGAAAATTAGTGTGTGAAAGTGTTAGTTTTAAGTTAAAATCAAAGAAATAGACAATTAAAAAACACAAGTTTAAACATAAAATTTTTTTGTTTTGTTCAAGTAATTTTCAAGATCAATTTGTTTTGTAAAAAATAACAATAGTTAAGTTTAGTTTTAAGTGCTATTTCATTGTAAAAAAAAAAAAAAATATAATAATTCTGTATTTTATGATTAAGTTAAAAATACCTAAACGGTTTTAAAGAAGAAAAGACAATAACTAAATTTTAAGTTGAAATATTTAACTATGTAAAAGATGATTGGTTATAAGTTCCGGGTCGTAACTTGATTGAGAGAGAATGTAGGAATCGATTTTCTGCTTGTTTTTTTTCAATTAGAAATGTAATTTATTTTTCAGTGTTAATCGATTCGTAGCTTATGAAGAACTAATTAGCGAAGAAGACCACGCCTTTTATAATTAATCGAGCGCGATCAAGGAAAATTATCAACCAATCACCTTAATTACCAATTAAATCGACGGCTATAAAAGAAGCGAAGCCGTAATTAGCGAGTCAATTGCAATTCAGCCCTCACTGTGTGAAGAGCTGTTTTACGCTCTCCAAGAGTTCGCCTGTCGACTTTGGAACGATTAAAGGAACAAAGCTGTACAGCGAAATCTTGTAACCACGAAGAAGTAATAAATTTCAGACGCGCTTGTGCCATTTATTTTGTTGAAAGCATTTTTCACTGCCCCAGGGCAACTTCTTTATTTTGAAGAAAAGCATATTTCACTGCCCCCCGGGCAACTTCTTATTTTAAAAAAGCATTTTTCACAAGCCTCGGGCCAATTCTTAATTTGGGGAAAGCAAATTTCACGGCTTTACGCCACCAAGAAAGTTTTTCACCTCTGAAGAAAATCGACGACACCGGCGCTCCTCCGATATCTTTCCATCAAGCCTTTCGAGTCAAAAAATCATCTTCATCCATCATCAGGGTTATTCCCTATAATACTTATATCATTTTTAAATTTGAGCTTTTTATTAAAGTTAGCAAAGGCCATAGGACTATAAGCATAGTGAATCGGCCCCAGGAAGATATCTGGATCATCATTTGAAGATATGTTAGTATTAATAAGATACGCTAATCCTGCAAGTTTCAGATCTTTTTCTACTTTTGTTTTTGAATAAATCGAAAAGGGAGGAGCCACCGAGCGATGCACGGTAATCAAATTAAAAAAAAAATAACCATTATATATATATATATTACAGCCCCCTTGACCCCTCCCCCCACCCGAAACCACGCACCTCGCCCCAACACTGCAAATGAAAATAAATATATAAATAATAAGACGGATAAGTGCGAGTCGGACTACGGTATGTCGAGAGCGTACCCGTCTATATGTCTTAAAATACTTGAAATATCGAACTCGTGTTTATTTATGTTGATTTCATATTTAATTAGCTGTTTTCATACGTAACTACGGTTTAAATACTTAACTTTCAGTTTTCTTAGTAAACTCCTCGTTTTCCTAATTAACTTGCTGTTTACACACTTACCTTGTTGATTTCATATTTGATTAGCTATTTTCATACTTAACCACGGTTCAAATACTTAACCATGGTTCAAACACTTAACCAAGGTTCAAACACTTAACCAAGGTTCAAATACTTAACCAGGGTTCATAGCCAAGGTTCAAATACCTAACCAGGGTTCAAACAATCAACCAAGGTTCAAATATTTAACCAAAGCTCCAAATACTTAACCACGGTTCAAACACGCAACCAAGGTTCAAATACTTAACCACAGTTCAAACACTTATCCACAGTTCAAACACTCAACCACAGTTCAAACACTTAACCACAGGTCTAAATACTTAACCAAGGTTCAAATGCTTAACCAGGTTCAAACACTTATCCAGGGTTCAAACACTTAACCAAGGTCCAAACTGATTCACGGTTCAAACACTTAACCATGGTTCAAATACATAACCAGGTTCAAATACTTAACCAATCTTCAAATATTTTATTTTATTCAATCAAAATAGTTTCTCCCGCTTTTGAGATATTTTGATAAAACGAAGGAAAAACAACAACACTTTTTACATGCACGATTACAATACTTGACCATACCCTGTATGGAAAAGTAAAAAAAGCAATAAATAAATACTAATTTACAATTTATAAGTTTTTTTATTATTATTATTATAAATTACGATTTTAATATGAATATGAATATTATCCATAAATTTACCATTGAATTAAATATTGTATAATACATATACTCGAATTCTTTCTTTACATTTTGATTAATATCATTTAGCGAATGAATTTGGCAAAATATTTTGCAAACGCTGTTAACCAACATCATAAATTTCATATAATTTGAAGTAGGAAAATAAAAGTCACATTTTCAGTTGTAATATCAATTGAATTGCGAAATCATAATTTTCTCCAACAAATTTAATTAAAAGGCTTAAATGGCATTGATATATACTTTACATGGCATTTCTATAAGCTCATTATTATATAAAATAGAATATCCCACTCGGGTTAACATTTTTATATCCTATCGTTATTTTTATATTATTTATTTAACGGCTGTTAATATTCAATAAAATAAGTCGGCCTAACTTTATGGTTATTTTTATAATTAAAGTTCAGCGACATTTCGACAGTGCATGGCTTCTTCTTCAGGCTGTCCTTGATTAAATCAATAGCTAAGCTAAAGTCCATAGAGCATTAAGTTCTTTGGCGCCCTAAAATCAATTATGTAAAACTACCATATAAATTGGCGTATAAATCAATTTTTTATCATAGCTCTAATGTGAAACGTGACTTCCACATTTCAAAATTTATATATTTTAAGCCAAAAGTGTGTAGCTACCTATTAAATTGAAAGGAAAACAAAAACATTCACAAAAATTAGTTCTCAGAAGGACATGTTGCGTATTTATTAAGTAAAATAAGATTAACATAGGTCCAAAAACTCTTAGTTTTCTGTCTGGCCGCCATTTTTTTTTTTTTTTTTAAGAAAAACGTCTATTTTGAGAACAGATGTAGATATCTTTATGAAATTTGGTAGACATGTACTTAAATACATTTTCTACTATTTAAAAAAGTACATAAATATTATCTTGAAAATTTTCAAAATGGCGGCCATTTAAAATTTTTAAATGTGAATAATTTTTTAATCTTGCATTTTATTAAAATTAGTTTTATAATATATAATGTTACCCTTTTTATTGTGAACAAAATGGCACCTTATTTTTCAAGATTCGATACAAAATAACAAAATTATGACAAAATTTGTGTAAGCATCATTACTGGCTTCCGTACACTGAATTTTGAGACCGATATCCTATTTTCCTACAAATTTTGTCATAACTTGGTTAATTTCTATCAGATCTTGAAAAATAAGGTGTCATTTTATTTACAATAATAAGGGTAAAATTTTATTTAAAAATACTAATTTTAATAAAATGCAAGATTAAAAAGTTATTCTCGATTAAAAATTTTAAATGGGCGCCATTTTGAAAATTTTCAAGATAAACTTTATTTACTTTTTTAAATAGTAGATAATGTAGTTATGTATTTGTGTACCAAATTTCATAAAGATATATACACATGTTCTCAAGATAGACGTTTTTCTTAAAAAATAAATAAAATGGCGGCCAGATAATACGAAGCGTTTTTGGACCTATGTTTATTGGAACTTTTCATCTAATTTTGATGTGGGGAATCACACTCTGAAGTCTTGGAACCTTTTTTTAAACACCATGTATACCTATATAATATTAAAATAGTATGTTGAATCGGCCATGAGAGTTGAGATAATAAGGCCTATTGGAGAAACAGGTGGTGACTTCTCTGATAAATAAAAATTATATTTCCTATATGTCGAAAATAGATTTGTTTCAATTGGAAATTGCAAAAAATTAGATACAGTTTCGGTAGAAATTCTCTGCCATCTTCAGTCTCGTTTTTACTGATACATGTACTAAAAACAAGACTGAAGATGGCAGAGAATTTCTACCGAAACTGCATCGAATTTCTATTAAAATCTATTTTCGACTTATACCATACATAAAAAAAGATGTGCGAGTCTCATCCACATATAGCTCACAGGGGAAGTGAAACTTTAACCGTAGATGTTATTGAAATAATTTAAATTTCCTAATTTTAATAAATTTAATTTATTGGATAAAAAATACTTGATAGGTTTCACATTAAGATATAAAAATAAAACAAATTTATTTTTGGAGAGACTTTAATCTCGATATATATATATTTCGGGTGCCTAACCCATCTTCAGAAGCAACGGAAAGTAACTCGAAAAATAAATTCGTTTTATTTTTATATCTTAATGTGAAACCTACCAAGTATTTTTTATCCAATAATTTAAAAAATGTTTCACCAAGTAGCAACACCAAATTCCTTAAAAACTATTAAATTTAATTTGTTTTAAAAGCTTTTATTTTGCCGAGAGTAGCAGAGTTGTTGATTCATAAAGAGAAACAAAGAGGTTGTTTTTCTGCTTGATGCGAAATAAACATACACCACATATATATATATATATATATATAAAGATAAGAGTAAATAAATATTCTATTTAATATGGATTTACTATGAGTTAAGGATACTGGGTCACTTATTTCACATTAAAATTAAAAAAATTAAAAGATATAAAAAATTTTTTCTTTTTCAAAAAAAAAAAAAAAAAAAAAATTTATATCTTTTTAATTTTTTAATTTTAATGTGAAATAAGTGACCAGTATCCTTAACTCATAGTAAATCCATATTAAATAAAATATTTATTTACTCTTATCTTTATTAAAGATGTTTCACCTCGCACCAACACCACAATCTCTACTGATTATATATATATATATATATATATATATATATATATATATATATATATATATATATATATATATATATACTTAAATGAGAGCCAGTTAGAATTAAAAATTTTGTTGCCAGCTAGAATTAAAAAAAAATTTAATTCTAACTGGCTCTAGGCTAAGTAAAGAGCAACAAATTTTCAATGACCCCATGAAAAATAATATTTATAATTAAAAAAGACTGATGATGAAGGACAAGCCTTCGAAACTATAGTCTCAAACAAATAAATAATATATTATACAGATATATATTTTTGATATATATGTGTGTATGTTTATTTGGATCAAGCAGAGGACAACCTCTTTGTTTCTCTTTATGAATTTAATTTGTCATGAAATATTAGTGGGTTTTAAAGTAATAATTTAAATTTCCTAATTTTAATAAATTTAATTTGTCATGAAATATTAGTGAGTTTTAAAAAAATTATTTCCCCACTATTGAATCATTTCCCCTTTATTGTAACAAAACACAAATCAAATAGATACGTCGCTAAAGAAGTTTCGCTTCAATAATTTTTATTTATCAGAGAAGTCACCACCTGTTTCTCCAATAGGCCTTATATTATCTCAAATCTCATCCCCGGATCAACATAAATAACGGCCAAAGCAAAGTACCACGTACTGAATATTAAAATAGTATAGTTAGAAGTTTTGTTATTTTTTTGTTAATTGGTATACTTTTTGAGAGGGTAAAGGGGGTGGTTTGTATGGCCGTTTACTGCGCAAACCCCGCCACTAGGTGTCTATGTCGTCGAGCAAATTGTCACGAACCCTTGCCCGGCCAATTGCTCCTCAGGGAGCCATCAGGGCACAGGGCATGACGGATTAAAAAAAAATAACCGAGACCATCATTCCGGTTATATTTATATCTATCTGGCCCAGCGGATTTTCCCTGTCGTCGACCCTCGCTTCTGAATAGCATCCCAGCCACCCCCGCAACCAACCCTCTTCATTTCTAGCCACCACGAAAAACATTAAAATTTAGTGGTGTTTTGCGTATGCTCCAACACTCCCACACACATATATATGAAAAGTAACCTTGTATGTATGGTATAATCTTAGATTAGAAGGGCGGGAAGGCTGGCTGCCACTCGCAACCCGAATAGCTCTCATCTCTCACTACGAACTTTGTTCAAAAGCAAAACTTTGTCTCTTTATCTTAACGCTTCTAGTTTCGAAAGTCTCCAGTTAATATCGGTTATTTGAATTTCTATCTTAGATATTTTATGATACTTTCTAATATAAATTTCATTTAGAGCGCTTTCATTATATATACTCTATATCACTCAAGCTGTAAAATATATTAAATTATTTCGATTTTGATCCCGTGTAATTTAACGACGACGACGTCCTGGCTGCCACCTCTCTAAGCTTCCAGAATTATTTCCCTCCGTAAAACCTTCTAAAGGTGCCTTGTCTGTAATAATACGCCACTCAAATTATGATTTCGCCCTTATTTATTTTATATTGATTTTCATACTTGTTGAGGAAATGTTTTAAATTCATTTTATAGGTATTAAATTCAGTATTTTACACATACTTTTTACACGCTTTATATTAGCTTCACCTGTATGTGTGTATGTATGTATGTATGTATGTATTTATCTATGTATCAATGTGACTTTTGTTCTGTTAACTCAAACATTTCTCTATAAAAATAATTGTTTACCTACTCAATTTAAATGAATAAAGTTGTTAGTAAAATTATATTTTAAAGTACTTTACTCTAGAGCATGATAGTACTTTTTAATTTTTTTAAATTCTTTAAAATTTATTCGTTTTAATATAGCTCATTTAACCTTGCTTAAGTAAGAATGGATAGGCTTCTCTCTGTGAAATGGTAAAATTTGGGGGGAAATTTTATAAGTAACCATAGCAACTGCGTTGTTTTCTTATCCGTTCCCTTTGCTGACGACATAGAGGAATCAAGTTAAAATCAAAAATAGCGATCGATTCTTATCTAATACTAGAGGAATTAATAGAGGATTAAAATTTCAAATGAATTTGGATAAAGTTTAGCAACGATCCGTTGCAGTATATTTTTTATTTGGTTGGTTCAAAAATAATTAAAATATTAAAATTTCCAAACATACCTACTATAAATCGAAGAAAGTTGATATTTAAATTAGAAGATTTTCATTTATAAGGTCATGTAACTTCTAATTTTCAATATTATAAATAAATTATGAAATAGGTACACATATTAGTTACAACGAAGAACATGTTTGTTTATTTTTCTATATCAATAATAATAATAATTACATTATTGTTGCCATGGCAACCTAATTAGAATCAATTAATTAGTTAGTATCGGGTGGGGGTCTGATAGGCTAGGCGGTAGCGTGTCATCCTGCAAACCAAGTGGACCCAGGTTCGAATCCGACTCGAGGCATCCAGCTAAAATCTGACCCCCGGGGTAGGGACAAATTTAAATAAAATAAATAGTATCGTAAATGGCTTATGCCTAGAAAAGGCCGAAAAGCCAAAAAAAAAATTAGTTAATATATGGTATATCAATTCTTGCCCTTGGATTTTGTTCTTAAAATTTGCTTAACAAGGTTCTTTAGTAAATGATTATAAATTATTTTATTAAATACAGGCACAAAAATAATGTTTTGACAATTTCCAAGTTAAAAAATTTAATTTAATATTATATTTCAAAGTCTCATCTAGCCAATTAATATGCACAAGCTGGAAATAATTTTAATCGACTTTAGGCATCCCAAATAAGAGTTACTAGTATATGAGTTTGAGACGGTTTCTGGCTGGTGCTAAATTTTTGAAGGCCTAAAAATCACGAAAATTTTGGACTTTTTTCAGATTTTCACTTACTTATAACTTGAAAACCATGCGTCCTACAGAAAATTTTATTCTTAGTAAAAAGCAAAGAACAAAAAATTTCGTGTCGAATAACGTACTTAAAAGTTAAGATTGGTTCAGCCGTTTAGCCACAATCGATCGTCACCTCCCACATCCCCCCGCATTTCTAGCTTTCTAATGGTTCACATATATATTATGTGTATATTTGTTTACTCGTACACCAATTTGCCCACATTCGTTCATATTGATAAACATTATAAAAAATAAATAGGAAAAAAATAATAAAAAAAATAATCGTATAGGATCTGAAATAAAAACATAAAATTAAATAAGATTTGTTTCCAAGTTATATAAACAAAAGCCACTTGAACCACTTTTTTTTTTTTTTTTTTTTTTTGGCTTTTCCGGCCTTTCTAGCCATAAGCCCAATTACGATACTAGCTATATTTTTAAAATTTGTCTCTACCCCCGGGGGTCAGATTTTAGCTGGCTGCCTCGAGTCGGATTCGAACCCGGGTCCCCTGGTTAGCTCGTTGTCACGCTACCGCCTAGCCTACCGACCCCCCCTTGAACCACTTTATTTGTAAACACACCTGTAATGTTATGATTTAGACACCTGTTAATTAAAAACAAACAAAAAACTTCCTAATTTTAATATAATATATTGATATTTGCTATAACCTATTAGTGGGTTTTAAAATTAAAAAACCAATTAAAAATAAAACACAATTAAAAAAAATGTAAACAAACTTTTTTATTGAGATTTTCATCTGTCAATAATTACTTTAATTAAGAAAAGATCAATTAAGATTTAATTTGCCGAGGTCCAGACCTGGCCAGATCGCTTTCTCATCCTCAAAACTTGTTAAGAGAATTTGTTTCATCAAAATCGGTAAAGCCGTTTTCAAAATAGAACAATGATACAAATATATATACCTATATATAAATATATATATATATATATATATATATATATATATACATATAAACAATTTTTGCTCGTTTAATAAGAGTAGATTTTTTTCTTGTTCTGGTGGGAGGGGGTGGGGCTTCAGTCCCTTTAGCCCCCCCCCCCACCATTGGTTGCGCCACTGATTCCCTCTAATCCGAATGTTTGTTTCTTTCATGACAAAATTCTTAATAGCCATTTAGAATTACCTAGTAATTTTCAATGATAAATAATAGCTTTTTTTTGTCGAAATTTTGTTTGAAATGGATGTTCACCCTCTCAGACAGGTTCAAATGCAATTGTTTTAATTAATCATTTAATTAGTTGAGCATTTAACTGGAAATACGGCGCACTTGAGAGGCTTTTAAAACTTTTCATTGCTTCTTGGGAATATTATTTGAACTGCCACTTTTTAATTGTTCCGCCATGTGACGATAATCTTTTCAGATCTGTGCCCAAAAAATGAAGAAAATCTCAAATATACCTTAAAAAGTTTCTCTTCATTTCTACTTGAAACAATCCGGGTTTTTTAATTTATATAATTTTCATTATTTTTCGACATATTTTTTTAATTCTTTTTGTTAGATCGATTATGTATAATTTCAAGAAGTTATGGTCTCGTAAAATGTTGCAGGGAACGGCGGCTGTCCAAATTAAGCAATGGATTCAAACAACCCTCCTCATTGCCCCGCATCCATAAAAATGAATTCTTTTAATTAATTTTTTTTTTTTTTTGAATTCCATTTATATGAATTCTCGTAACTTCTGGCCACCAGATGTCCGTTAAATTAATTTGACTATTAAAATTTAAACTGAAATTTAAAATAAATATTTTCCTTACTGAAAGTGAACACAAATAAAGAGCTTAAGTCGATAAATTAAACATTAAATAAATAAATGTGGGTAGATAGAGCTAAAATACACAGTTCCTATAATTAAATAGATATTTCAACAAATATACATTTTAAAATATTTTTATCATTAAGCCTAAATCAAGAAAAAAATAATTAATTCTTATACAGGGTGTCCCGAATCACAACGATAAACCGTGAACAGGGGATAGTCCAGTTTATGACTGCCCAGAACCTAATAAATATCTTTAATAAAACTCATATACATTACGGTGCAAAAAAATTGAGCCGCCAATAAAAACTTTATTAAATAGTAAATTAGTTTTAAAATTTTGAGAAATAACCATATAATTTGTTCTATTAACTCTTAAACTAACATATTCAATAAATATTGTTGATAATTTTTGAATTTTATAAAAAAATAACATAAGTGAAATTAAATTAAAAGATACAATTACAAATTATCCTACTTTCTCAATATCACTTTAATTGAAATAAAGTTTTAATAAAAGATCAAATTCCATTTGAAATATCAATAAATTGAATAATTTTGAATTAAGCATCATTGATAGAAAGATAAAATATACAAAATGTATATTTCTGAAGTTCAAGTAGTTAAAATTGTGTGTGCCTAATTAATCAAGGGCTAAGTCAACGACAAGTACCAAGTACACTTGCAATAACCAATAATTTCAATAATGTATGGTTCCTTGTAAAAATAAATAAAAATCATTTACTATTTAATAAAGTTTTTATTGGTGGATCGATTTTTTTGCACTTCAGTGTAGTTTTCGAGTTATAGTAATTTTTTAAAAAATTGTGAAAATTGCTACCCTGCCCTAAATAATGAGATGCTGTGGCGACAAATTTACATATTTATTATTCTAATTTTTGTTACCCAATCATGAATAACTTTATTATTGATCAGAATTCAAAATAAAACCTTAAGTACTATACTTTTGGAGAAAAATATATTTTGAAGGACTTAAATTTTAAAAAAAATTATCAGCCAACTTTGAATCATCTTTGGGGGCGTCCCTAAAATACGTGAGGAGTTTAGGGGGGGGGGAGTTGAGGCGAATCTCACCCAATCTCACGTGGGGGAGAGGGGGGGGGTCTCGGAAAATATCACGTATTATTTTCCCGCAAGAAACATTGTAAAATTCCGAGAAAACTGGGTTAAATGAAGTAATAATAATAATACTAGTCTTAACTAGTCTTAAATAAATAATAATTAAGCAATCGATGTTTTTTAAATTAATCCAACGCAAGCAAGCACATATTAATGTATTTACACTAAAAATATGTTTTTTTAAAAATCTCCCCTTGAGATTAGGGGTAGGGGGTCGAAGCAGCAAATCTCATGACATCTCACTAAGAATGAGAGGGGTCAAAAAATCGCCAAAATTCTTTCACGTAATTAAGAGACGCCCCCCTTTATTATAAAGAAAAGTCTACCATCTTAACATGGCAAGTTATTTAAAAAATTAGGCTCATTCAGTCGAGATTTCAAAATTATACAGTACTTTGTATTTCCTTTTTTAGAAAAAAATAATATTTGTATTTTTTGGCAAAATTAGCTAATTTAAAAACATATTTTGATAGTGTGTTTTTACTTTTTATTTAATGTGTTAATCAATTATGTCGCATCTTAATTGAACTAATCTTTGGCTATTATAGACATTAATCCTATAATATTATAGTTATTAATAATGGCATTAATAACCAAAGATTAGTTCTATCAAGATGCGACATAATTGATTATCAAAATATGTTTTTAAATTAGCTAATTTTAGCAACAAAATACGAATATTCTTTTTTTTTTCTAAAAAAGGAAGTACAAAGTGTTGTACCATTTTAAAATGTCAACTAAATGGGCCAATTTGTTAAATAACTTGCCATGCTAGGATAGTAGACTTTTTTTACATTAAAGATGATTCAAAGTTTGATGATAAAAATTTCTTAAAACTTAAATCCGGCAAAAATATTTGTTTTGAATTCTGGCCGTCCCTAAATTACGTGATGCAATTTTGGCGATTTTTCCATCCCCCTTATCCTTGGTAAGATTTCGTGAGATTTGGCTCGACCCCCTCCCCCTAATCTCACGAGAGATTTTTCAAAAAAACATATTTTTTAGTGTAAATACGTTAATCTCTGCTTGATTGCGTTGGATTTATTTAAAAAACATCAATTGCTTAATTATTTTTATTTAAGACTAGTTAAGACTATTATTATTATTAAAAAATACGTGATATTTTTCCGAGACCCCCTCTTCCCCACGTGAGACTGGGTGAGATTCGGCTAGACTCCCCCCCTCCTAAACTCCTCAAGTAATTTAGGGACGCCCCCAAAGATGATTGAAAGTTCAAAAATTTTAAAATTTAAGTCCTTCAAAATATATTTTTCTATAAATATATAGTACTTATGGTTTTATTTTGAATTCTGATCAATAATAAGATTATTCAAGATTGCGTAACAAAAATTAGAATAATAAAATATTAGTAATGAAGCTATTGAAGCTTTTATTTTTGTGATTAATTTGATTAAAGTTTAAATTTTTATTTAAATCACATGATTACTTTATAATTAATTATTGAAACAAATAATTACAATTTTAATACAACGTTTCATACTTGAAAACGATCGCAGAATAAGTAGATCGAAACGTTGTACTAAAATTGTAATTATTTGTTTCAATAAATAATTATAAAGTAATCATGTGTGATTTAAATAAAAATTTAAACTTTAATAATAAAATATGTAAATTTATAGCCACAACATCTCATTATTTAGGACAATTTAGAGATTTTCACAATTTTCAAAAAAATTCCTATAACTCGAAAACTATGAAACTTTTATTAATAGAAAACGTTGTTTTCGTAGATGAACTTATCAAAAGGAAGCTATTTTAAAAAATGTAAAGCAATTAGTAGAAAATGTTTAAACCCGTTGACTTATTGTTTTAAGTAAATGAGAGTGTTGTTTCGTGGTCATTAAGTCTGAATTTGCCTTTCAATCTTGTCAGTCATTCATTTTTCACTTTCACTCTGTCCGCTTTGAAGAATTTGTTTTCTTAAATTCGTTCTCTGGTTAGAAATGGAGGTACTAGAATATACCCCTGATGGAATTAGATGGCTGACATGAAATAGTTCAAGCTAGGCACAGTGTTTTGTTCTAATGAATATTTCGAGATAACAACTCGATAGACCAAGGAACGTTGTTCAGTTGGAGAACAACTTGTTGGTTTCCAATGCACTTTCTAGTTGAGAACTACGTAGTATTCTTGTAAGGGTCTCTCTGCCCTGCAGGTCTTCTCGACTTCCCTAAGGGAATTAAATGTTAATGAATTAATGAGAAATGATGACATTCCTTTCATCTTGGACTAAATAATAAATGGATTCCATTAATACAAGTATACAAAATATTGCTCATAAATAATCAGTCTTTTTTTTTTTTTTTTTTTAGGTTAAAAATAAAATGAGAGAGTCTTCTGTTTTTTAAATAAAATAATTTTTAATTATTTCTAGATTTCTTATTTAAAAAACAGAAGACTCTCTCATTTTATTTTTAACCTAAAATAAAAACAATTCTGTTACCATCGACAGTGAAATCTTTTATTCAACTAATCAGTCTTCTTTGAGAGAAGAAAATAGCTTATACGTGTGTATTATTCAGCATATTGAGCGAAGCAAAGCAAATAAAAAATTTACAAAAACACAGTTAAATAACTAAATGTACATTATTTTAAAAGGATTGAATGTTTAAAGGGAACCTTATTTTGGGTATTTTCGAATTTTTACTCTGACAGATACTCATAGGGTTCGAAATTAATGAAATAAAATTATCCCCCCAAGTTTCAAGTCTTTATCTCAATTTTAACCTGTGCCCCACAGTGATGCATAGTTTCCCATCTAAATAACATGGTGTTTTTGGCATTGTATGATCAATTAATTTATTCCGGCCAAAGTAATGGTTCAAAATAATTGAAACTCTTTAAAAAGACTTTATCCTTATAATAGTAGATATCTCTCAGATTTTTAGCTATTATAAATTTTCGAGTCTATAACTTACTAACACTAAGATATAGAAGTACTTTTATATAGCTGTAACTCCAAAATTATAATAGCTAAAATCCTGTAAAAATTCTGATGGATAGCTACTATTATAAGGATAAAGTCTACAGAGTTTCAATTTTTTTGAAACATTACTTTGGCCTGAATAAAAAGAAATTGATCGTACAATGCCAGAAGCCCCATGTTATTTAGATGGGAAACTTGCATCGCTGTGGGGCACAAGTTAAAATTGAGATAGAGACTTGAAACTTGTGGATATTTTTTTTTTTTCATTAATTTCGAACCATATGAGCCTCTGTCAGCATAAAAATTCTAAAATACCCAAAATAAGGGCCAACCTAGGGAACATGTTCTTCCACATTTATCAAAAATTGCAATGTTTCAATGGGATTCGGCATGGTTAACTCAGTCCAAATAATAAGAAACTTCATTTTTTTATAATGATATTGATACAAGAAAAAGTTGCATCGAAAAGGTTCAACCTCTGAAGTCCACAGTGGACCCTTATATCTTGGAAATAAGAGGAAGAGATTTATGGATTGGATCTGAGTTGAAGGTGTTAGTGAGAGATTGAAGGTTATAAGTTGCTGGGAAGACGGTCGGGGGAAGAGAGTTCCAGTCTCTAGATGTCATAGGGATAAACGAGTTGGCGAATGCGTTCGTTCGGTTAGTATCCAATTTAAACGAGTAGGGGTGTTGAGTCCTAGAAAATCGTGTATTTCGCGCAAATGAAGCCTTTGGAGGGATTATTGATTTTATCTCTTCAGAACAAAAGCTTTGGGAGTATCTATAAAAAAGGGAAAGGTCGGAGACAGATCTACGATGGGCCAGGGAGTCGAGAGTGTCAGTCAATGATGGATCTCCTATAAGTCTGATAGCCCGCTTCTTTCTGAGTGTTTTAACATAAAAGGAAAAAAATGAGAAGTAATGCGGCAAAAAATTAAATGGACAGTAATTACCTACAATAAGTATGGATCGGGTTAGCCGAGGGGTTAGCGTACCAGCATGCTAATCAAGTGGACCCGGGTTCGAATCCGACTCGAGGCAACCGGCTAAAAATCTAATCCCTGCATAGAAGTCTTAATTTAATATTAGTGTTGTAAATCGGCTGATGGCTAGAAGGGCCGAAAAGTCAAAAAAACATACAATAAGTATGTATTTGTATTTGGAATACGAGAGACCACTGACAAAATAGTAATAGACAAATTTAATCAGATTTTTTTGGATTCTATATGTACACAAAATAAGGACTAATTGGTTAGTGAGACAAAATCACATATTGAATCTGTAGAGGTGGAAAGTACATAATAAGTGCCAAAATATGCAATTAAACTTACTGAAATATCCAATTAATATGCAGAATAGGTTGAAATATGCAAATATATGCTGTAAAAGATGGCAAAATAAATTTTTTCATGCACTAAAAAATTAAAATTGAAAATACTATATAATTGAAGGAGTGCTACGAAAGAAATAAAATGATAAAGTAAGCTATAGACACCAAATATGTACTTTTATTCCGTAAAAAATAGCACAAAATTCTCATTAGGTATATATATATTTTTTTATTATTATCATCAGGAAAAACAGCCCATTTAGACAGAACTTCAGTAAAGTGTTAGTAGTGTTAGTGAGGGACCCGAGATTTAGCCGGTCGAAATTTTATATGGCAGCAAGGTTCGAACCCGGGCCTCCCGCTTAAACATCGTCATAAATCAACATAATAAATATAATAATGTTTCAAAAAATGTGAACGAAAAAATACGGGGGAGGTTTTATTTAACAGACCTGATTGTAATGTACTCTTTTTATTTTTATTTTTTTATATTAACAAGCTTTTCGTATCAACCTGCTAACCAAGTGGACCCGAGTTCGAATCCGACTCGAAGGCATTCGGCTAAAATCTGACCCCCGGGGTAGAGACAAAATTTAAAAAATAAATAGTATCGTAAAATGCCTTATGGCTACAAAGGGCGAAAATAAAAAAAACAAAAAACAAAAAAAAAAAAACAAGCTTTTCATGTTTATGTAAATACAAATAATAAACTAATAAAATAATGCAAATATTTGACCGACTCTGATCCCTACACTAATTTACACACACATGAACACTCAATGGCCAAAATCGGCTATAGTTACCGAAGGCCTTTAAAAAATAAATAATGTCCCCCTGTTTTATTTCTTTATTTTATTTAATTCTTTCTAAGAAAATTTACTTTTAAAAAATCTGTATTTTGCACAAAAAATCCTTCAAATATGCAATTTTATGCAATATTCTTCAAATATGCAAAAATATGCAGTATAAAATTTAACCTACACTATCCTAGATGCATGATTCGGATAGATAATTGATCCCCTGGGTCGTATGTGGCGGCAAACAAAATATGCATTTGCATAGGAATTCGGTCTCTACTAATAAGGTAATAAGTTAAAAAAATACTTTTTTAAATATCTAAGGGCGTCTTTTATATTTTCAACGAGGAGATTGAAAGAGCTTCTTCACATTTTTTTGTACGTATAAGAAAAATATTGAATTATAAAATATAAATAAATAAGTGTACTAATTAAAATCCTTAAAACGTAGTCGGAATTTGAACTTAATTTGTTCGCCTGTATTTAGGCAACATATTGAGCGCAGAAGAATGAAAGCTGCGTAAGAGCTAGGCGAGTCCAGACGTTGATGGAATATTGCTCCAGAGTATGGATGAAAGGACACAAATTTAAAAATAAAATAAAAAACACTGTCTATAATAAAATATTTAAATAAATAATAAATAATATTTTGCTGGCTTGGTGTGTACTGGATATATTAATTTTTTATTGTTAAAGGATAAATAAATTGAATTGCTTCTTTCCAGTAATTTATTTTATTATTCAAATGGTTAATCCAAATATTTCGAGAGCGCTTTCGGCATCTCTTCCTCAGTGGAAACTGTGGGACCACACAATAGGCAAGTCAGTGAGTTATTATTAATTAATTACAGATGTCAAAAGGTACTCACCCACTCCCCACCAATGTGCCGACCCCATCAGTTTGTACAGAACATTGATAAAAGCTTGATTAAACAACACACACATACATTAGTATATATAAATTCAAAATGAGATAACATACGAGTATATACAATTTTTACATCTCTTTACAATGAAGTCCGAATGTAATTTAAATAACCTTTTGACATCTGTAATTAATAATAACTCACTGACTTGCCTATTTTGTGGTCCCACAGTTTCCACTGAGGAAGAGATGCCGAAAGCGCTCTCGAAATATTTGGATTAACCATTTGAATAATAAAATAAATTGCTGGAAAGAAGCAATTCAATTTATTTATCCTTTAACAATAAAAAAAAAAATAATATTATAGTAAAATATTTCCTGGATAAGATTATGTGACAGGATCGCTATTGTATGTAATCAAATACGACCCTACATATATATACGTTGTCATTTTCATTTGTTCTCATTTCAATTTTCTTAAACTTTGCGTAAAATTTATTTGATCGTTTTAAATGAGTTCTGCAAAGGGCTACATGTTTTGCTTTTGCAATATCGTTAAAGTCCTAATTCTTAAATTTTTTAAAAGGTTTTTAAAAAGAAAATTTTATTTATGTTTTACTTGGTGATTCCATATGATTACAATTCTTATTATTGTTGTAGATTGCCCGAGGAAGCAGAAAAATATACTGTGAAACGTATAACATTTCGAAAATTTAACTTCTAATTTTATTTCAAGTACCCAATAACCACAAAGAAAAATATTCATCACGATAACAACACGAATCTTATTCTTAATCCTTACTGAAATTTCTTGACATGTTGAGCAACAGTTTATCTTCTTAATAAAAAATTATCTTTGAAATACCTACTTGTTATAAAAGCTATACGTAATTAATAAAGTAGGTTTGCAGGTATTTGGACATAAAGGTGTAAATCAAAAAACTTTGATTTATGCGACGTTTCGCCAACTTTATTTTGGCTTCATCAGGCGTCTCAATGAAT
This sequence comes from Forficula auricularia, assembly GCA_024734495.1. Classification (NCBI taxonomy): domain Eukaryota; kingdom Metazoa; phylum Arthropoda; class Insecta; order Dermaptera; family Forficulidae; genus Forficula; species Forficula auricularia. Next base: position 6,366,385 of record JALMQS010000092.1, on the reverse strand, counting down.
ATGATTAATATTTTATATAACAGAAGTGCACATATTTATGAATAAAATTAATTGTAATTATTTCTCTTTTTTGTTCCGAACAATGATCAATTTATATAAAAAAGAATGATTCAAATGACAAGACTAATTGAGACGCCTGATGAAGCCAAAATAAAGTTGGCGAAACGTCGCATAAATCGATGAAAATTTTTTGATTTACACCTTTATGTCCAAATACCTGCAAACCTACTTGATTAATTAAATAATATGGATGCTATGGACTTTTATAATATACGTAATATTTTGCAGCTCAGAATTTTTTTTCGAAACTATAGTCTCGTTATAAATAAATTAAAAATTTATAATTCCAGCAGAAGACACACTCTTTTATTGTCTCCTTCAATTTATAAAAATTCTGCTACTCTCGGCAAAAACTTTCAATTTAAATTTTGTATACATACTCTGTGGACACCCAAAAAGGCTAGAAATGCAAAAACTAACCACCCAAAAATGGGGGAAGGTCAAAAATGAAAATTCTAGCCCTTTCGTCCAAACTATGTATAGAAAATTTGGTTGAGTTTGGTCGAAAGGGTTAGAATTTTTATTTTTGACCCTCAACCCCATTTTACCTATGTATACAAAATTTGGTTGAGTTTTGTCGAATGGCTAGAATTGTCAATTTTGACTCTCCCCCATTTTGGGTGGTTAATTTTTTCATTTCTAGCCTTTTTGTAGTCTACGGAA